>JAYKTQ010000098.1:1200000-1849938 GCA_036010785.1 Ammospiza maritima maritima
AGGCATCCCAAGGGGAGCGCAAAAGTGACACAACTTGGCTGCCACCACTGATATTTCCATGAGACCATCCCGAACCATAGGCTGATTTTCCTTCCTAGGGTTAAGGTTTGAGTTACGCCTGGGGTAAGGGTTCTATTAACCAGAAAGCCCTGAGTTCCAAGAACACAGCAGCTGCGAAGGACTAGCCAAGAAGAGCGCAAAAGTACCACAACATGCCTGCCTCCACAGCTTTTTCCTTGGGGACATGCCTAATTCCTGGCTGATTTGCCTTTCTCGTCTTAGGGTTGGGGTTCGGCCTAGGGCTATGATATTATTAACTAGGAAGCCCTGAGTTCCAGGCTTACTGCATCTGCCAAAGGCATCCCAAAGGGAGTGCAGAAGTGCCACAACATGGCTGCTTTCACGGCTTTTCCCTTAGGAAGAACCTTAATACGCGGCTGATTTACCTTCCTAGGGTTACTGTTAGGCTTAGGCCTAGGACTTTTAAAACCAGGAAGCCCTGGGCTCCAGGCACACTGCAGCTGCGAAAGGCATCCCAAGAGGGCCGCAGAAGTGACACAACTTGGCTGCCACCACTGATATTTCCATGAGACCATCCCGAACCATAGGCTGATTTTCCTTCCTAGGGTTAAGGTTTGAGTTACGCCTGGGGTAAGGGTTCTATTAACCAGAAAGCCCTGAGTTCCAAGAACACAGCAGCTGCGAAGGACTAGCCAAGAAGAGCGCAAAAGTACCACAACATGCCTGCGTCGACAGCTTTTTCCTTGGGGACATGCCTAATTCCTGGCTGATTTGCCTTTCTCGTCTTAGGGTTGGGGTTCGGCCTAGGGCTAGGATTTTTAAAATCAGGAAGCCCTGAGTTCCAGGCACACTGGAGCTGTGAAAGGCATCCAAAAGGGAGTGCAAAAGTGCAACAACATGGCTGCTTTCACGGCTTTTTCCTTGGCAAGAAGCTTAACACCAGGCTGATTTCCCTTCCCAGGGTTACTGTTAGGCTTAGGCCTAGGGCTAGGATTTTTAAAACTAGGAAGCCCTTAGCTCCAGGCACACTGCAGCTGCGAAAGGCATCCCAAGGGGAGTACAAAAGTGCAACAACATGGCAGCTTTCACAGCTTTTTCCTTGGCACCATCCCTATACCTAGGCTGTTTTATCTGCCTAGGGTTAGGGTTAGGGTTCAGCCTAGGGCTTGGAGTTTTTTAACCAGGAAGCCCTGAGTTCCAGGCTTACTGCATCTGCCAAAGGCATCCCAAAGGGAGTGCAGAAGTGCCACAACATGGCTGCTTTCACGGCTTTTCCCTTAGGAAGAACCCTAATACGCGGCTGATTTACCTTCCTAGGGTTACTGTTAGGCTTAGGCCTAGGACTTTTAAAACCAGGAAGCCCTGGGCTCCAGGCACACTGCAGCTGCGAAAGGCATCCCAAGGGGAGCGCAAAAGTGACACAACTTGGCTGCCACCACTGATATTTCCATGAGACCATCCCGAACCATAGGCTGATTTTCCTTCCTAGGGTTAAGGTTTGAGTTACGCCTGGGGTAAGGGTTCTATTAACCAGAAAGCCCTGAGTTCCAAGAACACAGCAGCTGCGAAGGACTAGCCAAGAAGAGCGCAAAAGTACCACAACATGCCTGCCTCCACAGCTTTTTCCTTGGGGACATGCCTAATTCCTGGCTGATTTGCCTTTCTCGTCTTAGGGTTGGGGTTCGGCCTAGGGCTTGGATTTTTTTAACTAGGAAGCCCTGAGTTCCAGGCTTACTGCATCTGCAAAAAGCATCCCAAAGGGAGTGCAGAAGTGCCACAACATGGCTGCTTTCACGGCTTTTCCCTTAGGAAGAACCCTAATACGCGGCTGATTTACCTTCCTAGGGTTACTGTTAGGCTTAGGCCTAGGACTTTTAAAACCAGGAAGCCCTGGGCTCCAGGCACATGCAGCTGCGAAAGGCATCCCAAGAGGGCCGCAGAAGTGACACAACTTGGCTGCCTCTGCTGCTATTCTCATGAGACCATCCTGAACCATAGGCTGATTTTCCTTCCTAGGGTTAAGGTTTGAGTTACGCCTAGGGTAAGAGTTCTATTAACCAGAAAGCCCTGAGTTCCAAGAACACAGCAGCTGCGAAGGACTAGCCAAGGAGAGCGCAAAAGTACCACAACATGCCTGCCTCCACAGCTTTTTCCTTGGGGACATGCCTAATTCCTGGCTGATTTGCCTTTCTCGTCTTAGGGTTGGGGTTCGGACTAGGGCTAGGATTTTTTTAACTAGGAAGCCCTGAGTTCAAGGCTTGCTGCATCTGCCAAAGGCATCCCAAAGGGAGTGCAGAAGTGCCACAACATGGCTGCTTTCACGGCTTTTCCCTTAGGAAGAACCTTAATACGCGGCTGATTTACCTTCCCAGGGTTACTGTTAGGCTTAGGCCTAGGACTTTTAAAACCAGGAAGCCCTGGGCTCCAGGCACACTGCAGCTGCGAAAGGCATCCCAAGGGGAGCGCAAAAGTGACACAACTTGGCTGCCACCACTGATATTTCCATGAGACCATCCCGAACCATAGGCTGATTTTCCTTCCTAGGGTTAAGGTTTGAGTTACGCCTGGGGTAAGGGTTCTATTAACCAGAAAGCCCTGAGTTCCAAGAACACAGCAGCTGCGAAGGACTAGCCAAGAAGAGCGCAAAAGTACCACAACATGCCTGCCTCCACAGCTTTTTCCTTGGGGACATGCCTAATTCCTGGCTGATTTGCCTTTCTCGTCTTAGGGTTGGGGTTCGGCCTAGGGCTATGATATTATTAACTAGGAAGCCCTGAGTTCCAGGCTTACTGCATCTGCCAAAGGCATCCCAAAGGGAGTGCAGAAGTGCCACAACATGGCTGCTTTCACGGCTTTTCCCTTAGGAAGAACCTTAATACGCGGCTGATTTACCTTCCTAGGGTTACTGTTAGGCTTAGGCCTAGGACTTTTAAAACCAGGAAGCCCTGGGCTCCAGGCACATGCAGCTGCGAAAGGCATCCCAAGAGGGCCGCAGAAGTGACACAACTTGGCTGCCACCACTGATATTTCCATGAGACCATCCCGAACCATAGGCTGATTTTCCTTCCTAGGGTTAAGGTTTGAGTTACGCCTGGGGTAAGGGTTCTATTAACCAGAAAGCCCTGAGTTCCAAGAACACAGCAGCTGCGAAGGACTAGCCAAGAAGAGCGCAAAAGTACCACAACATGCCTGCGTCGACAGCTTTTTCCTTGGGGACATGCCTAATTCCTGGCTGATTTGCCTTTCTCGTCTTAGGGTTGGGGTTCGGCCTAGGGCTAGGATTTTTAAAATCAGGAAGCCCTGAGTTCCAGGCACACTGGAGCTGTGAAAGGCATCCAAAAGGGAGTGCAAAAGTGCAACAACATGGCTGCTTTCACGGCTTTTTCCTTGGCAAGAAGCTAAACACCAGGCTGATTTCCCTTCCCAGGGTTACTGTTAGGCTTAGGCCTAGGGCTAGGATTTTTAAAACTAGGAAGCCCTTAGCTCCAGGCACACTGCAGCTGCGAAAGGCATCCCAAGGGGAGTACAAAAGTGCAACAACATGGCAGCTTTCACAGCTTTTTCCTTGGCACCATCCCTATACCTAGGCTGTTTTATCTGCCTAGGGTTAGGGTTAGGGTTCAGCCTAGGGCTTGGAGTTTTTTAACCAGGAAGCCCTGAGTTCCAGGCTTACTGCATCTGCCAAAGGCATCCCAAAGGGAGTGCAGAAGTGCCACAACATGGCTGCTTTCACGGCTTTTCCCTTAGGAAGAACCCTAATACGCGGCTGATTTACCTTCCTAGGGTTACTGTTAGGCTTAGGCCTAGGACTTTTAAAACCAGGAAGCCCTGGGCTCCAGGCACACTGCAGCTGCGAAAGGCATCCCAAGGGGAGCGCAAAAGTTACACAACTTGGCTGCCACCACTGATATTTCCATGAGACCATCCCGAACCATAGGCTGATTTTCCTTCCTAGGGTTAAGGTTTGAGTTACGCCTGGGGTAAGGGTTCTATTAACCAGAAAGCCCTGAGTTCCAAGAACACAGCAGCTGCGAAGGACTAGCCAAGAAGAGCGCAAAAGTACCACAACATGCCTGCCTCCACAGCTTTTTCCTTGGGGACATGCCTAATTCCTGGCTGATTTGCCTTTCTCGTCTTAGGGTTGGGGTTCGGCCTAGGGCTTGGATTTTTTTAACTAGGAAGCCCTGAGTTCCAGGCTTACTGCATCTGCAAAAAGCATCCCAAAGGGAGTGCAGAAGTGCCACAACATGGCTGCTTTCACGGCTTTTCCCTTAGGAAGAACCCTAATACGCGGCTGATTTACCTTCCTAGGGTTACTGTTAGGCTTAGGCCTAGGACTTTTAAAACCAGGAAGCCCTGGGCTCCAGGCACATGCAGCTGCGAAAGGCATCCCAAGAGGGCCGCAGAAGTGACACAACTTGGCTGCCTCTGCTGCTATTCTCATGAGACCATCCTGAACCATAGGCTGATTTTCCTTCCTAGGGTTAATGTTTGAGTTTCGCCTAGGGTAAGAGTTCTATTAACCAGAAAGACCTGAGTTCCAAGAACACAGCAGCTGCGAAGGACTACCCAAGAAGAGCGCAAAAGTACCACAACGTGCCTGCCTCCACAGCCTTTTCCTTGGGGACATGCCTAATTCCTGGCTGATTTGCCTTTCTCGTCTTAGGGTTGGGGTTCGGCCTAGGGCTAGGATATTTTTAACTAGGAAGCCCTGAGTTCCAGGCTTACTGCATCTGCCAAATGCATCCCAAAGGGAGTGCAGAAGTGCCACAACATGGCTGCTTTCACGGCTTTTCCCTTAGGAAGAACCCTAATACGCGGCTGATTTACCTTCCTAGGGTTACTGTTAGGCTTAGGCCTAGGACTTTTAAAACCAGGAAGCCCTGGGCTCCAGGCACACTGCAGCTGCGAAAGGCATCCCAAGGGGAGCGCAAAAGTGACACAACTTGGCTGCCTCTGCTTCTATTCTCATGAGACCATCCTGAACCATAGGCTGATTTTCCTTCCTAGGGTTAAGGTTTGAGTTACGCCTAGGGTAAGAGTTCTATTAACCAGAAAGACCTGAGTTCCAAGAACACAGCAGCTGCGAAGGACTAGCCAAGAAGAGCGCAAAAGTACCACAACATGCCTGCCTCCACAGCTTTTTCCTTGGGGACATGCCTAATTCCTGGCTGATTTGCCTTTCTCGTCTTAGGTTTGGGGTTCGGCCTAGGGCTACTATTTTTTTAACTAGGAAGCCCTGAGTTCCAGGCTTACTTCATCTGCAAAAAGCATCCCAAAGGGAGTGCAGAAGTGCCACAACATGGCTGCTTTCACGGCTTTTCCCTTAGGAAGAACCCTAATACGCGGCTGATTTACCTTCCCAGGGTTACTGTTAGGCTTAGGCCTAGGACTTTTAAAACCAGGAAGCCCTGGGCTCCAGGCACACTGCAGCTGCGAAAGGCATCCCAAGGGGAGCGCAAAAGTGACACAACTTGGCTGCCACCACTGATATTTCCATGAGACCATCCCGAACCATAGGCTGATTTTCCTTCCTAGGGTTAAGGTTTGAGTTACGCCTGGGGTAAGGGTTCTATTAACCAGAAAGCCCTGAGTTCCAAGAACACAGCAGCTGCGAAGGACTAGCCAAGAAGAGCGCAAAAGTACCACAACATGCCTGCCTCCACAGCTTTTTCCTTGGGGACATGCCTAATTCCTGGCTGATTTGCCTTTCTCGTCTTAGGGTTGGGGTTCGGCCTAGGGCTAGGACTTTTTTAACTAGGAAGCCCTGAGTTCCAGGCTTACTGCATCTGCAAAAAGCATCCCAAAGGGAGTGCAGAAGTGCCACAACATGGCTGCTTTCACGGCTTTTCCCTTAGGAAGAACCCTAATACGCGGCTGATTTACCTTCCTAGGGTTACTGTTAGGCTTAGGCCTAGGACTTTTAAAACCAGGAAGCCCTGGGCTCCAGGCACACTGCAGCTGCGAAAGGCATCCCAAGGGGAGCGCAAAAGTGACACAACTTGGCTGCCACCACTGATATTTCCATGAGACCATCCCGAACCATAGGCTGATTTTCCTTCCTAGGGTTAAGGTTTGAGTTACGCCTGGGGTAAGGGTTCTATTAACCAGAAAGCCCTGAGTTCCAAGAACACAGCAGCTGCGAAGGACTAGCCAAGAAGAGCGCAAAAGTACCACAACATGCCTGCCTCCACAGCTTTTTCCTTGGGGACATGCCTAATTCCTGGCTGATTTGCCTTTCTCGTCTTAGGGTTGGGGTTCGGCCTAGGGCTTGGATTTTTTTAACTAGGAAGCCCTGAGTTCCAGGCTTACTGCATCTGCAAAAAGCATCCCAAAGGGAGTGCAGAAGTGCCACAACATGGCTGCTTTCACGGCTTTTCCCTTAGGAAGAACCCTAATACGCGGCTGATTTACCTTCCTAGGGTTACTGTTAGGCTTAGGCCTAGGACTTTTAAAACCAGGAAGCCCTGGGCTCCAGGCACATGCAGCTGCGAAAGGCATCCCAAGAGGGCCGCAGAAGTGACACAACTTGGCTGCCTCTGCTGCTATTCTCATGAGACCATCCTGAACCATAGGCTGATTTTCCTTCCTAGGGTTAAGGTTTGAGTTACGCCTAGGGTAAGAGTTCTATTAACCAGAAAGCCCTGAGTTCCAAGAACACAGCAGCTGCGAAGGACTAGCCAAGGAGAGCGCAAAAGTACCACAACATGCCTGCCTCCACAGCTTTTTCCTTGGGGACATGCCTAATTCCTGGCTGATTTGCCTTTCTCGTCTTAGGGTTGGGGTTCGGCCTAGGGCTAGGATTTTTTTAACTAGGAAGCCCTGAGTTCCAGGCTTACTGCATCTGCCAAAGGCATCCCAAAGGGAGTGCAGAAGTGCCACAACATGGCTGCTTTCACGGCTTTTCCCTTAGGAAGAACCCTAATACGCGGCTGATTTACCTTCCTAGGGTTACTGTTAGGCTTAGGCCTAGGACTTTTAAAACCAGGAAGCCCTGGGCTCCAGGCACATGCAGCTGCGAAAGGCATCCCAAGGGGAGCGCAAAAGTGACACAACTTGGCTGCCACCACTGATATTTCCATGAGACCATCCCGAATCATAGGCTGATTTTCCTTCCTAGGGTTAAGGTTTGAGTTACGCCTGGGGTAAGGGTTCTATTAACCAGAAAGCCCTGAGTTCCAAGAACACAGCAGCTGCGAAGGACTAGCCAAGAAGAGCGCAAAAGTACCACAACATGCCTGCCTCCACAGCTTTTTCCTTGGGGACATGCCTAATTCCTGGCTGATTTGCCTTTCTCGTCTTAGGGTTGGGGTTCGGCCTAGGGCTAGGATATTTTTAACTAGGAAGCCCTGAGTTCCAGGCTTACTTCATCTGCAAAAAGCATCCCAAAGGGAGTGCAGAAGTGCCACAACATGGCTGCTTTCACGGCTTTTCCCTTAGGAAGAACCCTAATACGCGGCTGATTTACCTTCCTAGGGTTACTGTTAGGCTTAGGCCTAGGACTTTTAAAACCAGGAAGCCCTGGGCTCCAGGCACATGCAGCTTCGAAAGGCATCCCAAGAGGTCCGCAGAAGTGACACAACTTGGCTGCCTCTGCTGCTATTCTCATGAGACCATCCCGAACCATAGGCTGATTTTCCTTCCTAGGGTTAAGGTTTGAGTTACGCCTAGGGTAAGAGTTCTATTAACCAGAAAGACCTGAGTTCCAAGAACACAGCAGCTGCGAAGGACTAGCCAAGGAGAGCGCAAAAGTACCACAACATGCCTGCCTCCACAGCTTTTTCCTTGGGGACATGCCTAATTCCTGGCTGATTTGCCTTTCTCGTCTTAGGGTTGGGGTTCGGCCTAGGGCTAGGATTTTTTTAACTAGGAAGCCCTGAGTTCCAGGCTTACTGCATCTGCCAAAGGCATCCCAAAGGGAGTGCAGAAGTGCCACAACATGGCTGCTTTCACGGCTTTTCCCTTAGGAAGAACCTTAATACGCGGCTGATTTACCTTCCTAGGGTTACTGTTAGGCTTAGGCCTAGGACTTTTAAAACCAGGAAGCCCTGGGCTCCAGGCACACTGCAGCTGCGAAAGGCATCCCAAGGGGAGCGCAAAAGTGACACAACTTGGCTGCCACCACTGATATTTCCATGAGACCATCCCGAACCATAGGCTGATTTTCCTTCCTAGGGTTAAGGTTTGAGTTATGCCTGGGGTAAGGGTTCTATTAACCAGAAAGACCTGAGTTCCAAGAACACAGCAGCTGCAAAGGACTAGCCAAGAAGAGCGCAAAAGTACCACAACATGCCTGCCTCCACAGCTTTTTCCTTGGGGACATGCCTAATTCCTGGCTGATTTGCCTTTCTCGTCTTAGGGTTGGGGTTCGGCCTAGGGCTAGGATTTTTAAAATCAGGAAGCCCTGAGTTCCAGGCACACTGGAGCTGTGAAAGGCATCCAAAAGGGAGTGCAAAAGTTCAACAACATGGCTGCTTTCACGGCTTTTTCCTTGGCAAGAAGCTTAACACGAGGCTGATTTCCCTTCCCAGGGTTACTGTTAGGCTTAGGCCTAGGGCTAGGATTTTTAAAATTAGGAAGCCCTTAGTTCCAGGCACACTGCAGCTGCGAAAGGCATCCCAAGGGGAGTACAAAAGTGCAACAACATGGCAGCTTTCACAGCTTTTTCCTTGGCACCATCCCTATACCTAGGCTGTTTTATCTGCCTAGGGTTAGGGTTAGGGTTCAGCCTAGGGCTTGGAGTTTTTTAACCAGGAAGCCCTGAGTTCCAGGCTTACTGCATCTGCCAAAGGCATCCCAAAGGGAGTGCAAAAGTGCCACAACATGGCTGCTTTCACAGCTTTTCCCTTAGGAAGAACCCTAATACTCGGGTGATTTACCTTCCTAGGGTTACTGTTAGGCTTAGGCCTAGGACTTTTAAAACCAGGAAGCCCTGGGCTCCAGGCACACTGCAGCTGCGAAAGGCATCCCAAGAGGGCCGCAGAAGTGACACAACTTGGCTGCTTCTGCTTCTATTCTCATGAGACCATCCTGAACCATAGGCTGATTTTCCTTCCTAGGGTTAAGGTTTGAGTTACGCCTAGGGTAAGAGTTCTATTAACCAGAAAGCCCTGAGTTCCAAGAACACAGCAGCTGCGAAGGACTAGCCAAGAAGAGCGCAAAAGTACCACAACATGCCTGCGTCGACAGCTTTTTCCTTGGGGACATGCCTAATTCCTGGCTGATTTGCCTTTCTCGTCTTAGGGTTGGGGTTCGGCCTAGGGCTAGGATTTTTTTAACCAGGAAGCCCTGAGTTCCAGGCTTACTGCATCTGCCAAAGGCATCCCAAAGGGAGTGCAGAAGTGCCACAACATGGCTGCTTTCACGGCTTTTCCCTTAGGAAGAACCTTAATACGCGGCTGATTTACCTTCCTAGGGTTACTGTTAGGCTTAGGCCTAGGACTTTTAAAACCAGGAAGCCCTGGGCTCCAGGCACACTGCAGCTGCGAAAGGCATCCCAAGGGGAGCGCAAAAGTGACACAACTTGGCTGCCACCACTGATATTTCCATGAGACCATCCCGAACCATAGGCTGATTTTCCTTCCTAGGGTTAAGGTTTGAGTTACGCCTAGGGTAAGAGTTCTATTAACCAGAAAGACCTGAGTTCCAAGCACACAGCAGCTGCGAAGGACTAGCCAAGGAGAGCGCAAAAGTACCACAACATGCCTGCCTCCACAGCTTTTTCCTTGGGGACATGCCTAATTCCTGGCTGATTTGCCTTTCTCGTCTTAGGGTTGGGGTTCGGCCTAGGGCTAGGATTTTTTTAACTAGGAAGCCCTGAGTTCCAGGCTTACTGCATCTGCCAAAGGCATCCCAAAGGGAGTGCAGAAGTGCCACAACATGGCTGCTTTCACGGCTTTTCCCTTAGGAAGAACCCTAATACGCGGCTGATTTACCTTCCTAGGGTTACTGTTAGGCTTAGGCCTAGGACTTTTAAAACCAGGAAGCCCTGGGCTCCAGGCACATGCAGCTGCGAAAGGCATCCCAAGGGGAGCGCAAAAGTGACACAACTTGGCTGCCACCACTGATATTTCCATGAGACCATCCCGAATGATAGGCTGATTTTCCTTCCTAGGGTTAAGGTTTGAGTTACGCCTGGGGTAAGGGTTCTATTAACCAGAAAGCCCTGAGTTCCAAGAACACAGCAGCTGCGAAGGACTACCCAAGAAGAGCGCAAAAGTACCACAACATGCCTGCCTCCACAGCTTTTTCCTTGGGGACATGCCTAATTCCTGGCTGATTTGCCTTTCTCGTCTTAGGGTTGGGGTTCGGCCTAGGGCTAGGATATTTTTAACTAGGAAGCCCTGAGTTCCAGGCTTACTTCATCTGCAAAAAGCATCCCAAAGGGAGTGCAGAAGTGCCACAACATGGCTGCTTTCACGGCTTTTCCCTTAGGAAGAACCCTAATACGCGGCTGATTTACCTTCCTAGGGTTACTGTTAGGCTTAGGCCTAGGACTTTTAAAACCAGGAAGCCCTGGGCTCCAGGCACATGCAGCTTCGAAAGGCATCCCAAGAGGTCCGCAGAAGTGGCACAACTTGGCTGCCTCTGCTGCTATTCTCATGAGACCATCCCGAACCATAGGCTGATTTTCCTTCCTAGGGTTAAGGTTTGAGTTACGCCTAGGGTAAGAGTTCTATTAACCAGAAAGACCTGAGTTCCAAGAACACAGCAGCTGCGAAGGACTAGCCAAGGAGAGCGCAAAAGTACCACAACATGCCTGCCTCCACAGCTTTTTCCTTGGGGACATGCCTAATTCCTGGCTGATTTGCCTTTCTCGTCTTAGGGTTGGGGTTCGGCCTAGGGCTAGGATTTTTTTAACTAGGAAGCCCTGAGTTCCAGGCTTACTGCATCTGCCAAAGGCATCCCAAAGGGAGTGCAGAAGTGCCACAACATGGCTGCTTTCACGGCTTTTCCCTTAGGAAGAACCTTAATACGCGGCTGATTTACCTTCCTAGGGTTACTGTTAGGCTTAGGCCTAGGACTTTTAAAACCAGGAAGCCCTGGGCTCCAGGCACACTGCAGCTGCGAAAGGCATCCCAAGGGGAGCGCAAAAGTGACACAACTTGGCTGCCACCACTGATATTTCCATGAGACCATCCCGAACCATAGGCTGATTTTCCTTCCTAGGGTTAAGGTTTGAGTTATGCCTGGGGTAAGGGTTCTATTAACCAGAAAGACCTGGGTTCCAAGAACACAGCAGCTGCAAAGGACTAGCCAAGAAGAGCGAAAAAGTACCACAACATGCCTGCCTCCACAGCTTTTTCCTTGGGGACATGCCTAATTCCTGGCTGATTTGCCTTTCTCGTCTTAGGGTTGGGGTTCGGCCTAGGGCTAGGATTTTTAAAATCAGGAAGCCCTGAGTTCCAGGCACACTGGAGCTGTGAAAGGCATCCAAAAGGGAGTGCAAAAGTTCAACAACATGGCTGCTTTCACGGCTTTTTCCTTGGCAAGAAGCTTAACACGAGGCTGATTTCCCTTCCCAGGGTTACTGTTAGGCTTAGGCCTAGGGCTAGGATTTTTAAAATTAGGAAGCCCTTAGATCCAGGCACACTGCAGCTGCGAAAGGCATCCCAAGGGGAGTACAAAAGTGCAACAACATGGCAGCTTTCACAGCTTTTTCCTTGGCACCATCCCTATACCTAGGCTGTTTTATCTGCCTAGGGTTAGGGTTAGGGTTCAGCCTAGGGCTTGGAGTTTTTTAACCAGGAAGCCCTGAGTTCCAGGCTTACTGCATCTGCCAAAGGCATCCCAAAGGGAGTGCAAAAGTGCCACAACATGGCTGCTTTCACAGCTTTTCCCTTAGGAAGAACCCTAATACTCGGCTGATTTACCTTCCTAGGGTTACTGTTAGGCTTAGGCCTAGGACTTTTAAAACCAGGAAGCCCTGGGCTCCAGGCACACTGCAGCTGCGAAAGGCATCCCAAGAGGGCCGCAGAAGTGACACAACTTGGCTGCTTCTGCTTCTATTCTCATGAGACCATCCTGAACCATAGGCTGATTTTCCTTCCTAGGGTTAAGGTTTGAGTTACGCCTAGGGTAAGAGTTCTAATAACCAGAAAGCCCTGAGTTCCAAGAACACAGCAGCTGCGAAGGACTAGCCAAGAAGAGCGCAAAAGTACCACAACATGCCTGCGTCGACAGCTTTTTCCTTGGGGACATGCCTAATTCCTGGCTGATTTGCCTTTCTCGTCTTAGGGTTGGGGTTCGGCCTAGGGCTAGGATTTTTTTAACCAGGAAGCCCTGAGTTCCAGGCTTACTGCATCTGCCAAAGGCATCCCAAAGGGAGTGCAGAAGTGCCACAACATGGCTGCTTTCGCGGCTTTTCCCTTAGGAAGAACCTTAATACGCGGCTGATTTACCTTCCTAGGGTTACTGTTAGGCTTAGGCCTAGGACTTTTAAAACCAGGAAGCCCTGGGCTCCAGGCACACTGCAGCTGCGAAAGGCATCCCAAGGGGAGCGCAAAAGTGACACAACTTGGCTGCCACCACTGATATTTCCATGAGACCATCCCGAACCATAGGCTGATTTTCCTTCCTAGGGTTAAGGTTTGAGTTACGCCTAGGGTAAGGGTTCTATTAACCAGAAAGACCTGAGTTCCAAGAACACAGCAGCTGCGAAGGACTAGCCAAGGAGAGCGCAAAAGTACCACAACATGCCTGCCTCCACAGCTTTTTCCTTGGGGACATGCCTAATTCCTGGCTGATTTGCCTTTCTCGTCTTAGGGTTGGGGTTCGGCCTAGGGCTAGGATTTTTAAAATCAGGAAGCTCTGAGTTCCAGGCACACTGGAGCTGTGAAAGGCATCCAAAAGGGAGTGCAAAAGTGCAACAACATGGCTGCTTTCACGGCTTTTTCCTTGGCAAGAAGCCTAACACCAGGCTGATTTCCCTTCCCAGGGTTACTGTTAGGCTTAGGCCTAGGGCTAGGATTTTTAAAACTAGGAAGCCCTTAGTTCCAGGCACACTGCAGCTGCGAAAGGCATCCCAAGGGGAGTACAAAAGTGCAACAACATGGCAGCTTTCACAGCTTTTTCCTTGGCACCATCCCTATACCTAGGCTGTTTTATCTGCCTAGGGTTAGGGTTAGGGTTCAGCCTAGGGCTTGGAGATTTTTAACCAGGAAGCCCTGAGTTCCAGGCTTACTGCATCTGCCAAAGGCATCCCAAAGGGAGTGCAAAAGTGCCACTACATGGCTGCTTTCACAGCTTTTCCCTTAGGAAGAACCCTAATACGCGGCTGATTTACCTTCCTAGGGTTACTGTTAGGCTTAGGCCTAGGACTTTTAAAACCAGGAAGCCCTGGGCTCCAGGCACACTGCAGCTGTTAAAGGCATCCCAAGAGGGCCGCAGAAGTGACACAACTTGGCTGCCTCTGCTTCTATTCTCATGAGACCATCCTGAACCATAGGCTGATTTTCCTTCCTAGGGTTAAGGTTTGAGTTACGCCTAGGATAAGAGTTCTAATAACCAGAAAGACCTGAGTTCCAAGAACACAGCAGCTGCGAAGGACTACCCAAGAAGAGCGCAAAAGTACCACAACGTGCCTGCCTCCACAGCTTTTTCCTTGGGGACATGCCTAATTCCTGGCTGATTTGCCTTTCTCGTCTTAGGGTTGGGGTTCGGCCTAGGGCTAGGATTTTTTTAACTAGGAAGCCCTGAGTTCCAGGCTTACTGCATCTGCCAAAGGCATCCAAAAGGGTGTGCAAAAGTGCCACAACATGGCTGCTTTCACGGCTTTTCCCTTAGGAAGAACCCTAATACGCGTCTGATTTACCTTCCTAGGGTTACTGTTAGGCTTAGGCCTAGGACTTTTAAAACCAGGAAGCCCTGGGCTCCAGGCATATGCAGCTGTTAAAGGCATCCCAAGAGGGCCGCAGAAGTGACACAACTTGGCTGCCTCTGCTTCTATTCTCATGAGACCATCCCGAACCATAGGCTGATTTTCCTTCCTAGGGTTAATGTTTGAGTTTCGCCAAGGGTAAGAGGTCTATTAACCAGAAAGACCTGAGTTCCAAGAACACAGCAGCTGCGAAGGACTACCCAAGAAGAGCGCAAAAGTACCACAACATGCCTGCCTCCACAGCTTTTTCCTTGGGGACATGCCTAATTCCTGGCTGATTTGCCTTTCTCGTCTTAGGGTTGGGGTTCGGCCTAGGGCTAGGATATTTTTAACCAGGAAGCCCTGAGTTCCAGGCTTACTGCATCTGCCAAAGGCATCCCAAAGGGAGTACAAAAGTGCAACAACATGGCAGCTTTCACAGCTTTTTCCTTGGCACCATCCCTATACCTAGGCTGTTTTATCTGCCTAGGGTTAGGGTTAGGGTTCAGCCTAGGGCTTGGAGTTTTTTAACCAGGAAGCCCTGAGTTCCAGGCTTACTGCATCTGCCAAAGGCATCCCAAAGGGAGTGCAAAAGTGCCACAACATGGCTGCTTTCACAGCTTTTCCCTTAGGAAGAACCCTAATACTCGGCTGATTTACCTTCCTAGGGTTACTGTTAGGCTTAGGCCTAGGACTTTTAAAACCAGGAAGCCCTGGGCTCCAGGCACACTGCAGCTGCGAAAGGCATCCCAAGAGGGCCGCAGAAGTGACACAACTTGGCTGCCTCTGCTTCTATTCTCATGAGACCATCCTGAACCATAGGCTGATTTTCCTTCCTAGGGTTAAGGTTTGAGTTACGCCTAGGGTAAGAGTTCTAATAACCAGAAAGCCCTGAGTTCCAAGAACACAGCAGCTGCGAAGGACTAGCCAAGAAGAGCGCAAAAGTACCACAACATGCCTGCGTCGACAGCTTTTTCCTTGGGGACATGCCTAATTCCTGGCTGATTTGCCTTTCTCGTCTTAGGGTTGGGGTTCGGCCTAGGGCTAGGATTTTTTTAACCAGGAAGCCCTGAGTTCCAGGCTTACTGCATCTGCCAAAGGCATCCCAAAGGGAGTGCAGAAGTGCCACAACATGGCTGCTTTCGCGGCTTTTCCCTTAGGAAGAACCTTAATACGCGGCTGATTTACCTTCCTAGGGTTACTGTTAGGCTTAGGCCTAGGACTTTTAAAACCAGGAAGCCCTGGGCTCCAGGCACACTGCAGCTGCGAAAGGCATCCCAAGGGGAGCGCAAAAGTGACACAACTTGGCTGCCACCACTGATATTTCCATGAGACCATCCCGAACCATAGGCTGATTTTCCTTCCTAGGGTTAAGGTTTGAGTTACGCCTAGGGTAAGGGTTCTATTAACCAGAAAGACCTGAGTTCCAAGAACACAGCAGCTGCGAAGGACTAGCCAAGGAGAGCGCAAAAGTACCACAACATGCCTGCCTCCACAGCTTTTTCCTTGGGGACATGCCTAATTCCTGGCTGATTTGCCTTTCTCGTCTTAGGGTTGGGGTTCGGCCTAGGGCTAGGATTTTTAAAATCAGGAAGCTCTGAGTTCCAGGCACACTGGAGCTGTGAAAGGCATCCAAAAGGGAGTGCAAAAGTGCAACAACATGGCTGCTTTCACGGCTTTTTCCTTGGCAAGAAGCCTAACACCAGGCTGATTTCCCTTCCCAGGGTTACTGTTAGGCTTAGGCCTAGGGCTAGGATTTTTAAAACTAGGAAGCCCTTAGTTCCAGGCACACTGCAGCTGCGAAAGGCATCCCAAGGGGAGTACAAAAGTGCAACAACATGGCAGCTTTCACAGCTTTTTCCTTGGCACCATCCCTATACCTAGGCTGTTTTATCTGCCTAGGGTTAGGGTTAGGGTTCAGCCTAGGGCTTGGAGTTTTTTAACCAGGAAGCCCTGAGTTCCAGGCTTACTGCATCTGCCAAAGGCATCCCAAAGGGAGTGCAAAAGTGCCACTACATGGCTGCTTTCACAGCTTTTCCCTTAGGAAGAACCCTAATACGCGGCTGATTTACCTTCCTAGGGTTACTGTTAGGCTTAGGCCTAGGACTTTTAAAACCAGGAAGCCCTGGGCTCCAGGCACACTGCAGCTGTTAAAGGCATCCCAAGAGGGCCGCAGAAGTGACACAACTTGGCTGCCTCTGCTTCTATTCTCATGAGACCATCCTGAACCATAGGCTGATTTTCCTTCCTAGGGTTAAGGTTTGAGTTACGCCTAGGGTAAGAGTTCTAATAACCAGAAAGACCTGAGTTCCAAGAACACAGCAGCTGCGAAGGACTACCCAAGAAGAGCGCAAAAGTACCACAACGTGCCTGCCTCCACAGCTTTTTCCTTGGGGACATGCCTAATTCCTGGCTGATTTGCCTTTCTCGTCTTAGGGTTGGGGTTCGGCCTAGGGCTAGGATTTTTTTAACTAGGAAGCCCTGAGTTCCAGGCTTACTGCATCTGCCAAAGGCATCCAAAAGGGTGTGCAAAAGTGCCACAACATGGCTGCTTTCACGGCTTTTCCCTTAGGAAGAACCCTAATACGCGGCTGATTTACCTTCCTAGGGTTACTGTTAGGCTTAGGCCTAGGACTTTTAAAACCAGGAAGCCCTGGGCTCCAGGCATATGCAGCTGTTAAAGGCATCCCAAGAGGGCCGCAGAAGTGACACAACTTGGCTGCCTCTGCTTCTATTCTCATGAGACCATCCCGAACCATAGGCTGATTTTCCTTCCTAGGGTTAATGTTTGAGTTTCGCCAAGGGTAAGAGGTCTATTAACCAGAAAGACCTGAGTTCCAAGAACACAGCAGCTGCGAAGGACTAGCCAAGAAGAGCGCAAAAGTACCACAACATGCCTGCCTCCACAGCTTTTTCCTTGGGGACATGCCTAATTCCTGGCTGATTTGCCTTTCTCGTCTTAGGGTTGGGGTTCGGCCTAGGGCTAGGATATTTTTAACCAGGAAGCCCTGAGTTCCAGGCTTACTGCATCTGCCAAAGGCATCCCAAAGGGAGTACAAAAGTGCAACAACATGGCAGCTTTCACAGCTTTTTCCTTGGCACCATCCCTATACCTAGGCTGTTTTATCTGCCTAGGGTTAGGGTTAGGGTTCAGCCTAGGGCTTGGAGTTTTTTAACCAGGAAGCCCTGAGTTCCAGGCTTACTGCATCTGCCAAAGGCATCCCAAAGGGAGTGCAGAAGTGCCACAACATGGCTGCTTTCGCGGCTTTTCCCTTAGGAAGAACCTTAATACGCGGCTGATTTACCTTCCTAGGGTTACTGTTAGGCTTAGGCCTAGGACTTTTAAAACCAGGAAGCCCTGGGCTCCAGGCACACTGCAGCTGCGAAAGGCATCCCAAGGGGAGCGCAAAAGTGACACAACTTGGCTGCCACCACTGATATTTCCATGAGACCATCCCGAACCATAGGCTGATTTTCCTTCCTAGGGTTAAGGTTTGAGTTACGCCTAGGGTAAGGGTTCTATTAACCAGAAAGACCTGAGTTCCAAGAACACAGCAGCTGCGAAGGACTAGCCAAGGAGAGCGCAAAAGTACCACAACATGCCTGCCTCCACAGCTTTTTCCTTGGGGACATGCCTAATTCCTGGCTGATTTGCCTTTCTCGTCTTAGGGTTGGGGTTCGGCCTAGGGCTAGGATTTTTAAAATCAGGAAGCTCTGAGTTCCAGGCACACTGGAGCTGTGAAAGGCATCCAAAAGGGAGTGCAAAAGTGCAACAACATGGCTGCTTTCACGGCTTTTTCCTTGGCAAGAAGCCTAACACCAGGCTGATTTCCCTTCCCAGGGTTACTGTTAGGCTTAGGCCTAGGGCTAGGATTTTTAAAACTAGGAAGCCCTTAGTTCCAGGCACACTGCAGCTGCGAAAGGCATCCCAAGGGGAGTACAAAAGTGCAACAACATGGCAGCTTTCACAGCTTTTTCCTTGGCACCATCCCTATACCTAGGCTGTTTTATCTGCCTAGGGTTAGGGTTAGGGTTCAGCCTAGGGCTTGGAGTTTTTTAACCAGGAAGCCCTGAGTTCCAGGCTTACTGCATCTGCCAAAGGCATCCCAAAGGGAGTGCAAAAGTGCCACTACATGGCTGCTTTCACAGCTTTTCCCTTAGGAAGAACCCTAATACGCGGCTGATTTACCTTCCTAGGGTTACTGTTAGGCTTAGGCCTAGGACTTTTAAAACCAGGAAGCCCTGGGCTCCAGGCACACTGCAGCTGTTAAAGGCATCCCAAGAGGGCCGCAGAAGTGACACAACTTGGCTGCCTCTGCTTCTATTCTCATGAGACCATCCTGAACCATAGGCTGATTTTCCTTCCTAGGGTTAAGGTTTGAGTTACGCCTAGGGTAAGAGTTCTAATAACCAGAAAGACCTGAGTTCCAAGAACACAGCAGCTGCGAAGGACTACCCAAGAAGAGCGCAAAAGTACCACAACGTGCCTGCCTCCACAGCTTTTTCCTTGGGGACATGCCTAATTCCTGGCTGATTTGCCTTTCTCGTCTTAGGGTTGGGGTTCGGCCTAGGGCTAGGATTTTTTTAACTAGGAAGCCCTGAGTTCCAGGCTTACTGCATCTGCCAAAGGCATCCAAAAGGGTGTGCAAAAGTGCCACAACATGGCTGCTTTCACGGCTTTTCCCTTAGGAAGAACCCTAATACGCGGCTGATTTACCTTCCTAGGGTTACTGTTAGGCTTAGGCCTAGGACTTTTAAAACCAGGAAGCCCTGGGCTCCAGGCATATGCAGCTGTTAAAGGCATCCCAAGAGGGCCGCAGAAGTGACACAACTTGGCTGCCTCTGCTTCTATTCTCATGAGACCATCCCGAACCATAGGCTGATTTTCCTTCCTAGGGTTAATGTTTGAGTTTCGCCAAGGGTAAGAGGTCTATTAACCAGAAAGACCTGAGTTCCAAGAACACAGCAGCTGCGAAGGACTACCCAAGAAGAGCGCAAAAGTACCACAACATGCCTGCCTCCACAGCTTTTTCCTTGGGGACATGCCTAATTCCTGGCTGATTTGCCTTTCTCGTCTTAGGGTTGGGGTTCGGCCTAGGGCTAGGATATTTTTAACCAGGAAGCCCTGAGTTCCAGGCTTACTGCATCTGCCAAAGGCATCCCAAAGAGAGTACAAAAGTGCAACAACATGGCAGCTTTCACAGCTTTTTCCTTGGCACCATCCCTATACCTAGGCTGTTTTATCTGCCTAGGGTTAGGGTTAGGGTTCAGCCTAGGGCTTGGAGTTTTTTAACCAGGAAGCCCTGAGTTCCAGGCTTACTGCATCTGCCAAAGGCATCCCAAAGGGAGTGCAAAAGTGCCACTACATGGCTGCTTTCACAGCTTTTCCCTTAGGAACAACCCTAATACGCGGCTGATTTACCTTCCTAGGGTTACTGTTAGGCTTAGGCCTAGGACTTTTAAAACCAGGAAGCCCTGGGCTCCAGGCACACTGCAGCTGTTAAAGGCATCCCAAGAGGGCCGCAGAAGTGACACAACTTGGCTGCCTCTGCTTCTATTCTCATGAGACCATCCTGAACCATAGGCTGATTTTCCTTCCTAGGGTTAAGGTTTGAGTTAAGCCTAGGGTAAGAGTTCTATTAACCAGAAAGACCTGAGTTCCAAGAACACAGCAGCTGCGAAGGACTACCCAAGAAGAGCGCAAAAGTACCACAACGTGCCTGCCTGCACAGCTTTTTCCTTGGGGACATGCCTAATTCCTGGCTGATTTGCCTTTCTCGTCTTAGGGTTGGGGTTCGGCCTAGGGCTAGGATTTTTAAAATCAGGAAGCCCTGAGTTCCAGGCACACTGGAGCTGTGAAAGGCATCCAAAAGGGAGTGCAAAAGTTCAACAACATGGCTGCTTTCACGGCTTTTTCCTTGGCAAGAAGCTTAACACGAGGCTGATTTCCCTTCCTAGGGTTACTGTTAGGCTTAGGCCTAGGGCTAGGATTTTTAAAATTAGGAAGCCCTTAGATCCAGGCACACTGCAGCTGCGAAAGGCATCCCAAGGGGAGTACAAAAGTGCAACAACATGGCAGCTTTCACAGCTTTTTCCTTGGCACCATCCCTATACCTAGGCTGTTTTATCTGCCTAGGGTTAGGGTTAGGGTTCAGCCTAGGGCTTGGAGTTTTTTAACCAGGAAGCCCTGAGTTCCAGGCTTACTGCATCTGCCAAAGGCATCCCAAAGGAAGTGCAAAAGTGCCACAACATGGCTGCTTTCACAGCTTTTCCCTTAGGAAGAACCCTAATACGCGGCTGATTTACCTTCCTAGGGTTACTGTTAGGCTTAGGCCTAGGACTTTTAAAACCAGGAAGCCCTGGGCTCCAGGCACACTGCAGCTGCGAAAGGCATCCCAAGAGGGCCGCAGAAGTGACACAACTTGGCTGCCTCTGCTTCTATTCTCATGAGACCATCCTGAACCATAGGCTGATTTTCCTTCCTAGGGTTAAGGTTTGAGTTACGCCTAGGGTAAGAGTTCTAATAACCAGAAAGCCCTGAGTTCCAAGAACACAGCAGCTGCGAAGGACTAGCCAAGAAGAGCGCAAAAGTACCACAACATGCCTGCGTCGACAGCTTTTTCCTTGGGTACATGCCTAATTCCTGGCTGATTTGCCTTTCTCGTCTTAGGGTTGGGGTTCGGCCTAGGGCTAGGATTTTTTTAACCAGGAAGCCCTGAGTTCCAGGCTTACTGCATCTGCCAAAGGCATCCCAAAGGGAGTGCAGAAGTGCCACAACATGGCTGCTTTCGCGGCTTTTCCCTTAGGAAGAACCTTAATACGCGGCTGATTTACCTTCCTAGGGTTACTGTTAGGCTTAGGCCTAGGACTTTTAAAACCAGGAAGCCCTGGGCTCCAGGCACACTGCAGCTGCGAAAGGCATCCCAAGGGGAGCGCAAAAGTGACACAACTTGGCTGCCACCACTGATATTTCCATGAGACCATCCCGAACCATAGGCTGATTTTCCTTCCTAGGGTTAAGGTTTGAGTTACGCCTAGGGTAAGGGTTCTATTAACCAGAAAGACCTGAGTTCCAAGAACACAGCAGCTGCGAAGGACTAGCCAAGGAGAGCGCAAAAGTACCACAACATGCCTGCCTCCACAGCTTTTTCCTTGGGGACATGCCTAATTCCTGGCTGATTTGCCTTTCTCGTCTTAGGGTTGGGGTTCGGCCTAGGGCTAGGATTTTTAAAATCAGGAAGCTCTGAGTTCCAGGCACACTGGAGCTGTGAAAGGCATCCAAAAGGGAGTGCAAAAGTGCAACAACATGGCTGCTTTCACGGCTTTTTCCTTGGCAAGAAGCCTAACACCAGGCTGATTTCCCTTCCCAGGGTTACTGTTAGGCTTAGGCCTAGGGCTAGGATTTTTAAAACTAGGAAGCCCTTAGTTCCAGGCACACTGCAGCTGCGAAAGGCATCCCAAGGGGAGTACAAAAGTGCAACAACATGGCAGCTTTCACAGCTTTTTCCTTGGCACCATCCCTATACCTAGGCTGTTTTATCTGCCTAGGGTTAGGGTTAGGGTTCAGCCTAGGGCTTGGAGTTTTTTAACCAGGAAGCCCTGAGTTCCAGGCTTACTGCATCTGCCAAAGGCATCCCAAAGGGAGTGCAAAAGTGCCACTACATGGCTGCTTTCACAGCTTTTCCCTTAGGAAGAACCCTAATACGCGGCTGATTTACCTTCCTAGGGTTACTGTTAGGCTTAGGCCTAGGACTTTTAAAACCAGGAAGCCCTGGGCTCCAGGCACACTGCAGCTGTTAAAGGCATCCCAAGAGGGCCGCAGAAGTGACACAACTTGGCTGCCTCTGCTTCTATTCTCATGAGACCATCCTGAACCATAGGCTGATTTTCCTTCCTAGGGTTAAGGTTTGAGTTACGCCTAGGGTAAGAGTTCTAATAACCAGAAAGACCTGAGTTCCAAGAACACAGCAGCTGCGAAGGACTACCCAAGAAGAGCGCAAAAGTACCACAACGTGCCTGCCTCCACAGCTTTTTCCTTGGGGACATGCCTAATTCCTGGCTGATTTGCCTTTCTCGTCTTAGGGTTGGGGTTCGGCCTAGGGCTAGGATTTTTTTAACTAGGAAACCCTGAGTTCCAGGCTTACTGCATCTGCCAAAGGCATCCAAAAGGGTGTGCAAAAGTGCCACAACATGGCTGCTTTCACGGCTTTTCCCTTAGGAAGAACCCTAATACGCGGCTGATTTACCTTCCTAGGGTTACTGTTAGGCTTAGGCCTAGGACTTTTAAAACCAGGAAGCCCTGGGCTCCAGGCATATGCAGCTGTTAAAGGCATCCCAAGAGGGCCGCAGAAGTGACACAACTTGGCTGCCTCTGCTTCTATTCTCATGAGACCATCCCGAACCATAGGCTGATTTTCCTTCCTAGGGTTAATGTTTGAGTTTCGCCAAGGGTAAGAGGTCTATTAACCAGAAAGACCTGAGTTCCAAGAACACAGCAGCTGCGAAGGACTACCCAAGAAGAGCGCAAAAGTACCACAACATGCCTGCCTCCACAGCTTTTTCCTTGGGGACATGCCTAATTCCTGGCTGATTTGCCTTTCTCGTCTTAGGGTTGGGGTTCGGCCTAGGGCTAGGATATTTTTAACCAGGAAGCCCTGAGTTCCAGGCTTACTGCATCTGCCAAAGGCATCCCAAAGGGAGTACAAAAGTGCAACAACATGGCAGCTTTCACAGCTTTTTCCTTGGCACCATCCCTATACCTAGGCTGTTTTATCTGCCTAGGGTTAGGGTTAGGGTTCAGCCTAGGGCTTGGAGTTTTTTAACCAGGAAGCCCTGAGTTCCAGGCTTACTGCATCTGCCAAAGGCATCCCAAAGGGAGTGCAAAAGTGCCACTACATGGCTGCTTTCACAGCTTTTCCCTTAGGAACAACCCTAATACGCGGCTGATTTACCTTCCTAGGGTTACTGTTAGGCTTAGGCCTAGGACTTTTAAAACCAGGAAGCCCTGGGCTCCAGGCACACTGCAGCTGTTAAAGGCATCCCAAGAGGGCCGCAGAAGTGACACAACTTGGCTGCCTCTGCTTCTATTCTCATGAGACCATCCTGAACCATAGGCTGATTTTCCTTCCTAGGGTTAAGGTTTGAGTTAAGCCTAGGGTAAGAGTTCTATTAACCAGAAAGACCTGAGTTCCAAGAACACAGCAGCTGCGAAGGACTACCCAAGAAGAGCGCAAAAGTACCACAACGTGCCTGCCTGCACAGCTTTTTCCTTGGGGACATGCCTAATTCCTGGCTGATTTGCCTTTCTCGTCTTAGGGTTGGGGTTCGGCCTAGGGCTAGGATTTTTAAAATCAGGAAGCCCTGAGTTCCAGGCACACTGGAGCTGTGAAAGGCATCCAAAAGGGAGTGCAAAAGTTCAACAACATGGCTGCTTTCACGGCTTTTTCCTTGGCAAGAAGCTTAACACGAGGCTGATTTCCCTTCCCAGGGTTACTGTTAGGCTTAGGCCTAGGGCTAGGATTTTTAAAATTAGGAAGCCCTTAGATCCAGGCACACTGCAGCTGCGAAAGGCATCCCAAGGGGAGTACAAAAGTGCAACAACATGGCAGCTTTCACAGCTTTTTCCTTGGCACCATCCCTATACCTAGGCTGTTTTATCTGCCTAGGGTTAGGGTTAGGGTTCAGCCTAGGGCTTGGAGTTTTTTAACCAGGAAGCCCTGAGTTCCAGGCTTACTGCATCTGCCAAAGGCATCCCAAAGGGAGTGCAAAAGTGCCACAACATGGCTGCTTTCACAGCTTTTCCCTTAGGAAGAACCCTAATACTCGGCTGATTTACCTTCCTAGCGTTACTGTTAGGCTTAGGCCTAGGACTTTTAAAACCAGGAAGCCCTGGGCTCCAGGCACACTGCAGCTGCGAAAGGCATCCCAAGAGGGCCGCAGAAGTGACACAACTTGGCTGCCTCTGCTTCTATTCTCATGAGACCATCCTGAACCATAGGCTGATTTTCCTTCCTAGGGTTAAGGTTTGAGTTACGCCTAGGGTAAGAGTTCTAATAACCAGAAAGCCCTGAGTTCCAAGAACACAGCAGCTGCGAAGGACTAGCCAAGAAGAGCGCAAAAGTACCACAACATGCCTGCGTCGACAGCTTTTTCCTTGGGGACATGCCTAATTCCTGGCTGATTTGCCTTTCTCGTCTTAGGGTTGGGGTTCGGCCTAGGGCTAGGATTTTTTTAACTAGGAAGCCCTGAGTTCCAGGCTTACTGCATCTGCCAAAGGCATCCAAAAGGGTGTGCAAAAGTGCCACAACATGGCTGCTTTCACGGCTTTTCCCTTAGGAAGAACCCTAATACGCGGCTGATTTACCTTCCTAGGGTTACTGTTAGGCTTAGGCCTAGGACTTTTAAAACCAGGAAGCCCTGGGCTCCAGGCATATGCAGCTGTTAAAGGCATCCCAAGAGGGCCGCAGAAGTGACACAACTTGGCTGCCTCTGCTTCTATTCTCATGAGACCATCCCGAACCATAGGCTGATTTTCCTTCCTAGGGTTAATGTTTGAGTTTCGCCAAGGGTAAGAGGTCTATTAACCAGAAAGACCTGAGTTCCAAGAACACAGCAGCTGCGAAGGACTACCCAAGAAGAGCGCAAAAGTACCACAACATGCCTGCCTCCACAGCTTTTTCCTTGGGGACATGCCTAATTCCTGGCTGATTTGCCTTTCTCGTCTTAGGGTTGGGGTTCGGCCTAGGGCTAGGATATTTTTAACCAGGAAGCCCTGAGTTCCAGGCTTACTGCATCTGCCAAAGGCATCCCAAAGGGAGTACAAAAGTGCAACAACATGGCAGCTTTCACAGCTTTTTCCTTGGCACCATCCCTATACCTAGGCTGTTTTATCTGCCTAGGGTTAGGGTTAGGGTTCAGCCTAGGGCTTGGAGTTTTTTAACCAGGAAGCCCTGAGTTCCAGGCTTACTGCATCTGCCAAAGGCATCCCAAAGGGAGTGCAAAAGTGCCACTACATGGCTGCTTTCACAGCTTTTCCCTTAGGAACAACCCTAATACGCGGCTGATTTACCTTCCTAGGGTTACTGTTAGGCTTAGGCCTAGGACTTTTAAAACCAGGAAGCCCTGGGCTCCAGGCACACTGCAGCTGTTAAAGGCATCCCAAGAGGGCCGCAGAAGTGACACAACTTGGCTGCCTCTGCTTCTATTCTCATGAGACCATCCTGAACCATAGGCTGATTTTCCTTCCTAGGGTTAAGGTTTGAGTTAAGCCTAGGGTAAGAGTTCTATTAACCAGAAAGACCTGAGTTCCAAGAACACAGCAGCTGCGAAGGACTACCCAAGAAGAGCGCAAAAGTACCACAACGTGCCTGCCTGCACAGCTTTTTCCTTGGGGACATGCCTAATTCCTGGCTGATTTGCCTTTCTCGTCTTAGGGTTGGGGTTCGGCCTAGGGCTAGGATTTTTAAAATCAGGAAGCCCTGAGTTCCAGGCACACTGGAGCTGTGAAAGGCATCCAAAAGGGAGTGCAAAAGTTCAACAACATGGCTGCTTTCACGGCTTTTTCCTTGGCAAGAAGCTTAACACGAGGCTGATTTCCCTTCCCAGGGTTACTGTTAGGCTTAGGCCTAGGGCTAGGATTTTTAAAATTAGGAAGCCCTTAGATCCAGGCACACTGCAGCTGCGAAAGGCATCCCAAGGGGAGTACAAAAGTGCAACAACATGGCAGCTTTCACAGCTTTTTCCTTGGCACCATCCCTATACCTAGGCTGTTTTATCTGCCTAGGGTTAGGGTTAGGGTTCAGCCTAGGGCTTGGAGTTTTTTAACCAGGAAGCCCTGAGTTCCAGGCTTACTGCATCTGCCAAAGGCATCCCAAAGGGAGTGCAAAAGTGCCACAACATGGCTGCTTTCACAGCTTTTCCCTTAGGAAGAACCCTAATACTCGGCTGATTTACCTTCCTAGCGTTACTGTTAGGCTTAGGCCTAGGACTTTTAAAACCAGGAAGCCCTGGGCTCCAGGCACACTGCAGCTGCGAAAGGCATCCCAAGAGGGCCGCAGAAGTGACACAACTTGGCTGCCTCTGCTTCTATTCTCATGAGACCATCCTGAACCATAGGCTGATTTTCCTTCCTAGGGTTAAGGTTTGAGTTACGCCTAGGGTAAGAGTTCTAATAACCAGAAAGCCCTGAGTTCCAAGAACACAGCAGCTGCGAAGGACTAGCCAAGAAGAGCGCAAAAGTACCACAACATGCCTGCGTCGACAGCTTTTTCCTTGGGGACATGCCTAATTCCTGGCTGATTTGCCTTTCTCGTCTTAGGGTTGGGGTTCGGCCTAGGGCTAGGATTTTTTTAACCAGGAAGCCCTGAGTTCCAGGCTTACTGCATCTGCCAAAGGCATCCCAAAGGGAGTGCAGAAGTGCCACAACATGGCTGCTTTCGTGGCTTTTCCCTTAGGAAGAACCTTAATACGCGGCTGATTTACCTTCCTAGGGTTACTGTTAGGCTTAGGCCTAGGACTTTTAAAACCAGGAAGCCCTGGGCTCCAGGCACACTGCAGCTGCGAAAGGCATCCCAAGGGGAGCGCAAAAGTGACACAACTTGGCTGCCACCACTGATATTTCCATGAGACCATCCCGAACCATAGGCTGATTTTCCTTCCTAGGGTTAATGTTTGAGTTTCGCCAAGGGTAAGAGGTCTATTAACCAGAAAGACCTGAGTTCCAAGAACACAGCAGCTGCGAAGGACTACCCAGGAAGAGCGCAAAAGTACCACAACATGCCTGCCTCCACAGCTTTTTCCTTGGGGACATGCCTAATTCCTGGCTGATTTGCCTTTCTCGTCTTAGGGTTGGGGTTCGGCCTAGGGCTAGGATATTTTTAACCAGGAAGCCCTGAGTTCCAGGCTTACTGCATCTGCCAAAGGCATCCCAAAGGGAGTACAAAAGTGCAACAACATGGCAGCTTTCACAGCTTTTTCCTTGGCACCATCCCTATACCTAGGCTGTTTTATCTGCCTAGGGTTAGGGTTAGGGTTCAGCCTAGGGCTTGGAGTTTTTTAACCAGGAAGCCCTGAGTTCCAGGCTTACTGCATCTGCCAAAGGCATCCCAAAGGGAGTGCAAAAGTGCCACAACATGGCTGCTTTCACAGCTTTTCCCTTAGGAAGAACCCTAATACTCGGCTGATTTACCTTCCTAGCGTTACTGTTAGGCTTAGGCCTAGGACTTTTAAAACCAGGAAGCCCTGGGCTCCAGGCACACTGCAGCTGCGAAAGGCATCCCAAGAGGGCCGCAGAAGTGACACAACTTGGCTGCCTCTGCTTCTATTCTCATGAGACCATCCTGAACCATAGGCTGATTTTCCTTCCTAGGGTTAAGGTTTGAGTTACGCCTAGGGTAAGAGTTCTAATAACCAGAAAGCCCTGAGTTCCAAGAACACAGCAGCTGCGAAGGACTAGCCAAGAAGAGCGCAAAAGTACCACAACATGCCTGCGTCGACAGCTTTTTCCTTGGGGACATGCCTAATTCCTGGCTGATTTGCCTTTCTCGTCTTAGGGTTGGGGTTCGGCCTAGGGCTAGGATTTTTTTAACCAGGAAGCCCTGAGTTCCAGGCTTACTGCATCTGCCAAAGGCATCCCAAAGGGAGTGCAGAAGTGCCACAACATGGCTGCTTTCGCGGCTTTTCCCTTAGGAAGAACCTTAATACGCGGCTGATTTACCTTCCTAGGGTTACTGTTAGGCTTAGGCCTAGGACTTTTAAAACCAGGAAGCCCTGGGCTCCAGGCACACTGCAGCTGCGAAAGGCATCCCAAGGGGAGCGCAAAAGTGACACAACTTGGCTGCCACCACTGATATTTCCATGAGACCATCCCGAACCATAGGCTGATTTTCCTTCCTAGGGTTAATGTTTGAGTTTCGCCAAGGGTAAGAGGTCTATTAACCAGAAAGACCTGAGTTCCAAGAACACAGCAGCTGCGAAGGACTACCCAGGAAGAGCGCAAAAGTACCACAACATGCCTGCCTCCACAGCTTTTTCCTTGGGGACATGCCTAATTCCTGGCTGATTTGCCTTTCTCGTCTTAGGGTTGGGGTTCGGCCTAGGGCTAGGATATTTTTAACCAGGAAGCCCTGAGTTCCAGGCTTACTGCATCTGCCAAAGGCATCCCAAAGGGAGTACAAAAGTGCAACAACATGGCAGCTTTCACAGCTTTTTCCTTGGCACCATCCCTATACCTAGGCTGTTTTATCTGCCTAGGGTTAGGGTTAGGGTTCAGCCTAGGGCTTGGAGTTTTTTAACCAGGAAGCCCTGAGTTCCAGGCTTACTGCATCTGCCAAAGGCATCCCAAAGGGAGTGCAAAAGTGCCACAACATGGCTGCTTTCACAGCTTTTCCCTTAGGAAGAACCCTAATACTCGGCTGATTTACCTTCCTAGCGTTACTGTTAGGCTTAGGCCTAGGACTTTTAAAACCAGGAAGCCCTGGGCTCCAGGCACACTGCAGCTGCGAAAGGCATCCCAAGAGGGCCGCAGAAGTGACACAACTTGGCTGCCTCTGCTTCTATTCTCATGAGACCATCCTGAACCATAGGCTGATTTTCCTTCCTAGGGTTAAGGTTTGAGTTACGCCTAGGGTAAGAGTTCTAATAACCAGAAAGCCCTGAGTTCCAAGAACACAGCAGCTGCGAAGGACTAGCCAAGAAGAGCGCAAAAGTACCACAACATGCCTGCGTCGACAGCTTTTTCCTTGGGGACATGCCTAATTCCTGGCTGATTTGCCTTTCTCGTCTTAGGGTTGGGGTTCGGCCTAGGGCTAGGATTTTTTTAACCAGGAAGCCCTGAGTTCCAGGCTTACTGCATCTGCCAAAGGCATCCCAAAGGGAGTGCAGAAGTGCCACAACATGGCTGCTTTCGCGGCTTTTCCCTTAGGAAGAACCTTAATACGCGGCTGATTTACCTTCCTAGGGTTACTGTTAGGCTTAGGCCTAGGACTTTTAAAACCAGGAAGCCCTGGGCTCCAGGCACACTGCAGCTGCGAAAGGCATCCCAAGGGGAGCGCAAAAGTGACACAACTTGGCTGCCACCACTGATATTTCCATGAGACCATCCCGAACCATAGGCTGATTTTCCTTCCTAGGGTTAATGTTTGAGTTTCGCCAAGGGTAAGAGGTCTATTAACCAGAAAGACCTGAGTTCCAAGAACACAGCAGCTGCGAAGGACTACCCAGGAAGAGCGCAAAAGTACCACAACATGCCTGCCTCCACAGCTTTTTCCTTGGGGACATGCCTAATTCCTGGCTGATTTGCCTTTCTCGTCTTAGGGTTGGGGTTCGGCCTAGGGCTAGGATATTTTTAACCAGGAAGCCCTGAGTTCCAGGCTTACTGCATCTGCCAAAGGCATCCCAAAGGGAGTACAAAAGTGCAACAACATGGCAGCTTTCACAGCTTTTTCCTTGGCACCATCCCTATACCTAGGCTGTTTTATCTGCCTAGGGTTAGGGTTAGGGTTCAGCCTAGGGCTTGGAGTTTTTTAACCAGGAAGCCCTGAGTTCCAGGCTTACTGCATCTGCCAAAGGCATCCCAAAGGGAGTGCAAAAGTGCCACTACATGGCTGCTTTCACAGCTTTTCCCTTAGGAACAACCCTAATACGCGGCTGATTTACCTTCCTAGGGTTACTGTTAGGCTTAGGCCTAGGACTTTTAAAACCAGGAAGCCCTGGGCTCCAGGCACACTGCAGCTGTTAAAGGCATCCCAAGAGGGCCGCAGAAGTGACACAACTTGGCTGCCTCTGCTTCTATTCTCATGAGACCATCCTGAACCATAGGCTGATTTTCCTTCCTAGGGTTAAGGTTTGAGTTAAGCCTAGGGTAAGAGTTCTATTAACCAGAAAGACCTGAGTTCCAAGAACACAGCAGCTGCGAAGGACTACCCAAGAAGAGCGCAAAAGTACCACAACGTGCCTGCCTGCACAGCTTTTTCCTTGGGGACATGCCTAATTCCTGGCTGATTTGCCTTTCTCGTCTTAGGGTTGGGGTTCGGCCTAGGGCTAGGATTTTTAAAATCAGGAAGCCCTGAGTTCCAGGCACACTGGAGCTGTGAAAGGCATCCAAAAGGGAGTGCAAAAGTTCAACAACATGGCTGCTTTCACGGCTTTTTCCTTGGCAAGAAGCTTAACACGAGGCTGATTTCCCTTCCTAGGGTTACTGTTAGGCTTAGGCCTAGGGCTAGGATTTTTAAAATTAGGAAGCCCTTAGATCCAGGCACACTGCAGCTGCGAAAGGCATCCCAAGGGGAGTACAAAAGTGCAACAACATGGCAGCTTTCACAGCTTTTTCCTTGGCACCATCCCTATACCTAGGCTGTTTTATCTGCCTAGGGTTAGGGTTAGGGTTCAGCCTAGGGCTTGGAGTTTTTTAACCAGGAAGCCCTGAGTTCCAGGCTTACTGCATCTGCCAAAGGCATCCCAAAGGGAGTGCAAAAGTGCCACAACATGGCTGCTTTCACAGCTTTTCCCTTAGGAAGAACCCTAATACGCGGCTGATTTACCTTCCTAGGGTTACTGTTAGGCTTAGGCCTAGGACTTTTAAAACCAGGAAGCCCTGGGCTCCAGGCACACTGCAGCTGCGAAAGGCATCCCAAGAGGGCCGCAGAAGTGACACAACTTGGCTGCCTCTGCTTCTATTCTCATGAGACCATCCTGAACCATAGGCTGATTTTCCTTCCTAGGGTTAAGGTTTGAGTTACGCCTAGGGTAAGAGTTCTAATAACCAGAAAGCCCTGAGTTCCAAGAACACAGCAGCTGCGAAGGACTACCCAAGAAGAGCGCAAAAGTACCACAACGTGCCTGCCTCCACAGCTTTTTCCTTGGGGACATGCCTAATTCCTGGCTGATTTGCCTTTCTCGTCTTAGGGTTGGGGTTCGGCCTAGGGCTAGGATTTTTTTAACCAGGAAGCCCTGAGTTCCAGGCTTACTGCATCTGCCAAAGGCATCCCAAAGGGAGTGCAGAAGTGCCACAACATGGCTGCTTTCGCGGCTTTTCCCTTAGGAAGAACCTTAATACGCGGCTGATTTACCTTCCTAGGGTTACTGTTAGGCTTAGGCCTAGGACTTTTAAAACCAGGAAGCCCTGGGCTCCAGGCACACTGCAGCTGCGAAAGGCATCCCAAGGGGAGCGCAAAAGTGACACAACTTGGCTGCCACCACTGATATTTCCATGAGACCATCCCGAACCATAGGCTGATTTTCCTTCCTAGGGTTAAGGTTTGAGTTACGCCTAGGGTAAGGGTTCTATTAACCAGAAAGACCTGAGTTCCAAGAACACAGCAGCTGCGAAGGACTAGCCAAGGAGAGCGCAAAAGTACCACAACATGCCTGCCTCCACAGCTTTTTCCTTGGGGACATGCCTAATTCCTGGCTGATTTGCCTTTCTCGTCTTAGGGTTGGGGTTCGGCCTAGGGCTAGGATTTTTAAAATCAGGAAGCTCTGAGTTCCAGGCACACTGGAGCTGTGAAAGGCATCCAAAAGGGAGTGCAAAAGTGCAACAACATGGCTGCTTTCACGGCTTTTTCCTTGGCAAGAAGCCTAACACCAGGCTGATTTCCCTTCCCAGGGTTACTGTTAGGCTTAGGCCTAGGGCTAGGATTTTTAAAACTAGGAAGCCCTTAGTTCCAGGCACACTGCAGCTGCGAAAGGCATCCCAAGGGGAGTACAAAAGTGCAACAACATGGCAGCTTTCACAGCTTTTTCCTTGGCACCATCCCTATACCTAGGCTGTTTTATCTGCCTAGGGTTAGGGTTAGGGTTCAGCCTAGGGCTTGGAGTTTTTTAACCAGGAAGCCCTGAGTTCCAGGCTTACTGCATCTGCCAAAGGCATCCCAAAGGGAGTGCAAAAGTGCCACTACATGGCTGCTTTCACAGCTTTTCCCTTAGGAAGAACCCTAATACGCGGCTGATTTACCTTCCTAGGGTTACTGTTAGGCTTAGGCCTAGGACTTTTAAAACCAGGAAGCCCTGGGCTCCAGGCACACTGCAGCTGTTAAAGGCATCCCAAGAGGGCCGCAGAAGTGACACAACTTGGCTGCCTCTGCTTCTATTCTCATGAGACCATCCTGAACCATAGGCTGATTTTCCTTCCTAGGGTTAAGGTTTGAGTTACGCCTAGGGTAAGAGTTCTAATAACCAGAAAGACCTGAGTTCCAAGAACACAGCAGCTGCGAAGGACTACCCAAGAAGAGCGCAAAAGTACCACAACGTGCCTGCCTCCACAGCTTTTTCCTTGGGGACATGCCTAATTCCTGGCTGATTTGCCTTTCTCGTCTTAGGGTTGGGGTTCGGCCTAGGGCTAGGATTTTTTTAACTAGGAAGCCCTGAGTTCCAGGCTTACTGCATCTGCCAAAGGCATCCAAAAGGGTGTGCAAAAGTGCCACAACATGGCTGCTTTCACGGCTTTTCCCTTAGGAAGAACCCTAATACGCGGCTGATTTACCTTCCTAGGGTTACTGTTAGGCTTAGGCCTAGGACTTTTAAAACCAGGAAGCCCTGGGCTCCAGGCATATGCAGCTGTTAAAGGCATCCCAAGAGGGCCGCAGAAGTGACACAACTTGGCTGCCTCTGCTTCTATTCTCATGAGACCATCCCGAACCATAGGCTGATTTTCCTTCCTAGGGTTAATGTTTGAGTTTCGCCAAGGGTAAGAGGTCTATTAACCAGAAAGACCTGAGTTCCAAGAACACAGCAGCTGCGAAGGACTACCCAAGAAGAGCGCAAAAGTACCACAACATGCCTGCCTCCACAGCTTTTTCCTTGGGGACATGCCTAATTCCTGGCTGATTTGCCTTTCTCGTCTTAGGGTTGGGGTTCGGCCTATGGCTAGGATATTTTTAACCAGGAAGCCCTGAGTTCCAGGCTTACTGCATCTGCCAAAGGCATCCCAAAGGGAGTACAAAAGTGCAACAACATGGCAGCTTTCACAGCTTTTTCCTTGGCACCATCCCTATACCTAGGCTGTTTTATCTGCCTAGGGTTAGGGTTAGGGTTCAGCCTAGGGCTTGGAGTTTTTTAACCAGGAAGCCCTGAGTTCCAGGCTTACTGCATCTGCCAAAGGCATCCCAAAGGGAGTGCAAAAGTGCCACTACATGGCTGCTTTCACAGCTTTTCCCTTAGGAACAACCCTAATACGCGGCTGATTTACCTTCCTAGGGTTACTGTTAGGCTTAGGCCTAGGACTTTTAAAACCAGGAAGCCCTGGGCTCCAGGCACACTGCAGCTGTTAAAGGCATCCCAAGAGGGCCGCAGAAGTGACACAACTTGGCTGCCTCTGCTTCTATTCTCATGAGACCATCCTGAACCATAGGCTGATTTTCCTTCCTAGGGTTAAGGTTTGAGTTAAGCCTAGGGTAAGAGTTCTATTAACCAGAAAGACCTGAGTTCCAAGAACACAGCAGCTGCGAAGGACTACCCAAGAAGAGCGCAAAAGTACCACAACGTGCCTGCCTGCACAGCTTTTTCCTTGGGGACATGCCTAATTCCTGGCTGATTTGCCTTTCTCGTCTTAGGGTTGGGGTTCGGCCTAGGGCTAGGATTTTTAAAATCAGGAAGCCCTGAGTTCCAGGCACACTGGAGCTGTGAAAGGCATCCAAAAGGGAGTGCAAAAGTGCAACAACATGGCTGCTTTCACGGCTTTTTCCTTGGCAAGAAGCTTAACACGAGGCTGATTTCCCTTCCCAGGGTTACTGTTAGGCTTAGGCCTAGGGCTAGGATTTTTAAAATTAGGAAGCCCTTAGATCCAGGCACACTGCAGCTGCGAAAGGCATCCCAAGGGGAGTACAAAAGTGCAACAACATGGCAGCTTTCACAGCTTTTTCCTTGGCACCATCCCTATACCTAGGCTGTTTTATCTGCCTAGGGTTAGGGTAAGGGTTCAGCCTAGGGCTTGGAGTTTTTTAACCAGGAAGCCCTGAGTTCCAGGCTTACTGCATCTGCCAAAGGCATCCCAAAGGGAGTGCAAAAGTGCCACAACATGGCTGCTTTCACAGCTTTTCCCTTAGGAAGAACCCTAATACTCGGCTGATTTACCTTCCTAGCGTTACTGTTAGGCTTAGGCCTAGGACTTTTAAAACCAGGAAGCCCTGGGCTCCAGGCACACTGCAGCTGCGAAAGGCATCCCAAGAGGGCCGCAGAAGTGACACAACTTGGCTGCCTCTGCTTCTATTCTCATGAGACCATCCTGAACCATAGGCTGATTTTCCTTCCTAGGGTTAAGGTTTGAGTTACGCCTAGGGTAAGAGTTCTAATAACCAGAAAGCCCTGAGTTCCAAGAACACAGCAGCTGCGAAGGACTAGCCAAGAAGAGCGCAAAAGTACCACAACATGCCTGCGTCGACAGCTTTTTCCTTGGGGACATGCCTAATTCCTGGCTGATTTGCCTTTCTCGTCTTAGGGTTGGGGTTCGGCCTAGGGCTAGGATTTTTTTAACTAGGAAGCCCTGAGTTCCAGGCTTACTGCATCTGCCAAAGGCATCCAAAAGGGTGTGCAAAAGTGCCACAACATGGCTGCTTTCACGGCTTTTCCCTTAGGAAGAACCCTGATACGCGGCTGATTTACCTTCCTAGGGTTACTGTTAGGCTTAGGCCTAGGACTTTTAAAACCAGGAAGCCCTGGGCTCCAGGCATATGCAGCTGTTAAAGGCATCCCAAGAGGGCCGCAGAAGTGACACAACTTGGCTGCCTCTGCTTCTATTCTCATGAGACCATCCCGAACCATAGGCTGATTTTCCTTCCTAGGGTTAATGTTTGAGTTTCGCCAAGGGTAAGAGGTCTATTAACCAGAAAGCCCTGAGTTCCAAGAACACAGCAGCTGCGAAGGACTAGCCAAGAAGAGCGCAAAAGTACCACAACATGCCTGCCTCCACAGCTTTTTCCTTGGGGACATGCCTAATTCCTGGCTGATTTGCCTTTCTCGTCTTAGGGTTGGGGTTCGGCCTAGGGCTAGGATATTTTTAACCAGGAAGCCCTGAGTTCCAGGCTTACTGCATCTGCCAAAGGCATCCCAAAGGGAGTACAAAAGTGCAACAACATGGCAGCTTTCACAGCTTTTTCCTTGGCACCATCCCTATACCTAGGCTGTTTTATCTGCCTAGGGTTAGGGTTAGGGTTCAGCCTAGGGCTTGGAGTTTTTTAACCAGGAAGCCCTGAGTTCCAGGCTTACTGCATCTGCCAAAGGCATCCCAAAGGGAGTGCAAAAGTGCCACTACATGGCTGCTTTCACAGCTTTTCCCTTAGGAAGAACCCTAATACGCGGCTGATTTACCTTCCTAGGGTTACTGTTAGGCTTAGGCCTAGGACTTTTAAAACCAGGAAGCCCTGGGCTCCAGGCACACTGCAGCTGCGAAAGGCATCCCAAGAGGGCCGCAGAAGTGACACAACTTGGCTGCCTCTGCTTCTATTCTCATGAGACCATCCTGAACCATAGGCTGATTTTCCTTCCTAGGGTTAAGGTTTGAGTTAAGCCTAGGGTAAGAGTTCTATTAACCAGAAAGACCTGAGTTCCAAGAACACAGCAGCTGCGAAGGACTACCCAAGAAGAGCGCAAAAGTACCACAACGTGCCTGCCTGCACAGCTTTTTCCTTGGGGACATGCCTAATTCCTGGCTGATTTGCCTTTCTCGTCTTAGGGTTGGGGTTCGGCCTAGGGCTAGGATTTTTAAAATCAGGAAGCCCTGAGTTCCAGGCACACTGGAGCTGTGAAAGGCATCCAAAAGGGAGTGCAAAAGTTCAACAACATGGCTGCTTTCACGGCTTTTTCCTTGGCAAGAAGCTTAACACGAGGCTGATTTCCCTTCCCAGGGTTACTGTTAGGCTTAGGCCTAGGGCTAGGATTTTTAAAATTAGGAAGCCCTTAGATCCAGGCACACTGCAGCTGCGAAAGGCATCCCAAGGGGAGTACAAAAGTGCAACAACATGGCAGCTTTCACAGCTTTTTCCTTGGCACCATCCCTATACCTAGGCTGTTTTATCTGCCTAGGGTTAGGGTTAGGGTTCAGCCTAGGGCTTGGAGTTTTTTAACCAGGAAGCCCTGAGTTCCAGGCTTACTGCATCTGCCAAAGGCATCCCAAAGGGAGTGCAAAAGTGCCACAACATGGCTGCTTTCACAGCTTTTCCCTTAGGAAGAACCCTAATACTCGGCTGATTTACCTTCCTAGCGTTACTGTTAGGCTTAGGCCTAGGACTTTTAAAACCAGGAAGCCCTGGGCTCCAGGCACACTGCAGCTGCGAAAGGCATCCCAAGAGGGCCGCAGAAGTGACACAACTTGGCTGCCTCTGCTTCTATTCTCATGAGACCATCCTGAACCATAGGCTGATTTTCCTTCCTAGGGTTAAGGTTTGAGTTACGCCTAGGGTAAGAGTTCTAATAACCAGAAAGCCCTGAGTTCCAAGAACACAGCAGCTGCGAAGGACTAGCCAAGAAGAGCGCAAAAGTACCACAACATGCCTGCGTCGACAGCTTTTTCCTTGGGGACATGCCTAATTCCTGGCTGATTTGCCTTTCTCGTCTTAGGGTTGGGGTTCGGCCTAGGGCTAGGATTTTTTTAACCAGGAAGCCCTGAGTTCCAGGCTTACTGCATCTGCCAAAGGCATCCCAAAGGGAGTGCAGAAGTGCCACAACATGGCTGCTTTCGCGGCTTTTCCCTTAGGAAGAACCTTAATACGCGGCTGATTTACCTTCCTAGGGTTACTGTTAGGCTTAGGCCTAGGACTTTTAAAACCAGGAAGCCCTGGGCTCCAGGCACACTGCAGCTGCGAAAGGCATCCCAAGGGGAGCGCAAAAGTGACACAACTTGGCTGCCACCACTGATATTTCCATGAGACCATCCCGAACCATAGGCTGATTTTCCTTCCTAGGGTTAATGTTTGAGTTTCGCCAAGGGTAAGAGGTCTATTAACCAGAAAGACCTGAGTTCCAAGAACACAGCAGCTGCGAAGGACTACCCAGGAAGAGCGCAAAAGTACCACAACATGCCTGCCTCCACAGCTTTTTCCTTGGGGACATGCCTAATTCCTGGCTGATTTGCCTTTCTCGTCTTAGGGTTGGGGTTCGGCCTAGGGCTAGGATATTTTTAACCAGGAAGCCCTGAGTTCCAGGCTTACTGCATCTGCCAAAGGCATCCCAAAGGGAGTACAAAAGTGCAACAACATGGCAGCTTTCACAGCTTTTTCCTTGGCACCATCCCTATACCTAGGCTGTTTTATCTGCCTAGGGTTAGGGTTAGGGTTCAGCCTAGGGCTTGGAGTTTTTTAACCAGGAAGCCCTGAGTTCCAGGCTTACTGCATCTGCCAAAGGCATCCCAAAGGGAGTGCAAAAGTGCCACAACATGGCTGCTTTCACAGCTTTTCCCTTAGGAAGAACCCTAATACTCGGCTGATTTACCTTCCTAGCGTTACTGTTAGGCTTAGGCCTAGGACTTTTAAAACCAGGAAGCCCTGGGCTCCAGGCACACTGCAGCTGCGAAAGGCATCCCAAGAGGGCCGCAGAAGTGACACAACTTGGCTGCCTCTGCTTCTATTCTCATGAGACCATCCTGAACCATAGGCTGATTTTCCTTCCTAGGGTTAAGGTTTGAGTTACGCCTAGGGTAAGAGTTCTAATAACCAGAAAGCCCTGAGTTCCAAGAACACAGCAGCTGCGAAGGACTAGCCAAGAAGAGCGCAAAAGTACCACAACATGCCTGCGTCGACAGCTTTTTCCTTGGGGACATGCCTAATTCCTGGCTGATTTGCCTTTCTCGTCTTAGGGTTGGGGTTCGGCCTAGGGCTAGGATTTTTTTAACCAGGAAGCCCTGAGTTCCAGGCTTACTGCATCTGCCAAAGGCATCCCAAAGGGAGTGCAGAAGTGCCACAACATGGCTGCTTTCGCGGCTTTTCCCTTAGGAAGAACCTTAATACGCGGCTGATTTACCTTCCTAGGGTTACTGTTAGGCTTAGGCCTAGGACTTTTAAAACCAGGAAGCCCTGGGCTCCAGGCACACTGCAGCTGCGAAAGGCATCCCAAGGGGAGCGCAAAAGTGACACAACTTGGCTGCCACCACTGATATTTCCATGAGACCATCCCGAACCATAGGCTGATTTTCCTTCCTAGGGTTAATGTTTGAGTTTCGCCAAGGGTAAGAGGTCTATTAACCAGAAAGACCTGAGTTCCAAGAACACAGCAGCTGCGAAGGACTACCCAGGAAGAGCGCAAAAGTACCACAACATGCCTGCCTCCACAGCTTTTTCCTTGGGGACATGCCTAATTCCTGGCTGATTTGCCTTTCTCGTCTTAGGGTTGGGGTTCGGCCTAGGGCTAGGATATTTTTAACCAGGAAGCCCTGAGTTCCAGGCTTACTGCATCTGCCAAAGGCATCCCAAAGGGAGTACAAAAGTGCAACAACATGGCAGCTTTCACAGCTTTTTCCTTGGCACCATCCCTATACCTAGGCTGTTTTATCTGCCTAGGGTTAGGGTTAGGGTTCAGCCTAGGGCTTGGAGTTTTTTAACCAGGAAGCCCTGTGTTCCAGGCTTACTGCATCTGCCAAAGGCATCCCAAAGGGAGTGCAAAAGTGCCACTACATGGCTGCTTTCACAGCTTTTCCCTTAGGAACAACCCTAATACGCGGCTGATTTACCTTCCTAGGGTTACTGTTAGGCTTAGGCCTAGGACTTTTAAAACCAGGAAGCCCTGGGCTCCAGGCACACTGCAGCTGTTAAAGGCATCCCAAGAGGGCCGCAGAAGTGACACAACTTGGCTGCCTCTGCTTCTATTCTCATGAGACCATCCTGAACCATAGGCTGATTTTCCTTCCTAGGGTTAAGGTTTGAGTTAAGCCTAGGGTAAGAGTTCTATTAACCAGAAAGACCTGAGTTCCAAGAACACAGCAGCTGCGAAGGACTACCCAAGAAGAGCGCAAAAGTACCACAACGTGCCTGCCTGCACAGCTTTTTCCTTGGGGACATGCCTAATTCCTGGCTGATTTGCCTTTCTCGTCTTAGGGTTGGGGTTCGGCCTAGGGCTAGGATTTTTAAAATCAGGAAGCCCTGAGTTCCAGGCACACTGGAGCTGTGAAAGGCATCCAAAAGGGAGTGCAAAAGTTCAACAACATGGCTGCTTTCACGGCTTTTTCCTTGGCAAGAAGCTTAACACGAGGCTGATTTCCCTTCCCAGGGTTACTGTTAGGCTTAGGCCTAGGGCTAGGATTTTTAAAATTAGGAAGCCCTTAGATCCAGGCACACTGCAGCTGCGAAAGGCATCCCAAGGGGAGTACAAAAGTGCAACAACATGGCAGCTTTCACAGCTTTTTCCTTGGCACCATCCCTATACCTAGGCTGTTTTATCTGCCTAGGGTTAGGGTTAGGGTTCAGCCTAGGGCTTGGAGTTTTTTAACCAGGAAGCCCTGAGTTCCAGGCTTACTGCATCTGCCAAAGGCATCCCAAAGGGAGTGCAAAAGTGCCACAACATGGCTGCTTTCACAGCTTTTCCCTTAGGAAGAACCCTAATACTCGGCTGATTTACCTTCCTAGCGTTACTGTTAGGCTTAGGCCTAGGACTTTTAAAACCAGGAAGCCCTGGGCTCCAGGCACACTGCAGCTGCGAAAGGCATCCCAAGAGGGCCGCAGAAGTGACACAACTTGGCTGCCTCTGCTTCTATTCTCATGAGACCATCCTGAACCATAGGCTGATTTTCCTTCCTAGGGTTAAGGTTTGAGTTACGCCTAGGGTAAGAGTTCTAATAACCAGAAAGCCCTGAGTTCCAAGAACACAGCAGCTGCGAAGGACTAGCCAAGAAGAGCGCAAAAGTACCACAACATGCCTGCGTCGACAGCTTTTTCCTTGGGGACATGCCTAATTCCTGGCTGATTTGCCTTTCTCGTCTTAGGGTTGGGGTTCGGCCTAGGGCTAGGATTTTTTTAACCAGGAAGCCCTGAGTTCCAGGCTTACTGCATCTGCCAAAGGCATCCCAAAGGGAGTGCAGAAGTGCCACAACATGGCTGCTTTCGCGGCTTTTCCCTTAGGAAGAACCTTAATAGGCGGCTGATTTACCTTCCTAGGGTTACTGTTAGGCTTAGGCCTAGGACTTTTAAAACCAGGAAGCCCTGGGCTCCAGGCACACTGCAGCTGCGAAAGGCATCCCAAGGGGAGCGCAAAAGTGACACAACTTGGCTGCCACCACTGATATTTCCATGAGACCATCCCGAACCATAGGCTGATTTTCCTTCCTAGGGTTAAGGTTTGAGTTACGCCTAGGGTAAGGGTTCTATTAACCAGAAAGACCTGAGTTCCAAGAACACAGCAGCTGCGAAGGACTAGCCAAGGAGAGCGCAAAAGTACCACAACATGCCTGCCTCCACAGCTTTTTCCTTGGGGACATGCCTAATTCCTGGCTGATTTGCCTTTCTCGTCTTAGGGTTGGGGTTCGGCCTAGGGCTTGGATTTTTAAAATCAGGAAGCTCTGAGTTCCAGGCACACTGGAGCTGTGAAAGGCATCCAAAAGGGAGTGCAAAAGTGCAACAACATGGCTGCTTTCACGGCTTTTTCCTTGGCAAGAAGCCTAACACCAGGCTGATTTCCCTTCCCAGGGTTACTGTTAGGCTTAGGCCTAGGGCTAGGATTTTTAAAACTAGGAAGCCCTTAGCTCCAGGCACACTGCAGCTGCGAAAGGCATCCCAAGGGGAGTACAAAAGTGCAACAACATGGCAGCTTTCACAGCTTTTTCCTTGGCACCATCCCTATACCTAGGCTGTTTTATCTGCCTAGGGTTAGGGTTAGGGTTCAGCCTAGGGCTTGGAGTTTTTTAACCAGGAAGCCCTGAGTTCCAGGCTTACTGCATCTGCCAAAGGCATCCCAAAGGGAGTGCAAAAGTGCCACTACATGGCTGCTTTCACAGCTTTTAGCTTAGGAAGAACCCTAATACGCGGCTGATTTACCTTCCTAGGGTTACTGTTAGGCTTAGGCCTAGGACTTTTAAAACCAGGAAGCCCTGGGCTCCAGGCACACTGCAGCTGTTAAAGGCATCCCAAGAGGGCCGCAGAAGTGACACAACTTGGCTGCCTCTGCTTCTGTTCTCATGAGACCATCCTGAACCATAGGCTGATTTTCCTTCCTAGGGTTAAGGTTTGAGTTACGCCTAGGGTAAGAGTTCTAATAACCAGAAAGACCTGAGTTCCAAGAACACAGCAGCTGCGAAGGACTACCCAAGAAGAGCGCAAAAGTACCACAACGTGCCTGCCTCCACAGCTTTTTCCTTGGGGACATGCCTAATTCCTGGCTGATTTGCCTTTCTCGTCTTAGGGTTGGGGTTCGGCCTAGGGCTAGGATTTTTTTAACTAGGAAGCCCTGAGTTCCAGGCTTACTGCATCTGCCAAAGGCATCCCAAAGGGAGTGCAGAAGTGCCACAACATGGCTGCTTTCACGGCTTTTCCCTTAGGAAGAACCCTAATACGCGGCTGATTTACCTTCCTAGGGTTACTGTTAGGCTTAGGCCTAGGACTTTTAAAACCAGGAAGCCCTGGGCTCCAGGCATATGCAGCTGTTAAAGGCATCCCAAGAGGGCCGCAGAAGTGACACAACTTGGCTGCCTCTGCTTCTATTCTCATGAGACCATCCCGAACCATAGGCTGATTTTCCTTCCTAGGGTTAATGTTTGAGTTTCGCCAAGGGTAAGAGGTCTATTAACCAGAAAGACCTGAGTTCCAAGAACACAGCAGCTGCGAAGGACTAGCCAAGAAGAGCGCAAAAGTACCACAACATGCCTGCCTCCACAGCTTTTTCCTTGGGGACATGCCTAATTCCTGGCTGATTTGCCTTTCTCGTCTTAGGGTTGGGGTTCGGCCTAGGGCTAGGATATTTTTAACTAGGAAGCCCTGAGTTCCAGGCTTACTGCATCTGCCAAAGGCATCCCAAAGGGAGTACAAAAGTGCAACAACATGGCAGCTTTCACAGCTTTTTCCTTGGCACCATCCCTATACCTAGGCTGTTTTATCTGCCTAGGGTTAGGGTTAGGGTTCAGCCTAGGGCTTGGAGTTTTTTAACCAGGAAGCCCTGAGTTCCAGGCTTACTGCATCTGCCAAAGGCATCCCAAAGGGAGTGCAAAAGTGCCACTACATGGCTGCTTTCACAGCTTTTCCCTTAGGAAGAACCCTAATACGCGGCTGATTTACCTTCCTAGGGTTACTGTTAGGCTTAGGCCTAGGACTTTTAAAACCAGGAAGCCCTGGGCTCCAGGCACACTGCAGCTGCGAAAGGCATCCCAAGAGGGCCGCAGAAGTGACACAACTTGGCTGCCTCTGCTTCTATTCTCATGAGACCATCCTGAACCATAGGCTGATTTTCCTTCCTAGGGTTAAGGTTTGAGTTAAGCCTAGGGTAAGAGTTCTATTAACCAGAAAGACCTGAGTTCCAAGAACACAGCAGCTGCGAAGGACTACCCAAGAAGAGCGCAAAAGTACCACAACGTGCCTGCCTGCACAGCTTTTTCCTTGGGGACATGCCTAATTCCTGGCTGATTTGCCTTTCTCGTCTTAGGGTTGGGGTTCGGCCTAGGGCTAGGATTTTTAAAATCAGGAAGCCCTGAGTTCCAGGCACACTGGAGCTGTGAAAGGCATCCAAAAGGGAGTGCAAAAGTTCAACAACATGGCTGCTTTCACGGCTTTTTCCTTGGCAAGAAGCTTAACACGAGGCTGATTTCCCTTCCCAGGGTTACTGTTAGGCTTAGGCCTAGGGCTAGGATTTTTAAAATTAGGAAGCCCTTAGATCCAGGCACACTGCAGCTGCGAAAGGCATCCCAAGGGGAGTACAAAAGTGCAACAACATGGCAGCTTTCACAGCTTTTTCCTTGGCACCATCCCTATACCTAGGCTGTTTTATCTGCCTAGGGTTAGGGTTAGGGTTCAGCCTAGGGCTTGGAGTTTTTTAACCAGGAAGCCCTGAGTTCCAGGCTTACTGCATCTGCCAAAGGCATCCCAAAGGGAGTGCAAAAGTGCCACAACATGGCTGCTTTCACAGCTTTTCCCTTAGGAAGAACCCTAATACTCGGCTGATTTACCTTCCTAGCGTTACTGTTAGGCTTAGGCCTAGGACTTTTAAAACCAGGAAGCCCTGGGCTCCAGGCACACTGCAGCTGCGAAAGGCATCCCAAGAGGGCCGCAGAAGTGACACAACTTGGCTGCCTCTGCTTCTATTCTCATGAGACCATCCTGAACCATAGGCTGATTTTCCTTCCTAGGGTTAAGGTTTGAGTTACGCCTAGGGTAAGAGTTCTAATAACCAGAAAGCCCTGAGTTCCAAGAACACAGCAGCTGCGAAGGACTAGCCAAGAAGAGCGCAAAAGTACCACAACATGCCTGCGTCGACAGCTTTTTCCTTGGGGACATGCCTAATTCCTGGCTGATTTGCCTTTCTCGTCTTAGGGTTGGGGTTCGGCCTAGGGCTAGGATTTTTTTAACCAGGAAGCCCTGAGTTCCAGGCTTACTGCATCTGCCAAAGGCATCCCAAAGGGAGTGCAGAAGTGCCACAACATGGCTGCTTTCGCGGCTTTTCCCTTAGGAAGAACCTTAATAGGCGGCTGATTTACCTTCCTAGGGTTACTGTTAGGCTTAGGCCTAGGACTTTTAAAACCAGGAAGCCCTGGGCTCCAGGCACACTGCAGCTGCGAAAGGCATCCCAAGGGGAGCGCAAAAGTGACACAACTTGGCTGCCACCACTGATATTTCCATGAGACCATCCCGAACCATAGGCTGATTTTCCTTCCTAGGGTTAAGGTTTGAGTTACGCCTAGGGTAAGGGTTCTATTAACCAGAAAGACCTGAGTTCCAAGAACACAGCAGCTGCGAAGGACTAGCCAAGGAGAGCGCAAAAGTACCACAACATGCCTGCCTCCACAGCTTTTTCCTTGGGGACATGCCTAATTCCTGGCTGATTTGCCTTTCTCGTCTTAGGGTTGGGGTTCGGCCTAGGGCTTGGATTTTTAAAATCAGGAAGCTCTGAGTTCCAGGCACACTGGAGCTGTGAAAGGCATCCAAAAGGGAGTGCAAAAGTGCAACAACATGGCTGCTTTCACGGCTTTTTCCTTGGCAAGAAGCCTAACACCAGGCTGATTTCCCTTCCCAGGGTTACTGTTAGGCTTAGGCCTAGGGCTAGGATTTTTAAAACTAGGAAGCCCTTAGCTCCAGGCACACTGCAGCTGCGAAAGGCATCCGAAGGGGAGTACAAAAGTGCAACAACATGGCAGCTTTCACAGCTTTTTCCTTGGCACCATCCCTATACCTAGGCTGTTTTATCTGCCTAGGGTTAGGGTTAGGGTTCAGCCTAGGGCTTGGAGTTTTTTAACCAGGAAGCCCTGAGTTCCAGGCTTACTGCATCTGCCAAAGGCATCCCAAAGGGAGTGCAAAAGTGCCACTACATGGCTGCTTTCACAGCTTTTAGCTTAGGAAGAACCCTAATACGCGGCTGATTTACCTTCCTAGGGTTACTGTTAGGCTTAGGCCTAGGACTTTTAAAACCAGGAAGCCCTGGGCTCCAGGCACACTGCAGCTGTTAAAGGCATCCCAAGAGGGCCGCAGAAGTGACACAACTTGGCTGCCTCTGCTTCTATTCTCATGAGACCATCCTGAACCATAGGCTGATTTTCCTTCCTAGGGTTAAGGTTTGAGTTACGCCTAGGGTAAGAGTTCTAATAACCAGAAAGACCTGAGTTCCAAGAACACAGCAGCTGCGAAGGACTACCCAAGAAGAGCGCAAAAGTACCACAACGTGCCTGCCTCCACAGCTTTTTCCTTGGGGACATGCCTAATTCCTGGCTGATTTGCCTTTCTCGTCTTAGGGTTGGGGTTCGGCCTAGGGCTAGGATTTTTTTAACTAGGAAGCCCTGAGTTCCAGGCTTACTGCATCTGCCAAAGGCATCCCAAAGGGAGTGCAGAAGTGCCACAACATGGCTGCTTTCACGGCTTTTCCCTTAGGAAGAACCCTAATACGCGGCTGATTTACCTTCCTAGGGTTACTGTTAGGCTTAGGCCTAGGACTTTTAAAACCAGGAAGCCCTGGGCTCCAGGCATATGCAGCTGTTAAAGGCATCCCAAGAGGGCCGCAGAAGTGACACAACTTGGCTGCCTCTGCTTCTATTCTCATGAGACCATCCCGAACCATAGGCTGATTTTCCTTCCTAGGGTTAATGTTTGAGTTTCGCCAAGGGTAAGAGGTCTATTAACCAGAAAGACCTGAGTTCCAAGAACACAGCAGCTGCGAAGGACTAGCCAAGAAGAGCGCAAAAGTACCACAACATGCCTGCCTCCACAGCTTTTTCCTTGGGGACATGCCTAATTCCTGGCTGATTTGCCTTTCTCGTCTTAGGGTTGGGGTTCGGCCTAGGGCTAGGATATTTTTAACTAGGAAGCCCTGAGTTCCAGGCTTACTGCATCTGCCAAAGGCATCCCAAAGGGAGTACAAAAGTGCAACAACATGGCAGCTTTCACAGCTTTTTCCTTGGCACCATCCCTATACCTAGGCTGTTTTATCTGCCTAGGGTTAGGGTTAGGGTTCAGCCTAGGGCTTGGAGTTTTTTAACCAGGAAGCCCTGAGTTCCAGGCTTACTGCATCTGCCAAAGGCATCCCAAAGGGAGTGCAAAAGTGCCACTACATGGCTGCTTTCACAGCTTTTCCCTTAGGAACAACCCTAATACGCGGCTGATTTACCTTCCTAGGGTTACTGTTAGGCTTAGGCCTAGGACTTTTAAAACCAGGAAGCCCTGGGCTCCAGGCACACTGCCGCTGTTAAAGGCATCCCAAGAGGGCCGCAGAAGTGACACAACTTGGCTGCCTCTGCTTCTATTCTCATGAGACCATCCTGAACCATAGGCTGATTTTCCTTCCTAGGGTTAAGGTTTGAGTTAAGCCTAGGGTAAGAGGTCTATTAACCAGAAAGACCTGAGTTCCAAGAACACAGCAGCTGCGAAGGACTACCCAAGAAGAGCGCAAAAGTACCACAACGTGCCTGCCTGCACAGCTTTTTCCTTGGGGACATGCCTAATTCCTGGCTGATTTGCCTTTCTCGTCTTAGGGTTGGGGTTCGGCCTAGGGCTAGGATTTTTTTAACTAGGAAGCCCTGAGTTCCAGGCTTACTGCATCTGCCAAAGGCATCCCAAAGGGAGTGCAGAAGTGCCACAACATGGCTGCTTTCACGGCTTTTCCCTTAGGAAGAACCCTAATACGCGGCTGATTTACCTTCCTAGGGTTACTGTTAGGCTTAGGCCTAGGACTTTTAAAACCAGGAAGCCCTGGGCTCCAGGCATATGCAGCTGTTAAAAGCATCCCAAGAGGGCCGCAGAAGTGACACAACTTGGCTGCCTCTGCTTCTATTCTCATGAGACCATCCCGAACCATAGGCTGATTTTCCTTCCTAGGGTTAATGTTTGAGTTTCGCCAAGGGTAAGAGGTCTATTAACCAGAAAGACCTGAGTTCCAAGAACACAGCAGCTGCGAAGGACTACCCAAGGAGAGCGCAAAAGTACCACAACATGCCTGCGTCGACAGCTTTTTCCTTGGGGACATGCCTAATTCCTGGCTGATTTGCCTTTCTCGTCTTAGGGTTGGGGTTCGGCCTAGGGCTAGGATATTTTTAACTAGGAAGCCCTGAGTTCCAGGCTTACTGCATCTGCCAAAGGCATCCCAAAGGGAGTGCAGAAGTGCCACAACATGGCTGCTTTCACGGCTTTTCCCTTAGGAAGAACCCTAATACGCGGCTGATTTACCTTCCTAGGGTTACTGTTAGGCTTAGGCCTAGGACTTTTAAAAACAGGAAGCCCTGGGCTCCAGGCACTCTGCAGCTGCGAAAGGCATCCCAAGGGGAGCGCAAAAGTGACGCAACTTGGCTGCCACCACTGATATTTCCATGAGACCATCCCGAACCATAGGCTGATTTTCCTTCCTAGGGTTAAGGTTTGAGTTACGCCTAGGGTAAGGGTTCTATTAACCAGAAAGCCCTGAGTTCCAAGAACACAGCAGCTGCGAAGGACTACCCAAGAAGAGCGCAAAAGTACCACAACATGCCTGCGTCGACAGCTTTTTCCTTGGGGACATGCCTAATTCCTGGCTGATTTGCCTTTCTCGTCTTAGGGTTGGGGTTCGGCCTAGGGCTAGGATTTTTAAAATCAGGAAGCCCTGAGTTCCAGGCACACTGGAGCTGTGAAAGGCATCCCAAAGGGAGTGCAAAAGTGCCACAACATGGCTGCTTTCACGGCTTTTTCCTTGGCAAGAAGCCTAACACCAGGCTGATTTCCCTTCCCAGGGTTACTGTTAGGCTTAGGCCTAGGGCTAGGATTTTTAAAACTAGGAAGCCCTTAGTTCCAGGCACACTGCAGCTGTTCAAGGCATCCAAAGGGGAGTACAAAAGTGCAACAACATGGCAGCTTTCACAGCTTTTTCCTTGGCACCATCCCTATACCTAGGCTGATTTATCTGCCTAGGGTAAGGGTTAGGGTTCAGCCTAGGGCTTGGAGTTTTTTAACCAGGAAGCCCTGAGTTCCAGGCTTACTGCATCTGCCAAAGGCATCCCTAAGGGAGTGCAAAAGTGCCACAACATGGCTGCTTTCACGGCTTTTCCCTTAGGAAGAACCCTAATACGCGGCTGATTTACCTTCCTAGGGTTACTGTTAGGCTTAGGCCTAGGACTTTTAAAATCAGGAAGCCCTGGGCTCCAGGCACACTGCAGCTGCGAAAGGCATCCCAAGGGGAGCGCAAAAGTGACACAACTTGGCTGCCACCACTGATATTTCCATGAGACCATCCCAAATCATAGGCTGATTTTCCTTCCTAGGGTTAAGGTTTGAGTTACGTCTAGGGTAAGGGTTCTATTAACTAGATAGCCCTGAGTTCCAAGAAAACAGCAGCTGCGAAGGACTAGCCAAGAAGAGCGCAAAAGTACCACAACATGCCTGCCTCCACAGCTTTTTCCTTGGGGACATGCCTAATTCCTGGCTGATTTGCCTTTCTCGTCTTAGGGTTGGGGTTCGGCCTAGGGCTAGGATATTTTTAACTAGGAAGCCCTGAGTTCCAGGCTTACTGCATCTGCCAAAGGCATCCCAAAGGGAGTGCAGAAGTGCCACAACATGGCTGCTTTCACGGCTTTTCCCTTAGGAAGAACCCTAATACGCGGCTGATTTACCTTCCTAGGGTTACTATTAGGCTTAGACCTCGGACTTTTAAAACCAGGAAGCCCTGGGCTCCAGGCACATGCAGCTGCGAAAGGCATCCCAAGAGGTCCGCAGAAGTGACACAACTTGGCTGCCTCTGCTGCTATTCTCATGAGACCATCCTGAACCATAGGCTGATTTTCCTTCCTAGGGTTAAGGTTTGAGTTACGCCTGGGGTAAGGGTTCTATTAACCAGAAAGCCCTGAGTTCCAAGAACACAGCAGCTGCGAAGGACTAGCCAAGAAGAGCGCAAAAGTACCACAACATGCCTGCCTCCACAGCTTTTTCCTTGGGGACACGCCTAATTCCTGGCTGATTTGCCTTTCTCGTCTTAGGGTTGGGGTTCGGCCTAGGGCTAGGATTTTTTAAACTAGGAAGCCCTGAGTTCCAGGCTTACTGCATCTGCCAAAGGCATCCCAAAGGGAGTGCAGAAGTGCCACAACATGGCTGCTTTCACGGCTTTTCCCTTAGGAAGAACCTTAATACGCAGCTGATTTACCTTCCTAGGGTTACTGTTAGGCTTAGGCCTAGGACTTTTAAAACCAGGAAGCCCTGGGCTCCAGGCACACTGCAGCTGCGAAAGGCATCCCAAGGGGAGCGCAAAAGTGACACAACTTGGCTGCCACCACTGATATTTCCATGAGACCATCCCGAACCATAGGCTGATTTTCCTTCCTAGGGTTAAGGTTTGAGTTACGCCTGGGATAAGGGTTCTATTAACCAGAAAGCCCTGAGTTCCAAGAACACAGCAGCTGCGAAGGACTAGCCAAGAAGAGCGCAAAAGTACCACAACATGCCTGCCTCCACAGCTTTTTCCTTGGGGACATGCCTAATTCCTGGCTGATTTGCCTTTCTCGTCTTAGGGTTGGGGTTCGGCCTAGGGCTAGAATTTTTAAAATCAGGAAGCCCTGAGTTCCAGGCGCACTGGAGCTGTGAAAGGCATCCAAAAGGGAGTGCAAAAGTGCCACAACATGGCTGCTTTCACGGCTTTTTCCTTGGCAAGAAGCCTAACACCAGGCTGATTTCCCTTCCCAGGGGTACTGTTAGGCTTAGGCCTAGGGTTAGGATTTTTAAAACTAGGAAGCCCTGGGCTCCAGGCACACTGCATCTGTTCAAGGCATCCCAAGGGGAGTACTAAAGTACCACAACATGGCAGCTTTCACATCTTTTTCCTTGGCACCATCCCTATACATAGGCTGATTTATCTGCCTAGGGTTAGGGTTAGGGTTCAGCCTAGGGCTTGGAGTTTTTTAACCAGGAAGCCCTGAGTTCCAGGCTTACTGCATCTGCCAAAGGCATCCCAAAGGGAGTGCAAAAGTGCCACTACATGGCTGCTTTCACGGCTTTTCCCTTAGGAAGAACCCTAATACGCGGCTGATTTACCTTCCTAGGGTTACTGTTAGGCTTAGGCCTAGGACTTTTAAAACCAGGAAGCCCTGGGCTCCAGGCACACTGCAGCTGCGAAAGGCATCCTAACAGGGCCGCAGAAGTGACACAACTTGGCTGCCTCTGCTTCTATTCTCATGAGACCATCCTGAACCATAGGCTTATTTTCCTTCCTAGGGTTAAGGTTTGAGTTACGCCTAGGGTAAGAGTTCTATTAACCAGAAAGCCCTGAGTTCCAAGAACACAGCATCTGCGAAGGACTACCCAAGAAGAGCGCAAAAGTACCACAACGTGCCTGCCTCCACAGCTTTTTCCTTGGGGACATGCCTAATTCCTGGCTGATTTGCCTTTCTCGTCTTAGGGTTGGGGTTCGGCCTAGGGCTAGGATTTTTTTAACTAGGAAGCCCTGAGTTCCAGGCTTACTGCATCTGCCAAAGGCATCCCAAAGGGAGTGCAGAAGTGCCACAACATGGCTGCTTTCACGGCTTTTCCCTTAGGAAGAACCTTAATACGCGGCTGATTTACCTTCCTAGGGTTACTGTTAGGCTTAGGCCTAGGACTTTTAAAACCAGGAAGCCCTGGGCTCCAGGCACACTGCAGCTGCGAAAGGCATCCCAAGGGGAGCGCAAAAGTGACACAACTTGGCTGCCACCACTGATATTTCCATGAGACCATCCCGAACCATAGGCTGATTTTCCTTCCTAGGGTTAAGGTTTGAGTTACGCCTGGGATAAGGGTTCTATTAACCAGAAAGCCCTGAGTTCCAAGAACACAGCAGCTGCGAAGGACTAGCCAAGAAGAGCGCAAAAGTACCACAACATGCCTGCCTCCACAGCTTTTTCCTTGGGGACATGCCTAATTCCTGGCTGATTTGCCTTTCTCGTCTTAGGGTTGGGGTTCGGCCTAGGGCTAGGATTTTTAAAATCAGGAAGCCCTGAGTTCCAGGCGCACTGGAGCTGTGAAAGGCATCCAAAAGGGAGTGCAAAAGTGCCACAACATGGCTGCTTTCACGGCTTTTTCCTTGGCAAGAAGCCTAACACCAGGCTGATTTCCCTTCCCAGGGGTACTGTTAGGCTTAGGCCTAGGGTTAGGATTTTTAAAACTAGGAAGCCCTGGGCTCCAGGCACACTGCAGCTGTTCAAGGCATCCCAAGGGGAGTACTAAAGTACCACAACATGGCAGCTTTCACAGCTTTTTCCTTGGCACCATCCCTATACATAGGCTGATTTATCTGCCTAGGGTTAGGGTTAGGGTTCAGCCTAGGGCTTGGAGTTTTTTAACCAGGAAGCCCTGAGTTCCAGGCTTACTGCATCTGCCAAAGGCATCCCAAAGGGAGTGCAGAAGTGCCACAACATGGCTGCTTTCACGGCTTTTCCCTTAGGAAGAACCCTAATACGCGGCTGATTTACCTTCCTAGGGTTACTGTTAGGCTTAGGCCTAGGACATTTAAAACCAGGAAGCCCTGGGCTCCAGGCACACTGCAGCTGCGAAAGGCATCCTAAGAGGGCCGCAGAAGTGACACAACTTGGCTGCCTCTGCTTCTATTCTCATGAGACCATCCTGAACCATAGGCTTATTTTCCTTCCTAGGGTTAAGGTTTGAGTTACGCCTAGGGTAAGAGTTCTATTAACCAGAAAGCACTGAGTTCCAAGAACACAGCATCTGCGAAGGACTACCCAAGAAGAGCGCAAAAGTACCACAACGTGCCTGCCTCCACAGCTTTTTCCTTGGGGACATGCCTAATTCCTGGCTGATTTGCCTTTCTCGTCTTAGGGTTGGGGTTCGGCCTAGGGCTAGGATATTTTTAACTAGGAAGCCCTGAGTTCCAGGCTTACTTCATCTGCAAAAAGCATCCCAAAGGGAGTGCAGAAGTGCCACAACATGGCTGCTTTCACGGCTTTTCCCTTAGGAAGAACCCTAATACGCGGCTGATTTACCTTCCTAGGGTTACTGTTAGGCTTAGGCCTAGGACTTTTAAAACCAGGAAGCCGTGGGCTCCAGGCACACTGCAGCTGTTAAAGGCATCCCAAAAGGGCCGCAGAAGTGACACAACTTGGCTGCCTCTGCTTCTATTCTCATGAGACCATGCTGAACCACAGGCAGATTTTCCTTCCTAGGATTAAGGTTTGAGTTACGCCTAGGGTAAGAGGTCTATTAACCAGAAAGACCTGAGTTCCAAGAACACAGCAGCTGCGAAGGACTACCCAAGAAGAGCGCAAAAGTACCACAACATGCCTGCCTCCACAGCCTTTTCCTTGGGGACATGCCTAATTCCTGGCTGATTTGCCTTTCTCGTCTTAGGGTTGGGGTTCGGCCTAGGGCTAGGATTTTTAAAATCAGGAAGCCCTGAGTTCCAGGCACACTGGAGCTGTGATAGGCATCCAAAAGGGAGTGCAAAAGTGCCACAACATGGCTGCTTTCACGGCTTTTTCCTTGGCAAGAAGCCTAACACCAGGCTGATTTCCCTTCCCAGGGTTACTGTTAGGCTTAGGCCTAGGGCTAGGATTTTTAAAACTAGGAAGCCCTTAGCTCCAGGCACACTGCAGCTGTTCAAGGCATCCCAAGGGGAGTACAAAAGTGCAACAACATGGCAGCTTTCACAGCTTTTTCCTTGGCACCATCCCTATTCTTTGGCTGTTTTATCTGCCTAGGGTTAGGGTTAGGGTTCAGCCTAGGGCTTGGAGTTTTTTAACCAGGAAGCCCTGAGTTCCAGGCTTACTGCATCTGCCAAAGGCATCCCAAAGGGAGTGCAAAAGTGCCACAACATGGCTGCTTTCACAGCTTTTCCCTTAGGAAGAACCCTAATACGCGGCTGATTTACCTTCCTAGGGTTACTGTTAGGCTTAGGCCTAGGACTTTTAAAACCAGGAAGCCCTTGGCTCCAGGCACACTGCAGCTGTTAAAGGCATCCCAAGAGGGCCGCAGAAGTGACACAACTTGGCTGCCTCTGCTTCTATTCTCATGAGACCATCCCGAACCATAGGCTGATTTTCCTTCCTAGGGTTAAGGTTTGAGTTACGCCTCGGGTAAGGGTTCTATTAACCAGAAAGCCCTGAGTTCCAAGAACACAGCAGCTGCGAAGGACTACCCAAGAAGAGCGCAAAAGTACCACAACGTGCCTGCCTCCACAGCTTTTTCCTTGGGGACAGGCCTAATTCCTGGCTGATTTGCCTTTCTCGTCTTAGGGTTGGGGTTCGGCCTAGGGCTAGGATTTTTTTAACTAGGAAGCCCTGAGTTCCAGGCTTACTGCATCTGCCAAAGGCATCCTAAAGGGTGTGCAGAAGTGCCACAACATGGCTGCTTTCACAGCTTTTCCCTTAGGAAGAACCCTAATACGCGGCTGATTTACCTTCCTAGGGTTACTGTTAGGCTTAGGCCTAGGACTTTTAAAACCAGGAAGCCCTGGGCTCCAGGCACACTGCAGCTGCGAAAGGCATCCCAAGGGGAGCGCAAAAGTGACACAACTTGGCTGCCACCACTGATATTTCCATGAGACCATCCCAAATCATAGGCTGATTTTCCTTCCTAGGGTTAAGGTTTGAGTTACGCCTAGGGTAAGCGTTCTATTAACCAGAAAGCCCTGAATTCCAAGAACACAGCAGCTGCGAAGGACTAGCCAAGAAGAGCGCAAAAGTACCACAACATGCCTGCCTCCACAGCTTTTTCCTTGGGGACATGCCTAATTCCTGGCTGATTTGCCTTTCTCGTCTTAGGGTTGGGGTTCGGCCTAGGGCTAGGATATTTTTAACTAGGAAGCCCTGAGTTCCAGGCACACTGGAGCTGTGAAAGGCATCCAAAAGGGAGTGCAGAAGTGCCACAACATGGCTGCTTTCACGGCTTTTCCCTTAGGAAGAACCCTAATACGCGGCTGATTTACCTTCCTAGGGTTACTGTTAGGCTTAGGCCTAGGACTTTTAAAACCAGGAAGCCCTGGGCTCCAGGCACACTGCAGCTGTTAAAGGCATCCCAAAAGGGCCGCAGAAGTGACACAACTTGGCTGCCTCTGCTTCTATTCTCATGAGACCATCCCGAACCATAGGCTGATTTTCCTTCCTAGGGTTAATGTTTGAGTTTCGCCTAGGGTAAGAGGTCTATTAACCAGAAAGACCTGAGTTCCAAGAACACAGCAGCTGCGAAGGACTAGCCAAGAAGAGCGCAAAAGTACCACAACATGCCTGCCTCCACAGCTTTTTCCTTGGGGACATGCCTAATTCCTGGCTGATTTGCCTTTCTCGTCTTAGGGTTGGGGTTCGGCCTAGGGCTAGGATATTTTTAACTAGGAAGCCCTGAGTTCCAGGCTTACTTCATCTGCCAAAGGCATCCCAAAGGGTGTGCAAAAGTGCCACAACATGGCTGCTTTCACAGCTTTTTCCTTGGCACCATCCCCATACATAGGCTGATTTATCTGCCTAGGGTTAGGGTTAGGGTTCAGCCTAGGGCTTGGAGTTTTTTAACCAGGAAGCCCTGAGTTCCAGGCTTACTGCATCTGCCAAAGGCATCCCAAAGGGAGTGCAGAAGTGCCACAACATGGCTGCTTTCACGGCTTTTCCCTTAGGAAGAACCCTAATACGCGGCTGATTTACCTTCCTAGGGTTACTGTTAGGCTTAGGCCTAGGACTTTTAAAACCAGGAAGCCCTGGGCTCCAGGCACATGCAGCTGCGAAAGGCATCCCAAGGGTAGCGCAAAAGTGACACAACTTGGCTGCCACCACTGATATTTCCATGAGACCATCCCGAACCATAGGCTGATTTTCCTTCCTAGGGTTAAGGTTTGAGTTACGCCTAGGGTAAGGGTTCTATTAACCAGAAATCCCTGAGTTCCAAGAACACAGCAGCTGCGAAGGACTAGCCAAGAAGAGCGCAAAAGTACCACAACATGCCTGCCTCCACAGCTTTTTCCTTGGGGACATGCCTAATTCCTGGCTGATTTGCCTTTCTCGTCTTAGGGTTGGGGTTCGGCCTAGGGCTAGGATTTTTAAAATCAGGAAGCCCTGAGTTCCAGGCACACTGGAGCTGTGAAAGACATCCAAAAGGGAGTGCAAAAGTGCCACAACATGGTTGCTTTCACGGCTTTTTCCTTGGCAAGAAGCTTAACACCAGGCTGATTTCCCTTCCCAGGGTTACTGTTAGGCTTAGGCCTAGGGCTAGGATTTTTAAAACTAGGAAGCCCTTAGATCCAGGCGCACTGCAGCTGTTCAAGGCAACCCAAGGGGAGTACAAAAGTGCGACAACATGGCAGCTTTCACAGTTTTTCCTTGGCACCATCCCTATACTTTGGCTGTTTTATCTGCCTAGGGTTAGGGTTAGGGTTCAGCCAAGGGCTTGGAGTTTTTAACCAGGAAGCCCTGAGTTCCAGGCTTACTGCATCTGCCAAAGGCATCCCAAAGGGAGTGCAGAAGTGCCACAACATGGCTGCTTTCACAGCTTTTCCCTTAGGAAGAACCCTAATACGCGGCTGATTTACCTTCCTAGGGTTACTGTTAGGCTTTGGCCTAGGGCTACGACTTTTAAAACTAGGAAGCCCTGGGCTCCAGGCACACTGCAGCTGTTCAAGGCATCCCAAGGGGAGTACTAAAGTACCACAACATGGCTGCTTTCACAGCTTTTCCCTTAGGAAGAACCCTAATACGCGGCTGATTTACCTTCCCAGGGTTACTGTTAGGCTTAGGCCTAGGACTTTTAAAACCAGGAAGCCCTGGGCTCCAGGCACACTGCAGCTGCGAAAGGCATCCTAAGAGGGCCGCAGAAGTGACACAACTTGGCTGCCTCTGCTTCTATTCTCATGAGACCATCCTGAACCATAGGCTGATTTTCCTTCCTAGGGTTAAGGTTTGAGTTATGCCTAGGGTAAGAGTTCTATTAACCAGAAAGCCCTGAGTTCCAAGAACACAGCAGCTGCGAAGGACTACCCAAGGAGAGCGCAAAAGTACCACAACGTAACTGCCTCCACAGCTTTTTCCTTGGGGACATGCCTAATTCCTCGCTGATTTGCCTTTCTCACCTTAGGGTTGGGGTTCGGCCTAGGGCTAGGATTTTTTTAACTAGGAAGCCCTGAGTTCCAGGCTTACTTCATCTGCAAAAAGCATCCCAAAGGGAGTGCAGAAGTGCCACAACATGGCTGCTTTCACGGCTTTTCCCTTAGGAAGTACCCTAATACGCAGCTGATTTACCTTCCTAGGGTTACTGTTAGGCTTAGGCCTAGGACTTTTAAAACCAGGAAGCCCTGGGCTCCAGGCACATGCAGCTGCGAAAGGCATCACAAGAGGGCCGCAGAAGTGACACAACTTGGCTGCCTCTGCTTCTATTCTCATGAGACCATCCCGAACCATAGGCTGATTTTCCTTCCTAGGGTTAAGGTTTGAGTTACGCCTAGGGTAAGAGTTCTATTAACCAGAAAGACCTGAGTTCCAAGAACATAGCAGCTGCGAAGGACTACCCAAGAAGAGCGGAAAAGTACCACAACGTGCCTGCCTCCACAGCTTTTTCCTTGGGGACATGCCTAATTCCTGGCTGATTTGCCTTTCTCGTCTTAGGGTTGGGGTTCGGCCTAGGGCTAGGATTTTTTTAACTAGGAAGCCCTGAGTTCCAGGCTTACTTCATCTGCCAAAGGCATCCCAAAGGGTGTGCAAAAGTGCCACAACATGGCTGCTTTCACGGCTTTTCCCTTAGGAAGAACCCTAATACGCGGCTGATTTACCTTCCTAGGGTTACTGTTAGGCTTAGGCCTAGGACTTTTAAAACCAGGAAGCCCTGGGCTCCAGGCACACTGCAGCTGCGAAAGGCATCCCAAGGGGAGCGCAAAAGTGACACAACTTGGCTGCCACCACAGATATTTCCATGAGACCATCCCGAACCATCGGCTGATTTTCCTTCCTAGGGTTAAGGTTTGAGTTACGTCTAGGGTAAGGGTTCTATTAACTACAAAGCCCTGAGTTCCAAGAAAACAGCAGCTGCGAAGGACTAGCCAAGAAGAGCGCAAAAGTACCACAACATGCCTGCCTCCACAGCTTTTTCCTTGGGGATATGCCTAATTCCTGGCTGATTTGCCTTTCTCGTCTTAGGGTTGGGGTTCGGCCTAGGGCTAGGATTTTTTTAACTAGGAAGCCCTGAGTTCCAGGCTTACTTCATCTGCCAAAGGCATCCCAAAGGGAGTGCAGAAGTGCCACAACATGGCTGCTTTCACGGCTTTTCCCTTAGGAAAAACCCTAATACGCGGCTGATTTACCTTCCTAGGGTTACTGTTAGGCTTAGGCCTAGGACTTTTAAAACCAGGAAGCCCTTAGCTCCAGGCACATGCAGCTGCGAAAGGCATCCCAAGAGGGCCGCAGAAGCGACACAACTTGGCTGCCTCTGCTTCTATTCTCATGAGACCATCCTGAACCATAGGCTGATTTTCCTTCCTAGGGTTAAGGTTTGAGTTACGCCTAGGGTAAGCGTTCTATTAACCAGAAAGACCTGAGTTCCAAGAACACAGCAGCTGCGAAGGACTACCCAAGAAGAGCGCAAAAGTACCACAACGTGCCTGCCTCCACAGCTTTTTCCTTGGGGACATGCCTAATTCCTGGCTGATTTGCCTTTCTCGTCTTAGGGTTGGGGTTCGGCCTAGGGCTAGGATATTTTTAACTAGGAAGCCCTGAGTTCCAGGCTTACTTCATCTGCGAAAGGCATCCCAAAGGGAGTGCACAAGTGCCACAACATGGCTGCTTTCACGGCTTTTCCCTTAGGAAGAACCCTAATACCCGGCTGATTTACCTTCCTAGGGTTACTGTTAGGCTTAGGCCTAGGACTTTTAAAACCAGGAAGCCCTGGGCTCCACGCACACTGCAGCTGCGAAAGGCATCCCAAGGGGAGCGCAAAATTGACACAACTTGGCTGCCACCACTGATATTTCCATGAGACCATCCCGAACCATAGGCTGATTTTCCTTCCTAGGGTTAAGGATTGAGTTACGCCTGGGGTAGGGGTTCTATTAACCAGAAAGCCCTGAGTTCCAAGAACACAGCAGCTGCAAAGGACTAGCCAAGAAGAGCGCAAAAGTACCACAACATGCCTGCCTCCACAGCTTTTTCCTTGGGGACATGCCTAATTCCTGGCTGATTTGCCTTTCTCGTCTTAGGGTTGGGGTTCGGCCTAGGGCTAGGATTTTTAAAATCAGGAAGCCCTGAGTTCCAGGCACACTGGAGCTGTGAAAGGCATCCAAAAGGGAGTGCAAAAGTGCCACAACATGGCTGCTTTCACGGCTTTTTCCTTGGCAAGAAGCCTAACACCAGGCTGATTTCCCTTCCTAGGGTTACTGTTAGGCTTAGGCCTAGGGCTAGGATTTTTAAAACTAGGAAGCCCTGGGCTCCAGGCGCACTGCAGCTGTTCAAGGCATCCCAAGGGGAGTACTAAAGTACCACAACATGGCAGCTTTCTCAGCTTTTTCCTTGGCACCATCCCTATACATAGGCTGATTTATCTGCCTAGGGTTAGGGTTAGGGTTCAGCCTAGGGCTTGGAGTTTTTTAACCAGGAAGCCCTGAGTTCCAGGCTTACTGCATCTGCCAAAGGCATCCCAAAGGGAGTGCAGAAGTGCCACAACATGGCTGCTTTCACGGCTTTTCCCTTAGGAAGAACCCTAATACGCGGCTGATTTACCTTCCTAGGGTTACTGTTAGGCTTAGGCCTAGGACTTTTAAAACCAGGAAGCCCTGGGCTCCAGGCACACTGCAGCTGCGAAAGGCATCCTAAGAGGGCCGCAGAAGTGACACAACTTGGCTGCCTCTGCTTCTATTCTCATGAGACCATCCTGAACCATAGGCTGATTTTCCTTCCTAGGGTTAAGGTTTGAGTTACGCCTAGGGTAAGAGTTCTATTAACCAGAAAGCCCTCAGTTCCAAGAACACAGCATCTGCGAAGGACTACCCAAGAAGAGCGCAAAAGTACCACAACGTGCCTGCCTCCACAGCTTTTACCTTGGGGACATGCCTAATTCCTGGCTGATTTGCCTTTCTCGTCTTAGGGTTGGGGTTCGGCCTAGGGCTAGGATATTTTTAACTAGGAAGCCCTGAGTTCCAGGCTTACTTCATCTGCAAAAAGCATCCCAAAGGGAGTGCAGAAGTGCCACAACATGGCTGCTTTCACGGCTTTTCCCTTAGGAAGAACCCTAATACGCGGCTGATTTACCTTCCTAGGGTTACTGTTAGGCTTAGGCCTAGGACTTTTAAAACCAGGAAGCCCTGGGCTCCAGGCACATGCAGCTGTTAAAGGCATCCCAAGAGGGCCACAGAAGTGACACAACTTGGCTGCCTCTGCTTCTATTCTCATGAGACCATCCCGAACCATAGGCTGATTTTCCTTCGTAGGGTTAAGGTTTGAGTTATGCCTAGGGTAAGAGTTCTATTAACCAGAAAGCCCTGAGTTCCAAGTACACAGCAGCTGCGAAGGACTACCCAAGGAGAGCGCAAAAGTACCACAACGTAACTGCCTCCACAGCTTTTTCCTTGGGGACATGCCTAATTCCTCGCTGATTTGCCTTTCTCACCTTAGGGTTGGGGTTCGGCCTAGGGCTAGGATTTTTTTAACTAGGAAGCCCTGAGTTCCAGGCTTACTGCATCTGCCAAAGGCATCCCAAAGGGAGTGCACAAGTGCCACAACATGGCTGCTTTCACGGCTTTTCCCTTAGGAAGAACCCTAATACGCGGCTGATTTACCTTCCTAGGGTTACTGTTAGGCTTTGGCCTAGGGCTAGGACTTTTAAAACTAGGAAGCCCTGGGCTCCAGGCACACTGCAGCTGTTCAAGGCATCCCAAGGGGAGTACTAAAGTACCACAACATGGCAGCTTTCTCAGCTTTTTCCTTGGCACCATCCCTATACATAGGCTGATTTATCTGCCTAGGGTTAGGGTTAGGGTTCAGCCTAGGGCTTGGAGTTTTTTAACCAGGAAGCCCTGAGTTCCAGGCTTACTGCATCTGCCAAAGGCATCCCAAAGGGAGTGCAGAAGTGCCACAACATGGCTGCTTTCACGGCTTTTCCCTTAGGAAGAACCCTAATACGCGGCTGATTTACCTTCCTAGGGTTACTGTTAGGCTTAGGCCTAGGACTTTTAAAACCAGGAAGCCCTGGGCTCCAGGCACACTGCAGCTGCGAAAGGCATCCTAAGAGGGCCGCAGAAGTGACACAACTTGGCTGCCTCTGCTTCTATTCTCATGAGACCATCCTGAACCATAGGCTGATTTTCCTTCCTAGGGTTAAGGTTTGAGTTACGCCTAGGGTAAGAGTTCTATTAACCAGAAAGCCCTCAGTTCCAAGAACACATCATCTGCGAAGGACTACCCAAGAAGAGCGCAAAAGTACCACAACGTGCCTGCCTCCACAGCTTTTTCCTTGGGGACATGCCTAATTCCTGGCTGATTTGCCTTTCTCGTCTTAGGGTTGGGGTTCGGCCTAGGGCTAGGATATTTTTAACTAGGAAGCCCTGAGTTCCAGGCTTACTGCATCTGCAAAAAGCATCCCAAAGGGAGTGCAGAAGTGCCACAACATGGCTGCTTTCACGGCTTTTCCCTTAGGAAGAACCCTAATACGCGGCTGATTTACCTTCCTAGGGTTACTGTTAGGCTTAGGCCTAGGACTTTTAAAACCAGGAAGCCCTGGGCTCCAGGCACATGCAGCTGTTAAAGGCATCCCAAGAGGGCCACAGAAGTGACACAACTTGGCTGCCTCTGCTTCTATTCTCATGAGACCATCCCGAACCATAGGCTGATTTTCCTTCGTAGGGTTAAGGTTTGAGTTATGCCTAGGGTAAGAGTTCTATTAACCAGAAAGCCCTGAGTTCCAAGTACACAGCAGCTGCGAAGGACTACCCAAGGAGAGCGCAAAAGTACCACAACGTAACTGCCTCCACAGCTTTTTCCTTGGGGACATGCCTAATTCCTCGCTGATTTGCCTTTCTCACCTTAGGGTTGGGGTTCGGCCTAGGGCTAGGATTTTTTTAACTAGGAAGCCCTGAGTTCCAGGATTACTGAATCTGCCAAAGGCATCCCAAAGGGAGTGCAGAAGTGCCACAACATGGCTGCTTTCACGGCTTTTCCCTTAGGAAGAACCCTAATACGCGGCTGATTTACCTTCCTAGGGTTACTGTTAGGCTTAGGCCTAGGACTTTTAAAACCAGGAAGCCCTGGGCTCCAGGCACACTGCAGCTGCGAAAGGCATCCCAAGGGGAGCGCAAAAGTGACGCAACTTGGCTGCCACCACAGATATTTCCATGAGACCATCCCGAACCATAGGCTGATTTTCCTTCCTAGGGTTAAGGTTTGAGTTACGCCTGGGGTAAGGGTTCTATTAACCAGAAAGCCCTGAGTTCCAAGAACACAGCAGCTGCGAAGGACTACCCAAGAAGAGCGCAAAAGTACCACAACGTGCCTGCCTCCACAGCTTTTTCCTTGGGGACATGCCTAATTCCTGGCTGATTTGCCTTTCTCGTCTTAGTGTTGGGGTTCGGCCTAGGGCTTGGATTTTTTTAACTAGGAAGCCCTGAGTTCCAGGCTTACTTCATCTGCAAAAAGCATCCCAAAGGGAGTGCAGAAGTGCCACAACATGGCTGCTTTCACGGCTTTTCCCTTAGGAAGTACCCTAATACGCAGCTGATTTACCTTCCTAGGGTTACTGTTAGGCTTAGGCCTAGGACTTTTAAAACCAGGAAGCCCTGGGCTCCAGGCACACTGCAGCTGCGAAAGGCATCACAAGAGGGCCGCAGAAGTGACACAACTTGGCTGCCTCTGCTTCTATTCTCATGAGACCATCCCGAACCATAGGCTGATTTTCCTTCCTAGGGTTAAGGTTTGAGTTACGCCTAGGGTAAGAGTTCTATTAACCAGAAAGACCTGAGTTCCAAGAACATAGCAGCTGCGAAGGACTACCCAAGAAGAGCGCAAAAGTACCACAACGTGCCTGCCTCCACAGCTTTTTCCTTGGGGACATGCCTAATTCCTGGCTGATTTGCCTTTCTCGTCTTAGGGTTGGGGTTCGGCCTAGGGCTAGGATTTTTTTAACTAGGAAGCCCTGAGTTCCAGGCTTACTTCATCTGCCAAAGGCATCCCAAAGGGAGTGCAGAAGTGCCACAACATGGCTGCTTTCACGGCTTTTCCCTTAGGAAGAACCCTAATACGCGGCTGATTTACCTTCCTAGGGTTACTGTTAGGCTTAGGCCTAGGACTTTTAAAACCAGGAAGCCCTGGGCTCCAGGCACACTGCAGCTGCGAAAGGCATCCCAAGGGGAGCGCAAAAGTGACACAACTTGGCTGCCACCACTGATATTTCCATGAGACCATCCCGAACTATAGGCTGATTTTCCTTCCTAGGGTTAAGGTTTGAGTTACGTCTAGGGTAAGGGTTCTATTAACTACAAAGCCCTGAGTTCCAAGAAAACAGCAGCTGCGAAGGACTAGCCAAGAAGAGCGCAAAAGTACCACAACATGCCTGCCTCCACAGCTTTTTCCTTGGGGATATGCCTAATTCCTGGCTGATTTGCCTTTCTCGTCTTAGGGTTGGGGTTCGGCCTAGGGCTAGGATTTTTTTAACTAGGAAGCCCTGAGTTCCAGGCTTACTTCATCTGCCAAAGGCATCCCAAAGGGAGTGCAGAAGTGCCACAACATGGCTGCTTTCACGGCTTTTCCCTTAGGAAAAACCCTAATACGCGGCTGATTTACCTTCCTAGGGTTACTGTTAGGCTTAGGCCTAGGACTTTTAAAACCAGGAAGCCCTTAGCTCCAGGCACATGCAGCTGCGAAAGGCATCCCAAGAGGGCCGCAGAAGCGACACAACTTGGCTGCCTCTGCTTCTATTCTCATGAGACCATCCTGAACCATAGGCTGATTTTCCTTCCTAGGGTTAAGGTTTGAGTTACGCCTAGGGTAAGCGTTCGATTAACCAGAAAGAACTGAGTTCCAAGAACACAGCATCTGCGAAGGACTACCCAAGAAGAGCGCAAAAGTACCACAACGTGCCTGCCTCCACAGCTTTTTCCTTGGGGACATGCCTAATTCCTGGCTGATTTGCCTTTCTCGTCTTAGGGTTGGGGTTCGGCCTAGGGCTAGGATATTTTTAACTAGGAAGCCCTGAGTTCCAGGCTTACTTCATCTGCGAAAGGCATCCCAAAGGGAGTGCACAAGTGCCACAACATGGCTGCTTTCACGGCTTTTCCCTTAGGAAGAACCCTAATACCCGGCTGATTTACCTTCCTAGGGTTACTGTTAGGCTTAGGCCTAGGACTTTTAAAACCAGGAAGCCCTGGGCTCCACGCACACTGCAGCTGCGAAAGGCATCCCAAGGGGAGCGCAAAATTGACACAACTTGGCTGCCACCACTGATATTTCCATGAGACCATCCCGAACCATAGGCTGATTTTCCTTCCTAGGGTTAAGGATTGAGTTACGCCTGGGGTAAGGGTTCTATTAACCAGAAAGCCCTGAGTTCCAAGAACACAGCAGCTGCAAAGGACTAGCCAAGAAGAGCGCAAAAGTACCACAACATGCCTGCCTCCACAGCTTTTTCCTTGGGGACATGCCTAATTCCTGGCTGATTTGCCTTTCTCGTCTTAGGGTTGGGGTTCGGCCTAGGGCTAGGATTTTTAAAATCAGGAAGCCCTGAGTTCCAGGCACACTGGAGCTGTGAAAGGCATCCAAAAGGGAGTGCAAAAGTGCCACAACATGGCTGCTTTCACGGCTTTTCCCTTAGGAAGAACCCTAATACGCGGCTGATTTACCTTCCTAGGGTTACTGTTAGGCTTTGGCCTAGGGCTAGGACTTTTAAAACTAGGAAGCCCTGGGCTCCAGGCACACTGCAGCTGTTCAAGGCATCCCAAGGCGAGTACTAAAGTACCACAACATGGCAGCTTTCTCAGCTTTTTCCTTGGCACCATCCCTATACATAGGCTGATTTATCTGCCTAGGGTTAGGGTTAGGGTTCAGCCTAGGGCTTGGAGTTTTTTAACCAGGAAGCCCTGAGTTCCAGGCTTACTGCATCTGCCAAAGGCATCCCAAAGGGAGTGCAGAAGTGCCACAACATGGCTGCTTTCACGGCTTTTCCCTTAGGAAGAACCCTAATACGCGGCTGATTTACCTTCCTAGGGTTACTGTTAGGCTTAGGCCTAGGACTTTTAAAACCAGGAAGCTCGGGCTCCAGGCACACTGCAGCTGCGAAAGGCATCCTAAGAGGGCCGCAGAAGTGACACAACTTGGCTGCCTCTGCTTCTATTCTCATGAGACCATCCTGAACCATAGGCTGATTTTCCTTCCTAGGGTTAAGGTTTGAGTTACGCCTAGGGTAAGAGTTCTATTAACCAGAAAGCCCTCAGTTCCAAGAACACAGCATCTGCGAAGGACTACCCAAGAAGAGCGCAAAAGTACCACAACGTGCCTGCCTCCACAGCTTTTTCCTTGGGGACATGCCTAATTCCTGGCTGATTTGCCTTTCTCGTCTTAGGGTTGGGGTTCGGCCTAGGGCTAGGATATTTTTAACTAGGAAGCCCTGAGTTCCAGGCTTACTTCATCTGCAAAAAGCATCCCAAAGGGAGTGCAGAAGTGCCACAACATGGCTGCTTTCACGGCTTTTCCCTTAGGAAGAACCCTAATACGCGGCTGATTTACCTTCCTAGGGTTACTGTTAGGCTTAGGCCTAGGACTTTTAAAACCAGGAAGCCCTGGGCTCCAGGCACATGCAGCTGTTAAAGGCATCCCAAGAGGGCCACAGAAGTGACACAACTTGGCTGCCTCTGCTTCTATTCTCATGAGACCATCCCGAACCATAGGCTGATTTTCCTTCGTAGGGTTAAGGTTTGAGTTATGCCTAGGGTAAGAGTTCTATTAACCAGAAAGCCCTGAGTTCCAAGAACACAGCAGCTGCGAAGGACTACCCAAGGAGAGCGCAAAAGTACCACAACGTAACTGCCTCCACAGCTTTTTCCTTGGGGACATGCCTAATTCCTCGCTGATTTGCCTTTCTCACCTTAGGGTTGGGGTTCGGCCTAGGGCTAGGATTTTTTTAACTAGGAAGCCCTGAGTTCCAGGGTTACTGAATCTGCCAAAGGCATCCCAAAGGGAGTGCAGAAGTGCCACAACATGGCTGCTTTCACGGCTTTTCCCTTAGGAAGAACCCTAATACGCGGCTGATTTACCTTCCTAGGGTTACTGTTAGGCTTAGGCCTAGGACTTTTAAAACCAGGAAGCCCTGGGCTCCAGGCACACTGCAGCTGCGAAAGGCATCCCAAGGGGAGCGCAAAAGTGACACAACTTGGCTGCCACCACAGATATTTCCATGAGACCATCCCGAACCATAGGCTGATTTTCCTTCCTAGGGTTAAGGTTTGAGTTACGCCTGGGGTAAGGGTTCTATTAACCAGAAAGCCCTGAGTTCCAAGAACACAGCAGCTGCAAAGGACTACCCAAGAAGAGCGCAAAAGTACCACAACGTGCCTGCCTCCACAGCTTTTTCCTTGGGGACATGCCTAATTCCTGGCTGATTTGCCTTTCTCGTCTTAGTGTTGGGGTTCGGCCTAGGGCTTGGATTTTTTTAACTAGGAAGCCCTGAGTTCCAGGCTTACTTCATCTGCAAAAAGCATCCCAAAGGGAGTGCAGAAGTGCCACAACATGGCTGCTTTCACGGCTTTTCCCTTAGGAAGTACCCTAATACGCAGCTGATTTACCTTCCTAGGGTTACTGTTAGGCTTAGGCCTAGGACTTTTAAAACCAGGAAGCCCTGGGCTCCAGGCACACTGCAGCTGCGAAAGGCATCACAAGAGGGCCGCAGAAGTGACACAACTTGGCTGCCTCTGCTTCTATTCTCATGAGACCATCCCGAACCATAGGCTGATTTTCCTTCCTAGGGTTAAGGTTTGACTTACGCCTAGGGTAAGAGTTCTATTAACCAGAAAGACCTGAGTTCCAAGAACATAGCAGCTGCGAAGGACTACCCAAGAAGAGCGGAAAAGTACCACAACGTGCCTGCCTCCACAGCTTTTTCCTTGGGGACATGCCTAATTCCTGGCTGATTTGCCTTTCTCGTCTTAGGGTTGGGGTTCGGCCTAGGGCTAGGATTTTTTTAACTAGGAAGCCCTGAGTTCCAGGCTTACTTCATCTGCCAAAGGCATCCCAAAGGGTGTGCAAAAGTGCCACAACATGGCTGCTTTCACGGCTTTTCCCTTAGGAAGAACCCTAATACGCGGCTGATTTACCTTCCTAGGGTTACTGTTAGGCTTAGGCCTAGGACTTTTAAAACCAGGAAGCCCTGGGCTCCAGGCACACTGCAGCTGCGAAAGGCATCCCAAGGGGAGCGCAAAAGTGACACAACTTGGCTGCCACCACTGATATTTCCATGAGACCATCCCGAACCATAGGCTGATTTTCCTTCCTAGGGTTAAGGTTTGAGTTACGTCTAGGGTAAGGGTTCTATTAACTAGAAAGCCCTGAGTTCCAAGAAAACAGCAGCTGCGAAGGACTAGCCAAGAAGAGCGCAAAAGTACCACAACATGCCTGCCTCCACAGCTTTTTCCTTGGGGATATGCCTAATTCCTGGCTGATTTGCCTTTCTCGTCTTAGGGTTGGGGTTCGGCCTAGGGCTAGGATTTTTTTAACTAGGAAGCCCTGAGTTCCAGGCTTACTTCATCTGCCAAAGGCATCCCAAAGGGAGTGCAGAAGTGCCACAACATGGCTGCTTTCACGGCTTTTCCCTTAGGAAAAACCCTAATACGCGGCTGATTTACCTTCCTAGGGTTACTGTTAGGCTTAGGCCTAGGACTTTTAAAACCAGGAAGCCCTTAGCTCCAGGCACATGCAGCTGCGAAAGGCATCCCAAGAGGGCCGCAGAAGCGACACAACTTGGCTGCCTCTGCTTCTATTCTCATGAGACCATCCTGAACCATAGGCTGATTTTCCTTCCTAGGGTTAAGGTTTGAGTTACGCCTAGGGTAAGCGTTCGATTAACCAGAAAGACCTGAGTTCCAAGAACACAGCATCTGCGAAGGACTACCCAAGAAGAGCGCAAAAGTACCACAACGTGCCTGCCTCCACAGCTTTTTCCTTGGGGACATGCCTAATTCCTGGCTGATTTGCCTTTCTCGTCTTAGGGTTGGGGTTCGGCCTAGGGCTAGGATATTTTTAACTAGGAAGCCCTGAGTTCCAGGCTTACTGCATCTGCCAAAGGCATCCCAAAGGGAGTGCACAAGTGCCACAACATGGCTGCTTTCACGGCTTTTCCCTTAGGAAGAACCCTAATACCCGGCTGATTTACCTTCCTAGGGTTACTGTTAGGCTTAGGCCTAGGACTTTTAAAACCAGGAAGCCCTGGGCTCCACGCACACTGCAGCTGCGAAAGGCATCCCAAGGGGAGCGCAAAATTGACACAACTTGGCTGCCACCACTGATATTTCCATGAGACCATCCCGAACCATAGGCTGATTTTCCTTCCTAGGGTTAAGGATTGAGTTACGCCTGGGGTAAGGGTTCTATTAACCAGAAAGCCCTGAGTTCCAAGAACACAGCAGCTGCAAAGGACTACCCAAGAAGAGCGCAAAAGTACCACAACATGCCTGCCTCCACAGCTTTTTCCTTGGGGACATGCCTAATTCCTGGCTGATTTGCCTTTCTCGTCTTAGGGTTGGGGTTCGGCCTAGGGCTAGGATTTTTAAAATCAGGAAGCCCTGAGTTCCAGGCACACTGGAGCTGTGAAAGGCATCCAAAAGGGAGTGCAAAAGTGCCACAACATGGTTGCTTTCACGGCTTTTTCCTTGGCAAGAAGCCTAACACCAGGCTGATTTCCCTTCCTAGGGTTACTGTTAGGCTTAGGCCTAGGGCTAGGATTTTTAAAACTAGGAAGCCCTGGGCTCCAGGCACACTGCAGCTGTTCAAGGCATCCCAAGGGGAGTACAAAAGTGCAACAACATGGCAGCTTTCACAGCTTTTTCCTTGGCACCATCCCTATACCTAGGCTGATTTATCTGCCTAGGGTTAGGGTTAGGGTTCAGCCTAGGGCTTGGAGATTTTAACCCGGAAGCCCTGAGTTCCAGGCTTACTGCATCTGCCAAAGGCATCCCAAAGGGAGTGCACAAGTGCCACAACATGGCTGCTTTCACGGCTTTTCCCTTAGGAAGAACCCGAATACTCGGCTGATTTACCTTCCTAGGGTTACTGTTAGGCTTAGGCCTAGGACTTTTAAAACCAGGAAGCCCTGGGCTCCAGGCACACTGCAGCTGCGAAAGGCATCCCAAGGGGAGCGCAAAAGTGACACAACTTGGCTGCCACCACTTATATTTCCATGAGACCATCCCGAACCATAGGCTGATTTTCCTTCCTAGGGTGAGGGTTAGAGTTACGCCTAGGGTTAGTGTTTTTTTAACCAGAAAGCCCTGAGTTCCAAGAACACAGCAGCTGCCAAGGACTACCCAAGAGGAGGGGAAAAGTACCACAACATGGCTGCCTCCAGCGCTTTTTCCTTGGGACCATCATTGAACCTAGGCTGATTTACTTGCCTCCAGTTCCACCTATGGTCACGCCAAGAGATAGGGATTTTAAATCAGTAAACCCTGAGCTCCAGACCCAGTGAAGCTGCAAAAGGCTTCCCAAGGGCAGCCAAAAATTGCCTCAACATGCTCCTTCCAGTGCTTTTTTCCTTGGGAACATCCCTATACCCAGGCTGATTTATCTGCCTAGGGTTAGGGTTAGGGTTCAGCCTAGAGATAGGATTTTTTCAAACAGGAAGCCCTGAATTCCAGGCACACTGCAGCTGTTAAAGGCAGTGTTCTACGTCAACCGCAACTTAGTCTGAAATAAATGCTTTTTCCCTGAGAGCATCTGAGAGGTTTGCATGAAGCACTGATATCTGACATTTGCAATTTTGAATAGGAGAGGAGAAAGAAAATGGGAAGAAGTTTTTAATTTTAGTGGTTTCAATGTTAATTTCCGTACACTTTTTCAAAACTTGTCAGCTCAAATGCCCATCAACATCTTTTAGTCATCTGTAAGTCAGTATTCATATAAAATGTGCTTCAAATCAAAAGAATTTCAAATTTGCACTCCAAATTTCTATGCCTAGATTTATGATTTCCTCCACATATTAGATGAAAGGAAGGCCTTTTTTACTGTGGGAGTGCTGGAACACTGGAACAGGTTGCCCAGGGAAGTTGTGGGTGTCCCATCCCTGAAAGTATTCAAGGTCAGCTTGGACGGGGCTTGGAGCAGCAACAAAGGAGAAGCTTGATGGTAGAGAAACAAAGTTGGACTATAGAAGAAACTGGGATTGAAGTATAGGAGCAAGTTTTCTCTCAGCTCTTGGGGTAAATTCAAAGTTGTACAAAATGACATTTATCTGTGCTATTCACTACTGTAACAGAAATGTTCATGAAAACTGTACAGAAGACAGCAAATTTTAAAAGAGATAAGAATTACAGCATAAAATCCATGGGATGGGTTACAACATGAGACACTCTCTAAGAGAAAATCTCTGTGTTTCAGCACTTCATCATGGTAAGATTTCATGAAGTGCCAAAGAAGGCGGCAAAATATCATTCGGGACGTTATTTCCTGGAATTCAGCCTGGCCATTAGTAGGAACTGGGTTTGAACACATCATGTAGATATACCACACACACTTTCCCTTCACTGAAAAATGACTGTTTACAACGAAGAAGCAATTGACGATCAAAATTGATTGAAAGCATCTTAAATATGTCAAGTATTTCATTGTAGATGATCTGTGATCCAAATGCTTCTTCCACCTTCGAGAGGGACAGAACAATTCTTCCATATCATGATGGTTTAAAATTGTATCAACCAATGTTTTCTGCTGAAAAGATAGCATCTATTTTTTTCTATTTTTGGAAGAAAATATTCCTAGACATACAACAGGTGAGAACTAAGTAATTTTAAAGAAGCAAATGACATGAAAATATTCTGTAAATAGAATGAAATGAAAAGCTGTGTTTTAAATAGGAGCTAAATATGAAACAGAATTTTTGTACCAGGCATTTGAATTACTGCACCAGCTCTTTTGCCCATCAAGAGAGGCATTGAGCATTTCAGTCTTTTCCAAGGTGTTCATGATCTGCTATGCTGATCTCTGTGTGTGCCTAGGTGTGTGTGGAAGGGGGGGCATGTGAAGGGGAGTGTGTATGTTTGCTTTACAATTGTTGTGGCAGATTCATGCCTCAGCTCCACATTTTGTTTTAGAAAGGTCACACAGAGTGGATGTGAAGTTTACTATCAACAAGAGATCAATTCCCAAATCATCCATTTCACTCTACCTTATAAATCATGTGCTTTGTTGCATATTTTATCAAATCTACTTTCAAGCCAGATGGAGGAAGGAGGATGTGGCAATCCCTCCACCATCTTGCAACTTTTATGCAAGTAGGTTTTCAAGAAAATCATCATTTCTCTTTGAAATATGTCTGGAACAGGCATGATGGTAGTGTCAACCTGTTGGAGTTTTTGTTGCTGGAAGAAGTTATACAAAAGGATTGGTTTTTACATTGACCAGTTACTGAATCAAGCTCAGGAATACATTGGAAATTCAACTGGGGCTTCCTTTCCCCGGCAGACTACTTCTAGAACGAGCTTGTACACTGAAGCTTACTCTTTTGCCCTCTTTTTGTTTCTTTCCTATTTTCTTGGCTTCTTTGCCACTCTCTAGACAATTTTGGAACTTTTTTCCCAACTCAAATGGTTTCAATAGTCTGATTGTGATCATACATTTTTACAAGGAATTTTTAAAATCTTTCCTCCAGTTAAGAAAGTCAAGGACTTAGGTCTTTTTCTTCCCTTATCAATATTGCAATGAAATTGATAAGTAAAGACCAACTCTTTCTTTTTGTTTTTAACCCAAGCAAATAATTCCCATCCATTCATCCATTTGGTGGACCAATAGTTGCCATTCTGATGGAAGTTGTCACTTCTTAACAATAGGCATTCTGTGACTATGTTGACAGCACTTTGGGTGAAGATCCTAACTGGTCTTAGATACACATAGGGAGAAATTTGCTCAGCCAGTGTCAGTCTTAAGCATGCGTATCAGAAGATCTTTCTAGAGCTGGGAATTTTCCCATGAAAGGGATTCAGTTAGGGAAGAGACACTTGCCCCAGAGGTTTACATTCTTCTTGAAGACTGCTTAAGGAACTTAGATGCCATGTCCATTTGGATCTGTGTCTGCACAGAACTTTGTCATGCCAGTGCTTGAAATGCATCTTGAAGAGAATTCACTAGCACAGAATGAATGAGAGTGGAAGGGGTTGGTGGGGCTAACCAGGCCCAACCCCCCTGCCTAAACCAGGATACCTAGAGCCTCTTGCCCAGGATTCTATCTGGGTGTACTTTTAATGTCTTCAAAGATCCAGGCTCCACAATCTTTCTGGGCAGTCTGTGCCGTGGTTCACTCACCCTCACAGTAAAGAATCATTTCCTGATGTTCCTGTATTTCAGTGTGTGCCCACTGCCTCTTGTCTTTTCACTCAGCATCACTGAAAAGACACTGATTCCCTCCCCTTTGCACTATTGCTTCCATATGGATGTGTGCTGCCATGTAGAGATATGTCAAAAACCTCCCTGAAGCCCAGGCAGATAATATTCCCTTCATCTACCAGTCAAGTTGATTCATCAGAGGAGTTTAAAGTTATGTTCAGCATGAAATGCCCCTGAAAAATCATGCTAACTACATTATTGTGTCGTCTTTCATGTGCCTGGCAAGGTTTTCCAGGAAGAGCTGCTTCATCAACTTCCTGGGTATAAAAAAGAGGGTGGCGGGTTTGTACGATTGCGAGTCCTCCTAATTGCCTTTTTTGAAGATGAGTGTCATTTGCTTACATCCAGTCCTTAGCCTCTCTTCTCGTCTACATCTTAGCAAAAAGCTTTTCCATTATGTCTGGCAAGGAGAAATTGTGCCAGCACAGAAAACATCTCCTATCGTGTTCTAGACGTTGCACGGAGGTGTGCCGAGTGTTTGGCATGAAGAAAAGAAAACTTGTCCAAAGCAGCTTCCAATCGAATGTTCATGTGATTGGAAAAGTCAGGAGAGTGCAAAGGTACTGTTTTCTAGCAGTTGGCAAGCTGCGCACACAATCCCAGTGCTGTACAGCTTCCTTCTTCACCTTTCCGAAGGTGCCGCTCTCTCCGGCTCCCGGAGGCGAAGAAGCGGCTTCTTCGCGCAAAGACGATTGTGCCGCTCACTGTGCACTCCTTAGCGCGGCTTCTGCCGAAAGACGCCCGGGAGCGGCTCTTAGCTCCGGAGAGCATCATACCTTCGTCTTTAGCGTCTCTTCTTGTCTACATCTTAGCAAAAAGCTTTTCCACTATGTCTGGCGAGGAAAAACTGTGCCAGCACAGAAAACATCTCCCATCGTGTTCTAGACGTTGCACGATCCCTATACTTAGGCTGATTTTCCTTCCTGGGGATAGGGTTAGGCTTCAGCCTAGGGCTTGGAGTTTTTTAACCAGGAAGCCCTGGGCTCCAGGCACACTGCAGCTGCGAAAGGCATCCCAAGGGGAGCGCAAAAGTGACACAACTTGGCTGCCACCACTGATATTTCCATGAGACCATCCCGAACCATAGGCTGATTTTCCTTCCTAGGGTTAAGGTTTGAGTTACGCCTGGGGTAAGGGTTCTATTAACCAGAAAGCCCTGAGTTCCAAGAACACAGCATCTGCGAAGGACTACCCAAGAAGAGCGCAAAAGTACCACAACATGCCTGCCTCCACAGCTTTTTCCTTGGGGACATGCCTAATTCCTGGCTGATTTGCCTTTCTCGTCTTAGGGTTGGGGTTCGGCCTAGGGCTAGGATATTTTTAACTAGGAAGCCCTGAGTTCCAGGCTTACTTCATCTGCAAAAAGCATCCCAAAGGGAGTGCAGAAGTGCCACAACATGGCTGCTTTCACGGCTTTTCCCTTAGGAAGAACCCTAATACCCGGCAGATTTACCTTCCTAGGGTTACTGTTAGGCTTAGGCCTAGGACTTTTAAAACCAGGAAGCCCTGGGCTCCAGGCACACTGCAGCTGCGAAAGGCATCCCAAGGGGAGCGCAAAAGTGACACAACTTGGCTGCCACCACTGATATTTCCATGAGACCATCCCGAACCATAGGCTGATTTTCCTTCCTAGGGTTAAGGTTTGAGTTACGCCTAGGGTAAGGGTTCTATTAACCAGAAAGCCCTGAGTTCCAAGAACACAGCAGCTGCAAAGGACTACCCAAGAAGAGCGCAAAAGTACCACAACATGCCTGCCTCCACAGCTTTTTCCTTGGGGACATGCCTAATTCCTGGCTGATTTGCCTTTCTCGTCTTAGGGTTGGGGTTCGGCCTAGGGCTAGGATTTTTAAAATCAGGAAGCCCTGAGTTCCAGGCACACTGGAGCTGTGAAAGGCATCCAAAAGGGAGTGCAAAAGTGCAACAACATGGCTGCTTTCACGGCTTTTTCCTTGGCAAGAAGCCTAACACCAGGCTGATTTCCCTTCCTAGGGTTACTGTTAGGCTTTGGCCTAGGGCTAGGACTTTTAAAACTAGGAAGCCCTGGGCTCCAGGCACACTGCAGCTGTTCAAGGCATCCCAAGGGGAGTACTAAAGTACCACAACATGGCAGCTTTCACAGCTTTTTCCTTGGCACCATCCCTATACCTAGGCTGATTTATCTGCCTAGGGTTAGGGTTAGGGTTCAGCCTAGGGCTTGGAGTTTTTTAACCAGGAAGCCCTGAGTTCCAGGCTTACTGCATCTGCCAAAGGCATCCCAAAGGGAGTGCAAAAGTGCCACAACATGGCTGCTTTCACGGCTTTTCCCTTAGGAAGAACCCTAATACTCGGCTGATTTACCTTCCTAGGGTTACTGTTAGGCTTAGGCCTAGGACTTTTAAAACCAGGAAGCCCTGGGCTCCAGGCACACTGCAGCTGCGAAAGGCATCCTAAGAGGGCCGCAGAAGTGACACAACTTGGCTGCCTCTGCTTCTATTCTCATGAGACCATCCTGAACCATAGGCTGATTTTCCTTCCTAGGGTTAATGTTTGAGTTACGCCTAGGGTAAGAGTTCTATTAACCAGAAAGCCCTGAGTTCCAAGAACACAGCAGCTGCGAAGGACTAGCCAAGAAGAGCGCAAAAGTACCACAACGTGCCTGCCTCCACAGCTTTTTCCTTGGGGACATGCCTAATTCCTGGCTGATTTGCCTTTCTCGTCTTAGGGTTGGGGTTCGGCCTAGGGCTAGGATATTTTTAACTAGGAAGCCCTGAGTTCCAGGCTTACTTCATCTGCAAAAAGCATCCCAAAGGGAGTGCAGAAGTGCCACAACATGGCTGCTTTCACGGCTTTTCCCTTAGGAAGAACCCTAATACGCGGCTGATTTACCTTCCTAGGGTTACTGTTAGGCTTAGGCCTAGGACTTTTAAAACCAGGAAGCCCTGGGCTCCAGGCACATGCAGCTGTTAAAGGCATCCCAAGAGGGCCACAGAAGTGACACAACTTGGCTGCCTCTGCTGCTATTCTCATGAGACCATCCCGAATCATAGGCTGATTTTCCTTCCTAGGGTTAAGGTTTGAGTTATGCCTAGGGTAAGAGTTCTATTAACCAGAAAGCCCTGAGTTCCAAGAACACAGCAGCTGCGAAGGACTAGCCAAGAAGAGCGCAAAAGTACCACAACGTGCCTGCCTCCACAGCTTTTTCCTTGGGGACATTCCTAATTCCTCGCTGATTTGCCTTTCTCATCTTAGGGTTGGGGTTCGGCCTAGGGCTAGGATTTTTTTAACTAGGAAGCCCTGAGTTCCAGGCTTACTGCATCTGCCAAAGGCATCCCAAAGGGAGTGCAGAAGTGCCACAACATGGCTGCTTTCACGGCTTTTCCCTTAGGAAGAACCCTAATACGCGGCTGATTTACCTTCCTAGGGTTACTGTTAGGCTTAGGCCTAGGACTTTTAAAACCAGGAAGCCCTGGGCTCCAGGCACATGCAGCTGCGAAAGGCATCCCATGAGGGCCGCAGAAGTGACACAACTTGGCTGCCTCTGCTTCTATTCTCATGAGACCATCCTGAACCATAGGCTGATTTTCCTTCCTAGGGTTAAGGTTTGAGTTACGCCTAGGGTAAGAGTTCTATTAACCAGAAAGACCTGAGTTCCAAGAACATAGCAGCTGCGAAGGACTTCCCAAGAAGAGCGCAAAAGTACCACAACGTGCCTGCCTCCACAGCTTTTTCCTTGGGGACATGCCTAATTCCTGGCTGATTTGCCTTTCTCGTCTTAGGGTTGGGGTTCGGCCTAGGGCTAGGATTTTTTTAACTAGGAAGCCCTGAGTTCCAGGCTTACTTCATCTGCCAAAGGCATCCCAAAGGGTGTGCAAAAGTGCCACAACATGGCTGCTTTCACGGCTTTTCCCTTAGGAAGAACCCTAATACGCGGCTGATTTACCTTCCTAGGGTTACTGTTAGGCTTAGGCCTAGGACTTTTAAAACCAGGAAGCCCTGGGCTCCAGGCACTCTGCAGCTGCGAAAGGCATCCCAAGGGGAGCGCAAAAGTGACGCAACTTGGCTGCCACCACTGATATTTCCATGAGACCATCCCGAAACATAGGCTGATTTTCCTTCCTAGGGTTAAGGTTTGAGTTACGCCTAGGGTAAGGGTTCTATTAACCAGAAAGCCCTGAGTTCCAAGAACACAGCAGCTGCGAAGGACTAGCCAAGAAGAGCGCAAAAGTACCACAACATGCCTGCGTCGACAGCTTTTTCCTTGGGGACATGCCTAATTCCTGGCTGATTTGCCTTTCTCGTCTTAGGGTTGGGGTTCGGCCTAGGGCTAGGATTTTTAAAATCAGGAAGCCCTGAGTTCCAGGCACACTGGAGCTGTGAAAGGCATCCAAAAGGGAGTGCAAAAGTGCCACAACATGGCTGCTTTCACGGCTTTTTCCTTGGCAAGAAGCCTAACACCAGGCTGATTTCCCTTCCCAGGGTTACTGTTAGGCTTAGGCCTAGGGCTAGGATTTTTAAAACTAGGAAGGCCTGGGCTCCAGGCACACTGCAGCTGTTCAAGGCATCCCAAGGGGAGTACAAAAGTGCAACAACATGGCAGCTTTCACAGCTTTTTCCTTGGCACCATCCCTATACCTAGGCTGTTTTATCTGCCTAGGGTTAGGGTTAGGGTTCAGCCTAGGGCTTGGAGATTTTAACCCGGAAGCCCTGAGTTCCAGGCTTACTGCATCTGCCAAAGGCATCCCAAAGGGAGTGCAAAAGTGCCACAACATGGCTGCTTTCACGGCTTTTCCCTTAGGAAGAACCCGAATACTCGGCTGATTTACCTTCCTAGGGTTACTGTAAGGCTTAGGCCTAGGACTTTTAAAACCAGGAAGCCCTGGGCTCCAGGCACACTGCAGCTGCGAAAGGCATCCCAAGGGGAGCGCAAAAGTGACACAACTTGGCTGCCACCACTGATATTTCCATGAGACCATCCCGAACCATAGGCTGATTTTCCTTCCTAGGGTGAGGGTTAGAGTTACGCCTAGGGTTAGTGTTTTTTTAACCAGAAAGCCCTGAGTTCCAAGAACACAGCAGCTGCCAAGGACTACCCAAGAGGAGGGGAAAAGTGCCACAACATGGCTGCCTCCAGCGCTTTTTCCTTGGGACCATCATTGAACCTAGGCTGATTTACTTGCCTCCAGTTCCACCTATGGTCACGCCAAGAGATAGGGATTTTAAATCAGTAAACCCTGAGCTCCAGACCCAGTGAAGCTGCAAAAGGCTTCCCAAGGGCAGCCAAAAATTGCCTCAACATGCTCCTTCCAGTGCTTTTTTCCTTGGGAACATCCCTATACCCAGGCTGATTTATCTGCCTAGGGTTAGGGTTAGGGTTCAGCCTAGAGATAGGATTTTTTCAAACAGGAAGCCCTGAATTCCAGGCACACTGCAGCTGTTAAAGGCAGTGTTCTACGTCAACCGCAACTTAGTCTGAAATAAATGCTTTTTCCCTGAGAGCATCTGAGAGGTTTGCATGAAGCACTGATATCTGACATTTGCAATTTTGAATAGGAGAGGAGAAAGAAAATGGGAAGAAGTTTTTAATTTTAGTGGTTTCAATGTTAATTTCCGTACACTTTTTCAAAACTTGTCAGCTCAAATGCCCATCAACATCTTTTAGTCATCTGTAAGTCAGTATTCATATAAAATGTGCTTCAAATCAAAAGAATTTCAAATTTGCACTCCAAATTTCTATGCCTAGATTTATGATTTCCTACACATATTAGATGAAAGGAAGGCCTTTTTTACTGTGGGAGTGCTGGAACACTGGAACAGGTTGCCCAGGGAAGTTGTGGGTGTCCCATCCCTGAAAGTATTCAAGGTCAGCTTGGACGGGGCTTGGAGCAGCAACAAAGGAGAAGCTTGATGGTAGAGAAACAAAGTTGGACTATAGAAGAAACTGGGATTGAAGTATAGGAGCAAGTTTTCTCTCAGCTCTTGGGGTAAATTCAAAGTTGTACAAAATGACATTTATCTGTGCTATTCACTACTGTAACAGAAATGTTCATGAAAACTGTACAGAAGATAGCAAATTTTAAAAGAGATAAGAATTACAGCATAAAATCCATGGGATGGGTTACAACATGAGACACTCTCTAAGAGAAAATCTCTGTGTTTCAGCACTTCATCATGGTAAGATTTCATGAAGTGCCAAAGAAGGCGGCAAAATATCATTCGGGACGTTATTTCCTGGAATTCAGCCTGGCCATTAGTAGGAACTGGGTTTGAACACATCATGTAGATATACCACACACACTTTCCCTTCACTGAAAAATGACTGTTTACAACGAAGAAGCAATTGACGATCAAAATTGATTGAAAGCATCTTAAACATGTCAAGTATTTCATTGTAGATGATCTGTGATCCAAATGCTTCTTCCACCTTCGAGAGGGACAGAACAATTCTTCCATATCATGATGGTTTAAAATTGTATCAACCAATGTTTTCTGCTGAAAAGATAGCATCTATTTTTTTCTATTTTTGGAAGAAAATATTCCTAGACATACAACAGGTGAGAACTAAGTAATTTTAAAGAAACAAATGAAAAGAAAATATTCTGTAAATAGAATGAAATGAAAAGCTGTGTTTTAAATAGGAGCTAAATATGAAACAGAATTTTTGTACCAGGCATTTGAATTACTGCACCAGCTCTTTTGCCCATCAAGAGAGGCATTTAGCATTTCAGTCTTTTCCAAGGTGTTCATGATCTGCTATGCTGATCTCTGTGTGTGCCTAGGTGTGTGTGGAAGGGGGGGCATGTGAAGGGGAGTGTGTATGTTTGCTTTACAATTGTTGTGGCAGATTCATGCCTCAGCTCCACATTTTGTTTTAGAAAGGTCACACAGAGTGGATGTGAAGTTTACTATCAACAAGAGATCAATTCCCAAATCATCCATTTCACTCTACCTTATAAATCATGTGCTTTGTTGCATATTTTATCAAATCTACTTTCAAGCCAGATGGAGGAAGGAGGATGTGGGAATCCCTCCACCATCTTGCAACTTTTATGCAAGTAGGTTTTCAAGAAAATCATCATTTCTCTTTGAAATATGTCTGGAACAGGCATGATGGTAGTGTCAACCTGTTGGAGTTTTTGTTGCTGGAAGAAGTTATAGAAAAGGATTGGTTTTTACATTGACCAGTTACTGAATCAAGCTCAGGAATACATTGGAAATTCAACTGGGGCTTCCTTTCCCCAGCAGACTACTTCTAGAACGAGCTTGTACACTGAAGCTTACTCTTTTGCCCTCTTTTTGTTTCTTTCCTATTTTCTTGGCTTCTTTGCCACTCTCTAGACAATTTTGGAACTTTTTTCCCAACTCAAATGGTTTCAATAGTCTGATTGTGATCATACATTTTTACAAGGAATTTTTAAAATCTTTCCTCCAGTTAAGAAAGTCAAGGACTTAGGTCTTTTTCTTCCCTTATCAATATTGCAATGAAATTGATAAGTAAAGACCAACTCTTTCTTTTTGTTTTTAACCCAAGCAAATAATTCCCATCCATTCATCCATTTGGTGGACCAATAGTTGCCATTCTGATGGAAGTTGTCACTTCTTAACAATAGGCATTCTGTGACTATGTTGACAGCACTTTGGGTGAAGATCCTAACTGGTCTTAGATACACATAGGGAGAAATTTGCTCAGCCAGTGTCAGTCTTAAGCATGCGTATCAGAAGATCTTTCTAGAGCTGGGAATTTTCCCATGAAAGGGATTCAGTTAGGGAAGAGACACTTGCCCCAGAGGTTTACATTCTTCTTGAAGACTGCTTAAGGAACTTAGATGCCATGTCCATTTGGATCTGTGTCTGCACAGAACTTTGTCATGCCAGTGCTTGAAATGCATCTTGAAGAGAATTCACTAGCACAGAATGAATGAGAGTGGAAGGGGTTGGTGGGGCTAACCAGGCCCAACCCCCCTGCCTAAACCAGGATACCTAGAGCCTCTTGCCCAGGATTCTATCTGGGTGTACTTTTAATGTCTTCAAAGATCCAGGCTCCACAATCTTTCTGGGCAGTCTGTGCCGTGGTTCACTCACCCTCACAGTAAAGAATCATTTCCTGATGTTCCTGTATTTCAGTGTGTGCCCACTGCCTCTTGCCTTTTCACTCAGCATCACTGAAAAGACACTGATTCCCTCCCCTTTGCACTATTGCTTCCATATGGATGTGTGCTGCCATGTAGAGATATGTCAAAAACCTCCCTGAAGCCCAGGCAGATAATATTCCCTTCATCTACCAGTCAAGTTGATTCATCAGAGGAGTTTAAAGTTATGTTCAGCATGAAATGCCCCTGAAAAATCATGCTAACTACATTATTGTGTCGTCTTTCATGTGCCTGGCAAGGTTTTCCAGGAAGAGCTGCTTCATCAACTTCCTGGGTATAAAAAAGAGGGTGGCGGGTTTGTACGATTGCGAGTCCTCCTAATTGCCTTTTTTGAAGATGAGTGTCATTTGCTTACATCCAGTCCTTAGCCTCTCTTCTCGTCTACATCTTAGCAAAAAGCTTTTCCATTATGTCTGGCAAGGAGAAATTGTGCCAGCACAGAAAACATCTCCTATCGTGTTCTAGACGTTGCACGGAGGTGTGCCGAGTGTTTGGCATGAAGAAAAGAAAACTTGTCCAAAGCAGCTTCCAATCGAATGTTCATGTGATTGGAAAAGTCAGGAGAGTGCAAAGGTACTGTTTTCTAGCAGTTGGCAAGCTGCGCACACAATCCCAGTGCTGTACAGCTTCCTTCTTCACCTTTCCGAAGGTGCCGCTCTCTCCGGCTCCCGGAGGCGAAGAAGCGGCTTCTTCGCGCAAAGACGATTGTGCCGCTCACTGTGCACTCCTTAGCGCGGCTTCTGCCGAAAGACGCCCGGGAGCGGCTCTTAGCTCCGGACAGCATCGTACCTTCGTCTTTAGCGTCTCTTCTCGTCTACATCTTAGCAAAAAGCTTTTCCACTATGTCTGGCGAGGAAAAACTCTGCAAGCACAGAAAACATCTCCCATCGTGTTCTAGACGTTGCACGGAGGTGTGCCGAGTGTTTGGCATGAAGGAAAGAAAAGTTGTCCAAAACAGCTTCCAACGGAATGTTCATGTGATTGGAAAAGTCAGGAGAGTGCAAAGGTACTGTTTTCTATCAGTTGGCAAGCTGCGCACACAATCCCAGTGTTGTACAGCTTCCTTCTTCACCTTTCCGAAGGTGCCGCTCTCTCCGGCTCCCGGAGGCGAAGAAGCGGCTTCTTCGCGCAAAGACGATTGTGCCGCTCACTGTGCTCTCCTTAGCGCGGCTTCTGCCGAAAGACGCCCGGGAACGGCTCTTAGCTCCGGACAGCATCGTACCTTCGTCTTTAGCGTCTCTTCTCGTCTACATCTTAGCAAAAAACTTTTCTATTATGTCAGGCGAGGAAAAACTGTGCCAGCACAGAAAACATCTCCCATCGTGTTCTAGACGTTGCACGGAGGTGTGCCGAGTGTTTGGCATGAAGGAAAGAAAAGTTGTCCAAAACAGCTTCCAACGGAATGTTCATGTGATTGGAAACGTCAGGAGAGTGCAAAGGTACTGTTTTTTATCAGTTGGCAAGCGGCGCACACAATCCCAGTGTTGTACAGCTTCCTTCTTCACCTTTCCGAAGGTGCCGCTCTCTCCGGCTCCCGGAGGCGAAGAAGCGGCTTCTTCGCGCAAAGACGATTGTGCCGCTCACTGTGCACTCCTTAGCGCGGCTTCTGCCGAAAGACGCCCGGGAGCGGCTCTTAGCTCCGGACAGCATCGTACCTTCGTCTTTAGCGTCTCTTCTCGTCTACATCTTAGCAAAAAGCTTTTCCACTATGTCTGGCGAGGAAAAACTCTGCAAGCACAGAAAACATCTCCCATCGTGTTCTAGACGTTGCACGGAGGTGTGCCGAGTGTTTGGCATGAAGGAAAGAAAAGTTGTCCAAAACAGCTTCCAACGGAATGTTCATGTGATTGGAAAAGTCAGGAGAGTGCAAAGGTACTGTTTTCTATCAGTTGGCAAGCTGCGCACACAATCCCAGTGTTGTACAGCTTCCTTCTTCACCTTTCCGAAGGTGCCGCTCTCTCCGGCTCCCGGAGGCGAAGAAGCGGCTTCTTCGCGCAAAGACGATTGTGCCGCTCACTGTGCTCTCCTTAGCGCGGCTTCTGCCGAAAGACGCCCGGGAACGGCTCTTAGCTCCGGACAGCATCGTACCTTCGTCTTTAGCGTCTCTTCTCGTCTACATCTTAGCAAAAAACTTTTCTATTATGTCAGGCGAGGAAAAACTGTGCCAGCACAGAAAACATCTCCCATCGTGTTCTAGACGTTGCACGGAGGTGTGCCGAGTGTTTGGCATGAAGAAAAGAAAAGTTGTCCAAAACAGCTTCCAACGGAATGTTCATGTGATTGGAAAAGTCAGGAGAGTGCAAAGGTACTGTTTTCTAGCAGTTGGCAAGCTGCGCACACAATCCCAGTGTTGTACAGCTTCCTTCTTCACCTTTCCGAAGGTGCCGCTCTCTCCGGCTCCCGGAGGCGAAGAAGCGGCTTCTTCGCACAAAGACGATTGTGCCGCTCACTGTGCACTCCTTAGCGCGGCTTCTGCCGAAAGACGCCCGGGAGCGGCTCTTAGCTCCGGACAGCATCGTACCTTCGTCTTTAGCGTCTCTTCTCGTCTACATCGTAGCAAAAAACTTTTCTACTATGTCTGGCGAGGAAAAACTCTGCAAGCACAGAAAACATCTCCTATCGTGTTCTAGACGTTGCACGGAGGTGTGCCGAGTGTTTGGCATGAAGGAAAGAAAAGTTGTCCAAAACAGCTTCCAACGGAATGTTCATGTGATTGGAAAAGTCAGGAGAGTGCAAAGGTACTGTTTTCTAGCAGTTGGCAAGCTGCGCACACAATCCCAGTGTTGTACAGCTTCCTTCTTCACCTTTCCGAAGGTGCCGCTCTCTCCGGCTCCCGGAGGCGAAGAAGTGGCTTCTTCGCGCAAAGACGATTGTGCCGCTCACTGTGCACTCCTTAGCGCGGCTTCTGCCGAAAGACGCCCGGGAGCGGCTCTTAGCTCCGGAGAGCATCGTACCTTCGTCTTTAGCGTCTCTTCACGTCTACATCTTAGCAAAAAGCTTTTCCACTATGTCTGGCGAGGAAAAACTGTGCCAGCACAGAAAACATCTCCCATCGTGTTCTAGACGTTGCACGATCCCTATAATTAGGCTGATTTTCCTTCTTGGGGATAGGGTTAGGCTTCAGCCTAGGGCTTGGAGTTTTTTAACCAGGAAGCCCTGGGCTCCAGACACACTGCAGCTGCGAAAGGCATCCCAAGGGGAGCGCAAAAGTGACACAACTTGGCTGCCACCACTGATATTTCCATGAGACCATCCCGAACCATAGGCTGATTTTCCTTCCTAGGGTTAAGGTTTGAGTTACGCCTGGGGTAAGGGTCCTATTAACCAGAAAGCCCTGAGTTCCAAGAACACAGCAGCTGCGAAGGACTAGCCAAGAAGAGCGCAAAAGTACCACAACATGCCTGCCTCCACAGCTTTTTCCTTGGGGACATTCCTAATTCCTCGCTGATTTGCCTTTCTCATCTTAGGGTTGGGGTTCGGCCTAGGGCTAGGATTTTTTTAACTAGGAAGCCCTGAGTTCCAGGCTTACTGCATCTGCCAAAGGCATCCCAAAGGGAGTGCAGAAGTGCCACAACATGGCTGCTTTCACGGCTTTTCCCTTAGGAAGAACCCTAATACGCGGCTGATTTACCTTCCTAGGGTTACTGTTAGGCTTAGGCCTAGGACTTTTAAAACCAGGAAGCCCTGGGCTCCAGGCACACTGCAGCTGCGAAAGGCATCCCAAGGGGAGCGCAAAAGTGACACAACTTGGCTGCCACCACTGATATTTCCATGAGACCATCCCGAACCATAGGCTGATTTTCCTTCCTAGGGTGAGGGTTAGAGTTACGCCTAGGGTTAGTGTTTTTTTAACCAGAAAGCCCTGAGTTCCAAGAACACAGCAGCTGCCAAGGACTACCCAAGAGGAGGGGAAAAGTGCCACAACATGGCTGCCTCCAGCGCTTTTTCCTTGGGACCATCATTGAACCTAGGCTGATTTACTTGCCTCCAGTTCCACCTATGGTCACGCCAAGAGATAGGGATTTTAAATCAGTAAACCCTGAGCTCCAGACCCAGTGAAGCTGCAAAAGGCTTCCCAAGGGCAGCCAAAAATTGCCTCAACATGCTCCTTCCAGTGCTTTTTTCCTTGGGAACATCCCTATACCCAGGCTGATTTATCTGCCTAGGGTTAGGGTTAGGGTTCAGCCTAGAGATAGGATTTTTTCAAACAGGAAGCCCTGAATTCCAGGCACACTGCAGCTGTTAAAGGCAGTGTTCTACGTCAACCGCAACTTAGTCTGAAATAAATGCTTTTTCCCTGAGAGCATCTGAGAGGTTTGCATGAAGCACTGATATCTGACATTTGCAATTTTGAATAGGAGAGGAGAAAGAAAATGGGAAGAAGTTTTTAATTTTAGTGGTTTCAATGTTAATTTCCGTACACTTTTTCAAAACTTGTCAGCTCAAATGCCCATCAACATCTTTTAGTCATCTGTAAGTCAGTATTCATATAAAATGTGCTTCAAATCAAAAGAATTTCAAATTTGCACTCCAAATTTCTATGCCTAGATTTATGATTTCCTACACATATTAGATGAAAGGAAGGCCTTTTTTACTGTGGGAGTGCTGGAACACTGGAACAGGTTGCCCAGGGAAGTTGTGGGTGTCCCATCCCTGAAAGTATTCAAGGTCAGCTTGGACGGGGCTTGGAGCAGCAACAAAGGAGAAGCTTGATGGTAGAGAAACAAAGTTGGACTATAGAAGAAACTGGGATTGAAGTATAGGAGCAAGTTTTCTCTCAGCTCTTGGGGTAAATTCAAAGTTGTACAAAATGACATTTATCTGTGCTATTCACTACTGTAACAGAAATGTTCATGAAAACTGTACAGAAGACAGCAAATTTTAAAAGAGATAAGAATTACAGCATAAAATCCATGGGATGGGTTACAACATGAGACACTCTCTAAGAGAAAATCTCTGTGTTTCAGCACTTCATCATGGTAAGATTTCATGAAGTGCCAAAGAAGGCGGCAAAATATCATTCGGGACGTTATTTCCTGGAATTCAGCCTGGCCATTAGTAGGAACTGGGTTTGAACACATCATGTAGATATACCACACACACTTTCCCTTCACTGAAAAATGACTGTTTACAACGAAGAAGCAATTGACGATCAAAATTGATTGAAAGCATCTTAAATATGTCAAGTATTTCATTGTAGATGATCTGTGATCCAAATGCTTCTTCCACCTTCGAGAGGGACAGAACAATTCTTCCATATCATGATGGTTTAAAATTGTATCAACCAATGTTTTCTGCTGAAAAGATAGCATCTATTTTTTTCTATTTTTGGAAGAAAATATTCCTAGACATACAACAGGTGAGAACTAAGTAATTTTAAAGAAGCAAATGACATGAAAATATTCTGTAAATAGAATGAAATGAAAAGCTGTGTTTTAAATAGGAGCTAAATATGAAACAGAATTTTTGTACCAGGCATTTGAATTACTGCACCAGCTCTTTTGCCCATCAAGAGAGGCATTGAGCATTTCAGTCTTTTCCAAGGTGTTCATGATCTGCTATGCTGATCTCTGTGTGTGCCTAGGTGTGTGTGGAAGGGGGGGCATGTGAAGGGGAGTGTGTATGTTTGCTTTACAATTGTTGTGGCAGATTCATGCCTCAGCTCCACATTTTGTTTTAGAAAGGTCACACAGAGTGGATGTGAAGTTTACTATCAACAAGAGATCAATTCCCAAATCATCCATTTCACTCTACCTTATAAATCATGTGCTTTGTTGCATATTTTATCAAATCTACTTTCAAGCCAGATGGAGGAAGGAGGATGTGGCAATCCCTCCACCATCTTGCAACTTTTATGCAAGTAGGTTTTCAAGAAAATCATCATTTCTCTTTGAAATATGTCTGGAACAGGCATGATGGTAGTGTCAACCTGTTGGAGTTTTTGTTGCTGGAAGAAGTTATACAAAAGGATTGGTTTTTACATTGACCAGTTACTGAATCAAGCTCAGGAATACATTGGAAATTCAACTGGGGCTTCCTTTCCCCGGCAGACTACTTCTAGAACGAGCTTGTACACTGAAGCTTACTCTTTTGCCCTCTTTTTGTTTCTTTCCTATTTTCTTGGCTTCTTTGCCACTCTCTAGACAATTTTGGAACTTTTTTCCCAACTCAAATGGTTTCAATAGTCTGATTGTGATCATACATTTTTACAAGGAATTTTTAAAATCTTTCCTCCAGTTAAGAAAGTCAAGGACTTAGGTCTTTTTCTTCCCTTATCAATATTGCAATGAAATTGATAAGTAAAGACCAACTCTTTCTTTTTGTTTTTAACCCAAGCAAATAATTCCCATCCATTCATCCATTTGGTGGACCAATAGTTGCCATTCTGATGGAAGTTGTCACTTCTTAACAATAGGCATTCTGTGACTATGTTGACAGCACTTTGGGTGAAGATCCTAACTGGTCTTAGATACACATAGGGAGAAATTTGCTCAGCCAGTGTCAGTCTTAAGCATGCGTATCAGAAGATCTTTCTAGAGCTGGGAATTTTCCCATGAAAGGGATTCAGTTAGGGAAGAGACACTTGCCCCAGAGGTTTACATTCTTCTTGAAGACTGCTTAAGGAACTTAGATGCCATGTCCATTTGGATCTGTGTCTGCACAGAACTTTGTCATGCCAGTGCTTGAAATGCATCTTGAAGAGAATTCACTAGCACAGAATGAATGAGAGTGGAAGGGGTTGGTGGGGCTAACCAGGCCCAACCCCCCTGCCTAAACCAGGATACCTAGAGCCTCTTGCCCAGGATTCTATCTGGGTGTACTTTTAATGTCTTCAAAGATCCAGGCTCCACAATCTTTCTGGGCAGTCTGTGCCGTGGTTCACTCACCCTCACAGTAAAGAATCATTTCCTGATGTTCCTGTATTTCAGTGTGTGCCCACTGCCTCTTGTCTTTTCACTCAGCATCACTGAAAAGACACTGATTCCCTCCCCTTTGCACTATTGCTTCCATATGGATGTGTGCTGCCATGTAGAGATATGTCAAAAACCTCCCTGAAGCCCAGGCAGATAATATTCCCTTCATCTACCAGTCAAGTTGATTCATCAGAGGAGTTTAAAGTTATGTTCAGCATGAAATGCCCCTGAAAAATCATGCTAACTACATTATTGTGTCGTCTTTCATGTGCCTGGCAAGGTTTTCCAGGAAGAGCTGCTTCATCAACTTCCTGGGTATAAAAAAGAGGGTGGCGGGTTTGTACGATTGCGAGTCCTCCTAATTGCCTTTTTTGAAGATGAGTGTCATTTGCTTACATCCAGTCCTTAGCCTCTCTTCTCGTCTACATCTTAGCAAAAAGCTTTTCCATTATGTCTGGCAAGGAGAAATTGTGCCAGCACAGAAAACATCTCCTATCGTGTTCTAGACGTTGCACGGAGGTGTGCCGAGTGTTTGGCATGAAGAAAAGAAAACTTGTCCAAAGCAGCTTCCAATCGAATGTTCATGTGATTGGAAAAGTCAGGAGAGTGCAAAGGTACTGTTTTCTAGCAGTTGGCAAGCTGCGCACACAATCCCAGTGCTGTACAGCTTCCTTCTTCACCTTTCCGAAGGTGCCGCTCTCTCCGGCTCCCGGAGGCGAAGAAGCGGCTTCTTCGCGCAAAGACGATTGTGCCGCTCACTGTGCACTCCTTAGCGCGGCTTCTGCCGAAAGACGCCCGGGAGCGGCTCTTAGCTCCGGACAGCATCATACCTTCGTCTTTAGCGTCTCTTCTCGTCTACATCTTAGCAAAAAGCTTTTCCACTATGTCTGGCGAGGAAAAACTGTGCCAGCACAGAAAACATCTCCCATCGTGTTCTAGACGTTGCACGATCCCTATACTTAGGCTGATTTTCCTTCCTGGGGATAGGGTTAGGCTTCAGCCTAGGGCTTGGAGTTTTTTAACCAGGAAGCCCTGGGCTCCAGGCACACTGCAGCTGCGAAAGGCATCCCAAGGGGAGCGCAAAAGTGACACAACTTGGCTGCCACCACTGATATTTCCATGAGACCATCCCGAACCATAGGCTGATTTTCCTTCCTAGGGTTAAGGTTTGAGTTACGCCTGGGGTAAGGGTTCTATTAACCAGAAAGCCCTGAGTTCCAAGAACACAGCATCTGCGAAGGACTACCCAAGAAGAGCGCAAAAGTACCACAACATGCCTGCCTCCACAGCTTTTTCCTTGGGGACATGCCTAATTCCTGGCTGATTTGCCTTTCTCGTCTTAGGGTTGGGGTTCGGCCTAGGGCTAGGATATTTTTAACTAGGAAGCCCTGAGTTCCAGGCTTACTTCATCTGCCAAAAGCATCCCAAAGGGAGTGCAGAAGTGCCACAACATGGCTGCTTTCACGGCTTTTCCCTTAGGAAGAACCCTAATACCCGGCAGATTTACCTTCCTAGGGTTACTGTTAGGCTTAGGCCTAGGACTTTTAAAACCAGGAAGCCCTGGGCTCCAGGCACACTGCAGCTGCGAAAGGCATCCCAAGGGGAGCGCAAAAGTGACACAACTTGGCTGCCACCACTGATATTTCCATGAGACCATCCCGAACCATAGGCTGATTTTCCTTCCTAGGGTTAAGGTTTGAGTTACGCCTAGGGTAAGGGTTCTATTAACCAGAAAGCCCTGAGTTCCAAGAACACAGCAGCTGCAAAGGACTACCCAAGAAGAGCGCAAAAGTACCACAACATGCCTGCCTCCACAGCTTTTTCCTTGGGGACATGCCTAATTCCTGGCTGATTTGCCTTTCTCGTCTTAGGGTTGGGGTTCGGCCTAGGGCTAGGATTTTTAAAATCAGGAAGCCCTGAGTTCCAGGCACACTGGAGCTGTGAAAGGCATCCAAAAGGGAGTGCAAAAGTGCCACAACATGGCTGCTTTCACGGCTTTTTCCTTGGCAAGAAGCCTAACACCAGGCTGATTTCCCTTCCTAGGGTTACTGTTAGGCTTTGGCCTAGGGCTAGGACTTTTAAAACTAGGAAGCCCTGGGCTCCAGGCACACTGCAGCTGTTCAAGGCATCCCAAGGGGAGTACTAAAGTACCACAACATGGCAGCTTTCACAGCTTTTTCCTTGGCACCATCCCTATACCTAGGCTGATTTATCTGCCTAGGGTTAGGGTTAGGGTTCAGCCTAGGGCTTGGAGTTTTTTAACCAGGAAGCCCTGAGTTCCAGGCTTACTGCATCTGCCAAAGGCATCCCAAAGGGAGTGCAAAAGTGCCACAACATGGCTGCTTTCACGGCTTTTCCCTTAGGAAGAACCCTAATACGCGGCTGATTTACCTTCCTAGGGTTACTGTTAGGCTTAGGCCTAGGACTTTTAAAACCAGGAAGCCCTGGGCTCCAGGCACATGCAGCTGTTAAAGGCATCCCAAGAGGGCCACAGAAGTGACACAACTTGGCTGCCTCTGCTGCTATTCTCATGAGACCATCCCGAATCATAGGCTGATTTTCCTTCCTAGGGTTAAGGTTTGAGTTATGCCTAGGGTAAGAGTTCTATTAACCAGAAAGCCCTGAGTTCCAAGAACACAGCAGCTGCGAAGGACTAGCCAAGAAGAGCGCAAAAGTACCACAACGTGCCTGCCTCCACAGCTTTTTCCTTGGGGACATTCCTAATTCCTCGCTGATTTGCCTTTCTCATCTTAGGGTTGGGGTTCGGCCTAGGGCTAGGATTTTTTTAACTAGGAAGCCCTGAGTTCCAGGCTTACTGCATCTGCCAAAGGCATCCCAAAGGGAGTGCAGAAGTGCCACAACATGGCTGCTTTCACGGCTTTTCCCTTAGGAAGAACCCTAATACGCGGCTGATTTACCTTCCTAGGGTTACTGTTAGGCTTAGGCCTAGGACTTTTAAAACCAGGAAGCCCTGGGCTCCAGGCACATGCAGCTGCGAAAGGCATCCCATGAGGGCCGCAGAAGTGACACAACTTGGCTGCCTCTGCTTCTATTCTCATGAGACCATCCTGAACCATAGGCTGATTTTCCTTCCTAGGGTTAAGGTTTGAGTTACGCCTAGGGTAAGAGTTCTATTAACCAGAAAGACCTGAGTTCCAAGAACATAGCAGCTGCGAAGGACTTCCCAAGAAGAGCGCAAAAGTACCACAACGTGCCTGCCTCCACAGCTTTTTCCTTGGGGACATGCCTAATTCCTGGCTGATTTGCCTTTCTCGTCTTAGGGTTGGGGTTCGGCCTAGGGCTAGGATTTTTTTAACTAGGAAGCCCTGAGTTCCAGGCTTACTTCATCTGCCAAAGGCATCCCAAAGGGTGTGCAAAAGTGCCACAACATGGCTGCTTTCACGGCTTTTCCCTTAGGAAGAACCCTAATACGCGGCTGATTTACCTTCCTAGGGTTACTGTTAGGCTTAGGCCTAGGACTTTTAAAACCAGGAAGCCCTGGGCTCCAGGCACTCTGCAGCTGCGAAAGGCATCCCAAGGGGAGCGCAAAAGTGACGCAACTTGGCTGCCACCACTGATATTTCCATGAGACCATCCCGAAACATAGGCTGATTTTCCTTCCTAGGGTTAAGGTTTGAGTTACGCCTAGGGTAAGGGTTCTATTAACCAGAAAGCCCTGAGTTCCAAGAACACAGCAGCTGCGAAGGACTAGCCAAGAAGAGCGCAAAAGTACCACAACATGCCTGCGTCGACAGCTTTTTCCTTGGGGACATGCCTAATTCCTGGCTGATTTGCCTTTCTCGACTTAGGGTTGGGGTTCGGCCTAGGGCTAGGATTTTTAAAATCAGGAAGCCCTGAGTTCCAGGCACACTGGAGCTGTGAAAGGCATCCAAAAGGGAGTGCAAAAGTGCCACAACATGGCTGCTTTCACGGCTTTTTCCTTGGCAAGAAGCCTAACACCAGGCTGATTTCCCTTCCCAGGGTTACTGTTAGGCTTAGGCCTAGGGCTAGGATTTTTAAAACTAGGAAGGCCTGGGCTCCAGGCACACTGCAGCTGTTCAAGGCATCCCAAGGGGAGTACAAAAGTGCAACAACATGGCAGCTTTCACAGCTTTTTCCTTGGCACCATCCCTATACCTAGGCTGTTTTATCTGCCTAGGGTTAGGGTTAGGGTTCAGCCTAGGGCTTGGAGATTTTAACCCGGAAGCCCTGAGTTCCAGGCTTACTGCATCTGCCAAAGGCATCCCAAAGGGAGTGCAAAAGTGCCACAACATGGCTGCTTTCACGGCTTTTCCCTTAGGAAGAACCCGAATACTCGGCTGATTTACCTTCCTAGGGTTACTGTAAGGCTTAGGCCTAGGACTTTTAAAACCAGGAAGCCCTGGGCTCCAGGCACACTGCAGCTGCGAAAGGCATCCCAAGGGGAGCGCAAAAGTGACACAACTTGGCTGCCACCACTGATATTTCCATGAGACCATCCCGAACCATAGGCTGATTTTCCTTCCTAGGGTGAGGGTTAGAGTTACGCCTAGGGTTAGTGTTTTTTTAACCAGAAAGCCCTGAGTTCCAAGAACACAGCAGCTGCCAAGGACTACCCAAGAGGAGGGGAAAAGTGCCACAACATGGCTGCCTCCAGCGCTTTTTCCTTGGGACCATCATTGAACCTAGGCTGATTTACTTGCCTCCAGTTCCACCTATGGTCACGCCAAGAGATAGGGATTTTAAATCAGTAAACCCTGAGCTCCAGACCCAGTGAAGCTGCAAAAGGCTTCCCAAGGGCAGCCAAAAATTGCCTCAACATGCTCCTTCCAGTGCTTTTTTCCTTGGGAACATCCCTATACCCAGGCTGATTTATCTGCCTAGGGTTAGGGTTAGGGTTCAGCCTAGAGATAGGATTTTTTCAAACAGGAAGCCCTGAATTCCAGGCACACTGCAGCTGTTAAAGGCAGTGTTCTACGTCAACCGCAACTTAGTCTGAAATAAATGCTTTTTCCCTGAGAGCATCTGAGAGGTTTGCATGAAGCACTGATATCTGACATTTGCAATTTTGAATAGGAGAGGAGAAAGAAAATGGGAAGAAGTTTTTAATTTTAGTGGTTTCAATGTTAATTTCCGTACACTTTTTCAAAACTTGTCAGCTCAAATGCCCATCAACATCTTTTAGTCATCTGTAAGTCAGTATTCATATAAAATGTGCTTCAAATCAAAAGAATTTCAAATTTGCACTCCAAATTTCTATGCCTAGATTTATGATTTCCTACACATATTAGATGAAAGGAAGGCCTTTTTTACTGTGGGAGTGCTGGAACACTGGAACAGGTTGCCCAGGGAAGTTGTGGGTGTCCCATCCCTGAAAGTATTCAAGGTCAGCTTGGACGGGGCTTGGAGCAGCAACAAAGGAGAAGCTTGATGGTAGAGAAACAAAGTTGGACTATAGAAGAAACTGGGATTGAAGTATAGGAGCAAGTTTTCTCTCAGCTCTTGGGGTAAATTCAAAGTTGTACAAAATGACATTTATCTGTGCTATTCACTACTGTAACAGAAATGTTCATGAAAACTGTACAGAAGATAGCAAATTTTAAAAGAGATAAGAATTACAGCATAAAATCCATGGGATGGGTTACAACATGAGACACTCTCTAAGAGAAAATCTCTGTGTTTCAGCACTTCATCATGGTAAGATTTCATGAAGTGCCAAAGAAGGCGGCAAAATATCATTCGGGACGTTATTTCCTGGAATTCAGCCTGGCCATTAGTAGGAACTGGGTTTGAACACATCATGTAGATATACCACACACACTTTCCCTTCACTGAAAAATGACTGTTTACAACGAAGAAGCAATTGACGATCAAAATTGATTGAAAGCATCTTAAACATGTCAAGTATTTCATTGTAGATGATCTGTGATCCAAATGCTTCTTCCACCTTCGAGAGGGACAGAACAATTCTTCCATATCATGATGGTTTAAAATTGTATCAACCAATGTTTTCTGCTGAAAAGATAGCATCTATTTTTTTCTATTTTTGGAAGAAAATATTCCTAGACATACAACAGGTGAGAACTAAGTAATTTTAAAGAAGCAAATGACATGAAAATATTCTGTAAATAGAATGAAATGAAAAGCTGTGTTTTAAATAGGAGCTAAATATGAAACAGAATTTTTGTACCAGGCATTTGAATTACTGCACCAGCTCTTTTGCCCATCAAGAGAGGCATTTAGCATTTCAGTCTTTTCCAAGGTGTTCATGATCTGCTATGCTGATCTCTGTGTGTGCCTAGGTGTGTGTGGAAGGGGGGGCATGTGAAGGGGAGTGTGTATGTTTGCTTTACAATTGTTGTGGCAGATTCATGCCTCAGCTCCACATTTTGTTTTAGAAAGGTCACACAGAGTGGATGTGAAGTTTACTATCAACAAGAGATCAATTCCCAAATCATCCATTTCACTCTACCTTATAAATCATGTGCTTTGTTGCATATTTTATCAAATCTACTTTCAAGCCAGATGGAGGAAGGAGGATGTGGGAATCCCTCCACCATCTTGCAACTTTTATGCAAGTAGGTTTTCAAGAAAATCATCATTTCTCTTTGAAATATGTCTGGAACAGGCATGATGGTAGTGTCAACCTGTTGGAGTTTTTGTTGCTGGAAGAAGTTATACAAAAGGATTGGTTTTTACATTGACCAGTTACTGAATCAAGCTCAGGAATACATTGGAAATTCAACTGGGGCTTCCTTTCCCCGGCAGACTACTTCTAGAACGAGCTTGTACACTGAAGCTTACTCTTTTGCCCTCTTTTTGTTTCTTTCCTATTTTCTTGGCTTCTTTGCCACTCTCTAGACAATTTTGGAACTTTTTTCCCAACTCAAATGGTTTCAATAGTCTGATTGTGATCATACATTTTTACAAGGAATTTTTAAAATCTTTCCTCCAGTTAAGAAAGTCAAGGACTTAGGTCTTTTTCTTCCCTTATCAATATTGCAATGAAATTGATAAGTAAAGACCAACTCTTTCTTTTTGTTTTTAACCCAAGCAAATAATTCCCATCCATTCATCCATTTGGTGGACCAATAGTTGCCATTCTGATGGAAGTTGTCACTTCTTAACAATAGGCATTCTGTGACTATGTTGACAGCACTTTGGGTGAAGATCCTAACTGGTCTTAGATACACATAGGGAGAAATTTGCTCAGCCAGTGTCAGTCTTAAGCATGCGTATCAGAAGATCTTTCTAGAGCTGGGAATTTTCCCATGAAAGGGATTCAGTTAGGGAAGAGACACTTGCCCCAGAGGTTTACATTCTTCTTGAAGACTGCTTAAGGAACTTAGATGCCATGTCCATTTGGATCTGTGTCTGCACAGAACTTTGTCATGCCAGTGCTTGAAATGCATCTTGAAGAGAATTCACTAGCACAGAATGAATGAGAGTGGAAGGGGTTGGTGGGGCTAACCAGGCCCAACCCCCCTGCCTAAACCAGGATACCTAGAGCCTCTTGCCCAGGATTCTATCTGGGTGTACTTTTAATGTCTTCAAAGATCCAGGCTCCACAATCTTTCTGGGCAGTCTGTGCCGTGGTTCACTCACCCTCACAGTAAAGAATCATTTCCTGATGTTCCTGTATTTCAGTGTGTGCCCACTGCCTCTTGCCTTTTCACTCAGCATCACTGAAAAGACACTGATTCCCTCCCCTTTGCACTATTGCTTCCATATGGATGTGTGCTGCCATGTAGAGATATGTCAAAAACCTCCCTGAAGCCCAGGCAGATAATATTCCCTTCATCTACCAGTCAAGTTGATTCATCAGAGGAGTTTAAAGTTATGTTCAGCATGAAATGCCCCTGAAAAATCATGCTAACTACATTATTGTGTCGTCTTTCATGTGCCTGGCAAGGTTTTCCAGGAAGAGCTGCTTCATCAACTTCCTGGGTATAAAAAAGAGGGTGGCGGGTTTGTACGATTGCGAGTCCTCCTAATTGCCTTTTTTGAAGATGAGTGTCATTTGCTTACATCCAGTCCTTAGCCTCTCTTCTCGTCTACATCTTAGCAAAAAGCTTTTCCATTATGTCTGGCAAGGAGAAATTGTGCCAGCACAGAAAACATCTCCTATCGTGTTCTAGACGTTGCACGGAGGTGTGCCGAGTGTTTGGCATGAAGAAAAGAAAACTTGTCCAAAGCAGCTTCCAATCGAATGTTCATGTGATTCGAAAAGTCAGGAGAGTGCAAAGGTACTGTTTTCTAGCAGTTGGCAAGCTGCGCACACAATCCCAGTGCTGTACAGCTTCCTTCTTCACCTTTCCGAAGGTGCCGCTCTCTCCGGCTCCCGGAGGCGAAGAAGCGGCTTCTTCGCGCAAAGACGATTGTGCCGCTCACTGTGCACTCCTTAGCGCGGCTTCTGCCGAAAGACGCCCGGGAGCGGCTCTTAGCTCCGGACAGCATCGTACCTTCGTCTTTAGCGTCTCTTCTCGTCTACATCTTAGCAAAAAGCTTTTCCACTATGTCTGGCGAGGAAAAACTCTGCAAGCACAGAAAACATCTCCCATCGTGTTCTAGACGTTGCACGGAGGTGTGCCGAGTGTTTGGCATGAAGGAAAGAAAAGTTGTCCAAAACAGCTTCCAACGGAATGTTCATGTGATTGGAAAAGTCAGGAGAGTGCAAAGGTACTGTTTTCTATCAGTTGGCAAGCTGCGCACACAATCCCAGTGTTGTACAGCTTCCTTCTTCACCTTTCCGAAGGTGCCGCTCTCTCCGGCTCCCGGAGGCGAAGAAGCGGCTTCTTCGCGCAAAGACGATTGTGCCGCTCACTGTGCTCTCCTTAGCGCGGCTTCTGCCGAAAGACGCCCGGGAACGGCTCTTAGCTCCGGACAGCATCGTACCTTCGTCTTTAGCGTCTCTTCTCGTCTACATCTTAGCAAAAAACTTTTCTATTATGTCAGGCGAGGAAAAACTGTGCCAGCACAGAAAACATCTCCCATCGTGTTCTAGACGTTGCACGGAGGTGTGCCGAGTGTTTGGCATGAAGGAAAGAAAAGTTGTCCAAAACAGCTTCCAACGGAATGTTCATGTGATTGGAAAAATCAGGAGAGTGCAAAGGTACTGTTTTCTAGCAGTTGGCAAGCTGCGCACACAATCCCAGTGTTGTACAGCTTCCTTCTTCACCTTTCCGAAGGTGCCGCTCTCTCCGGCTCCCGGAGGCGAAGAAGCGGCTTCTTCGCACAAAGACGATTGTGCCGCTCACTGTGCACTCCTTAGCGCGGCTTCTGCCGAAAGACGCCCGGGAGCGGCTCTTAGCTCCGGACAGCATCGTACCTTCGTCTTTAGCGTCTCTTCTCGTCTACATCGTAGCAAAAAACTTTTCTACTATGTCTGGCGAGGAAAAACTCTGCAAGCACAGAAAACATCTCCTATCGTGTTCTAGACGTTGCACGGAGGTGTGCCGAGTGTTTGGCATGAAAGAAAGAAAAGTTGTCCAAAACAGCTTCCAACGGAATGTTCATGTGATTGGAAACGTCAGGAGAGTGCAAAGGTACTGTTTTTTATCAGTTGGCAAGCGGCGCACACAATCCCAGTGTTGTACAGCTTCCTTCTTCACCTTTCCGAAGGTGCCGCTCTCTCCGGCTCCCGGAGGCGAAGAAGCGGCTTCTTCGCGCAAAGACGATTGTGCCGCTCACTGTGCACTCCTTAGCGCGGCTTCTGCCGAAAGACGCCCGGGAGCGGCTCTTAGCTCCGGACAGCATCGTACCTTCGTCTTTAGCGTCTCTTCTCGTCTACATCTTAGCAAAAAGCTTTTCCACTATGTCTGGCGAGGAAAAACTCTGCAAGCACAGAAAACATCTCCCATCGTGTTCTAGATGTTGCACGGAGGTGTGCCGAGTGTTTGGCATGAAGGAAAGAAAAGTTGTCCAAAACAGCTTCCAACGGAATGTTCATGTGATTGGAAAAGTCAGGAGAGTGCAAAGGTACTGTTTTCTATCAGTTGGCAAGCTGCGCACACAATCCCAGTGTTGTACAGCTTCCTTCTTCACCTTTCCGAAGGTGCCGCTCTCTCCGGCTCCCGGAGGCGAAGAAGCGGCTTCTTCGCGCAAAGACGATTGTGCCGCTCACTGTGCTCTCCTTAGCGCGGCTTCTGCCGAAAGACGCCCGGGAACGGCTCTTAGCTCCGGACAGCATCGTACCTTCGTCTTTAGCGTCTCTTCTCGTCTACATCTTAGCAAAAAACTTTTCTATTATGTCAGGCGAGGAAAAACTGTGCCAGCACAGAAAACATCTCCCATCGTGTTCTAGACGTTGCACGGAGGTGTGCCGAGTGTTTGGCATGAAGAAAAGAAAAGTTGTCCAAAACAGCTTCCAACGGAATGTTCATGTGATTGGAAAAGTCAGGAGAGTGCAAAGGTACTGTTTTCTAGCAGTTGGCAAGCTGCGCACACAATCCCAGTGTTGTACAGCTTCCTTCTTCACCTTTCCGAAGGTGCCGCTCTCTCCGGCTCCCGGAGGCGAAGAAGCGGCTTCTTCGCACAAAGACGATTGTGCCGCTCACTGTGCACTCCTTAGCGCGGCTTCTGCCGAAAGACGCCCGGGAGCGGCTCTTAGCTCCGGACAGCATCGTACCTTCGTCTTTAGCGTCTCTTCTCGTCTACATCGTAGCAAAAAACTTTTCTACTATGTCTGGCGAGGAAAAACTCTGCAAGCACAGAAAACATCTCCTATCGTGTTCTAGACGTTGCACGGAGGTGTGCCGAGTGTTTGGCATGAAGGAAAGAAAAGTTGTCCAAAACAGCTTCCAACGGAATGTTCATGTGATTGGAAAAGTCAGGAGAGTGCAAAGGTACTGTTTTCTAGCAGTTGGCAAGCTGCGCACACAATCCCAGTGTTGTACAGCTTCCTTCTTCACCTTTCCGAAGGTGCCGCTCTCTCCGGCTCCCGGAGGCGAAGAAGTGGCTTCTTCGCGCAAAGACGATTGTGCCGCTCACTGTGCACTCCTTAGCGCGGCTTCTGCCGAAAGACGCCCGGGAGCGGCTCTTAGCTCCGGAGAGCATCGTACCTTCGTCTTTAGCGTCTCTTCACGTCTACATCTTAGCAAAAAGCTTTTCCACTATGTCTGGCGAGGAAAAACTGTGCCAGCACAGAAAACATCTCCCATCGTGTTCTAGACGTTGCACGATCCCTATACTTAGGCTGATTTTCCTTCTTGGGGATAGGGTTAGGCTTCAGCCTAGGGCTTGGAGTTTTTTAACCAGGAAGCCCTGGGCTCCAGACACACTGCAGCTGCGAAAGGCATCCCAAGGGGAGCGCAAAAGTGACACAACTTGGCTGCCACCACTGATATTTCCATGAGACCATCCCGAACCATAGGCTGATTTTCCTTCCTAGGGTTAAGGTTTGAGTTACGCCTGGGGTAAGGGTCCTATTAACCAGAAAGCCCTGAGTTCCAAGAACACAGCAGCTGCGAAGGACTAGCCAAGAAGAGCGCAAAAGTACCACAACATGCCTGCCTCCACAGCTTTTTCCTTGGGGACATTCCTAATTCCTCGCTGATTTGCCTTTCTCATCTTAGGGTTGGGGTTCGGCCTAGGGCTAGGATTTTTTTAACTAGGAAGCCCTGAGTTCCAGGCTTACTGCATCTGCCAAAGGCATCCCAAAGGGAGTGCAGAAGTGCCACAACATGGCTGCTTTCACGGCTTTTCCCTTAGGAAGAACCCTAATACGCGGCTGATTTACCTTCCTAGGGTTACTGTTAGGCTTAGGCCTAGGACTTTTAAAACCAGGAAGCCCTGGGCTCCAGGCACACTGCAGCTGCGAAAGGCATCCCAAGGGGAGCGCAAAAGTGACACAACTTGGCTGCCACCACTGATATTTCCATGAGACCATCCCGAACCATAGGCTGATTTTCCTTCCTAGGGTGAGGGTTAGAGTTACGCCTAGGGTTAGTGTTTTTTTAACCAGAAAGCCCTGAGTTCCAAGAACACAGCAGCTGCCAAGGACTACCCAAGAGGAGGGGAAAAGTGCCACAACATGGCTGCCTCCAGCGCTTTTTCCTTGGGACCATCATTGAACCTAGGCTGATTTACTTGCCTCCAGTTCCACCTATGGTCACGCCAAGAGATAGGGATTTTAAATCAGTAAACCCTGAGCTCCAGACCCAGTGAAGCTGCAAAAGGCTTCCCAAGGGCAGCCAAAAATTGCCTCAACATGCTCCTTCCAGTGCTTTTTTCCTTGGGAACATCCCTATACCCAGGCTGATTTATCTGCCTAGGGTTAGGGTTAGGGTTCAGCCTAGAGATAGGATTTTTTCAAACAGGAAGCCCTGAATTCCAGGCACACTGCAGCTGTTAAAGGCAGTGTTCTACGTCAACCGCAACTTAGTCTGAAATAAATGCTTTTTCCCTGAGAGCATCTGAGAGGTTTGCATGAAGCACTGATATCTGACATTTGCAATTTTGAATAGGAGAGGAGAAAGAAAATGGGAAGAAGTTTTTAATTTTAGTGGTTTCAATGTTAATTTCCGTACACTTTTTCAAAACTTGTCAGCTCAAATGCCCATCAACATCTTTTAGTCATCTGTAAGTCAGTATTCATATAAAATGTGCTTCAAATCAAAAGAATTTCAAATTTGCACTCCAAATTTCTATGCCTAGATTTATGATTTCCTCCACATATTAGATGAAAGGAAGGCCTTTTTTACTGTGGGAGTGCTGGAACACTGGAACAGGTTGCCCAGGGAAGTTGTGGGTGTCCCATCCCTGAAAGTATTCAAGGTCAGCTTGGACGGGGCTTGGAGCAGCAACAAAGGAGAAGCTTGATGGTAGAGAAACAAAGTTGGACTATAGAAGAAACTGGGATTGAAGTATAGGAGCAAGTTTTCTCTCAGCTCTTGGGGTAAATTCAAAGTTGTACAAAATGACATTTATCTGTGCTATTCACTACTGTAACAGAAATGTTCATGAAAACTGTACAGAAGATAGCAAATTTTAAAAGAGATAAGAATTACAGCATAAAATCCATGGGATGGGTTACAACATGAGACACTCTCTAAGAGAAAATCTCTGTGTTTCAGCACTTCATCATGGTAAGATTTCATGAAGTGCCAAAGAAGGCGGCAAAATATCATTCGGGACGTTATTTCCTGGAATTCAGCCTGGCCATTAGTAGGAACTGGGTTTGAACACATCATGTAGATATACCACACACACTTTCCCTTCACTGAAAAATGACTGTTTACAACGAAGAAGCAATTGACGATCAAAATTGATTGAAAGCATCTTAAACATGTCAAGTATTTCATTGTAGATGATCTGTGATCCAAATGCTTCTTCCACCTTCGAGAGGGACAGAACAATTCTTCCATATCATGATGGTTTAAAATTGTATCAACCAATGTTTTCTGCTGAAAAGATAGCATCTATTTTTTTCTATTTTTGGAAGAAAATATTCCTAGACATACAACAGGTGAGAACTAAGTAATTTTAAAGAAACAAATGAAAAGAAAATATTCTGTAAATAGAATGAAATGAAAAGCTGTGTTTTAAATAGGAGCTAAATATGAAACAGAATTTTTGTACCAGGCATTTGAATTACTGCACCAGCTCTTTTGCCCATCAAGAGAGGCATTGAGCATTTCAGTCTTTTCCAAGGTGTTCATGATCTGCTATGCTGATCTCTGTGTGTGCCTAGGTGTGTGTGGAAGGGGGGGCATGTGAAGGGGAGTGTGTATGTTTGCTTTACAATTGTTGTGGCAGATTCATGCCTCAGCTCCACATTTTGTTTTAGAAAGGTCACACAGAGTGGATGTGAAGTTTACTATCAACAAGAGATCAATTCCCAAATCATCCATTTCACTCTACCTTATAAATCATGTGCTTTGTTGCATATTTTATCAAATCTACTTTCAAGCCAGATGGAGGAAGGAGGATGTGGCAATCCCTCCACCATCTTGCAACTTTTATGCAAGTAGGTTTTCAAGAAAATCATCATTTCTCTTTGAAATATGTCTGGAACAGGCATGATGGTAGTGTCAACCTGTTGGAGTTTTTGTTGCTGGAAGAAGTTATAGAAAAGGATTGGTTTTTACATTGACCAGTTACTGAATCAAGCTCAGGAATACATTGGAAATTCAACTGGGGCTTCCTTTCCCCGGCAGACTACTTCTAGAACGAGCTTGTACACTGAAGCTTACTCTTTTGCCCTCTTTTTGTTTCTTTCCTATTTTCTTGGCTTCTTTGCCACTCTCTAGACAATTTTGGAACTTTTTTCCCAACTCAAATGGTTTCAATAGTCTGATTGTGATCATACATTTTTACAAGGAATTTTTAAAATCTTTCCTCCAGTTAAGAAAGTCAAGGACTTAGGTCTTTTTCTTCCCTTATCAATATTGCAATGAAATTGATAAGTAAAGACCAACTCTTTCTTTTTGTTTTTAACCCAAGCAAATAATTCCCATCCATTCATCCATTTGGTGGACCAATAGTTGCCATTCTGATGGAAGTTGTCACTTCTTAACAATAGGCATTCTGTGACTATGTTGACAGCACTTTGGGTGAAGATCCTAACTGGTCTTAGATACACATAGGGAGAAATTTGCTCAGCCAGTGTCAGTCTTAAGCATGCGTATCAGAAGATCTTTCTAGAGCTGGGAATTTTCCCATGAAAGGGATTCAGTTAGGGAAGAGACACTTGCCCCAGAGGTTTACATTCTTCTTGAAGACTGCTTAAGGAACTTAGATGCCATGTCCATTTGGATCTGTGTCTGCACAGAACTTTGTCATGCCAGTGCTTGAAATGCATCTTGAAGAGAATTCACTAGCACAGAATGAATGAGAGTGGAAGGGGTTGGTGGGGCTAACCAGGCCCAACCCCCCTGCCTAAACCAGGATACCTAGAGCCTCTTGCCCAGGATTCTATCTGGGTGTACTTTTAATGTCTTCAAAGATCCAGGCTCCACAATCTTTCTGGGCAGTCTGTGCCGTGGTTCACTCACCCTCACAGTAAAGAATCATTTCCTGATGTTCCTGTATTTCAGTGTGTGCCCACTGCCTCTTGCCTTTTCACTCAGCATCACTGAAAAGACACTGATTCCCTCCCCTTTGCACTATTGCTTCCATATGGATGTGTGCTGCCATGTAGAGATATGTCAAAAACCTCCCTGAAGCCCAGGCAGATAATATTCCCTTCATCTACCAGTCAAGTTGATTCATCAGAGGAGTTTAAAGTTATGTTCAGCATGAAATGCCCCTGAAAAATCATGCTAACTACATTATTGTGTCGTCTTTCATGTGCCTGGCAAGGTTTTCCAGGAAGAGCTGCTTCATCAACTTCCTGGGTATAAAAAAGAGGGTGGCGGGTTTGTACGATTGCGAGTCCTCCTAATTGCCTTTTTTGAAGATGAGTGTCATTTGCTTACATCCAGTCCTTAGCCTCTCTTCTCGTCTACATCTTAGCAAAAAGCTTTTCCATTATGTCTGGCAAGGAGAAATTGTGCCAGCACAGAAAACATCTCCTATCGTGTTCTAGACGTTGCACGGAGGTGTGCCGAGTGTTTGGCATGAAGAAAAGAAAACTTGTCCAAAGCAGCTTCCAATCGAATGTTCATGTGATTGGAAAAGTCAGGAGAGTGCAAAGGTACTGTTTTCTAGCAGTTGGCAAGCTGCGCACACAATCCCAGTGCTGTACAGCTTCCTTCTTCACCTTTCCGAAGGTGCCGCTCTCTCCGGCTCCCGGAGGCGAAGAAGCGGCTTCTTCGCGCAAAGACGATTGTGCCGCTCACTGTGCACTCCTTAGCGCGGCTTCTGCCGAAAGACGCCCGGGAGCGGCTCTTAGCTCCGGACAGCATCGTACCTTCGTCTTTAGCGTCTCTTCTCGTCTACATCTTAGCAAAAAGCTTTTCCACTATGTCTGGCGAGGAAAAACTCTGCAAGCACAGAAAACATCTCCCATCGTGTTCTAGACGTTGCACGGAGGTGTGCCGAGTGTTTGGCATGAAGGAAAGAAAAGTTGTCCAAAACAGCTTCCAACGGAATGTTCATGTGATTGGAAAAGTCAGGAGAGTGCAAAGGTACTGTTTTCTATCAGTTGGCAAGCTGCGCACACAATCCCAGTGTTGTACAGCTTCCTTCTTCACCTTTCCGAAGGTGCCGCTCTCTCCGGCTCCCGGAGGCGAAGAAGCGGCTTCTTCGCGCAAAGACGATTGTGCCGCTCACTGTGCTCTCCTTAGCGCGGCTTCTGCCGAAAGACGCCCGGGAACGGCTCTTAGCTCCGGACAGCATCGTACCTTCGTCTTTAGCGTCTCTTCTCGTCTACATCTTAGCAAAAAACTTTTCTATTATGTCAGGCGAGGAAAAACTGTGCCAGCACAGAAAACATCTCCCATCGTGTTCTAGACGTTGCACGGAGGTGTGCCGAGTGTTTGGCATGAAGAAAAGAAAAGTTGTCCAAAACAGCTTCCAACGGAATGTTCATGTGATTGGAAAAGTCAGGAGAGTGCAAAGGTACTGTTTTCTAGCAGTTGGCAAGCTGCGCACACAATCCCAGTGTTGTACAGCTTCCTTCTTCACCTTTCCGAAGGTGCCGCTCTCTCCGGCTCCCGGAGGCGAAGAAGCGGCTTCTTCGCACAAAGACGATTGTGCCGCTCACTGTGCACTCCTTAGCGCGGCTTCTGCCGAAAGACGCCCGGGAGCGGCTCTTAGCTCCGGACAGCATCGTACCTTCGTCTTTAGCGTCTCTTCTCGTCTACATCGTAGCAAAAAACTTTTCTACTATGTCTGGCGAGGAAAAACTCTGCAAGCACAGAAAACATCTCCTATCGTGTTCTAGACGTTGCACGGAGGTGTGCCGAGTGTTTGGCATGAAGGAAAGAAAAGTTGTCCAAAACAGCTTCCAACGGAATGTTCATGTGATTGGAAACGTCAGGAGAGTGCAAAGGTACTGTTTTTTATCAGTTGGCAAGCGGCGCACACAATCCCAGTGTTGTACAGCTTCCTTCTTCACCTTTCCGAAGGTGCCGCTCTCTCCGGCTCCCGGAGGCGAAGAAGCGGCTTCTTCGCGCAAAGACGATTGTGCCGCTCACTGTGCACTCCTTAGCGCGGCTTCTGCCGAAAGACGCCCGGGAGCGGCTCTTAGCTCCGGACAGCATCGTACCTTCGTCTTTAGCGTCTCTTCTCGTCTACATCTTAGCAAAAAGCTTTTCCACTATGTCTGGCGAGGAAAAACTCTGCAAGCACAGAAAACATCTCCCATCGTGTTCTAGACGTTGCACGGAGGTGTGCCGAGTGTTTGGCATGAAGGAAAGAAAAGTTGTCCAAAACAGCTTCCAACGGAATGTTCATGTGATTGGAAAAGTCAGGAGAGTGCAAAGGTACTGTTTTCTATCAGTTGGCAAGCTGCGCACACAATCCCAGTGTTGTACAGCTTCCTTCTTCACCTTTCCGAAGGTGCCGCTCTCTCCGGCTCCCGGAGGCGAAGAAGCGGCTTCTTCGCGCAAAGACGATTGTGCCGCTCACTGTGCTCTCCTTAGCGCGGCTTCTGCCGAAAGACGCCCGGGAACGGCTCTTAGCTCCGGACAGCATCGTACCTTCGTCTTTAGCGTCTCTTCTCGTCTACATCTTAGCAAAAAACTTTTCTATTATGTCAGGCGAGGAAAAACTGTGCCAGCACAGAAAACATCTCCCATCGTGTTCTAGACGTTGCACGGAGGTGTGCCGAGTGTTTGGCATGAAGAAAAGAAAAGTTGTCCAAAACAGCTTCCAACGGAATGTTCATGTGATTGGAAAAGTCAGGAGAGTGCAAAGGTACTGTTTTCTAGCAGTTGGCAAGCTGCGCACACAATCCCAGTGTTGTACAGCTTCCTTCTTCACCTTTCCGAAGGTGCCGCTCTCTCCGGCTCCCGGAGGCGAAGAAGCGGCTTCTTCGCACAAAGACGATTGTGCCGCTCACTGTGCACTCCTTAGCGCGGCTTCTGCCGAAAGACGCCCGGGAGCGGCTCTTAGCTCCGGACAGCATCGTACCTTCGTCTTTAGCGTCTCTTCTCGTCTACATCGTAGCAAAAAACTTTTCTACTATGTCTGGCGAGGAAAAACTCTGCAAGCACAGAAAACATCTCCTATCGTGTTCTAGACGTTGCACGGAGGTGTGCCGAGTGTTTGGCATGAAGGAAAGAAAAGTTGTCCAAAACAGCTTCCAACGGAATGTTCATGTGATTGGAAAAGTCAGGAGAGTGCAAAGGTACTGTTTTCTAGCAGTTGGCAAGCTGCGCACACAATCCCAGTGTTGTACAGCTTCCTTCTTCACCTTTCCGAAGGTGCCGCTCTCTCCGGCTCCCGGAGGCGAAGAAGTGGCTTCTTCGCGCAAAGACGATTGTGCCGCTCACTGTGCACTCCTTAGCGCGGCTTCTGCCGAAAGACGCCCGGGAGCGGCTCTTAGCTCCGGAGAGCATCGTACCTTCGTCCTTAGCGTCTCTTCACGTCTACATCTTAGCAAAAAGCTTTTCCACTATGTCTGGCGAGGAAAAACTGTGCCAGCACAGAAAACATCTCCCATCGTGTTCTAGACGTTGCACGATCCCTATACTTAGGCTGATTTTCCTTCTTGGGGATAGGGTTAGGCTTCAGCCTAGGGCTTGGAGTTTTTTAACCAGGAAGCCCTGGGCTCCAGACACACTGCAGCTGCGAAAGGCATACCAAGGGGAGCGCAAAAGTGACACAACTTGGCTGCCACCACTGATATTTCCATGAGACCATCCCGAACCATAGGCTGATTTTCCTTCCTAGGGTTAAGGTTTGAGTTACGCCTGGGGTAAGGGTCCTATTAACCAGAAAGCCCTGAGTTCCAAGAACACAGCAGCTGCGAAGGACTAGCCAAGAAGAGCGCAAAAGTACCACAACATGCCTGCCTCCACAGCTTTTTCCTTGGGGACATTCCTAATTCCTCGCTGATTTGCCTTTCTCATCTTAGGGTTGGGGTTCGGCCTAGGGCTAGGATTTTTTTAACTAGGAAGCCCTGAGTTCCAGGCTTACTGCATCTGCCAAAGGCATCCCAAAGGGAGTGCAGAAGTGCCACAACATGGCTGCTTTCACGGCTTTTCCCTTAGGAAGAACCCTAATACGCGGCTGATTTACCTTCCTAGGGTTACTGTTAGGCTTAGGCCTAGGACTTTTAAAACCAGGAAGCCCTGGGCTCCAGGCACATGCAGCTGCGAAAGGCATCCCATGAGGGCCGCAGAAGTGACACAACTTGGCTGCCTCTGCTTCTATTCTCATGAGACCATCCTGAACCATAGGCTGATTTTCCTTCCTAGGGTTAAGGTTTGAGTTACGCCTAGGGTAAGAGTTCTATTAACCAGAAAGACCTGAGTTCCAAGAACATAGCAGCTGCGAAGGACTTCCCAAGAAGAGCGCAAAAGTACCACAACGTGCCTGCCTCCACAGCTTTTTCCTTGGGGACATGCCTAATTCCTGGCTGATTTGCCTTTCTCGTCTTAGGGTTGGGGTTCGGCCTAGGGCTAGGATATTTTTAACTAGGAAGCCCTGAGTTCCAGGCTTACTTCATCTGCCAAAGGCATCCCAAAGGGTGTGCAAAAGTGCCACAACATGGCTGCTTTCACGGCTTTTCCCTTAGGAAGAACCCTAATACGCGGCTGATTTACCTTCCTAGGGTTACTGTTAGGCTTAGGCCTAGGACTTTTAAAACCAGGAAGCCCTGGGCTCCAGGCACTCTGCAGCTGCGAAAGGCATCCCAAGGGGAGCGCAAAAGTGACGCAACTTGGCTGCCACCACTGATATTTCCATGAGACCATCCCGAAACATAGGCTGATTTTCCTTCCTAGGGTTAAGGTTTGAGTTACGCCTAGGGTAAGGGTTCTATTAACCAGAAAGCCCTGAGTTCCAAGAACACAGCAGCTGCGAAGGACTAGCCAAGAAGAGCGCAAAAGTACCACAACATGCCTGCGTCGACAGCTTTTTCCTTGGGGACATGCCTAATTCCTGGCTGATTTGCCTTTCTCGTCTTAGGGTTGGGGTTCGGCCTAGGGCTAGGATTTTTAAAATCAGGAAGCCCTGAGTTCCAGGCACACTGGAGCTGTGAAAGGCATCCAAAAGGGAGTGCAAAAGTGCCACAACATGGCTGCTTTCACGGCTTTTTCCTTGGCAAGAAGCCTAACACCAGGCTGATTTCCCTTCCCAGGGTTACTGTTAGGCTTAGGCCTAGGGCTAGGATTTTTAAAACTAGGAAGGCCTGGGCTCCAGGCACACTGCAGCTGTTCAAGGCATCCCAAGGGGAGTACAAAAGTGCAACAACATGGCAGCTTTCACAGCTTTTTCCTTGGCACCATCCCTATACCTAGGCTGTTTTATCTGCCTAGGGTTAGGGTTAGGGTTCAGCCTAGGGCTTGGAGATTTTAACCAGGAAGCCCTGAGTTCCAGGCTTACTGCATCTGCCAAAGGCATCCCAAAGGGAGTGCAAAAGTGCCACAACATGGCTGCTTTCACGGCTTTTCCCTTAGGAAGAACCCGAATACTCGGCTGATTTACCTTCCTAGGGTTACTGTAAGGCTTAGGCCTAGGACTTTTAAAACCAGGAAGCCCTGGGCTCCAGGCACACTGCAGCTGCGAAAGGCATCCCAAGGGGAGCGCAAAAGTGACACAACTTGGCTGCCACCACTGATATTTCCATGAGACCATCCCGAACCATAGGCTGATTTTCCTTCCTAGGGTGAGGGTTAGAGTTACGCCTAGGGTTAGTGTTTTTTTAACCAGAAAGCCCTGAGTTCCAAGAACACAGCAGCTGCCAAGGACTACCCAAGAGGAGGGGAAAAGTGCCACAACATGGCTGCCTCCTGCGCTTTTTCCTTGGGACCATCATTGAACCTAGGCTGATTTACTTGCCTCCAGTTCCACCTATGGTCACGCCAAGAGATAGGGATTTTAAATCAGTAAACCCTGAGCTCCAGACCCAGTGAAGCTGCAAAAGGCTTCCCAAGGGCAGCCAAAAATTGCCTCAACATGCTCCTTCCAGTGCTTTTTTCCTTGGGAACATCCCTATACCCAGGCTGATTTATCTGCCTAGGGTTAGGGTTAGGGTTCAGCCTAGAGATAGGATTTTTTCAAACAGGAAGCCCTGAATTCCAGGCACACTGCAGCTGTTAAAGGCAGTGTTCTACGTCAACCGCAACTTAGTCTGAAATAAATGCTTTTTCCCTGAGAGCATCTGAGAGGTTTGCATGAAGCACTGATATCTGACATTTGCAATTTTGAATAGGAGAGGAGAAAGAAAATGGGAAGAAGTTTTTAATTTTAGTGGTTTCAATGTTAATTTCCGTACACTTTTTCAAAACTTGTCAGCTCAAATGCCCATCAACATCTTTTAGTCATCTGTAAGTCAGTATTCATATAAAATGTGCTTCAAATCAAAAGAATTTCAAATTTGCACTCCAAATTTCTATGCCTAGATTTATGATTTCCTACACATATTAGATGAAAGGAAGGCCTTTTTTACTGTGGGAGTGCTGGAACACTGGAACAGGTTGCCCAGGGAAGTTGTGGGTGTCCCATCCCTGAAAGTATTCAAGGTCAGCTTGGACGGGGCTTGGAGCAGCAACAAAGGAGAAGCTTGATGGTAGAGAAACAAAGTTGGACTATAGAAGAAACTGGGATTGAAGTATAGGAGCAAGTTTTCTCTCAGCTCTTGGGGTAAATTCAAAGTTGTACAAAATGACATTTATCTGTGCTATTCACTACTGTAACAGAAATGTTCATGAAAACTGTACAGAAGATAGCAAATTTTAAAAGAGATAAGAATTACAGCATAAAATCCATGGGATGGGTTACAACATGAGACACTCTCTAAGAGAAAATCTCTGTGTTTCAGCACTTCATCATGGTAAGATTTCATGAAGTGCCAAAGAAGGCGGCAAAATATCATTCGGGACGTTATTTCCTGGAATTCAGCCTGGCCATTAGTAGGAACTGGGTTTGAACACATCATGTAGATATACCACACACACTTTCCCTTCACTGAAAAATGACTGTTTACAACGAAGAAGCAATTGACGATCAAAATTGATTGAAAGCATCTTAAACATGTCAAGTATTTCATTGTAGATGATCTGTGATCCAAATGCTTCTTCCACCTTCGAGAGGGACAGAACAATTCTTCCATATCATGATGGTTTAAAATTGTATCAACCAATGTTTTCTGCTGAAAAGATAGCATCTATTTTTTTCTATTTTTGGAAGAAAATATTCCTAGACATACAACAGGTGAGAACTAAGTAATTTTAAAGAAGCAAATGACATGAAAATATTCTGTAAATAGAATGAAATGAAAAGCTGTGTTTTAAATAGGAGCTAAATATGAAACAGAATTTTTGTACCAGGCATTTGAATTACTGCACCAGCTCTTTTGCCCATCAAGAGAGGCATTGAGCATTTCAGTCTTTTCCAAGGTGTTCATGATCTGCTATGCTGATCTCTGTGTGTGCCTAGGTGTGTGTGGAAGGGGGGGCATGTGAAGGGGAGTGTGTATGTTTGCTTTACAATTGTTGTGGCAGATTCATGCCTCAGCTCCACATTTTGTTTTAGAAAGGTCACACAGAGTGGATGTGAAGTTTACTATCAACAAGAGATCAATTCCCAAATCATCCATTTCACTCTACCTTATAAATCATGTGCTTTGTTGCATATTTTATCAAATCTACTTTCAAGCCAGATGGAGGAAGGAGGATGTGGGAATCCCTCCACCATCTTGCAACTTTTATGCAAGTAGGTTTTCAAGAAAATCATCATTTCTCTTGGAAATATGTCTGGAACAGGCATGATGGTAGTGTCAACCTGTTGGAGTTTTTGTTGCTGGAAGAAGTTATAGAAAAGGATTGGTTTTTACATTGACCAGTTACTGAATCAAGCTCAGGAATACATTGGAAATTCAACTGGGGCTTCCTTTCCCCGGCAGACTACTTCTAGAACGAGCTTGTACACTGAAGCTTACTCTTTTGCCCTCTTTTTGTTTCTTTCCTATTTTCTTGGCTTCTTTGCCACTCTCTAGACAATTTTGGAACTTTTTTCCCAACTCAAATGGTTTCAATAGTCTGATTGTGATCATACATTTTTACAAGGAATTTTTAAAATCTTTCCTCCAGTTAAGAAAGTCAAGGACTTAGGTCTTTTTCTTCCCTTATCAATATTGCAATGAAATTGATAAGTAAAGACCAACTCTTTCTTTTTGTTTTTAACCCAAGCAAATAATTCCCATCCATTCATCCATTTGGTGGACCAATAGTTGCCATTCTGATGGAAGTTGTCACTTCTTAACAATAGGCATTCTGTGACTATGTTGACAGCACTTTGGGTGAAGATCCTAACTGGTCTTAGATACACATAGGGAGAAATTTGCTCAGCCAGTGTCAGTCTTAAGCATGCGTATCAGAAGATCTTTCTAGAGCTGGGAATTTTCCCATGAAAGGGATTCAGTTAGGGAAGAGACACTTGCCCCAGAGGTTTACATTCTTCTTGAAGACTGCTTAAGGAACTTAGATGCCATGTCCATTTGGATCTGTGTCTGCACAGAACTTTGTCATGCCAGTGCTTGAAATGCATCTTGAAGAGAATTCACTAGCACAGAATGAATGAGAGTGGAAGGGGTTGGTGGGGCTAACCAGGCCCAACCCCCCTGCCTAAACCAGGATACCTAGAGCCTCTTGCCCAGGATTCTATCTGGGTATACTTTTAATGTCTTCAAAGATCCAGGCTCCACAATCTTTCTGGGCAGTCTGTGCCGTGGTTCACTCACCCTCACAGTAAAGAATCATTTCCTGATGTTCCTGTATTTCAGTGTGTGCCCACTGCCTCTTGCCTTTTCACTCAGCATCACTGAAAAGACACTGATTCCCTCCCCTTTGCACTATTGCTTCCATATGGATGTGTGCTGCCATGTAGAGATATGTCAAAAACCTCCCTGAAGCCCAGGCAGATAATATTCCCTTCATCTACCAGTCAAGTTGATTCATCAGAGGAGTTTAAAGTTATGTTCAGCATGAAATGCCCCTGAAAAATCATGCTAACTACATTATTGTGTCGTCTTTCATGTGCCTGGCAAGGTTTTCCAGGAAGAGCTGCTTCATCAACTTCCTGGGTATAAAAAAGAGGGTGGCGGGTTTGTACGATTGCGAGTCCTCCTAATTGCCTTTTTTGAAGATGAGTGTCATTTGCTTACATCCAGTCCTTAGCCTCTCTTCTCGTCTACATCTTAGCAAAAAGCTTTTCCATTATGTCTGGCAAGGAGAAATTGTGCCAGCACAGAAAACATCTCCTATCGTGTTCTAGACGTTGCACGGAGGTGTGCCGAGTGTTTGGCATGAAGAAAAGAAAACTTGTCCAAAGCAGCTTCCAATCGAATGTTCATGTGATTGGAAAAGTCAGGAGAGTGCAAAGGTACTGTTTTCTAGCAGTTGGCAAGGGGCGCACACAATCCCAGTGCTGTACAGCTTCCTTCTTCACCTTTCCGAAGGTGCCGCTCTCTCCGGCTCCCGGAGGCGAAGAAGCGGCTTCTTCGCGCAAAGACGATTGTGCCGCTCACTGTGCACTCCTTAGCGCGGCTTCTGCCGAAAGACGCCCGGGAGCAGCTCTTAGCTCCGGAGAGCATCGTACCTTCGTCTTTAGCGTCTCTTCTCGTCTACATCTTAGCAAAAAGCTTTTCCACTATGTCTGGCGAGGAAAAACTGTGCCAGCACAGAAAACATCTCCCATCGTGTTCTAGACGTTGCACGGAGGTGTGCCGAGTGTTTGGCATGAAGAAAAGAAAAGTTGTCCAAAACAGCTTCCAACGGAATGTTCATGTGATTGGAAAAGTCAGGAGAGTGCAAAGGTACTGTTTTCTAGCAGTTGGCAAGCTGCGCACACAATCCCAGTGTTGTACAGCTTCCTTCTTCACCTTTCCGAAGGTGCCGCTCTCTCCGGCTCCCGGAGGCGAAGAAGCGGCTTCTTCGCGCAAAGACGATTGTGCCGCTCACTGTGCACTCCTTAGCGCGGCTTCTGCCGAAAGACGCCCGGGAGCAGCTCTTAGCTCCGGACAGCATCGTACCTTCGTCTTTAGCGTCTCTTCTCGTCTACATCTTAGCAAAAAGCTTTTCTACTATGTCTGGCGAGGAAAAACTGTGCCAGCACAGCAAACATCTCCCATCGTGTTCTAGACGTTGCACGGAGGTGTGCCGAGTGTTTGGCATGAAGAAAAGAAAAGTTGTCCAAAACAGCTTCCAATCGAATGTTCATGTGATTGGAAAAGTCAGGAGAGTGCAAAGGTACTGTTTTCTAGCAGTTGGCAAGCTGCGCACACAATCCCAGTGTTGTACAGCTTCCTTCTTCACCTTTCCGAAGGTGCCGCTCTCTCCGGCTCCCGGAGGCGAAGAAGCGGCTTCTTCGCGCAAAGACGATTGTGCCGCTCACTGTGCTCTCCTTAGCGCGGCATCTGCCGAAAGACGCCCGGGAGCGGCTCTTAGCTCCGGACAGCATCGTACCTTCGTCTTTAGCGTCTCTTCTCGTCTACATCTTAGCAAAAAGCTTTTCCACTATGTCTGGCGAGGAAAAACTCTGCAAGCACAGAAAACATCTCCCATCGTGTTCTAGACGTTGCACGGAGGTGTGCCGAGTGTTTGGCATGAAGAAAAGAAAAGTTGTCCAAAACAGCTTCCAATCGAATGTTCATGTGATTGGAAAAGTCAGGAGAGTGCAAAGGTACTGTTTTCTATCAGTTGGCAAGCTGCGCACACAATCCCAGTGTTGTACAGCTTCCTTCTTCACCTTTCCGAAGGTGCCGCTCTCTCCGGCTCCCGGAGGCGAAGAAGCGGCTTCTTCGCGCAAAGACGATTGTGCCGCTCACTGTGCTCTCCTTAGCGCGGCTTCTGCCGAAAGACGCCCGGGAGCAGCTCTTAGCTCCGGACAGCATCGTACCTTCGTCTTTAGCGTCTCTTCTCGTCTACATCTTAGCAAAAAGCTTTTCCACTATGTCTGGCGAGGAAAAACTGTGCCAGCACAGAAAACATCTCCCATCGTGTTCTAGACGTTGCACGGAGGTGTGCCGAGTGTTTGGCATGAAGAAAAGAAAAGTTGTCCAAAACAGCTTCCAACGGAATGTTCATGTGATTGGAAACGTCAGGAGAGTGCAAAGGTACTGTTTTCTATCAGTTGGCAAGCTGCGCACACAATCCCAGTGTTGTACAGCTTCCTTCTTCACCTTTCCGAAGGTGCCGCTCTCTCCGGCTCCCGGAGGCGAAGAAGCGGCTTCTTCGCGCAAAGACGATTGTGCCGCTCACTGTGCACTCCTTAGCGCGGCTTCTGCCGAAAGACGCCCGGGAACGGCTCTTAGCTCCGGACAGCATCGTACCTTCGTCTTTAGCGTCTCTTCTCGTCTACATCTTAGCAAAAAACCTTTCTACTATGTCTGGCGAGGAAAAACTGTGCCAGCACAGAAAACATCTCCCATCGTGTTCTAGACGTTGCACGGAGGTGTGCCGAGTGTTTGGCATGAAGAAAAGAAAAGTTGTCCAAAACAGCTTCCAATCGAATGTTCATGTGATTGGAAACGTCAGGAGAGTGCAAAGGTACTGTTTTCTAGCAGTTGGCAAGCGGCGCACACAATCCCAGTGTTGTACAGCTTCCTTCTTCACCTTTCCGAAGGTGCCGCTCTCTCCGGCTCCCGGAGGCGAAGAAGCGGCTTCTTCGCGCAAAGACGATTGTGCCGCTCACTGTGCTCTCCTTAGCGCGGCATCTGCCGAAAGACGCCCGGGAGCGGCTCTTAGCTCCGGACAGCATCGTACCTTCGTCTTTAGCGTCTCTTCTCGTCTACATCTTAGCAAAAAGCTTTTCCACTATGTCTGGCGAGGAAAAACTCTGCAAGCACAGAAAACATCTCCCATCGTGTTCTAGACGTTGCACGGAGGTGTGCCGAGTGTTTGGCATGAACAAAAGAAAAGTTGTCCAAAACAGCTTCCAATCGAATGTTCATGTGATTGGAAAAGTCAGGAGAGTGCAAAGGTACTGTTTTCTATCAGTTGGCAAGCTGCGTACACAATCCCAGTGTTGTACAGCTTCCTTCTTCACCTTTCCGAAGGTGCCGCTCTCTCCGGCTCCCGGAGGCGAAGAAGCGGCTTCTTCGCGCAAAGACGATTGTGCCGCTCACTGTGCACTCCTTAGCGCGGCTTCTGCTGAAAGACGCCCGGGAGCGGCTCTTAGCTCCGGAGAGCATCGTACCTTCGTCTTTAGCGTCTTTTGTGGTCTACATCCTAGCAAAAAACTTTTCTACTATGTCTGGCGAGGAAAAACTGTGCCAGCACAGAAAACATCTCCCATCGTGTTCTAGACGTTGCACGGAGGTGTGCCGAGTGTTTGGCATGAAGAAAAGAAAAGTTGTCCAAAACAGCTTCCAACGGAATGTTCATGTGATTGGAAACGTCAGGAGAGTGCAAAGGTACTGTTTTCTATCAGTTGGCAAGCTGCGCACACAATCCCAGTGTTGTACAGCTTCCTTCTTCACCTTTCCGAAGGTGCCGCTCTCTCCGGCTCCCGGAGGCGAAGAAGCGGCTTCTTCTCGCAAAGACGATTGTGCCGCTCACTGTGCACTCCTTAGCGCGGCTTCTGCCGAAAGACGCCCGGGAGCGGCTCTTAGCTCCGGAGAGCATCGTACCTTCGTCTTTAGCGTCTCTTCTCGTCTACATCTTAGCAAAAAACCTTTCTACTATGTCTGGCGAGGAAAAACTGTGCCAGCACAGAAAACATCTCCCATCGTGTTCTAGACGTTGCACGGAGGTGTGCCGAGTGTTTGGCATGAAGAAAAGAAAAGTTGTCCAAAACAGCTTCCAATCGAATGTTCATGTGATTGGAAAAGTCAGGAGAGTGCAAAGGTACTGTTTTCTAGCAGTTGGCAAGCGGCGCACACAATCCCAGTGTTGTACAGCTTCCTTCTTCACCTTTCCGAAGGTGCCGCTCTCTCCGGCTCCCGGAGGCGAAGAAGCGGCTTCTTCGCGCAAAGACGATTGTGCCGCTCACTGTGCTCTCCTTAGCGCGGCATCTGCCGAAAGACGCCCGGGAGCGGCTCTTAGCTCCGGACAGCATCGTACCTTCGTCTTTAGCGTCTCTTCTCGTCTACATCTTAGCAAAAAGCTTTTCCACTATGTCTGGCGAGGAAAAACTCTGCAAGCACAGAAAACATCTCCCATCGTGTTCTAGACGTTGCACGGAGGTGTGCCGAGTGTTTGGCATGAACAAAAGAAAAGTTGTCCAAAACAGCTTCCAATCGAATGTTCATGTGATTGGAAAAGTCAGGAGAGTGCAAAGGTACTGTTTTCTATCAGTTGGCAAGCTGCGTACACAATCCCAGTGTTGTACAGCTTCCTTCTTCACCTTTCCGAAGGTGCCGCTCTCTCCGGCTCCCGGAGGCGAAGAAGCGGCTTCTTCGCGCAAAGACGATTGTGCCGCTCACTGTGCACTCCTTAGCGCGGCTTCTGCCGAAAGACGCCCGGGAGCGGCTCTTAGCTCGGGAGAGCATCGTACCTTCGTCTTTAGCGTCTATTGTGGTCTACATCCTAGCAAAAAACTTTTCTACTATGTCAGGCGAGGAAAAACTGTGCCAGCACAGAAAACATCTCCCATCGTGTTCTAGACGTTGCATGGAGGTGTGCCGAGTGTTTGGCATGAAGAAAAGAAAACTTGTCCAAAACAGCTTCCAATCGAATGTTCATGTGATTGGAAAAGTCAGGAGAGTGCAAAGGTACTGTTTTCTATCAGTTGGCAAGCTGCGCACACAATCCCAGTGTTGTACAGCTTCCTTCTTCACCTTTCCGAAGGTGCCGCTCTCTCCGGCTCCCGGAGGCGAAGAAGCGGCTTCTTCGCGCAAAGACGATTGTGCCGCTCACTGTGCTCTCCTTAGCGCGGCTTCTGCCGAAAGACGCCCGGGAGCAGCTCTTAGCTCCGGACAGCATCGTACCTTCGTCTTTAGCGTCTCTTCTCGTCTACATCTTAGCAAAAAGCTTTTCCACTATGTCTGGCGAGGAAAAACTGTGCCAGCACAGAAAACATCGCCCATCGTGTTCTAGACGTTGCACGGAGGTGTGCCGAGTGTTTGGCATGAAGAAAAGAAAAGTTGTCCAAAACAGCTTCCAATCGAATGTTCATGTGATTGGAAAAGTCAGGAGAGTGCAAAGGTACTGTTTTCTAGCAGTTGGCAAGCTGCGCACACAATCCCAGTGTTGTACAGCTTCCTTCTTCACCTTTCCGAAGGTGCCGCTCTCTCCGGCTCCCGGAGGCGAAGAAGCGGCTTCTTCGCACAAAGACGATTGTGCCGCTCACTGTGCACTCCTTAGCGCGGCTTCTGCCGAAAGACGCCCGGGAGCGGCTCTTAGCTCCGGACAGCATCGTACCTTCGTCTTTAGCGTCTCTTCTCGTCTACATCTTAGCAAAAAGCTTTTCCACTATGTCTGGCGAGGAAAAACTGTGCCAGCACAGAAAACATCTCCCATCGTGTTCTAGACGTTGCACGTTCCCTATACTTAGGCTGATTTTCCTTCCTGGGGATAGGGTTAGGCTTCAGCCTAGGGCTTGGAGTTTTTTAACCAGGAAGCCCTGGGCTCCAGGCACACTGCAGCTGCGAAAGGCATCCCCAGGGGAGCGCAAAAGTGACACAACTTGGCTGCCACCACTGATATTTCCATGAGACCATCCCGAACCATAGCCTGATTTTCCTTCCTAGGGTTAAGGTTTGAGTTACGCCTGGGGTAAGGGTTCTATTAACCAGAAAGCCCTGAGTTCCAAGAACACAGCAGCTGCGAAGGACTACCCAAGAAGAGCGCAAAAGTACCACAACATCCCTGCCTCCACAGCTTTTTCCTTGGGGACATGCCTAATTTCTGGCTGATTTGCCTTTCTCGTCTTAGGGTTGGGGTTCGGCCTAGGGCTAGGATTTTTTTAACTAGGAAGCCCTGACTTCCAGGCTTACTTCATCTGCCAAAAGCATCCCAAAGGGAGTGCAGAAGTGCCACAACATGGCTGCTTTCACGGCTTTTCCCTTAGGAAGAACCCTAATACGCGGCTGATTTACCTTCCTAGGGTTACTGTTAGGCTTAGGCCTAGGACTTTTAAAACCAGGAAGCCCTGGGCTCCAGGCACATGCAGCTGCAAAAGGCATCCCAAGAGGGCCGCAGAAGTGACACAACTTGGCTGCCTCTGCTTCTATTCTCATGAGACCATCCTGAACCATAGGCTGATTTTCCTTCCTAGGGTTAAGGTTTGAGTTACGCCTAGGGTAAGAGTTCTATTAACCAGAAAGCCCTGAGTTCCAAGAACACAGCATCTGCGAAGGACTACCCAAGAAGAGCGCAAAAGTACCACAACATGCCTGCCTCCACAGCTTTTTCCTTGGGGACATGCCTAATTCCTGGCTGATTTGCCTTTCTCGTCTTAGGGTTGGGGTTCGGCCTAGGGCTTGGAGTTTTAAAATCAGGAAGCCCTGAGTTCCAGGCACACTGGAGCTCTGAAAGGCATCCAAAAGGGAGTGCAAAAGTGCCACAACATGGCTGCTTTCACGGCTTTTTCCTTGGCAAGAAGCCTAACACCAGGCTGATTTCCCTTCCCAGGGTTACTGTTAGGCTTAGGCCTAGGGCTAGGATTTTTAAAACTAGGAAGCCCTGGGCTGCAGGCACACTGCAGCTGTTCAAGGCATCCCAAGGGGAGTACAAAAGTGCAACAACATGGCAGCTTTCACAGCTTTTTCCTTGGCACCATCCCTATACCTAGGCTGTTTTATCTGCCTAGGGTAAGGGTTAGGGTTCAGCCTAGGGCTTGGAGTTTTTTAACCAGGAAGCCCTGAGTTCCAGGCTTACTGCATCTGCCAAAGGCATCCCAAAGGGAGTGCAAAAGTGCCACAACATGGCTGCTTTCACGGCTTTTCCCTTAGGAAGAACCCTAATACGCGGCTGATTTACCTTCCGAGGGTTACTGTTAGGCTTAGGCCTAGGACTTTTAAAACCAGGAAGCCCTGGGCTCCAGGCACACTGCAGCTGTTAAAGGCATCCCAAGAGGGCCGCAGAAGTGACACAACTTGGCTGCCTCTGCTTCTATTCTCATGAGACCATCCCGAACCATAGGCTGATTTTCCTTCCTAGGGTTAAGGTTTGAGTTTCGCCTAGGGTAAGGGTTGTATTAACCAGAAAGCCCTGAATTCCAAGAACACAGCAGCTGCGAAGGACTAGCCAAGGAGAGCGCAAAAGTACCACAACATGCCTGCGTCGACAGCTTTTTCCTTGGGGACATGCCTAATTCCTGGCTGATTTGCCTTTCTCGTCTTAGGGTTGGGGTTCGGCCTAGGGCTAGGATATTTTTAACTAGGAAGCCCTGAGTTCCAGGCTTACTGCATCTGCCAAAGGCATCCCAAAGGGAGTGCAGAAGTGCCACAACATGGCTGCTTTCACGGCTTTTCCCTTAGGAAGAACCCTAATACGCGGCTGATTTACCTTCCTAGGGTTACTGTTAGGCTTAGGCCTAGGACTTTTAAAACCAGGAAGCCCTGGGCTCCAGGCACACTGCAGCTGTTAAAGGCATCCCAAAAGGGCCGCAGAAGTGACACAACTTGGCTGCCTCTGCTTCTATTCTCATGAGACCATCCCGAACCATAGGCTGATTTTCCTTCCTAGGGTTAATGTTTGAGTTTCGCCTAGGGTAAGAGGTCTATTAAAGCAGAAAGACCTGAGTTCCAAGAACACAGCAGCTGCGAAGGACTACCCAAGAAGAGCGCAAAAGTACCACAACATGCCTGCCTCCACAGCTTTTTCCTTGGGGACATGCCTAATTCCTGGCTGATTTGCCTTTCTCGTCTTAGGGTTGGGGTTCGGCCTAGGGCTAGGATTTTTTTAACTAGGAAGCCCTGAGTTCCAGGCTTACTGCAACTGCCAAAGGCATCCCAAAGGGAGTGCAGAAGTGCCACAACATGGCTGCTTTCACGGCTTTCCCCTTAGGAAGAACCCTAATACGCGGCTGATTTACCTTCCTAGGGTTACTGTTAGGCTTAGGCCTTGGACTTTTAAAACTAGGACGCCCTGGGCTCCAGGCACACTGCAGCTGTTCAAGGCATCCCAAGGGGAGTACTAAAGTACCACAACATGGCAGCTTTCACAGCTTTTTCCTTGGCACCATCGCTATACATAGGCTGATTTATCTGCCTAGGGTTAGGGTTAGGGTTCAGCCTAGGGCTTGGAGTTTTTTAACCAGGAAGCCCTGAGTTCCAGGCTTACTGCATCTGCCAAATGCATCCCAAAGGGAGTGCAAAAGTGCCACAACATGGCTGCTTTCACGGCTTTTCCCTTAGGAAGAACCCTAATACGCGGCTGATTTACCTTCCTAGGGTTAGTGTTAGGCTTAGGCCTAGTACTTTTAAAAACAGGAAGCCCTGGGCTCCAGGCACTCTGCAGCTGCGATAGGCATCCCAAGGGGAGCGCAAAAGTGACACAACTTGGCTGCCACCACTGATATTTCCATGAGACCATCCTGAAACATAGGCTGATTTTCCTTCCTAGGGTTAAGGTTTGAGTTACGCCTAGGGTAAGGGTTCTATTAACCAGAAAGCCCTCAGTTCCAAGAACACAGCAGCTGCGAAGGACTAGCCAAGAAGAGCGAAAAAGTACCACAACATGCCTGCGTCGACAGCTTTTTCCTTGGGGACATGCCTAATTCCTGGCTGATTTGCCTTTCTCGTCTTAGGGTTGGGGTTCGGCCTAGGGCTAGGATATTTTTAACTAGGAAGCCCTGAGTTCCAGGCTTACTGCATCTGCCAAATGCATCCCAAAGGGAGTGCAGAAGTGCCACAACATGGCTGCTTTCACGGCTTTTCCCTTAGGAAGAACCCTAATACGCGGCTGATTTACCTTCCTAGGGTTACTGTTAGGCTTAGGCCTAGGACTTTTAAAACCAGGAAGCCCTGGGCTCCAGGCACACTGCAGCTGCGAAAGGCATCCCAAGGGGAGCGCAAAAGTTACACAACTTGGCTGCCACCACTGATATTTCCATGAGACCATCCCGAACCATAGGCTGATTTTCCTTCCTAGCGTTAAGGTTTGAGTTACGCCTGGGGTAAGGGTTCTATTAACCAGAAAGCCCTGAGTTCCAAGAACACAGCAGCTGCGAAGGACTACCCAAGAAGAGCGCAAAAGTACCACAACATGCCTGCCTCCACAGCTTTTTCCTTGGGGACATGCCTAATTCCTGGCTGATTTGCCTTTCTCGTCTTAGGGTTGGGGTTCGGCCTAGGGCTAGGATATTTTTAACTAGGAAGCCCTGAGTTCCAGGCTTACTTCATCTGCCAAAAGCATCCCAAAGGGAGTGCAGAAGTGCCACAACATGGCTGCTTTCACGGCTTTTCCCTTAGGAAGAACCCTAATACGCGGCTGATTTACCTTCCTAGGGTTACTGTTAGGCTTAGGCCTAGGACTTTTAAAACCAGGAAGCCCTGGGCTCCAGGCACATGCAGCTGCGAAAGGCATCCCAAGAGGGCCGCAGAAGTGACACAACTTGGCTGCCTCTTCTTCTATTCTCATGAGACCATCCTGAACCATAGGCTGATTTTCCTTCCTAGGGTTAAGGTTTGAGTTTCGCCTAGGGTAAGAGTTCTATTAACCAGAAAGACCTGAGTTCCAAGAACACAGCAGCTGCGAAGGACTACCCAAGAAGAGCGCATAAGTACCACAACATGCCTGCCTCCACAGCTTTTTCCTTGGGGACATGCCTAATTCCTGGCTGATTTGCCTTTCTCGTCTTAGGGTTGGGGTTCGGCCTAGGGCTAGGATTTTTTTAACTAGGAAGCCCTGAGTTCCAGGCTTACTTCATCTGCAAAAAGCATCCCAAAGGGAGTGCAAAAGTGCCACAACATGGCTGCTTTCACGGCTTTTCCCTTAGGAAGAACCCTAATACGCGGCTGATTTACCTTCCTAGGGTTACTGTTAGGCTTAGGCCTAGGACTTTTAAAACCAGGAAGCCCTGGGCTCCAGGCACATGCAGCTGCGAAAGGCATCCCAAGAGGGCCGCAGAAGTGACACAACTTGGCTGCCTCTGCTTCTATTCTCATGAGACCACCCTAAACAATAGGCTGATTTTCCTTCCTAGGGTTAAGGTTTGAGTTACGCCTAGGGTAAGAGTTCTATTAACCAGAAAGCCCTGAGTTCCAAGAACACAGCATCTGCGAAGGACTACCCAAGAAGAGCGCAAAAGTACCACAACATGCCTGCCTCCACAGCTTTTTCCTTGGGGACATGCCTAATTCCTGGCTGATTTGCCTTTCTCGTCTTAGGGTTGGGGTTCGGCCTAGGGCTTGGAGTTTTAAAATCAGGAAGCCCTGAGTTCCAGGCACACTGGAGCTGTGAAAGGCATCCAAAAGGGAGTGCAAAAGTGCCACAACATGGCTGCTTTCACGGCTTTTTCCTTGGCAAGAAGCCTAACACCAGGCTGATTTCCCTTCCCAGGGTTACTGTTAGGCTTAGGCCTAGGGCTAGGATTTTTAAAACTAGGAAGCCCTGGGCTGCAGGCACACTGCAGCTGTTCAAGGCATCCCAAGGGGAGTACAAAAGTGCAACAACATGGCAGCTTTCACAGCTTTTTCCTTGGCACCATCCCTATACCTAGGCTGTTTTATCTGCCTAGGGTAAGGGTTAGGGTTCAGCCTAGGGCTTGGAGTTTTTTAACCAGGAAGCCCTGAGTTCCAGGCTTACTGCATCTGCCAAAGGCATCCCAAAGGGAGTGCAAAAGTGCCACAACATGGCTGCTTTCACGGCTTTTCCCTTAGGAAGAACCCTAATACGCGGCTGATTTACCTTCCGAGGGTTACTGTTAGGCTTAGGCCTAGGACTTTTAAAACCAGGAAGCCCTGGGCTCCAGGCACACTGCAGCTGTTAAAGGCATCCCAAGAGGGCCGCAGAAGTGACACAACTTGGCTGCCTCTGCTTCTATTCTCATGAGACCATCCCGAACCATAGGCTGATTTTCCTTCCTAGGGTTAAGGTTTGAGTTTCGCCTAGGGTAAGGGTTCTATTAACCAGAAAGACCTGAGTTCCAAGAACACAGCAGCTGCGAAGGTCTACCCAAGAAGAGCGCAAAAGTACCACAACGTGCCTGCCTCCACAGCCTTTTCCTTGGGGACATGCCTAATTCCTGGCTGATTTGCCTTTCTCGTCTTAGGGTTGGGGTTCGGCCTAGGGCTAGGATATTTGTAACTAGGAAGCCCTGAGTTCCAGGCTTACTGCATCTGCCAAAGTCATCCCAAAGGGTGTGCAGAAGTGCCACAACATGGCTGCTTTCACGGCTTTTCCCTTAGGAAGAACCCTAATACGCGGCTGATTTACCTTCCTAGGGTTACTGTTAGGCTTAGGCCTAGGACTTTTAAAACCAGGAAGCCCTAGGCTCCAGGCACACTGCAGCTGCGATAGGCATCCCAAGGGGAGCGCAAAAGTGACACAACTTGGCTGCCACCACTGATATTTCCATGAGACCATCCCAAATCATAGGCTGATTTTCCTTCCTAGGGTTAAGGTTTGAGTTACGCCTAGGGTAAGGGTTGTATTAACCAGAAAGCCCTGAATTCCAAGAACACAGCAGCTGCGAAGGACTAGCCAAGGAGAGCGCAAAAGTACCACAACATGCCTGCGTCGACAGCTTTTTCCTTGGGGACATGCCTAATTCCTGGCTGATTTGCCTTTCTCGTCTTAGGGTTGGGGTTCGGCCTAGGGCTAGGATATTTTTAACTAGGAAGCCCTGAGTTCCAGGCTTACTGCATCTGCCAAAGGCATCCCAAAGGGAGTGCAGAAGTGCCACAACATGGCTGCTTTCACGGCTTTTCCCTTAGGAAGAACCCTAATACGCGGCTGATTTACCTTCCTAGGGTTACTGTTAGGCTTAGGCCTAGGACTTTTAAAACCAGGAAGCCCTGGGCTCCAGGCACACTGCAGCTGTTAAAGGCATCCCAAAAGGGCCGCAGAAGTGACACAACTTGGCTGCCTCTGCTTCTATTCTCATGAGACCATCCCGAACCATAGGCTGATTTTCCTTCCTAGGGTTAATGTTTGAGTTTCGCCTAGGGTAAGAGGTCTATTAAAGCAGAAAGACCTGAGTTCCAAGAACACAGCAGCTGCGAAGGACTACCCAAGAAGAGCGCAAAAGTACCACAACATGCCTGCCTCCACAGCTTTTTCCTTGGGGACATGCCTAATTCCTGGCTGATTTGCCTTTCTCGTCTTAGGGTTGGGGTTCGGCCTAGGGCTAGGATTTTTTTAACTAGGAAGCCCTGAGTTCCAGGCTTACTGCAACTGCCAAAGGCATCCCAAAGGGAGTGCAGAAGTGCCACAACATGGCTGCTTTCACGGCTTTCCCCTTAGGAAGAACCCTAATACGCGGCTGATTTACCTTCCTAGGGTTACTGTTAGGCTTAGGCCTTGGACTTTTAAAACTAGGACGCCCTGGGCTCCAGGCACACTGCAGCTGTTCAAGGCATCCCAAGAGGGCCGCAGAAGTGACACAACTTGGCTGCCTCTGCTTCTATTCTCATGAGACCATCCTGAACCATAGGCTGATTTTCCTTCCTAGGGTTAAGGTTTGAGTTACGCCTAGGGTAAGAGTTCTATTAACCAGAAAGCCCTGAGTTCCAAGAACACAGCATCTGCGAAGGACTACCCAAGAAGAGCGCAAAAGTACCACAACATGCCTGCCTCCACAGCTTTTTCCTTGGGGACATGCCTAATTCCTGGCTGATTTGCCTTTCTCGTCTTAGGGTTGGGGTTCGGCCTAGGGCTTGGAGTTTTAAAATCAGGAAGCCCTGAGTTCCAGGCACACTGGAGCTCTGAAAGGCATCCAAAAGGGAGTGCAAAAGTGCCACAACATGGCTGCTTTCACGGCTTTTTCCTTGGCAAGAAGCCTAACACCAGGCTGATTTCCCTTCCCAGGGTTACTGTTAGGCTTAGGCCTAGGGCTAGGATTTTTAAAACTAGGAAGCCCTGGGCTGCAGGCACACTGCAGCTGTTCAAGGCATCCCAAGGGGAGTACAAAAGTGCAACAACATGGCAGCTTTCACAGCTTTTTCCTTGGCACCATCCCTATACCTAGGCTGTTTTATCTGCCTAGGGTAAGGGTTAGGGTTCAGCCTAGGGCTTGGAGTTTTTTAACCAGGAAGCCCTGAGTTCCAGGCTTACTGCATCTGCCAAAGGCATCCCAAAGGGAGTGCAAAAGTGCCACAACATGGCTGCTTTCACGGCTTTTCCCTTAGGAAGAACCCTAATACGCGGCTGATTTACCTTCCGAGGGTTACTGTTAGGCTTAGGCCTAGGACTTTTAAAACCAGGAAGCCCTGGGCTCCAGGCACACTGCAGCTGTTAAAGGCATCCCAAGAGGGCCGCAGAAGTGACACAACTTGGCTGCCTCTGCTTCTATTCTCATGAGACCATCCCGAACCATAGGCTGATTTTCCTTCCTAGGGTTAAGGTTTGAGTTTCGCCTAGGGTAAGGGTTCTATTAACCAGAAAGACCTGAGTTCCAAGAACACAGCAGCTGCGAAGGTCTACCCAAGAAGAGCGCAAAAGTACCACAACGTGCCTGCCTCCACAGCCTTTTCCTTGGGGACATGCCTAATTCCTGGCTGATTTGCCTTTCTCGTCTTAGGGTTGGGGTTCGGCCTAGGGCTAGGATATTTGTAACTAGGAAGCCCTGAGTTCCAGGCTTACTGCATCTGCCAAAGTCATCCCAAAGGGTGTGCAGAAGTGCCACAACATGGCTGCTTTCACGGCTTTTCCCTTAGGAAGAACCCTAATACGCGGCTGATTTACCTTCCTAGGGTTACTGTTAGGCTTAGGCCTAGGACTTTTAAAACCAGGAAGCCCTAGGCTCCAGGCACACTGCAGCTGCGATAGGCATCCCAAGGGGAGCGCAAAAGTGACACAACTTGGCTGCCACCACTGATATTTCCATGAGACCATCCCAAATCATAGGCTGATTTTCCTTCCTAGGGTTAAGGTTTGAGTTACGCCTAGGGTAAGGGTTGTATTAACCAGAAAGCCCTGAATTCCAAGAACACAGCAGCTGCGAAGGACTAGCCAAGGAGAGCGCAAAAGTACCACAACATGCCTGCGTCGACAGCTTTTTCCTTGGGGACATGCCTAATTCCTGGCTGATTTGCCTTTCTCGTCTTAGGGTTGGGGTTCGGCCTAGGGCTAGGATATTTTTAACTAGGAAGCCCTGAGTTCCAGGCTTACTGCATCTGCCAAAGGCATCCCAAAGGGAGTGCAGAAGTGCCACAACATGGCTGCTTTCACGGCTTTTCCCTTAGGAAGAACCCTAATACGCGGCTGATTTACCTTCCTAGGGTTACTGTTAGGCTTAGGCCTAGGACTTTTAAAACCAGGAAGCCCTGGGCTCCAGGCACACTGCAGCTGTGAAAGGCATCCCAAAAGGGCCGCAGAAGTGACACAACTTGGCTGCCTCTGCTTCTATTCTCATGAGACCATCCCGAACCATAGGCTGATTTTCCTTCCTAGGGTTAATGTTTGAGTTTCGCCTAGGGTAAGAGGTCTATTAAAGCAGAAAGACCTGAGTTCCAAGAACACAGCAGCTGCGAAGGACTACCCAAGAAGAGCGCAAAAGTACCACAACATGCCTGCCTCCACAGCTTTTTCCTTGGGGACATGCCTAATTCCTGGCTGATTTGCCTTTCTCGTCTTAGGGTTGGGGTTCGGCCTAGGGCTAGGATATTTTTAACTAGGAAGCCCTGAGTTCCAGGCTTACTGCAACTGCCAAAGGCATCCCAAAGGGAGTGCAGAAGTGCCACAACATGGCTGCTTTCACGGCTTTCCCCTTAGGAAGAACCCTAATACGCGGCTGATTTACCTTCCTAGGGTTACTGTTAGGCTTAGGCCTTGGACTTTTAAAACTAGGACGCCCTGGGCTCCAGGCACACTGCAGCTGTTCAAGGCATCCCAAGGGGAGTACTAAAGTACCACAACATGGCAGCTTTCACAGCTTTTTCCTTGGCACCATCGCTATACATAGGCTGATTTATCTGCCTAGGGTTAGGGTTAGGGTTCAGCCTAGGGCTTGGAGTTTTTTAACCAGGAAGCCCTGAGTTCCAGGCTTACTGCATCTGCCAAATGCATCCCAAAGGGAGTGCAAAAGTGCCACAACATGGCTGCTTTCACGGCTTTTCCCTTAGGAAGAACCCTAATACGCGGCTGATTTACCTTCCTAGGGTTAGTGTTAGGCTTAGGCCTAGTACTTTTAAAAACAGGAAGCCCTGGGCTCCAGGCACTCTGCAGCTGCGATAGGCATCCCAAGGGGAGCGCAAAAGTGACACAACTTGGCTGCCACCACTGATATTTCCATGAGACCATCCTGAAACATAGGCTGATTTTCCTTCCTAGGGTTAAGGTTTGAGTTACGCCTAGGGTAAGGGTTCTATTAACCAGAAAGCCCTCAGTTCCAAGAACACAGCAGCTGCGAAGGACTAGCCAAGAAGAGCGAAAAAGTACCACAACATGCCTGCGTCGACAGCTTTTTCCTTGGGGACATGCCTAATTCCTGGCTGATTTGCCTTTCTCGTCTTAGGGTTGGGGTTCGGCCTAGGGCTAGGATATTTTTAACTAGGAAGCCCTGAGTTCCAGGCTTACTGCATCTGCCAAATGCATCCCAAAGGGAGTGCAGAAGTGCCACAACATGGCTGCTTTCACGGCTTTTCCCTTAGGAAGAACCCTAATACGCGGCTGATTTACCTTCCTAGGGTTACTGTTAGGCTTAGGCCTAGGACTTTTAAAACCAGGAAGCCCTGGGCTCCAGGCACACTGCAGCTGCGAAAGGCATCCCAAGGGGAGCGCAAAAGTTACACAACTTGGCTGCCACCACTGATATTTCCATGAGACCATCCCGAACCATAGGCTGATTTTCCTTCCTAGCGTTAAGGTTTGAGTTACGCCTGGGGTAAGGGTTCTATTAACCAGAAAGCCCTGAGTTCCAAGAACACAGCAGCTGCGAAGGACTACCCAAGAAGAGCGCAAAAGTACCACAACATGCCTGCCTCCACAGCTTTTTCCTTGGGGACATGCCTAATTCCTGGCTGATTTGCCTTTCTCGTCTTAGGGTTGGGGTTCGGCCTAGGGCTAGGATATTTTTAACTAGGAAGCCCTGAGTTCCAGGCTTACTTCATCTGCCAAAAGCATCCCAAAGGGAGTGCAGAAGTGCCACAACATGGCTGCTTTCACGGCTTTTCCCTTAGGAAGAACCCTAATACGCGGCTGATTTACCTTCCTAGGGTTACTGTTAGGCTTAGGCCTAGGACTTTTAAAACCAGGAAGCCCTGGGCTCCAGGCACATGCAGCTGCGAAAGGCATCCCAAGAGGGCCGCAGAAGTGACACAACTTGGCTGCCTCTTCTTCTATTCTCATGAGACCATCCTGAACCATAGGCTGATTTTCCTTCCTAGGGTTAAGGTTTGAGTTTCGCCTAGGGTAAGAGTTCTATTAACCAGAAAGACCTGAGTTCCAAGAACACAGCAGCTGCGAAGGACTACCCAAGAAGAGCGCATAAGTACCACAACATGCCTGCCTCCACAGCTTTTTCCTTGGGGACATGCCTAATTCCTGGCTGATTTGCCTTTCTCGTCTTAGGGTTGGGGTTCGGCCTAGGGCTAGGATTTTTTTAACTAGGAAGCCCTGAGTTCCAGGCTTACTTCATCTGCAAAAAGCATCCCAAAGGGAGTGCAAAAGTGCCACAACATGGCTGCTTTCACGGCTTTTCCCTTAGGAAGAACCCTAATACGCGGCTGATTTACCTTCCTAGGGTTACTGTTAGGCTTAGGCCTAGGACTTTTAAAACCAGGAAGCCCTGGGCTCCAGGCACATGCAGCTGCGAAAGGCATCCCAAGAGGGCCGCAGAAGTGACACAACTTGGCTGCCTCTGCTTCTATTCTCATGAGACCACCCTAAACAATAGGCTGATTTTCCTTCCTAGGGTTAAGGTTTGAGTTACGCCTAGGGTAAGAGTTCTATTAACCAGAAAGCCCTGAGTTCCAAGAACACAGCATCTGCGAAGGACTACCCAAGAAGAGCGCAAAAGTACCACAACATGCCTGCGTCGACAGCTTTTTCCTTGGGGACATGCCTAATTCCTGGCTGATTTGCCTTTCTCGTCTTAGGGTTGGGGTTCGGCCTAGGGCTTGGAGTTTTAAAATCAGGAAGCCCTGAGTTCCAGGCACACTGGAGCTGTGAAAGGCATCCAAAAGGGAGTGCAAAAGTGCCACAACATGGCTGCTTTCACGGCTTTTTCCTTGGCAAGAAGCCTAACACCAGGCTGATTTCCCTTCCCAGGGTTACTGTTAGGCTTAGGACAAGGGCTAGGATTTTTAAAACTAGGAAGCCCTGGGCTGCAGGCACACTGCAGCTGTTCAAGGCATCCCAAGGGGAGTACAAAAGTGCAACAACATGGCAGCTTTCACAGCTTTTTCCTTGGCACCATCCCTATACCTAGGCTGTTTTATCTGCCTAGGGTAAGGGTTAGGGTTCAGCCTAGGGCTTGGAGTTTTTTAACCAGGAAGCCCTGAGTTCCAGGCTTACTGCATCTGCCAAAGGCATCCCAAAGGGAGTGCAAAAGTGCCACAACATGGCTGCTTTCACGGCTTTTCCCTTAGGAAGAACCCTAATACGCGGCTGATTTACCTTCCGAGGGTTACTGTTAGGCTTAGGCCTAGGACTTTTAAAACCAGGAAGCCCTGGGCTCCAGGCACACTGCAGCTGTTAAAGGCATCCCAAGAGGGCCGCAGAAGTGACACAACTTGGCTGCCTCTGCTTCTATTCTCATGAGACCATCCCGAACCATAGGCTGATTTTCCTTCCTAGGGTTAAGGTTTGAGTTTCGCCTAGGGTAAGGGTTCTATTAACCAGAAAGACCTGAGTTCCAAGAACACAGCAGCTGCGAAGGTCTACCCAAGAAGAGCGCAAAAGTACCACAACGTGCCTGCCTCCACAGCCTTTTCCTTGGGGACATGCCTAATTCCTGGCTGATTTGCCTTTCTCGTCTTAGGGTTGGGGTTCGGCCTAGGGCTAGGATATTTGTAACTAGGAAGCCCTGAGTTCCAGGCTTACTGCATCTGCCAAAGTCATCCCAAAGGGTGTGCAGAAGTGCCACAACATGGCTGCTTTCACGGCTTTTCCCTTAGGAAGAACCCTAATACGCGGCTGATTTACCTTCCTAGGGTTACTGTTAGGCTTAGGCCTAGGACTTTTAAAACCAGGAAGCCCTAGGCTCCAGGCACACTGCAGCTGCGATAGGCATCCCAAGGGGAGCGCAAAAGTGACACAACTTGGCTGCCACCACTGATATTTCCATGAGACCATCCCAAATCATAGGCTGATTTTCCTTCCTAGGGTTAAGGTTTGAGTTACGCCTAGGGTAAGGGTTGTATTAACCAGAAAGCCCTGAATTCCAAGAACACAGCAGCTGCGAAGGACTAGCCAAGGAGAGCGCAAAAGTACCACAACATGCCTGCGTCGACAGCTTTTTCCTTGGGGACATGCCTAATTCCTGGCTGATTTGCCTTTCTCGTCTTAGGGTTGGGGTTCGGCCTAGGGCTAGGATATTTGTAACTAGGAAGCCCTGAGTTCCAGGCTTACTGCATCTGCCAAAGGCATCCCAAAGGGAGTGCAGAAGTGCCACAACATGGCTGCTTTCACGGCTTTTCCCTTAGGAAGAACCCTAATACGCGGCTGATTTACCTTCCTAGGGTTACTGTTAGGCTTAGGCCTAGGACTTTTAAAACCAGGAAGCCCTGGGCTCCAGGCACACTGCAGCTGTTAAAGGCATCCCAAAAGGGCCGCAGAAGTGACACAACTTGGCTGCCTCTGCTTCTATTCTCATGAGAACCATCCCAAATCATAGGCTGATTTTCCTTCCTAGGGTTAAGGTTTGAGTTACGCCTAGGGTAAGGGTTGTATTAACCAGAAAGCCCTGAATTCCAAGAACACAGCAGCTGCGAAGGACTAGCCAAGGAGAGCGCAAAAGTACCACAACATGCCTGCGTCGACAGCTTTTTCCTTGGGGACATGCCTAATTCCTGGCTGATTTGCCTTTCTCGTCTTAGGGTTGGGGTTCGGCCTAGGGCTAGGATTTTTTTAACTAGGAAGCCCTGAGTTCCAGGCTTACTGCAACTGCCAAAGGCATCCCAAAGGGAGTGCAGAAGTGCCACAACATGGCTGCTTTCACGGCTTTCCCCTTAGGAAGAACCCTAATACGCGGCTGATTTACCTTCCTAGGGTTACTGTTAGGCTTAGGCCTTGGACTTTTAAAACTAGGACGCCCTGGGCTCCAGGCACACTGCAGCTGTTCAAGGCATCCCAAGGGGAGTACTAAAGTACCACAACATGGCAGCTTTCACAGCTTTTTCCTTGGCACCATCCCTATACATAGGCTGATTTATCTGCCTAGGGTTAGGGTTAGGGTTCAGCCTAGGGCTTGGAGTTTTTTAACCAGGAAGCCCTGAGTTCCAGGCTTACTGCATCTGCCAAATGCATCCCAAAGGGAGTGCAAAAGTGCCACAACATGGCTGCTTTCACGGCTTTTCCCTTAGGAAGAACCCTAATACGCGGCTGATTTACCTTCCTAGGGTTAGTGTTAGGCTTAGGCCTAGTACTTTTAAAAACAGGAAGCCCTGGGCTCCAGGCACTCTGCAGCTGCGATAGGCATCCCAAGGGGAGCGCAAAAGTGACACAACTTGGCTGCCACCACTGATATTTCCATGAGACCATCCTGAAACATAGGCTGATTTTCCTTCCTAGGGTTAAGGTTTGAGTTACGCCTAGGGTAAGGGTTCTATTAACCAGAAAGCCCTCAGTTCCAAGAACACAGCAGCTGCGAAGGACTAGCCAAGAAGAGCGAAAAAGTACCACAACATGCCTGCGTCGACAGCTTTTTCCTTGGGGACATGCCTAATTCCTGGCTGATTTGCCTTTCTCGTCTTAGGGTTGGGGTTCGGCCTAGGGCTAGGATATTTTTAACTAGGAAGCCCTGAGTTCCAGGCTTACTGCATCTGCCAAATGCATCCCAAAGGGAGTGCAGAAGTGCCACAACATGGCTGCTTTCACGGCTTTTCCCTTAGGAAGAACCCTAATACGCGGCTGATTTACCTTCCTAGGGTTACTGTTAGGCTTAGGCCTAGGACTTTTAAAACCAGGAAGCCCTGGGCTCCAGGCACACTGCAGCTGCGAAAGGCATCCCAAGGGGAGCGCAAAAGTTACACAACTTGGCTGCCACCACTGATATTTCCATGAGACCATCCCGAACCATAGGCTGATTTTCCTTCCTAGCGTTAAGGTTTGAGTTACGCCTGGGGTAAGGGTTCTATTAACCAGAAAGCCCTGAGTTCCAAGAACACAGCAGCTGCGAAGGACTACCCAAGAAGAGCGCAAAAGTACCACAACATGCCTGCCTCCACAGCTTTTTCCTTGGGGACATGCCTAATTCCTGGCTGATTTGCCTTTCTCGTCTTAGGCTTGGGGTTCGGCCTAGGGCTAGGATATTTTTAACTAGGAAGCCCTGAGTTCCAGGCTTACTTCATCTGCCAAAAGCATCCCAAAGGGAGTGCAGAAGTGCCACAACATGGCTGCTTTCACGGCTTTTCCCTTAGGAAGAACCCTAATACGCGGCTGATTTACCTTCCTAGGGTTACTGTTAGGCTTAGGCCTAGGACTTTTAAAACCAGGAAGCCCTGGGCTCCAGGCACATGCAGCTGCGAAAGGCATCCCAAGAGGGCCGCAGAAGTGACACAACTTGGCTGCCTCTTCTTCTATTCTCATGAGACCATCCTGAACCATAGGCTGATTTTCCTTCCTAGGGTTAAGGTTTGAGTTTCGCCTAGGGTAAGAGTTCTATTAACCAGAAAGACCTGAGTTCCAAGAACACAGCAGCTGCGAAGGACTACCCAAGAAGAGCGCATAAGTACCACAACATGCCTGCCTCCACAGCTTTTTCCTTGGGGACATGCCTAATTCCTGGCTGATTTGCCTTTCTCGTCTTAGGGTTGGGGTTCGGCCTAGGGCTAGGATTTTTTTAACTAGGAAGCCCTGAGTTCCAGGCTTACTTCATCTGCAAAAAGCATCCCAAAGGGAGTGCAAAAGTGCCACAACATGGCTGCTTTCACGGCTTTTCCCTTAGGAAGAACCCTAATACGCGGCTGATTTACCTTCCTAGGGTTACTGTTAGGCTTAGGCCTAGGACTTTTAAAACCAGGAAGCCCTGGGCTCCAGGCACATGCAGCTGCGAAAGGCATCCCAAGAGGGCCGCAGAAGTGACACAACTTGGCTGCCTCTGCTTCTATTCTCATGAGACCACCCTAAACAATAGGCTGATTTTCCTTCCTAGGGTTAAGGTTTGAGTTACGCCTGGGGTAAGGGTTCTATTAACCAGAAAGCCCTGAGTTCCAAGAACACAGCAGCTGCCAAGGACTACCCAAGAGGAGGGGAAAAGTGCCACAACATGGCTGCCTCCAGCGCTTTTTCCTTGGGACCATCATTGAACCTAGGCTGATTTACTTGCCTCCAGTTCCACCTATGGTCACGCCAAGAGATAGGGATTTTAAATCAGTAAACCCTGAGCTCCAGACCCAGTGAAGCTGCAAAAGGCTTCCCAAGGGCAGCCAAAAATTGCCTCAACATGCTCCTTCCAGTGCTTTTTTCCTTGGGAACATCCCTATACCCAGGCTGATTTATCTGCCTAGGGTTAGGGTTAGGGTTCAGCCTAGAGATAGGATTTTTTCAAACAGGAAGCCCTGAATTCCAGGCACACTGCAGCTGTTAAAGGCAGTGTTCTACGTCAACCGCAACTTAGTCTGAAATAAATGCTTTTTCCCTGAGAGCATCTGAGAGGTTTGCATGAAGCACTGATATCTGACATTTGCAATTTTGAATAGGAGAGGAGAAAGAAAATGGGAAGAAGTTTTTAATTTTAGTGGTTTCAATGTTAATTTCCGTACACTTTTTCAAAACTTGTCAGCTCAAATGCCCATCAACATCTTTTAGTCATCTGTAAGTCAGTATTCATATAAAATGTGCTTCAAATCAAAAGAATTTCAAATTTGCACTCCAAATTTCTATGCCTAGATTTATGATTTCCTACACATATTAGATGAAAGGAAGGCCTTTTTTACTGTGGGAGTGCTGGAACACTGGAACAGGTTGCCCAGGGAAGTTGTGGGTGTCCCATCCCTGAAAGTATTCAAGGTCAGCTTGGACGGGGCTTGGAGCAGCAACAAAGGAGAAGCTTGATGGTAGAGAAACAAAGTTGGACTATAGAAGAAACTGGGATTGAAGTATAGGAGCAAGTTTTCTCTCAGCTCTTGGGGTAAATTCAAAGTTGTACAAAATGACATTTATCTGTGCTATTCACTACTGTAACAGAAATGTTCATGAAAACTGTACAGAAGATAGCAAATTTTAAAAGAGATAAGAATTACAGCATAAAATCCATGGGATGGGTTACAACATGAGACACTCTCTAAGAGAAAATCTCTGTGTTTCAGCACTTCATCATGGTAAGATTTCATGAAGTGCCAAAGAAGGCGGCAAAATATCATTCGGGACGTTATTTCCTGGAATTCAGCCTGGCCATTAGTAGGAACTGGGTTTGAACACATCATGTAGATATACCACACACACTTTCCCTTCACTGAAAAATGACTGTTTACAACGAAGAAGCAATTGACGATCAAAATTGATTGAAAGCATCTTAAACATGTCCAGTATTTCATTGTAGATGATCTGTGATCCAAATGCTTCTTCCACCTTCGAGAGGGACAGAACAATTCTTCCATATCATGATGGTTTAAAATTGTATCAACCAATGTTTTCTGCTGAAAAGATAGCATCTATTTTTTTCTATTTTTGGAAGAAAATATTCCTAGACATACAACAGGTGAGAACTAAGTAATTTTAAAGAAGCAAATGACATGAAAATATTCTGTAAATAGAATGAAATGAAAAGCTGTGTTTTAAATAGGAGCTAAATATGAAACAGAATTTTTGTACCAGGCATTTGAATTACTGCACCAGCTCTTTTGCCCATCAAGAGAGGCATTTAGCATTTCAGTCTTTTCCAAGGTGTTCATGATCTGCTATGCTGATCTCTGTGTGTGCCTAGGTGTGTGTGGAAGGGGGGGCATGTGAAGGGGAGTGTGTATGTTTGCTTTACAATTGTTGTGGCAGATTCATGCCTCAGCTCCACATTTTGTTTTAGAAAGGTCACACAGAGTGGATGTGAAGTTTACTATCAACAAGAGATCAATTCCCAAATCATCCATTTCACTCTACCTTATAAATCATGTGCTTTGTTGCATATTTTATCAAATCTACTTTCAAGCCAGATGGAGGAAGGAGGATGTGGGAATCCCTCCACCATCTTGCAACTTTTATGCAAGTAGGTTTTCAAGAAAATCATCATTTCTCTTTGAAATATGTCTGGAACAGGCATGATGGTAGTGTCAACCTGTTGGAGTTTTTGTTGCTGGAAGAAGTTATACAAAAGGATTGGTTTTTACATTGACCAGTTACTGAATCAAGCTCAGGAATACATTGGAAATTCAACTGGGGCTTCCTTTCCCCGGCAGACTACTTCTAGAACGAGCTTGTACACTGAAGCTTACTCTTTTGCCCTCTTTTTGTTTCTTTCCTATTTTCTTGGCTTCTTTGCCACTCTCTAGACAATTTTGGAACTTTTTTCCCAACTCAAATGGTTTCAATAGTCTGATTGTGATCATACATTTTTACAAGGAATTTTTAAAATCTTTCCTCCAGTTAAGAAAGTCAAGGACTTAGGTCTTTTTCTTCCCTTATCAATATTGCAATGAAATTGATAAGTAAAGACCAACTCTTTCTTTTTGTTTTTAACCCAAGCAAATAATTCCCATCCATTCATCCATTTGGTGGACCAATAGTTGCCATTCTGATGGAAGTTGTCACTTCTTAACAGTAGGCATTCTGTGACTATGTTGACAGCACTTTGGGTGAAGATCCTAACTGGTCTTAGATACACATAGGGAGAAATTTGCTCAGCCAGTGTCAGTCTTAAGCATGCGTATCAGAAGATCTTTCTAGAGCTGGGAATTTTCCCATGAAAGGGATTCAGTTAGGGAAGAGACACTTGCCCCAGAGGTTTACATTCTTCTTGAAGACTGCTTAAGGAACTTAGATGCCATGTCCATTTGGATCTGTGTCTGCACAGAACTTTGTCATGCCAGTGCTTGAAATGCATCTTGAAGAGAATTCACTAGCACAGAATGAATGAGAGTGGAAGGGGTTGGTGGGGCTAACCAGGCCCAACCCCCCTGCCTAAACCAGGATACCTAGAGCCTCTTGCCCAGGATTCTATCTGGGTATACTTTTAATGTCTTCAAAGATCCAGGCTCCACAATCTTTCTGGGCAGTCTGTGCCGTGGTTCACTCACCCTCACAGTAAAGAATCATTTCCTGATGTTCCTGTATTTCAGTGTGTGCCCACTGCCTCTTGCCTTTTCACTCAGCATCACTGAAAAGACACTGATTCCCTCCCCTTTGCACTATTGCTTCCATATGGATGTGTGCTGCCATGTAGAGATATGTCAAAAACCTCCCTGAAGCCCAGGCAGATAATATTCCCTTCATCTACCAGTCAAGTTGATTCATCAGAGGAGTTTAAAGTTATGTTCAGCATGAAATGCCCCTGAAAAATCATGCTAACTACATTATTGTGTCGTCTTTCATGTGCCTGGCAAGGTTTTCCAGGAAGAGCTGCTTCATCAACTTCCTGGGTATAAAAAAGAGGGTGGCGGGTTTGTACGATTGCGAGTCCTCCTAATTGCCTTTTTTGAAGATGAGTGTCATTTGCTTACATCCAGTCCTTAGCCTCTCTTCTCGTCTACATCTTAGCAAAAAGCTTTTCCATTATGTCTGGCAAGGAGAAATTGTGCCAGCACAGAAAACATCTCCTATCGTGTTCTAGACGTTGCACGGAGGTGTGCCGAGTGTTTGGCATGAAGAAAAGAAAACTTGTCCAAAGCAGCTTCCAATCGAATGTTCATGTGATTGGAAAAGTCAGGAGAGTGCAAAGGTACTGTTTTCTAGCAGTTGGCAAGGGGCGCACACAATCCCAGTGCTGTACAGCTTCCTTCTTCACCTTTCCGAAGGTGCCGCTCTCTCCGGCTCCCGGAGGCGAAGAAGCGGCTTCTTCGCGCAAAGACGATTGTGCCGCTCACTGTGCACTCCTTAGCGCGGCTTCTGCCGAAAGACGCCCGGGAGCGGCTCTTAGCTCCGGACAGCATCGTACCTTCGTCTTTAGCGTCTCTTCTCGTCTACATCTTAGCAAATAACTTTTCTACTATGTCTGGCGAGGAAAAACTGTGCCAGCACAGAAAACATCTCCCATCGTGTTCTAGACGTTGCACGGAGGTGTGCCGAGTGTTTGGCATGAAGAAAAGAAAAGTTGTCCAAAACAGCTTCCAATCGAATGTTCATGTGATTGGAAAAGTCAGGAGAGTGCAAAGGTACTGTTTTCTATCAGTTGGCAAGCTGCGCACACAATCCCAGTGTTGTACAGCTTCCTTCTTCACCTTTCCGAAGGTGCCGCTCTCTCCGGCTCCCGGAGGCGAAGAAGCGGCTTCTTCGCGCAAAGACGATTGTGCCGCTCACTGTGCTCTCCTTAGCGCGGCTTCTGCCGAAAGACGCCCGGGAGCAGCTCTTAGCTCCGGAGAGCATCGTACCTTCGTCTTTAGCGTCTCTTCTCGTCTACATCTTAGCAAAAAGCTTTTCCACTATGTCTGGCGAGGAAAAACTGTGCCAGCACAGAAAACATCTCCCATCGTGTTCTAGACGTTGCACGGAGGTGTGCCGAGTGTTTGGCATGAAGAAAAGAAAAGTTGTCCAAAACAGCTTCCAATCGAATGTTCATGTGATTGGAAAAGTCAGGAGAGTGCAAAGGTACTGTTTTCTAGCAGTTGGCAAGCTGCGCACACAATCCCAGTGTTGTACAGCTTCCTTCTTCACCTTTCCGAAGGTGCCGCTCTCTCCGGCTCCCGGAGGCGAAGAAGCGGCTTCTTCGCGCAAAGACGATTGTGCCGCTCACTGTGCACTCCTTAGCGCGGCTTCTGCCGAAAGACGCCCGGGAGCGGCTCTTAGCTCCGGAGAGCATCGTACCTTCGTCTTTAGCGTCTCTTCTCGTCTACATCTTAGCAAAAAACCTTTCTACTATGTCTGGCGAGGAAAAACTGTGCCAGCACAGAAAACATCTCCCATCGTGTTCTAGACGTTGCACGGAGGTGTGCCGAGTGTTTGGCATGAAGAAAAGAAAAGTTGTCCAAAACAGCTTCCAATCGAATGTTCATGTGATTGGAAAAGTCAGGAGAGTGCAAAGGTACTGTTTTCTAGCAGTTGGCAAGCTCTGCACACAATCCCAGTGTTGTACAGCTTCCTTCTTCACCTTTCCGAAGGTGCCGCTCTCTCCGGCTCCCGGAGGCGAAGAAGCGGCTTCTTCGCGCAAAGACGATTGTGCCGCTCACTGTGCACTCCTTAGCGCGGCTTCTGCTGAAAGACGCCCGGGAGCGGCTCTTAGAACCGGAGAGCATCGTACCTTCGTCTTTAGCGTCTTTTGTGGTCTACATCCTAGCAAAAAACTTTTCTACTATGTCTGGCGAGGAAAAACTGTGCCAGCACAGAAAACATCTCCCATCGTGTTCTAGACGTTGCACGGAGGTGTGCCGAGTGTTTGGCATGAAGAAAAGAAAAGTTGTCCAAAACAGCTTCCAATCGAATGTTCATGTGATTGGAAACGTCAGGAGAGTGCAAAGGTACTGTTTTCTAGCAGTTGGCAAGCTCTGCACACAATCCCAGTGTTGTACAGCTTCCTTCTTCACCTTTCCGAAGGTGCCGCTCTCTCCGGCTCCCGGAGGCGAAGAAGCGGCTTCTTCGCGCAAAGACGATTGTGCCGCTCACTGTGCACTCCTTAGCGCGGCTTCTGCCGAAAGACGCCCGGGAGCAGCTCTTAGCTCCGGAGAGCATCGTACCTTCGTCTTTAGCGTCTCTTCTCGTCTACATCTTAGCAAAAAGCGTTTCTACTATGTCTGGCGAGGAAAAACTGTGCCAGCACAGCAAACATCTCCCATCGTGTTCTAGACGTTGCACGGAGGTGTGCCGAGTGTTTGGCATGAAGAAAAGAAAAGTTGTCCAAAACAGCTTCCAACGGAATGTTCATGTGATTGGAAACGTCAGGAGAGTGCAAAGGTACTGTTTTCTAGCAGTTGGCAAGCGGCGCACACAATCCCAGTGTTGTACAGCTTCCTTCTTCACCTTTCCGAAGGTGCCGCTCTCTCCGGCTCCCGGAGGCGAAGAAGCGGCTTCTTCGCGCAAAGACGATTGTGCCGCTCACTGTGCACTCCTTAGCGCGGCTTCTGCCGAAAGACGCCCGGGAGCGGCTCTTAGCTCCGGAGAGCATCGTACCTTCGTCTTCAGCGTCTCTTCTCGTCTACATCTTAGCAAAAAACCTTTCTACTATGTCTGGCGAGGAAAAACTCTGCAAGCACAGAAAACATCTCCCATCGTGTTCTAGACGTTGCACGGAGGTGTTCCGAGTGTTTGGCATGAAGAAAAGAAAAGTTGTCCAAAACAGCTTCCAATCGAATGTTCATGTGATTGGAAAAGTCAGGAGAGTGCAAAGGTACTGTTTTCTAGCAGTTGGCAAGCGGCGCACACAATCCCAGTGTTGTACAGCTTCCTTCTTCACCTTTCCGAAGGTGCCGCTCTCTCCGGCTCCCGGAGGCGAAGAAGCGGCTTCTTCGCGCAAAGACGATTGTGCCGCTCACTGTGCTCTCCTTAGCGCGGCATCTGCCGAAAGACGCCCGGGAGCGGCTCTTAGCTCCGGACAGCATCGTACCTTCGTCTTTAGCGTCTCTTCTCGTCTACATCTTAGCAAAAAGCTTTTCCACTATGTCTGGCGAGGAAAAACTCTGCAAGCACAGAAAACATCTCCCATCGTGTTCTAGACGTTGCACGGAGGTGTGCCGAGTGTTTGGCATGAACAAAAGAAAAGTTGTCCAAAACAGCTTCCAATCGAATGTTCATGTGATTGGAAAAGTCAGGAGAGTGCAAAGGTACTGTTTTCTAGCAGTTGGCAAGCTGCGCACACAATCCCAGTGTTGTACAGCTTCCTTCTTCACCTTTCCGAAGGTGCCGCTCTCTCCGGCTCCCGGAGGCGAAGAAGCGGCTTCTTCGCGCAAAGACGATTGTGCCGCTCACTGTGCACTCCTTAGCGCGGCTTCTGCAGAAAGACGCCCGGGAGCGGCTCTTAGCTCGGGAGAGCATCGTACCTTCGTCTTTAGCGTCTATTGTGGTCTACATCCTAGCAAAAAACTTTTCTACTATGTCAGGCGAGGAAAAACTGTGCCAGCACAGAAAACATCTCCCATCGTGTTCTAGACGTTGCATGGAGGTGTGCCGAGTGTTTGGCATGAAGAAAAGAAAAGTTGTCCAAAACAGCTTCCAATCGAATGTTCATGTGATTGGAAAAGTCAGGAGAGTGCAAAGGTACTGTTTTCTAGCAGTTGGCAAGCTGCGCACACAATCCCAGTGTTGTACAGCTTCCTTCTTCACCTTTCCGAAGGTGCCGCTCTCTCCGGCTCCCGGAGGCGAAGAAGCGGCTTCTTCGCGCAAAGACGATTGTGCCGCTCACTGTGCTCTCCTTAGCGCGGCTTCTGCCGAAAGACGCCCGGGAGCGGCTCTTAGCTCCGGAGAGCATCGTACCTTCGTCTTTAGCGTCTCTTCTCGTCTACATCTTAGCAAAAAGCTTTTCCACTATGTCTGGCGAGGAAAAACTGTGCCAGCACAGAAAACATCGCCCATCGTGTTCTAGACGTTGCACGGAGGTGTGCCGAGTGTTTGGCATGAAGAAAAGAAAAGTTGTCCAAAACAGCTTCCAATCGAATGTTCATGTGATTGGAAAAGTCAGGAGAGTGCAAAGGTACTGTTTTCTAGCAGTTGGCAAGCTGCGCACACAATCCCAGTGTTGTACAGCTTCCTTCTTCACCTTTCCGAAGGTGCCGCTCTCTCCGGCTCCCGGAGGCGAAGAAGCGGCTTCTTCGCACAAAGACGATTGTGCCGCTCACTGTGCACTCCTTAGCGCGGCTTCTGCCGAAAGACGCCCGGGAGCGGCTCTTAGCTCCGGACAGCATCGTACCTTCGTCTATAGCGTCTCTTCTCGTCTACATCTTAGCAAAAAGCTTTTCCACTATGTCTGGCGAGGAAAAACTGTGCCAGCACAGAAAACATCTCCCATCGTGTTCTAGACGTTGCACGTTCCCTATACTTAGGCTGATTTTCCTTCCTGGGGATAGGGTTAGGCTTCAGCCTAGGGCTTGGAGTTTTTTAACCAGGAAGCCCTGGGCTCCAGGCACACTGCAGCTGCGAAAGGCATCCCCAGGGGAGCGCAAAAGTGACACAACTTGGCTGCCACCACTGATATTTCCATGAGACCATCCCGAACCATAGCCTGATTTTCCTTCCTAGGGTTAAGGGTTGAGTTACGCCTGGGGTAAGGGTTCTATTAACCAGAAAGCCCTGAGTTCCAAGAACACAGCAGCTGCGAAGGACTACCCAAGAAGAGCGCAAAAGTACCACAACATCCCTGCCTCCACAGCTTTTTCCTTGGGGACATGCCTAATTTCTGGCTGATTTGCCTTTCTCGTCTTAGGGTTGGGGTTCGGCCTAGGGCTAGGATTTTTTTAACTAGGAAGCCCTGACTTCCAGGCTTACTTCATCTGCCAAAAGCATCCCAAAGGGAGTGCAGAAGTGCCACAACATGGCTGCTTTCACGGCTTTTCCCTTAGGAAGAACCCTAATACGCGGCTGATTTACCTTCCTAGGGTTACTGTTAGGCTTAGGCCTAGGACTTTTAAAACCAGGAAGCCCTGGGCTCCAGGCACATGCAGCTGCAAAAGGCATCCCAAGAGGGCTGCAGAAGTGACACAACTTGGCTGCCCCTGCTGCTATTCTCATGAGACCATCCCGAACCATAGGCTGATTTTCCTTCCTAGGGTTAAGGTTTGAGTTACGCCTAGGGTAAGAGTTCTATTAACCAGAAAGACCTGAGTTCCAAGAACACAGCAGCTGCGAAGGACTAGCCAAGGAGAGCGCAAAAGTACCACAACATGCCTGCCTCCACAGCTTTTTCCTTGGGGACATGCCTAATTCCTGGCTGATTTGCCTTTCTCGTCTTAGGGTTGGGGTTCGGCCTAGGGCTTGGAGTTTTAAAATCAGGAAGCCCTGAGTTCCAGGCACACTGGAGCTGTGAAAGGCATCCAAAAGGGAGTGCAAAAGTGCCACAACATGGCTGCTTTCACGGCTTTTTCCTTGGCAAGAAGCCTAACACCAGGCTGATTTCCCTTCCCAGGGTTACTGTTAGGCTTAGGCCTAGGGCTAGGATTTTTAAAACTAGGAAGCCCTGGGCTGCAGGCACACTGCAGCTGTTCAAGGCATCCCAAGGGGAGTACAAAAGTGCAACAACATGGCAGCTTTCACAGCTTTTTCCTTGGCACCATCCCTATACCTAGGCTGTTTTATCTGCCTAGGGTAAGGGTTAGGGTTCAGCCTAGGGCTTGGAGTTTTTTAACCAGGAAGCCCTGAGTTCCAGGCTTACTGCATCTGCCAAAGGCATCCCAAAGGGAGTGCAAAAGTGCCACAACATGGCTGCTTTCACGGCTTTACCCTTAGGAAGAAACCTAATACGCGGCTGATTTACCTTCCGAGGGTTACTGTTAGGCTTAGGCCTAGGACTTTTAAAACCAGGAAGCCCTGGGCTCCAGGCACACTGCAGCTGTTAAAGGCATCCCAAGAGGGCCGCAGAAGTGACACAACTTGGCTACCTCTGCTTCTATTCTCATGAGACCATCCCGAACCATAGGCTGATTTTCCTTCCTAGGGTTAAGGTTTGAGTTTCGCCTAGGGTAAGGGTTCTATTAACCAGAAAGACCTGAGTTCCAAGAACACAGCAGCTGCGAAGGTCTACCCAAGAAGAGCGCAAAAGTACCACAACGGGCCTGCCTCCACAGCCTTTTCCTTGGGGACATGCCTAATTCCTGGCTGATTTGCCTTTCTCGTCTTAGGGTTGGGGTTCGGCCTAGGGCTAGGATATTTGTAACTAGGAAGCCCTGAGTTCCAGGCTTACTGCATCTGCCAAAGTCATCCCAAAGGGTGTGCAGAAGTGCCACAACATGGCTGCTTTCACGGCTTTTCCCTTAGGAAGAACCCTAATACGCGGCTGATTTACCTTCCTAGGGTTACTGTTAGGCTTAGGCCTAGGACTTTTAAAACCAGGAAGCCCTAGGCTCCAGGCACACTGCAGCTGCGATAGGCATCCCAAGGGGAGCGCAAAAGTGACACAACTTTGCTGCCACCACTGATATTTCCATGAGACCATCCCAAATCATAGGCTGATTTTCCTTCCTAGGGTTAAGGTTTGAGTTACGCCTAGGGTAAGGGTTCTATTAACCAGAAAGCCCTGAATTCCAAGAACACAGCAGCTGCGAAGGACTAGCCAAGGAGAGCGCAAAAGTACCACAACATGCCTGCGTCGACAGCTTTTTCCTTGGGGACATGCCTAATTCCTGGCTGATTTGCCTTTCTTGTCTTAGGGTTGGGGTTCGGCCTAGGGCTAGGATTTTTTTAACTAGGAAGCCCTGAGTTCCAGGCTTACTGCATCTGCCAAAGGCATCCCAAAGGGAGTGCAGAAGTGCCACAACATGGCTGCTTTCACGGCTTTTCCCTTAGGAAGAACCCTAATACGCGGCTGATTTACCTTCCTAGGGTTACTGTTAGGCTTAGGCCTAGGACTTTTAAAACCAGGAAGCCCTGGGCTCCAGGCACACTGCAGCTGTTAAAGGCATCCCAAAAGGGCCGCAGAAGTGACACAACTTGGCTGCCTCTGCTTCTATTCTCATGAGACCATCCCGAACCATAGGCTGATTTTCCTTCCTAGGGTTAATGTTTGAGTTTCGCCTAGGGGAAGAGGTCTATTAAAGCAGAAAGACCTGAGTTCCAAGAACACAGCAGCTGCGAAGGACTAGCCAAGAAGAGCGCAAAAGTACCACAACATGCCTGCCTCCACAGCTTTTTCCTTGGGGACATGCCTAATTCCTGGCTGATTTGCCTTTCTCGTCTTAGGGTTGGGGTTCGGCCTAGGGCTAGGATTTTTTTAACTAGGAAGCCCTGAGTTCCAGGCTTACTGCAACTGCCAAAGGCATCACAAAGGGAGTGCAGAAGTGCCACAACATGGCTGCTTTCACGGCTTTCCCCTTAGGAAGAACCCTAATACGCGGCTGATTTACCTTCCTAGGGTTACTGTTAGGCTTAGGCCTTGGACTTTTAAAACTAGGACGCCCTGGGCTCCAGGCACACTGCAGCTGTTCAAGGCATCCCAAGGGGAGTACTAAAGTACCACAACATGGCAGCTTTCACAGCTTTTTCCTTGGCACCATCCCTATACATAGGCTGATTTATCTGCCTAGGGTTAGGGTTAGGGTTCAGCCTAGGGCTTGGAGTTTTTTAACCAGGAAGCCCTGAGTTCCAGGCTTACTGCATCTGCCAAATGCATCCCAAAGGGAGTGCAAAAGTGCCACAACATGGCTGCTTTCACGGCTTTTCCCTTAGGAAGAACCCTAATACGCGGCTGATTTACCTTCCTAGGGTTACTGTTAGGCTTAGGCCTAGGACTTTTAAAACCAGGAAGCCCTGGGTTCCAGGCACATGCAGCTGTTAAAGGCATCCCAAGAGGGCCACAGAAGTGACACAACTTGGCTGCCTCTGCTTCTATTCTCATGAGACCATCCCGAACCATAGGCTGATTTTCCTTCCTAGGGTTAAGGTTTGAGTTATGCCTAGGGTAAGAGTTCTATTAACCAGAAAGCCCTGAGTTCCAAGAACACAGCAGCTGCGAAGGACTACCCAAGAAGAGCGCAAAAGTACCACAACGTGCCTGCCTCCACAGCTTTTTCCTTGGGGACATGCCTAATTCCTGGCTGATTTGCCTTTCTCATCTTAGGGTTGGGGTTCGGCCTAGGGCTAGGATTTTTTTAACTAGGAAGCCCTGAGTTCCAGGCTTACTGCATCTGCCAAAGGCATCCCAAAGGGAGTGCAGAAGTGCCACAACATGGCTGCTTTCACGGCTTTTCCCTTAGGAAGAACCCTAATACGCAGCTGATTTACCTTCCTAGGGTTACTGTTAGGCTTAGGCCTAGGACTTTTAAAACCAGGAAGCCCTGGGCTCCAGGCACATGCAGCTGCGAAAGGCATCCCATGAGGGCCGCAGAAGTGACACAACTTGGCTGCCTCTGCTTCTATTCTCATGAGACCATCCTGAACCATAGGCTGATTTTCCTTCCTAGGGTTAATGTTTGAGTTACGCCTAGGGTAAGAGTTCTATTAACCAGAAAGACCTGAGTTCCAAGAACATAGCAGCTGCGAAGGACTACCCAAGAAGAGCGCAAAAGTACCACAACGTGCCTGCCTCCACAGCTTTTTCCTTGGGGACATGCCTAATTCCTGGCTGATTTGCCTTTCTCGTCTTAGGGTTGGGGTTCGGCCTAGGGCTAGGATTTTTTTAACTAGGAAGCCCTGAGTTCCAGGCTTACTGCATCTGCCAAAGGCATCCCAAAGGGTGTGCAGAAGTGCCACAACATGGCTGCTTTCACAGCTTTTCCCTTAGGAAGAACCCTAATACGCGGCTGATTTACCTTCCTAGGGTTACTGTTAGGCTTAGGCCTAGGACTTTTAAAACCAGGAAGCCCTGGGCTCCAGGCACTCTGCAGCTGCGAAAGGCATCCCAAGGGGAGCGCAAAAGTGACGCAACTTGGCTGCCACCACTGATATTTCCATGAGACCATCCCGAAACATAGGCTGATTTTCCTTCCTAGGGTTAAGGTTTGAGTTACGCCTAGGGTAAGGGTTCTATTAACCAGAAAGCCCTGAGTTCCAAGAACACAGCAGCTGCGAAGGACTAGCCAAGAAGAGCGCAAAAGTACCACAACATGCCTGCCTCCACAGCTTTTTCCTTGGGGACATGCCTAATTCCTGGCTGATTTGCCTTTCTCGTCTTAGGGTTGGGGTTCGGCCTAGGGCTAGGATTTTTAAAATCAGGAAGCCCTGAGTTCCAGGCACACTGGAGCTGTGAAAGGCATCCAAAAGGGAGTGCAAAAGTGCCACAACATGGCTGCTTTCACGGCTTTTTCCTTGGCAAGAAGCCTAACACCAGGCTGATTTCCCTTCCCAGGGTTACTGTTAGGCTTAGGCCTAGGGCTAGGATTTTTAAAACTAGGAAGCCCTGGGCTCCAGGCACACTGCAGCTGTTCAAGGCATCCCAAGGGGAGTACAAAAGTGCAACAACATGGCAGCTTTCACAGCTTTTTCCTTGGCACCATCCCTATACCTAGGCTGTTTTATCTGCCTAGGGTTAGGGTTAGGGTTCAGCCTAGGGCTTGGAGATTTTAACCCGGAAGCCCTGAGTTCCAGGCTTACTGCATCTGCCAAAGGCATCCCAAAGGGAGTGCAAAAGTGCCACAACATGGCTGCTTTCACGGCTTTTCCCTTAGGAAGAACCCGAATACTCGGCTGATTTACCTTCCTAGGGTTACTGTAAGGCTTAGGCCTAGGACTTTTAAAACCAGGAAGCCCTGGGCTCCAGGCACACTGCAGCTGCGAAAGGCATCCCAAGGGGAGCGCAAAAGTGACACAACTTGGCTGCCACCACTGATATTTCCATGAGACCATCCCGAACCATAGGCTGATTTTCCTTCCTAGGGTGAGGGTTAGAGTTACGCCTAGGGTTAGTGTTTTTTTAACCAGAAAGCCCTGAGTTCCAAGAACACAGCAGCTGCCAAGGACTACCCAAGAGGAGGGGAAAAGTGCCACAACATGGCTGCCTCCAGCGCTTTTTCCTTGGGACCATCATTGAACCTAGGCTGATTTACTTGCCTCCAGTTCCACCTATGGTCACGCCAAGAGATAGGGATTTTAAATCAGTAAACCCTGAGCTCCAGACCCAGTGAAGCTGCAAAAGGCTTCCCAAGGGCAGCCAAAAATTGCCTCAACATGCTCCTTCCAGTGCTTTTTTCCTTGGGAACATCCCTATACCCAGGCTGATTTATCTGCCTAGGGTTAGGGTTAGGGTTCAGCCTAGAGATAGGATTTTTTCAAACAGGAAGCCCTGAATTCCAGGCACACTGCAGCTGTTAAAGGCAGTGTTCTACGTCAACCGCAACTTAGTCTGAAATAAATGCTTTTTCCCTGAGAGCATCTGAGAGGTTTGCATGAAGCACTGATATCTGACATTTGCAATTTTGAATAGGAGAGGAGAAAGAAAATGGGAAGAAGTTTTTAATTTTAGTGGTTTCAATGTTAATTTCCGTACACTTTTTCAAAACTTGTCAGCTCAAATGCCCATCAACATCTTTTAGTCATCTGTAAGTCAGTATTCATATAAAATGTGCTTCAAATCAAAAGAATTTCAAATTTGCACTCCAAATTTCTATGCCTAGATTTATGATTTCCTACACATATTAGATGAAAGGAAGGCCTTTTTTACTGTGGGAGTGCTGGAACACTGGAACAGGTTGCCCAGGGAAGTTGTGGGTGTCCCATCCCTGAAAGTATTCAAGGTCAGCTTGGACGGGGCTTGGAGCAGCAACAAAGGAGAAGCTTGATGGTAGAGAAACAAAGTTGGACTATAGAAGAAACTGGGATTGAAGTATAGGAGCAAGTTTTCTCTCAGCTCTTGGGGTAAATTCAAAGTTGTACAAAATGACATTTATCTGTGCTATTCACTACTGTAACAGAAATGTTCATGAAAACTGTACAGAAGATAGCAAATTTTAAAAGAGATAAGAATTACAGCATAAAATCCATGGGATGGGTTACAACATGAGACACTCTCTAAGAGAAAATCTCTGTGTTTCAGCACTTCATCATGGTAAGATTTCATGAAGTGCCAAAGAAGGCGGCAAAATATCATTCGGGACGTTATTTCCTGGAATTCAGCCTGGCCATTAGTAGGAACTGGGTTTGAACACATCATGTAGATATACCACACACACTTTCCCTTCACTGAAAAATGACTGTTTACAACGAAGAAGCAATTGACGATCAAAATTGATTGAAAGCATCTTAAACATGTCAAGTATTTCATTGTAGATGATCTGTGATCCAAATGCTTCTTCCACCTTCGAGAGGGACAGAACAATTCTTCCATATCATGATGGTTTAAAATTGTATCAACCAATGTTTTCTGCTGAAAAGATAGCATCTATTTTTTTCTATTTTTGGAAGAAAATATTCCTAGACATACAACAGGTGAGAACTAAGTAATTTTAAAGAAGCAAATGACATGAAAATATTCTGTAAATAGAATGAAATGAAAAGCTGTGTTTTAAATAGGAGCTAAATATGAAACAGAATTTTTGTACCAGGCATTTGAATTACTGCACCAGCTCTTTTGCCCATCAAGAGAGGCATTGAGCATTTCAGTCTTTTCCAAGGTGTTCATGATCTGCTATGCTGATCTCTGTGTGTGCCTAGGTGTGTGTGGAAGGGGGGGCATGTGAAGGGGAGTGTGTATGTTTGCTTTACAATTGTTGTGGCAGATTCATGCCTCAGCTCCACATTTTGTTTTAGAAAGGTCACACAGAGTGGATGTGAAGTTTACTATCAACAAGAGATCAATTCCCAAATCATCCATTTCACTCTACCTTATAAATCATGTGCTTTGTTGCATATTTTATCAAATCTACTTTCAAGCCAGATGGAGGAAGGAGGATGTGGCAATCCCTCCACCATCTTGCAACTTTTATGCAAGTAGGTTTTCAAGAAAATCATCATTTCTCTTTGAAATATGTCTGGAACAGGCATGATGGTAGTGTCAACCTGTTGGAGTTTTTGTTGCTGGAAGAAGTTATACAAAAGGATTGGTTTTTACATTGACCAGTTACTGAATCAAGCTCAGGAATACATTGGAAATTCAACTGGGGCTTCCTTTCCCCGGCAGACTACTTCTAGAACGAGCTTGTACACTGAAGCTTACTCTTTTGCCCTCTTTTTGTTTCTTTCCTATTTTCTTGGCTTCTTTGCCACTCTCTAGACAATTTTGGAACTTTTTTCCCAACTCAAATGGTTTCAGTAGTCTGATTGTGATCATACATTTTTACAAGGAATTTTTAAAATCTTTCCTCCAGTTAAGAAAGTCAAGGACTTAGGTCTTTTTCTTCCCTTATCAATATTGCAATGAAATTGATAAGTAAAGACCAACTCTTTCTTTTTGTTTTTAACCCAAGCAAATAATTCCCATCCATTCATCCATTTGGTGGACCAATAGTTGCCATTCTGATGGAAGTTGTCACTTCTTAACAGTAGGCATTCTGTGACTATGTTGACAGCACTTTGGGTGAAGATCCTAACTGGTCTTAGATACACATAGGGAGAAATTTGCTCAGCCAGTGTCAGTCTTAAGCATGCGTATCAGAAGATCTTTCTAGAGCTGGGAATTTTCCCATGAAAGGGATTCAGTTAGGGAAGAGACACTTGCCCCAGAGGTTTACATTCTTCTTGAAGACTGCTTAAGGAACTTAGATGCCATGTCCATTTGGATCTGTGTCTGCACAGAACTTTGTCATGCCAGTGCTTGAAATGCATCTTGAAGAGAATTCACTAGCACAGAATGAATGAGAGTGGAAGGGGTTGGTGGGGCTAACCAGGCCCAACCCCCCTGCCTAAACCAGGATACCTAGAGCCTCTTGCCCAGGATTCTATCTGGGTGTACTTTTAATGTCTTCAAAGATCCAGGCTCCACAATCTTTCTGGGCAGTCTGTGCCGTGGTTCACTCACCCTCACAGTAAAGAATCATTTCCTGATGTTCCTGTATTTCAGTGTGTGCCCACTGCCTCTTGTCTTTTCACTCAGCATCACTGAAAAGACACTGATTCCCTCCCCTTTGCACTATTGCTTCCATATGGATGTGTGCTGCCATGTAGAGATATGTCAAAAACCTCCCTGAAGCCCAGGCAGATAATATTCCCTTCATCTACCAGTCAAGTTGATTCATCAGAGGAGTTTAAAGTTATGTTCAGCATGAAATGCCCCTGAAAAATCATGCTAACTACATTATTGTGTCGTCTTTCATGTGCCTGGCAAGGTTTTCCAGGAAGAGCTGCTTCATCAACTTCCTGGGTATAAAAAAGAGGGTGGCGGGTTTGTACGATTGCGAGTCCTCCTAATTGCCTTTTTTGAAGATGAGTGTCATTTGCTTACATCCAGTCCTTAGCCTCTCTTCTCGTCTACATCTTAGCAAAAAGCTTTTCCATTATGTCTGGCAAGGAGAAATTGTGCCAGCACAGAAAACATCTCCTATCGTGTTCTAGACGTTGCACGGAGGTGTGCCGAGTGTTTGGCATGAAGAAAAGAAAACTTGTCCAAAGCAGCTTCCAATCGAATGTTCATGTGATTGGAAAAGTCAGGAGAGTGCAAAGGTACTGTTTTCTAGCAGTTGGCAAGGGGCGCACACAATCCCAGTGCTGTACAGCTTCCTTCTTCACCTTTCCGAAGGTGCCGCTCTCTCCGGCTCCCGGAGGCGAAGAAGCGGCTTCTTCGCGCAAAGACGATTGTGCCGCTCACTGTGCACTCCTTAGCGCGGCTTCTGCCGAAAGACGCCCGGGAGCGGCTCTTAGCTCCGGACAGCATCGTACCTTCGTCTTTAGCGTCTCTTCTCGTCTACATCTTAGCAAATAACTTTTCTACTATGTCAGGCGAGGAAAAACTGTGCCAGCACAGAAAACATCTCCCATCGTGTTCTAGACGTTGCACGGAGGTGTGCCGAGTGTTTGGCATGAAGAAAAGAAAAGTTGTCCAAAACAGCTTCCAATCGAATGTTCATGTGATTGGAAAAGTCAGGAGAGTGCAAAGGTACTGTTTTCTAGCAGTCGGCAAGCTGCGCACACAATCCCAGTGTTGTACAGCTTCCTTCTTCACCTTTCCGAAGGTGCCGCTCTCTCCGGCTCCCGGAGGCGAAGAAGCGGCTTCTTCGCGCAAAGACGATTGTGCCGCTCACTGTGCTCTCCTTAGCGCGGCTTCTGCTGAAAGACGCCCGGGAGCGGCTCTTAGCTCCGGAGAGCATCGTACCTTCGTCTTTAGCGTCTTTTGTGGTCTACATCCTAGCAAAAAGCTTTTCTACTATGTCTGGCGAGGAAAAACTGTGCCAGCACAGAAAACATCTCCCATCGTGTTCTAGACGTTGCACGGAGGTGTGCCGAGTGTTTGGCATGAAGGAAAGAAAAGTTGTCCAAAACAGCTTCCAACGGAATGTTCATGTGATTGGAAACGTCAGGAGAGTGCAAAGGTACTGTTTTCTATCAGTTGGCAAGCTGCGCACACAATCCCAGTGTTGTACAGCTTCCTTCTTCACCTTTCCGAAGGTGCCGCTCTCTCCGGCTCCCGGAGGCGAAGAAGCGGCTTCTTCGCGCAAAGACGATTGTGCCGCTCACTGTGCTCTCCTTAGCGCGGCTTCTGCCGAAAGACGCCCGGGAGCAGCTCATAGCTCCGGACAGCATCGTACCTTCGTCTTTAGCGTCTCTTCTCGTCTACATCTTAGCAAAAAGCTTTTCCACTATGTCTGGCGAGGAAAAACTGTGCCAGCACAGAAAACATCTCCCATCGTGTTCTAGACGTTGCACGGAGGTGTGCCGAGTGTTTGGCATGAAGAACAGAAAAGTTGTCCAAAACAGCTTCCAATCGAATGTTCATGTGATTGGAAAAGTCAGGAGAGTGCAAAGGTACTGTTTTCTAGCAGTTGGCAAGCTGCGCACACAATCCCAGTGTTGTACAGCTTCCTTCTTCACCTTTCCGAAGGTGCCGCTCTCTCCGGCTCCCGGAGGCGAAGAAGCGGCTTCTTCGCGCAAAGACGATTGTGCCGCTCACTGTGCTCTCCTTAGCGCGGCTTCTGCCGAAAGACGCCCGGGAGCGGCTCTTAGCTCCGGACAGCATCGTACCTTCGTCTTTAGCGTCTCTTCTCGTCTACATCTTAGCAAAAAGCTTTTCCACTATGTCTGGCGAGGAAAAACTGTGCAAGCACAGAAAACATCTCCCATCGTGTTCTAGACGTTGCACGGAGGTGTGCCGAGTGTTTGGCATGAAGAAAAGAAAAGTTGTCCAAAACAGCTTCCAATCGAATGTTCATGTGATTGGAAAAGTCAGGAGAGTGCAAAGGTACTGTTTTCTATCAGTTGGCAAGCTGCGCACACAATCCCAGTGTTGTACAGCTTCCTTCTTCACCTTTCCGAAGGTGCCGCTCTCTCCGGCTCCCGGAGGCGAAGAAGCGGCTTCTTCGCGCAAAGACGATTGTGCCGCTCACTGTGCACTCCTTAGCGCGGCTTCTGCCGAAAGACGCCCGGGAGCGGCTCTTAGCTCCGGAGAGCATCGTACCTTCGTCTTTAGCGTCTTTTGTGGTCTACATCCTAGCAAAAAACTTTTCTACTATGTCTGGCGAGGAAAAACTGTGCAAGCACAGAAAACATCTCCCATCGTGTTCTAGACGTTGCACGGAGGTGTGCCGAGTGTTTGGCATGAAGAAAAGAAAAGTTGTCCAAAACAGCTTCCAACGGAATGTTCATGTGATTGGAAAAGTCAGGAGAGTGCAAAGGTACTGTTTTCTAGCAGTTGGCAAGCTGCGCACACAATCCCAGTGTTGTACAGCTTCCTTCTTCACCTTTCCGAAGGTGCCGCTCTCTCCGGCTCCCGGAGGCGAAGAAGCGGCTTCTTCGCGCAAAGACGATTGTGCCGCTCACTGTGCACTCCTTAGCGCGGCTTCTGCCGAAAGACGCCCGGGAGCGGCTCTTAGCTCCGGACAGCATCGTACCTTCGTCTTTAGCGTCTCTTCTCGTCTACATCTTAGCAAAAAGCTTTTCCACTATGTCTGGCGAGGAAAAACTGTGCCAGCACAGAAAACATCTCCCATCGTGTTCTAGACGTTGCACGGAGGTGTGCCGAGTGTTTGGCATGAAGAAAAGAAAAGTTGTCCAAAACAGCTTCCAATCGAATGTTCATGTGATTGGAAAAGTCAGGAGAGTGCAAAGGTACTGTTTTCTAGCAGTTGGCAAGCTGCGCACACAATCCCAGTGTTGTACAGCTTCCTTCTTCACCTTTCCGAAGGTGCCGCTCTCTCCGGCTCCCGGAGGCGAAGAAGCGGCTTCTTCGCGCAAAGACGATTGTGCCGCTCACTGTGCTCTCCTTAGCGCGGCTTCTGCCGAAAGACGCCCGGGAGCAGCTCTTAGCTCCGGACAGCATCGTACCTTCGTCTTTAGCGTCTCTTCTCGTCTACATCTTAGCAAAAAGCTTTTCCACTATGTCTGGCGAGGAAAAACTGTGCAAGCACAGAAAACATCTCCCATCGTGTTCTAGACGTTGCACGTTCCCTATACTTAGGCTGATTTTCCTTCCTGGGGATAGGGTTAGGCTTCAGCCTAGGGCTTGGAGTTTTTTAACCAGGAAGCCCTGGGCTCCAGGCACACTGCAGCTGCGAAAGGCATCCCAAGGGGAGCGCAAAAGTGACACAACTTGGCTGCCACCACTGATATTTCCATGAGACCATCCCGAACCATAGCCTGATTTTCCTTCCTAGCGTTAAGGTTTGAGTTACGCCTGGGGTAAGGGTTCTATTAACCAGAAAGCCCTGAGTTCCAAGAACACAGCAGCTGCGAAGGACTACCCAAGAAGAGCGCAAAAGTACCACAACATGCCTGCCTCCACAGCTTTTTCCTTGGGGACATGCCTAATTTCTGGCTGATTTGCCTTTCTCGTCTTAGGGTTGGGGTTCGGCCTTGGGCTAGGATTTTTTTAACTAGGAAGCCCTGACTTCCAGGCTTACTTCATCTGCCAAAAGCATCCCAAAGGGAGGGCAGAAGTGCCACAACATGGCTGCTTTCACGGCTTTTCCCTTAGGAAGAACCCTAATACGCGGCTGATTTACCTTCCTAGGGTTACTGTTAGGCTTAGGCCTAGGACTTTTAAAACCAGGAAGCCCTGGGCTCCAGGCACATGCAGCTGCAAAAGGCATCCCAAGAGGGCCGCAGAAGTGACACAACTTGGCTGCCTCTGCTTCTATTCTCATGAGACCATCCTGAACCATAGGCTGAATTTCCTTCCTAGGGTTAAGGTTTGAGTTAAGCCTAGGGTAAGAGTTCTATTAACCAGAAAGACCTGAGTTCCAAGAACACAGCATCTGCGAAGGACTACTCAAGAAGAGCGCAAAAGTACCACAACATGCCTGCCTCCACAGCTTTTTCCTTGGGGACATGCCTAATTCCTGGCTGATTTGCCTTTCTCGTCTTAGGGTTGGGGTTCGGCCTAGGGCTAGGATATTTTTAACTAGGAAGCCCTGAGTTCCAGGCTTACTGCATCTACCAAAGGCATCCCAAAGGGAGTGCAAAAGTGCCACAACATGGCTGCTTTCACGGCTTTTCCCTTAGGAAGAACCCTAATACGCGGCTGATTTACCTTCCTAGGGTTACTGTTAGGCTTAGGCCTAGGACTTTTAAAACCAGGAAGCCCTGGGCTCCAGGCACATGCAGCTGCAAAAGGCATCCCAAGAGGGCTGCAGAAGTGACACAACTTGGCTGCCTCTGCTGCTATTCTCATGAGACCATCCCGAACCATAGGCTGATTTTCCTTCCTAGGGTTAAGGTTTGAGTTACGCCTAGGGTAAGAGTTCTATTAACCAGAAAGACCTGAGTTCCAAGAACACAGCAGCTGCGAAGGACTACCCAAGGAGAGCGCAAAAGTACCACAACATGCCTGCCTCCACAGCTTTTTCCTTGGGGACATGCCTAATTCCTGGCTGATTTGCCTTTCTCGTCTTAGGGTTGGGGTTCGGCCTAGGGCTTGGAGTTTTAAAATCAGGAAGCCCTGAGTTCCAGGCACACTGGAGCTGTGAAAGGCATCCAAAAGGGAGTGCAAAAGTGCCACAACATGGCTGCTTTCACGGCTTTTTCCTTGGCAAGAAGCCTAACACCAGGCTGATTTCCCTTCCCAGGGTTACTGTTAGGCTTAGGCCTAGGGCTAGGATTTTTAAAACTAGGAAGCCCTGGGCTGCAGGCACACTGCAGCTGTTCAAGGCATCCCAAGGGGAGTACAAAAGTGCAACAACATGGCAGCTTTCACAGCTTTTTCCTTGGCACCATCCCTATACCTAGGCTGTTTTATCTGCCTAGGGTAAGGGTTAGGGTTCAGCCTAGGGCTTGGAGTTTTTTAACCAGGAAGCCCTGAGTTCCAGGCTTACTGCATCTGCCAAAGGCATCCCAAAGGGAGTGCAAAAGTGCCACAACATGGCTGCTTTCACGGCTTTTCCCTTAGGAAGAACCCTAATACGCGGCTGATTTACCTTCCGCGGGTTACTGTTAGGCTTAGGCCTAGGACTTTTAAAACCAGGAAGCCCTGGGCTCCAGGCACACTGCAGCTGTTAAAGGCATCCCAAGAGGGCCGCAGAAGTGACACAACTTGGCTGCCTCTGCTTCTATTCTCATGAGACCATCCCGAACCATAGGCTGATTTTCCTTCCTAGGGTTAAGGTTTGAGTTTCGCCTAGGGTAAGGGTTCTATTAACCAGAAAGACCTGAGTTCCAAGAACACAGCAGCTGCAAAGGACTACCCAAGAAGAGCGCAAAAGTACCACAACGTGCCTGCCTCCACAGCTTTTTCCTTGGGGACATGCCTAATTCCTGGCTGATTTGCCTTTCTCGTCTTAGGGTTGGGGTTCGGCCTAGGGCTAGGATATTTGTAACTAGGAAGCCCTGAGTTCCAGGCTTACTGCATCTGCCAAAGGCATCCCAAAGGGTGTGCAGAAGTGCCACAACATGGCTGCTTTCACGGCTTTTCCCTTAGGAAGAACCCTAATACGCGGCTGATTTACCTTCCTAGGGTTACTGTTAGGCTTAGGCCTAGGACTTTTAAAACCAGGAAGCCCTAGGCTCCAGGCACACTGCAGCTGCGAAAGGCATCCCAAGGGGAGCGCAAAAGTGACACAACTTGGCTGCCACCACTGATATTTCCATGAGACCATCCCAAATCATAGGCTGATTTTCCTTCCTAGGGTTAAGGTTTGAGTTACGCCTAGGGTAAGGGTTCTATTAACCAGAAAGCCCTGAATTCCAAGAACACAGCAGCTGCGAAGGACTAGCCAAGGAGAGCGCAAAAGTACCACAACATGCCTGCGTCGACAGCTTTTTCCTTGGGGACATGCCTAATTCCTGGCTGATTTGCCTTTCTCGTCTTAGGGTTGGGGTTCGGCCTAGGGCTAGGATATTTTTAACTAGGAAGCCCTGAGTTCCAGGCTTACTGCATCTGCCAAAGGCATCCCAAAGGGAGTGCAGAAGTGCCACAACATGGCTGCTTTCACGGCTTTTCCCTTAGGAAGAACCCTAATACGCGGCTGATTTACCTTCCCAGGGTTACTGTTAGGCTTAGGCCTAGGACTTTTAAAACCAGGAAGCCCTGGGCTCCAGGCACACTGCAGCTGCGAAAGGCATCCCAAGGGGAGCGCAAAAGTGACACAACTTGGCTGCCACCACTGATATTTCCATGAGACCATCCCGAACCATAGGCTGATTTTCCTTCCTAGGGTTAAGGTTTGAGTTACGCCTGGGGTAAGGGTTCTATTAACCAGAAAGCCCTGAGTTCCAAGAACACAGCAGCTGCGAAGGACTAGCCAAGAAGAGCGCAAAAGTACCACAACATGCCTGCCTCCACAGCTTTTTCCTTGGGGACATGCCTAATTCCTGGCTGATTTGCCTTTCTCGTCTTAGGGTTGGGGTTCGGCCTAGGGCTAGGATTTTTAAAATCAGGAAGCCCTGAGTTCCAGGCACACTGGAGCTGTGAAAGGCATCCAAAAGGGAGTGCAAAAGTGCCACAACATGGCTGCTTTCACGGCTTTTTCCTTGGCAAGAAGCCTAACACCAGGCTGATTTCCCTTCCTAGGGTTACTGTTAGGCTTTGGCCTAGGGCTAGGACTTTTAAAACTAGGAAGCCCTGGGCTCCAGGCACACTGCAGCTGTTCAAGGCATCCCAAGGGGAGTACTAAAGTACCACAACATGGCAGCTTTCACAGCTTTTTCCTTGGCACCATCCCTATACCTAGGCTGATTTATCTGCCTAGGGTTAGGGTTAGGGTTCAGCCTAGGGCTTGGAGTTTTTTAACCAGGAAGCCCTGAGTTCCAGGCTTACTGCATCTGCCAAAGGCATCCCAAAGGGAGTGCAAAAGTGCCACAACATGGCTGCTTTCACGGCTTTTCCCTTAGGAAGAACCCTAATACGCGGCTGATTTACCTTCCTAGGGTTACTGTTAGGCTTAGGCCTAGGACTTTTAAAACCAGGAAGCCCTGGGCTCCAGGCACACTGCAGCTGTTAAAGGCATCCTAAGAGGGCCGCAGAAGTGACACAACTTGGCTGCCTCTGCTTCTATTCTCATGAGACCATCCTGAACCATAGGCTGATTTTCCTTCCTAGGGTTAAGGTTTGAGTTACGCCTAGGGTAAGAGTTCTATTAACCAGAAAGCCCTGAGTTCCAAGAACACAGCAGCTGCGAAGGACTAGCCAAGAAGAGCGCAAAAGTACCACAACGTGCCTGCCTCCACAGCTTTTTCCTTGGGGACATGCCTAATTCCTGGCTGATTTGCCTTTCTCGTCTTAGGGTTGGGGTTCGGCCTAGGGCTAGGATATTTTTAACTAGGAAGCCCTGAGTTCCAGGCTTACTTCATCTGCAAAAAGCATCCCAAAGGGAGTGCAGAAGTGCCACAACATGGCTGCTTTCACGGCTTTTCCCTTAGGAAGAACCCTAATACGCGGCTGATTTACCTTCCTAGGGTTACTGTTAGGCTTAGGCCTAGGACTTTTAAAACCAGGAAGCCCTGGGCTCCAGGCACATGCAGCTGTTAAAGGCATCCCAAGAGGGCCACAGAAGTGACACAACTTGGCTGCCTCTGCTTCTATTCTCATGAGACCATCCCGAACCATAGGCTGATTTTCCTTCCTAGGGTTAAGGTTTGAGTTATGCCTAGGGTAAGAGTTCTATTAACCAGAAAGCCCTGAGTTCCAAGAACACAGCAGCTGCGAAGGACTACCCAAGAAGAGCGCAAAAGTACCACAACGTGCCTGCCTCCACAGCTTTTTCCTTGGGGACATGCCTAATTCCTGGCTGATTTGCCTTTCTCATCTTAGGGTTGGGGTTCGGCCTAGGGCTAGGATTTTTTTAACTAGGAAGCCCTGAGTTCCAGCCTTACTGCATCTGCCAAAGGCATCCCAAAGGGAGTGCAGAAGTGCCACAACATGGCTGCTTTCACGGCTTTTCCCTTAGGAAGAACCCTAATACGCAGCTGATTTACCTTCCTAGGGTTACTGTTAGGCTTAGGCCTAGGACTTTTAAAACCAGGAAGCCCTGGGCTCCAGGCACATGCAGCTGCGAAAGGCATCCCATGAGGGCCGCAGAAGTGACACAACTTGGCTGCCTCTGCTTCTATTCTCATGAGACCATCCTGAACCATAGGCTGATTTTCCTTCCTAGGGTTAATGTTTGAGTTACGCCTAGGGTAAGAGTTCTATTAACCAGAAAGACCTGAGTTCCAAGAACATAGCAGCTGCGAAGGACTAGCCAAGAAGAGCGCAAAAGTACCACAACGTGCCTGCCTCCACAGCTTTTTCCTTGGGGACATGCCTAATTCCTGGCTGATTTGCCTTTCTCGTCTTAGGGTTGGGGTTCGGCCTAGGGCTAGGATATTTGTAACTAGGAAGCCCTGAGTTCCAGGCTTACTGCATCTGCCAAAGGCATCCCAAAGGGTGTGCAGAAGTGCCACAACATGGCTGCTTTCACGGCTTTTCCCTTAGGAAGAACCCTAATACGCGGCTGATTTACCTTCCTAGGGTTACTGTTAGGCTTAGGCCTAGGACTTTTAAAACCAGGAAGCCCTAGGCTCCAGGCACACTGCAGCTGTGAAAGGCATCCCAAGGGGAGCGCAAAAGTGACACAACTTGGCTGCCACCACTGATATTTCCATGAGACCATCCCAAATCATAGGCTGATTTTCCTTCCTAGGGTTAAGGTTTGAGTTACGCCTAGGGTAAGGGTTCTATTAACCAGAAAGCCCTGAATTCCAAGAACACAGCAGCTGCGAAGGACTAGCCAAGGAGAGCGCAAAAGTACCACAACATGCCTGCGTCGACAGCTTTTTCCTTGGGGACATGCCTAATTCCTGGCTGATTTGCCTTTCTCGTCTTAGGGTTGGGGTTCGGCCTAGGGCTAGGATATTTTTAACTAGGAAGCCCTGAGTTCCAGGCTTACTGCATCTGCCAAAGGCATCCCAAAGGGAGTGCAGAAGTGCCACAACATGGCTGCTTTCACGGCTTTTCCCTTAGGAAGAACCCTAATACGCGGCTGATTTACCTTCCTAGGGTTACTGTTAGGCTTAGGCCTAGGACTTTTAAAACCAGGAAGCCCTGGGCTCCAGGCACACTGCAGCTGCGAAAGGCATCCCAAGGGGAGCGCAAAAGTGACACAACTTGGCTGCCACCACTGATATTTCCATGAGACCATCCCGAACCATAGGCTGATTTTCCTTCCTAGGGTTAAGGTTTGAGTTACGCCTGGGGTAAGGGTTCTATTAACCAGAAAGCCCTGAGTTCCAAGAACACAGCAGCTGCGAAGGACTAGCCAAGAAGAGCGCAAAAGTACCACAACATGCCTGCCTCCACAGCTTTTTCCTTGGGGACATGCCTAATTCCTGGCTGATTTGCCTTTCTCGTCTTAGGGTTGGGGTTCGGCCTAGGGCTAGGATTTTTAAAATCAGGAAGCCCTGAGTTCCAGGCACACTGGAGCTGTGAAAGGCATCCAAAAGGGAGTGCAAAAGTGCCACAACATGGCTGCTTTCACGGCTTTTTCCTTGGCAAGAAGCCTAACACCAGGCTGATTTCCCTTCCTAGGGTTACTGTTAGGCTTTGGCCTAGGGCTAGGACTTTTAAAACTAGGAAGCCCTGGGCTCCAGGCACACTGCAGCTGTTCAAGGCATCCCAAGGGGAGTACTAAAGTACCACAACATGGCAGCTTTCACAGCTTTTTCCTTGGCACCATCCCTATACCTAGGCTGATTTATCTGCCTAGGGTTAGGGTTAGGGTTCAGCCTAGGGCTTGGAGTTTTTTAACCAGGAAGCCCTGAGTTCCAGGCTTACTGCATCTGCCAAAGGCATCCCAAAGGGAGTGCAAAAGTGCCACAACATGGCTGCTTTCACGGCTTTTCCCTTAGGAAGAACCCTAATACGCGGCTGATTTACCTTCCTAGGGTTACTGTTAGGCTTAGGCCTAGGACTTTTAAAACCAGGAAGCCCTGGGCTCCAGGCACACTGCAGCTGTTAAAGGCATCCTAAGAGGGCCGCAGAAGTGACACAACTTGGCTGCCTCTGCTTCTATTCTCATGAGACCATCCTGAACCATAGGCTGATTTTCCTTCCTAGGGTTAAGGTTTGAGTTACGCCTAGGGTAAGAGTTCTATTAACCAGAAAGCCCTGAGTTCCAAGAACACAGCAGCTGCGAAGGACTAGCCAAGAAGAGCGCAAAAGTACCACAACGTGCCTGCCTCCACAGCTTTTTCCTTGGGGACATGCCTAATTCCTGGCTGATTTGCCTTTCTCGTCTTAGGGTTGGGGTTCGGCCTAGGGCTAGGATATTTTTAACTAGGAAGCCCTGAGTTCCAGGCTTACTTCATCTGCAAAAGGCATCCCAAAGGGAGTGCAGAAGTGCCACAACATGGCTGCTTTCACGGCTTTTCCCTTAGGAAGAACCCTAATACGCGGCTGATTTACCTTCCTAGGGTTACTGTTAGGCTTAGGCCTAGGACTTTTAAAACCAGGAAGCCCTGGGCTCCAGGCACATGCAGCTGTTAAAGGCATCCCAAGAGGGCCACAGAAGTGACACAACTTGGCTGCCTCTGCTTCTATTCTCATGAGACCATCCCGAACCATAGGCTGATTTTCCTTCCTAGGGTTAAGGTTTGAGTTATGCCTAGGGTAAGAGTTCTATTAACCAGAAAGCCCTGAGTTCCAAGAACACAGCAGCTGCGAAGGACTACCCAAGAAGAGCGCAAAAGTACCACAACGTGCCTGCCTCCACAGCTTTTTCCTTGGGGACATGCCTAATTCCTGGCTGATTTGCCTTTCTCGTCTTAGGGTTGGGGTTCGGCCTAGGGCTAGGATATTTTTAACTAGGAAGCCCTGAGTTCCAGGCTTACTGCATCTACCAAAGGCATCCCAAAGGGAGTGCAAAAGTGCCACAACATGGCTGCTTTCACGGCTTTTCCCTTAGGAAGAACCCTAATACGCGGCTGATTTACCTTCCTAGGGTTACTGTTAGGCTTAGGCCTAGGACTTTTAAAACCAGGAAGCCCTGGGCTCCAGGCACATGCAGCTGCAAAAGGCATCCCAAGAGGGCTGCAGAAGTGACACAACTTGGCTGCCTCTGCTGCTATTCTCATGAGACCATCCCGAACCATAGGCTGATTTTCCTTCCTAGGGTTAAGGTTTGAGTTACGCCTAGGGTAAGAGTTCTATTAACCAGAAAGACCTGAGTTCCAAGAACACAGCAGCTGCGAAGGACTACCCAAGGAGAGCGCAAAAGTACCACAACATGCCTGCCTCCACAGCTTTTTCCTTGGGGACATGCCTAATTCCTGGCTGATTTGCCTTTCTCGTCTTAGGGTTGGGGTTCGGCCTAGGGCTTGGAGTTTTAAAATCAGGAAGCCCTGAGTTCCAGGCACACTGGAGCTGTGAAAGGCATCCAAAAGGGAGTGCAAAAGTGCCACAACATGGCTGCTTTCACGGCTTTTTCCTTGGCAAGAAGCCTAACACCAGGCTGATTTCCCTTCCCAGGGTTACTGTTAGGCTTAGGCCTAGGGCTAGGATTTTTAAAACTAGGAAGCCCTGGGCTGCAGGCACACTGCAGCTGTTCAAGGCATCCCAAGGGGAGTACAAAAGTGCAACAACATGGCAGCTTTCACAGCTTTTTCCTTGGCACCATCCCTATACCTAGGCTGTTTTATCTGCCTAGGGTAAGGGTTAGGGTTCAGCCTAGGGCTTGGAGTTTTTTAACCAGGAAGCCCTGAGTTCCAGGCTTACTGCATCTGCCAAAGGCATCCCAAAGGGAGTGCAAAAGTGCCACAACATGGCTGCTTTCACGGCTTTTCCCTTAGGAAGAACCCTAATACGCGGCTGATTTACCTTCCGCGGGTTACTGTTAGGCTTAGGCCTAGGACTTTTAAAACCAGGAAGCCCTGGGCTCCAGGCACACTGCAGCTGTTAAAGGCATCCCAAGAGGGCCGCAGAAGTGACACAACTTGGCTGCCTCTGCTTCTATTCTCATGAGACCATCCCGAACCATAGGCTGATTTTCCTTCCTAGGGTTAAGGTTTGAGTTTCGCCTAGGGTAAGGGTTCTATTAACCAGAAAGACCTGAGTTCCAAGAACACAGCAGCTGCGAAGGACTACCCAAGAAGAGCGCAAAAGTACCACAACGTGCCTGCCTCCACAGCCTTTTCCTTGGGGACATGCCTAATTCCTGGCTGATTTGCCTTTCTCGTCTTAGGGTTGGGGTTCGGCCTAGGGCTAGGATATTTGTAACTAGGAAGCCCTGAGTTCCAGGCTTACTGCATCTGCCAAAGGCATCCCAAAGGGTGTGCAGAAGTGCCACAACATGGCTGCTTTCACGGCTTTTCCCTTAGGAAGAACCCTAATACGCGGCTGATTTACCTTCCTAGGGTTACTGTTAGGCTTAGGCCTAGGACTTTTAAAACCAGGAAGCCCTAGGCTCCAGGCACACTGCAGCTGCGAAAGGCATCCCAAGGGGAGCGCAAAAGTGACACAACTTGGCTGCCACCACTGATATTTCCATGAGACCATCCCAAATCATAGGCTGATTTTCCTTCCTAGGGTTAAGGTTTGAGTTACGCCTAGGGTAAGGGTTCTATTAACCAGAAAGCCCTGAATTCCAAGAACACAGCAGCTGCGAAGGACTAGCCAAGGAGAGCGCAAAAGTACCACAACATGCCTGCGTCGACAGCTTTTTCCTTGGGGACATGCCTAATTCCTGGCTGATTTGCCTTTCTCGTCTTAGGGTTGGGGTTCGGCCTAGGGCTAGGATATTTTTAACTAGGAAGCCCTGAGTTCCAGGCTTACTGCATCTGCCAAAGGCATCCCAAAGGGAGTGCAGAAGTGCCACAACATGGCTGCTTTCACGGCTTTTCCCTTAGGAAGAACCCTAATACGCGGCTGATTTACCTTCCTAGGGTTACTGTTAGGCTTAGGCCTAGGACTTTTAAAACCAGGAAGCCCTGGGCTCCAGGCACACTGCAGCTGCGAAAGGCATCCCAAGGGGAGCGCAAAAGTGACACAACTTGGCTGCCACCACTGATATTTCCATGAGACCATCCCGAACCATAGGCTGATTTTCCTTCCTAGCGTTAAGGTTTGAGTTACGCCTGGGGTAAGGGTTCTATTAACCAGAAAGCCCTGAGTTCCAAGAACACAGCAGCTGCGAAGGACTAGCCAAGAAGAGCGCAAAAGTACCACAACATGCCTGCCTCCACAGCTTTTTCCTTGGGGACATGCCTAATTCCTGGCTGATTTGCCTTTCTCGTCTTAGGGTTGGGGTTCGGCCTAGGGCTAGGATTTTTAAAATCAGGAAGCCCTGAGTTCCAGGCACACTGGAGCTGTGAAAGGCATCCAAAAGGGAGTGCAAAAGTGCCACAACATGGCTGCTTTCCCGGCTTTTTCCTTGGCAAGAAGCCTAACACCAGGCTGATTTCCCTTCCTAGGGTTACTGTTAGGCTTTGGCCTAGGGCTAGGACTTTTAAAACTAGGAAGCCCTGGGCTCCAGGCACACTGCAGCTGTTCAAGGCATCCCAAGGGGAGTACTAAAGTACCACAACATGGCAGCTTTCACAGCTTTTTCCTTGGCACCATCCCTATACCTAGGCTGATTTATCTGCCTAGGGTTAGGGTTAGGGTTCAGCCTAGGGCTTGGAGTTTTTTAACCAGGAAGCCCTGAGTTCCAGGCTTACTGCATCTGCCAAAGGCATCCCAAAGGGAGTGCAAAAGTGCCACAACATGGCTGCTTTCACGGCTTTTCCCTTAGGAAGAACCCTAATACGCGGCTGATTTACCTTCCTAGGGTTACTGTTAGGCTTAGGCCTAGGACTTTTAAAACCAGGAAGCCCTGGGCTCCAGGCACACTGCAGCTGTTAAAGGCATCCTAAGAGGGCCGCAGAAGTGACACAACTTGGCTGCCTCTGCTTCTATTCTCATGAGACCATCCTGAACCATAGGCTGATTTTCCTTCCTAGGGTTAAGGTTTGAGTTACGCCTAGGGTAAGAGTTCTATTAACCAGAAAGCCCTGAGTTCCAAGAACACAGCAGCTGCGAAGGACTAGCCAAGAAGAGCGCAAAAGTACCACAACGTGCCTGCCTCCACAGCTTTTTCCTTGGGGACATGCCTAATTCCTGGCTGATTTGCCTTTCTCGTCTTAGGGTTGGGGTTCGGCCTAGGGCTAGGATATTTTTAACTAGGAAGCCCTGAGTTCCAGGCTTACTTCATCTGCAAAAAGCATCCCAAAGGGAGTGCAGAAGTGCCACAACATGGCTGCTTTCACGGCTTTTCCCTTAGGAAGAACCCTAATACGCGGCTGATTTACCTTCCTAGGGTTACTGTTAGGCTTAGGCCTAGGACTTTTAAAACCAGGAAGCCCTGGGCTCCAGGCACATGCAGCTGTTAAAGGCATCCCAAGAGGGCCACAGAAGTGACACAACTTGGCTGCCTCTGCTTCTATTCTCATGAGACCATCCCGAACCATAGGCTGATTTTCCTTCCTAGGGTTAAGGTTTGAGTTATGCCTAGGGTAAGAGTTCTATTAACCAGAAAGCCCAGAGTTCCAAGAACACAGCAGCTGCGAAGGACTACCCAAGAAGAGCGCAAAAGTACCACAACGTGCCTGCCTCCACAGCTTTTTCCTTGGGGACATGCCTAATTCCTGGCTGATTTGCCTTTCTCATCTTAGGGTTGGGGTTCGGCCTAGGGCTAGGATTTTTTTAACTAGGAAGCCCTGAGTTCCAGCCTTACTGCATCTGCCAAAGGCATCCCAAAGGGAGTGCAGAAGTGCCACAACATGGCTGCTTTCACGGCTTTTCCCTTAGGAAGAACCCTAATACGCAGCTGATTTACCTTCCTAGGGTTACTGTTAGGCTTAGGCCTAGGACTTTTAAAACCAGGAAGCCCTGGGCTCCAGGCACATGCAGCTGCGAAAGGCATCCCATGAGGGCCGCAGAAGTGACACAACTTGGCTGCCTCTGCTTCTATTCTCATGAGACCATCCTGAACCATAGGCTGATTTTCCTTCCTAGGGTTAATGTTTGAGTTACGCCTAGGGTAAGAGTTCTATTAACCAGAAAGACCTGAGTTCCAAGAACATAGCAGCTGCGAAGGACTAGCCAAGAAGAGCGCAAAAGTACCACAACGTGCCTGCCTCCACAGCTTTTTCCTTGGGGACATGCCTAATTCCAGGCTGATTTGCCTTTCTCGTCTTAGGGTTGGGGTTCGGCCTAGGGCTAGGATATTTGTAACTAGGAAGCCCTGAGTTCCAGGCTTACTGCATCTGCCAAAGGCATCCCAAAGGGTGTGCAGAAGTGCCACAACATGGCTGCTTTCACGGCTTTTCCCTTAGGAAGAACCCTAATACGCGGCTGATTTACCTTCCTAGGGTTACTGTTAGGCTTAGGCCTAGGACTTTTAAAACCAGGAAGCCCTAGGCTCCAGGCACACTGCAGCTGCGAAAGGCATCCCAAGGGGAGCGCAAAAGTGACACAACTTGGCTGCCACCACTGATATTTCCATGAGACCATCCCAAATCATAGGCTGATTTTCCTTCCTAGGGTTAAGGTTTGAGTTACGCCTAGGGTAAGGGTTCTATTAACCAGAAAGCCCTGAATTCCAAGAACACAGCAGCTGCGAAGGACTAGCCAAGGAGAGCGCAAAAGTACCACAACATGCCTGCGTCGACAGCTTTTTCCTTGGGGACATGCCTAATTCCTGGCTGATTTGCCTTTCTCGTCTTAGGGTTGGGGTTCGGCCTAGGGCTAGGATTTTTAAAATCAGGAAGCCCTGAGTTCCAGGCACACTGGAGCTGTGAAAGGCATCCAAAAGGGAGTGCAAAAGTGCCACAACATGGCTGCTTTCACGGCTTTTTCCTTGGCAAGAAGCCTAACACCAGGCTGATTTCCCTTCCTAGGGTTACTGTTAGGCTTTGGCCTAGGGCTAGGACTTTTAAAACTAGGAAGCCCTGGGCTCCAGGCACACTGCAGCTGTTCAAGGCATCCCAAGGGGAGTACTAAAGTACCACAACATGGCAGCTTTCACAGCTTTTTCCTTGGCACCATCCCTATACCTAGGCTGATTTATCTGCCTAGGGTTAGGGTTAGGGTTCAGCCTAGGGCTTGGAGTTTTTTAACCAGGAAGCCCTGAGTTCCAGGCTTACTGCATCTGCCAAAGGCATCCCAAAGGGAGTGCAAAAGTGCCACAACATGGCTGCTTTCACGGCTTTTCCCTTAGGAAGAACCCTAATACGCGGCTGATTTACCTTCCTAGGGTTACTGTTAGGCTTAGGCCTAGGACTTTTAAAACCAGGAAGCCCTGGGCTCCAGGCACACTGCAGCTGTTAAAGGCATCCTAAGAGGGCCGCAGAAGTGACACAACTTGGCTGCCTCTGCTTCTATTCTCATGAGACCATCCTGAACCATAGGCTGATTTTCCTTCCTAGGGTTAAGGTTTGAGTTACGCCTAGGGTAAGAGTTCTATTAACCAGAAAGCCCTGAGTTCCAAGAACACAGCAGCTGCGAAGGACTAGCCAAGAAGAGCGCAAAAGTACCACAACGTGCCTGCCTCCACAGCTTTTTCCTTGGGGACATGCCTAATTCCTGGCTGATTTGCCTTTCTCGTCTTAGGGTTGGGGTTCGGCCTAGGGCTAGGATATTTTTAACTAGGAAGCCCTGAGTTCCAGGCTTACTTCATCTGCAAAAAGCATCCCAAAGGGAGTGCAGAAGTGCCACAACATGGCTGCTTTCACGGCTTTTCCCTTAGGAAGAACCCTAATACGCGGCTGATTTACCTTCCTAGGGTTACTGTTAGGCTTAGGCCTAGGACTTTTAAAACCAGGAAGCCCTGGGCTCCAGGCACATGCAGCTGTTAAAGGCATCCCAAGAGGGCCACAGAAGTGACACAACTTGGCTGCCTCTGCTTCTATTCTCATGAGACCATCCCGAACCATAGGCTGATTTTCCTTCCTAGGGTTAAGGTTTGAGTTATGCCTAGGGTAAGAGTTCTATTAACCAGAAAGCCCAGAGTTCCAAGAACACAGCATCTGCGAAGGACTACCCAAGAAGAGCGCAAAAGTACCACAACGTGCCTGCCTCCACAGCTTTTTCCTTGGGGACATGCCTAATTCCTGGCTGATTTGCCTTTCTCATCTTAGGGTTGGGGTTCGGCCTAGGGCTAGGATTTTTTTAACTAGGAAGCCCTGAGTTCCAGCCTTACTGCATCTGCCAAAGGCATCCCAAAGGGAGTGCAGAAGTGCCACAACATGGCTGCTTTCACGGCTTTTCCCTTAGGAAGAACCCTAATACGCAGCTGATTTACCTTCCTAGGGTTACTGTTAGGCTTAGGCCTAGGACTTTTAAAACCAGGAAGCCCTGGGCTCCAGGCACATGCAGCTGCGAAAGGCATGCCATGAGGGCCGCAGAAGTGACACAACTTGGCTGCCTCTGCTTCTATTCTCATGAGACCATCCTGAACCATAGGCTGATTTTCCTTCCTAGGGTTAATGTTTGAGTTACGCCTAGGGTAAGAGTTCTATTAACCAGAAAGACCTGAGTTCCAAGAACATAGCAGCTGCGAAGGACTAGCCAAGAAGAGCGCAAAAGTACCACAACGTGCCTGCCTCCACAGCTTTTTCCTTGGGGACATGCCTAATTCCAGGCTGATTTGCCTTTCTCGTCTTAGGGTTGGGGTTCGGCCTAGGGCTAGGATATTTGTAACTAGGAAGCCCTGAGTTCCAGGCTTACTGCATCTGCCAAAGGCATCCCAAAGGGTGTGCAGAAGTGCCACAACATGGCTGCTTTCACGGCTTTTCCCTTAGGAAGAACCCTAATACGCGGCTGATTTACCTTCCTAGGGTTACTGTTAGGCTTAGGCCTAGGACTTTTAAAACCAGGAAGCCCTAGGCTCCAGGCACACTGCAGCTGCGAAAGGCATCCCAAGGGGAGCGCAAAAGTGACACAACTTGGCTGCCACCACTGATATTTCCATGAGACCATCCCAAATCATAGGCTGATTTTCCTTCCTAGGGTTAAGGTTTGAGTTACGCCTAGGGTAAGGGTTCTATTAACCAGAAAGCCCTGAATTCCAAGAACACAGCAGCTGCGAAGGACTAGCCAAGGAGAGCGCAAAAGTACCACAACATGCCTGCGTCGACAGCTTTTTCCTTGGGGACATGCCTAATTCCTGGCTGATTTGCCTTTCTCGTCTTAGGGTTGGGGTTCGGCCTAGGGCTAGGATTTTTAAAATCAGGAAGCCCTGAGTTCCAGGCACACTGGAGCTGTGAAAGGCATCCAAAAGGGAGTGCAAAAGTGCCACAACATGGCTGCTTTCACGGCTTTTTCCTTGGCAAGAAGCCTAACACCAGGCTGATTTCCCTTCCTAGGGTTACTGTTAGGCTTTGGCCTAGGGCTAGGACTTTTAAAACTAGGAAGCCCTGGGCTCCAGGCACACTGCAGCTGTTCAAGGCATCCCAAGGGGAGTACTAAAGTACCACAACATGGCAGCTTTCACAGCTTTTTCCTTGGCACCATCCCTATACCTAGGCTGATTTATCTGCCTAGGGTTAGGGTTAGGGTTCAGCCTAGGGCTTGGAGTTTTTTAACCAGGAAGCCCTGAGTTCCAGGCTTACTGCATCTGCCAAAGGCATCCCAAAGGGAGTGCAAAAGTGCCACAACATGGCTGCTTTCACGGCTTTTCCCTTAGGAAGAACCCTAATACGCGGCTGATTTACCTTCCTAGGGTTACTGTTAGGCTTAGGCCTAGGACTTTTAAAACCAGGAAGCCCTGGGCTCCAGGCACACTGCAGCTGTTAAAGGCATCCTAAGAGGGCCGCAGAAGTGACACAACTTGGCTGCCTCTGCTTCTATTCTCATGAGACCATCCTGAACCATAGGCTGATTTTCCTTCCTAGGGTTAAGGTTTGAGTTACGCCTAGGGTAAGAGTTCTATTAACCAGAAAGCCCTGAGTTCCAAGAACACAGCAGCTGCGAAGGACTAGCCAAGAAGAGCGCAAAAGTACCACAACGTGCCTGCCTCCACAGCTTTTTCCTTGGGGACATGCCTAATTCCTGGCTGATTTGCCTTTCTCGTCTTAGGGTTGGGGTTCGGCCTAGGGCTAGGATATTTTTAACTAGGAAGCCCTGAGTTCCAGGCTTACTTCATCTGCAAAAAGCATCCCAAAGGGAGTGCAGAAGTGCCACAACATGGCTGCTTTCACGGCTTTTCCCTTAGGAAGAACCCTAATACGCGGCTGATTTACCTTCCTAGGGTTACTGTTAGGCTTAGGCCTAGGACTTTTAAAACCAGGAAGCCCTGGGCTCCAGGCACATGCAGCTGTTAAAGGCATCCCAAGAGGGCCACAGAAGTGACACAACTTGGCTGCCTCTGCTTCTATTCTCATGAGACCATCCCGAACCATAGGCTGATTTTCCTTCCTAGGGTTAAGGTTTGAGTTATGCCTAGGGTAAGAGTTCTATTAACCAGAAAGCCCAGAGTTCCAAGAACACAGCATCTGCGAAGGACTACCCAAGAAGAGCGCAAAAGTACCACAACGTGCCTGCCTCCACAGCTTTTTCCTTGGGGACATGCCTAATTCCTGGCTGATTTGCCTTTCTCATCTTAGGGTTGGGGTTCGGCCTAGGGCTAGGATTTTTTTAACTAGGAAGCCCTGAGTTCCAGCCTTACTGCATCTGCCAAAGGCATCCCAAAGGGAGTGCAGAAGTGCCACAACATGGCTGCTTTCACGGCTTTTCCCTTAGGAAGAACCCTAATACGCAGCTGATTTACCTTCCTAGGGTTACTGTTAGGCTTAGGCCTAGGACTTTTAAAACCAGGAAGCCCTGGGCTCCAGGCACATGCAGCTGCGAAAGGCATGCCATGAGGGCCGCAGAAGTGACACAACTTGGCTGCCTCTGCTTCTATTCTCATGAGACCATCCTGAACCATAGGCTGATTTTCCTTCCTAGGGTTAATGTTTGAGTTACGCCTAGGGTAAGAGTTCTATTAACCAGAAAGACCTGAGTTCCAAGAACATAGCAGCTGCGAAGGACTAGCCAAGAAGAGCGCAAAAGTACCACAACGTGCCTGCCTCCACAGCTTTTTCCTTGGGGACATGCCTAATTCCTGGCTGATTTGCCTTTCTCGTCTTAGGGTTGGGGTTCGGCCTAGGGCTAGGATATTTGTAACTAGGAAGCCCTGAGTTCCAGGCTTACTGCATCTGCCAAAGGCATCCCAAAGGGTGTGCAGAAGTGCCACAACATGGCTGCTTTCACGGCTTTTCCCTTAGGAAGAACCCTAATACGCGGCTGATTTACCTTCCTAGGGTTACTGTTAGGCTTAGGCCTAGGACTTTTAAAACCAGGAAGCCCTAGGCTCCAGGCACACTGCAGCTGCGAAAGGCATCCCAAGGGGAGCGCAAAAGTGACACAACTTGGCTGCCACCACTGATATTTCCATGAGACCATCCCAAATCATAGGCTGATTTTCCTTCCTAGGGTTAAGGTTTGAGTTACGCCTAGGGTAAGGGTTCTATTAACCAGAAAGCCCTGAATTCCAAGAACACAGCAGCTGCGAAGGACTAGCCAAGGAGAGCGCAAAAGTACCACAACATGCCTGCGTCGACAGCTTTTTCCTTGGGGACATGCCTAATTCCTGGCTGATTTGCCTTTCTCGTCTTAGGGTTGGGGTTCGGCCTAGGGCTAGGATATTTTTAACTAGGAAGCCCTGAGTTCCAGGCTTACTGCATCTGCCAAAGGCATCCCAAAGGGAGTGCAGAAGTGCCACAACATGGCTGCTTTCACGGCTTTTCCCTTAGGAAGAACCCTAATACGCGGCTGATTTACCTTCCTAGGGTTACTGTTAGGCTTAGGCCTAGGACTTTTAAAACCAGGAAGCCCTGGGCTCCAGGCACACTGCAGCTGCGAAAGGCATCCCAAGGGGAGCGCAAAAGTGACACAACTTGGCTGCCACCACTGATATTTCCATGAGACCATCCCGAACCATAGGCTGATTTTCCTTCCTAGGGTTAAGGTTTGAGTTACGCCTGGGGTAAGGGTTCTATTAACCAGAAAGCCCTGAGTTCCAAGAACACAGCAGCTGCGAAGGACTAGCCAAGAAGAGCGCAAAAGTACCACAACATGCCTGCCTCCACAGCTTTTTCCTTGGGGACATGCCTAATTCCTGGCTGATTTGCCTTTCTCGTCTTAGGGTTGGGGTTCGGCCTAGGGCTAGGATTTTTAAAATCAGGAAGCCCTGAGTTCCAGGCACACTGGAGCTGTGAAAGGCATCCAAAAGGGAGTGCAAAAGTGCCACAACATGGCTGCTTTCACGGCTTTTTCCTTGGCAAGAAGCCTAACACCAGGCTGATTTCCCTTCCTAGGGTTACTGTTAGGCTTTGGCCTAGGGCTAGGACTTTTAAAACTAGGAAGCCCTGGGCTCCAGGCACACTGCAGCTGTTCAAGGCATCCCAAGGGGAGTACTAAAGTACCACAACATGGCAGCTTTCACAGCTTTTTCCTTGGCACCATCCCTATACCTAGGCTGATTTATCTGCCTAGGGTTAGGGTTAGGGTTCAGCCTAGGGCTTGGAGTTTTTTAACCAGGAAGCCCTGAGTTCCAGGCTTACTGCATCTGCCAAAGGCATCCCAAAGGGAGTGCAAAAGTGCCACAACATGGCTGCTTTCACGGCTTTTCCCTTAGGAAGAACCCTAATACGCGGCTGATTTACCTTCCTAGGGTTACTGTTAGGCTTAGGCCTAGGACTTTTAAAACCAGGAAGCCCTGGGCTCCAGGCACACTGCAGCTGTTAAAGGCATCCTAAGAGGGCCGCAGAAGTGACACAACTTGGCTGCCTCTGCTTCTATTCTCATGAGACCATCCTGAACCATAGGCTGATTTTCCTTCCTAGGGTTAAGGTTTGAGTTACGCCTAGGGTAAGAGTTCTATTAACCAGAAAGCCCTGAGTTCCAAGAACACAGCAGCTGCGAAGGACTAGCCAAGAAGAGCGCAAAAGTACCACAACGTGCCTGCCTCCACAGCTTTTTCCTTGGGGACATGCCTAATTCCTGGCTGATTTGCCTTTCTCGTCTTAGGGTTGGGGTTCGGCCTAGGGCTAGGATATTTTTAACTAGGAAGCCCTGAGTTCCAGGCTTACTTCATCTGCAAAAAGCATCCCAAAGGGAGTGCAGAAGTGCCACAACATGGCTGCTTTCACGGCTTTTCCCTTAGGAAGAACCCTAATACGCGGCTGATTTACCTTCCTAGGGTTACTGTTAGGCTTAGGCCTAGGACTTTTAAAACCAGGAAGCCCTGGGCTCCAGGCACATGCAGCTGTTAAAGGCATCCCAAGAGGGCCACAGAAGTGACACAACTTGGCTGCCTCTGCTTCTATTCTCATGAGACCATCCCGAACCATAGGCTGATTTTCCTTCCTAGGGTTAAGGTTTGAGTTATGCCTAGGGTAAGAGTTCTATTAACCAGAAAGCCCTGAGTTCCAAGAACACAGCATCTGCGAAGGACTACCCAAGAAGAGCGCAAAAGTACCACAACGTGCCTGCCTCCACAGCTTTTTCCTTGGGGACATGCCTAATTCCTGGCTGATTTGCCTTTCTCATCTTAGGGTTGGGGTTCGGCCTAGGGCTAGGATTTTTTTAACTAGGAAGCCCTGAGTTCCAGCCTTACTGCATCTGCCAAAGGCATCCCAAAGGGAGTGCAGAAGTGCCACAACATGGCTGCTTTCACGGCTTTTCCCTTAGGAAGAACCCTAATACGCAGCTGATTTACCTTCCTAGGGTTACTGTTAGGCTTAGGCCTAGGACTTTTAAAACCAGGAAGCCCTGGGCTCCAGGCACATGCAGCTGCGAAAGGCATGCCATGAGGGCCGCAGAAGTGACACAACTTGGCTGCCTCTGCTTCTATTCTCATGAGACCATCCTGAACCATAGGCTGATTTTCCTTCCTAGGGTTAATGTTTGAGTTACGCCTAGGGTAAGAGTTCTATTAACCAGAAAGACCTGAGTTCCAAGAACATAGCAGCTGCGAAGGACTAGCCAAGAAGAGCGCAAAAGTACCACAACGTGCCTGCCTCCACAGCTTTTTCCTTGGGGACATGCCTAATTCCTGGCTGATTTGCCTTTCTCGTCTTAGGGTTGGGGTTCGGCCTAGGGCTAGGATATTTGTAACTAGGAAGCCCTGAGTTCCAGGCTTACTGCATCTGCCAAAGGCATCCCAAAGGGTGTGCAGAAGTGCCACAACATGGCTGCTTTCACGGCTTTTCCCTTAGGAAGAACCCTAATACGCGGCTGATTTACCTTCCTAGGGTTACTGTTAGGCTTAGGCCTAGGACTTTTAAAACCAGGAAGCCCTAGGCTCCAGGCACACTGCAGCTGCGAAAGGCATCCCAAGGGGAGCGCAAAAGTGACACAACTTGGCTGCCACCACTGATATTTCCATGAGACCATCCCAAATCATAGGCTGATTTTCCTTCCTAGGGTTAAGGTTTGAGTTACGCCTAGGGTAAGGGTTCTATTAACCAGAAAGCCCTGAATTCCAAGAACACAGCAGCTGCGAAGGACTAGCCAAGGAGAGCGCAAAAGTACCACAACATGCCTGCGTCGACAGCTTTTTCCTTGGGGACATGCCTAATTCCTGGCTGATTTGCCTTTCTCGTCTTAGGGTTGGGGTTCGGCCTAGGGCTAGGATATTTTTAACTAGGAAGCCCTGAGTTCCAGGCTTACTGCATCTGCCAAAGGCATCCCAAAGGGAGTGCAGAAGTGCCACAACATGGCTGCTTTCACGGCTTTTCCCTTAGGAAGAACCCTAATACGCGGCTGATTTACCTTCCTAGGGTTACTGTTAGGCTTAGGCCTAGGACTTTTAAAACCAGGAAGCCCTGGGCTCCAGGCACACTGCAGCTGCGAAAGGCATCCCAAGGGGAGCGCAAAAGTGACACAACTTGGCTGCCACCACTGATATTTCCATGAGACCATCCCGAACCATAGGCTGATTTTCCTTCCTAGGGTTAAGGTTTGAGTTACGCCTGGGGTAAGGGTTCTATTAACCAGAAAGCCCTGAGTTCCAAGAACACAGCAGCTGCGAAGGACTAGCCAAGAAGAGCGCAAAAGTACCACAACATGCCTGCCTCCACAGCTTTTTCCTTGGGGACATGCCTAATTCCTGGCTGATTTGCCTTTCTCGTCTTAGGGTTGGGGTTCGGCCTAGGGCTAGGATTTGTAAAATCAGGAAGCCCTGAGTTCCAGGCACACTGGAGCTGTGAAAGGCATCCAAAAGGGAGTGCAAAAGTGCCACAACATGGCTGCTTTCACGGCTTTTTCCTTGGCAAGAAGCCTAACACCAGGCTGATTTCCCTTCCTAGGGTTACTGTTAGGCTTTGGCCTAGGGCTAGGACTTTTAAAACTAGGAAGCCCTGGGCTCCAGGCACACTGCAGCTGTTCAAGGCATCCCAAGGGGAGTACTAAAGTACCACAACATGGCAGCTTTCACAGCTTTTTCCTTGGCACCATCCCTATACCTAGGCTGATTTATCTGCCTAGGGTTAGGGTTAGGGTTCAGCCTAGGGCTTGGAGTTTTTTAACCAGGAAGCCCTGAGTTCCAGGCTTACTGCATCTGCCAAAGGCATCCCAAAGGGAGTGCAAAAGTGCCACAACATGGCTGCTTTCACGGCTTTTCCCTTAGGAAGAACCCTAATACGCGGCTGATTTACCTTCCTAGGGTTACTGTTAGGCTTAGGCCTAGGACTTTTAAAACCAGGAAGCCCTGGGCTCCAGGCACACTGCAGCTGTTAAAGGCATCCTAAGAGGGCCGCAGAAGTGACACAACTTGGCTGCCTCTGCTTCTATTCTCATGAGACCATCCCGAACCATAGGCTGATTTTCCTTCCTAGGGTTAAGGTTTGAGTTATGCCTAGGGTAAGAGTTCTATTAACCAGAAAGCCCTGAGTTCCAAGAACACAGCAGCTGCGAAGGACTAGCCAAGAAGAGCGCAAAAGTACCACAACGTGCCTGCCTCCACAGCTTTTTCCTTGGGGACATGCCTAATTCCTGGCTGATTTGCCTTTCTCATCTTAGGGTTGGGGTTCGGCCTAGGGCTAGGATTTTTTTAACTAGGAAGCCCTGAGTTCCAGCCTTACTGCATCTGCCAAAGGCATCCCAAAGGGAGTGCAGAAGTGCCACAACATGGCTGCTTTCACGGCTTTTCCCTTAGGAAGAACCCTAATACGCAGCTGATTTACCTTCCTAGGGTTACTGTTAGGCTTAGGCCTAGGACTTTTAAAACCAGGAAGCCCTGGGCTCCAGGCACATGCAGCTGCGAAAGGCATCCCATGAGGGCCGCAGAAGTGACACAACTTGGCTGCCTCTGCTTCTATTCTCATGAGACCATCCTGAACCATAGGCTGATTTTCCTTCCTAGGGTTAATGTTTGAGTTACGCCTAGGGTAAGAGTTCTATTAACCAGAAAGACCTGAGTTCCAAGAACATAGCAGCTGCGAAGGACTACCCAAGAAGAGCGCAAAAGTACCACAACGTGCCTGCCTCCACAGCTTTTTCCTTGGGGACATGCCTAATTCCTGGCTGATTTGCCTTTCTCGTCTTAGGGTTGGGGTTCGGCCTAGGGCTAGGATTTTTTTAACTAGGAAGCCCTGAGTTCCAGGCTTACTTCATCTGCCAAAGGCATCCCAAAGGGTGTGCAAAAGTGCCACAACATGGCTGCTTTCACGGCTTTTCCCTTAGGAAGAACCCTAATACGCGGCTGATTTACCTTCCTAGGGTTACTGTTAGGCTTAGGCCTAGGACTTTTAAAACCAGGAAGCCCTGGGCTCCAGGCACACTGCAGCTGCGAAAGGCATCCCAAGGGGAGCGCAAAAGTGACGCAACTTGGCTGCCACCACTGATATTTCCATGAGACCATCCCGAAACATAGGCTGATTTTCCTTCCTAGGGTTAAGGTTTGAGTTACGCCTAGGGTAAGGGTTCTATTAACCAGAAAGCCCTGAGTTCCAAGAACACAGCAGCTGCGAAGGACTAGCCAAGAAGAGCGCAAAAGTACCACAACATGCCTGCCTCCACAGCTTTTTCCTTGGGGACATGCCTAATTCCTGGCTGATTTGCCTTTCTCGTCTTAGGGTTGGGGTTCGGCCTAGGGCTAGGATTTTTAAAATCAGGAAGCCCTGAGTTCCAGGCACACTGGAGCTGTGAAAGGCATCCAAAAGGGAGTGCAAAAGTGCCACAACATGGCTGCTTTCCCGGCTTTTTCCTTGGCAAGAAGCCTAACACCAGGCTGATTTCCCTTCCCAGGGTTACTGTTAGGCTTAGGCCTAGGGCTAGGATTTTTAAAACTAGGAAGCCCTGGGCTCCAGGCACACTGCAGCTGTTCAAGGCATCCCAAGGGGAGTACAAAAGTGCAACAACATGGCAGCTTTCACAGCTTTTTCCTTGGCACCATCCCTATACCTAGGCTGTTTTATCTGCCTAGGGTTAGGGTTAGGGTTCAGCCTAGGGCTTGGAGATTTTAACCCGGAAGCCCTGAGTTCCAGGCTTACTGCATCTGCCAAAGGCATCCCAAAGGGAGTGCAAAAGTGCCACAACATGGCTGCTTTCACGGCTTTTCCCTTAGGAAGAACCCGAATACTCGGCTGATTTACCTTCCTAGGGTTACTGTAAGGCTTAGGCCTAGGACTTTTAAAACCAGGAAGCCCTGGGCTCCAGGCACACTGCAGCTGCGAAAGGCATCCCAAGGGGAGCGCAAAAGTGACACAACTTGGCTGCCACCACTGATATTTCCATGAGACCATCCCGAACCATAGGCTGATTTTCCTTCCTAGGGTGAGGGTTAGAGTTACGCCTAGGGTTAGTGTTTTTTTAACCAGAAAGCCCTGAGTTCCAAGAACACAGCAGCTGCCAAGGACTACCCAAGAGGAGGGGAAAAGTGCCACAACATGGCTGCCTCCAGCGCTTTTTCCTTGGGACCATCATTGAACCTAGGCTGATTTACTTGCCTCCAGTTCCACCTATGGTCACGCCAAGAGATAGGGATTTTAAATCAGTAAACCCTGAGCTCCAGACCCAGTGAAGCTGCAAAAGGCTTCCCAAGGGCAGCCAAAAATTGCCTCAACATGCTCCTTCCAGTGCTTTTTTCCTTGGGAACATCCCTATACCCAGGCTGATTTATCTGCCTAGGGTTAGGGTTAGGGTTCAGCCTAGAGATAGGATTTTTTCAAACAGGAAGCCCTGAATTCCAGGCACACTGCAGCTGTTAAAGGCAGTGTTCTACGTCAACCGCAACTTAGTCTGAAATAAATGCTTTTTCCCTGAGAGCATCTGAGAGGTTTGCATGAAGCACTGATATCTGACATTTGCAATTTTGAATAGGAGAGGAGAAAGAAAATGGGAAGAAGTTTTTAATTTTAGTGGTTTCAATGTTAATTTCCGTACACTTTTTCAAAACTTGTCAGCTCAAATGCCCATCAACATCTTTTAGTCATCTGTAAGTCAGTATTCATATAAAATGTGCTTCAAATCAAAAGAATTTCAAATTTGCACTCCAAATTTCTATGCCTAGATTTATGATTTCCTACACATATTAGATGAAAGGAAGGCCTTTTTTACTGTGGGAGTGCTGGAACACTGGAACAGGTTGCCCAGGGAAGTTGTGGGTGTCCCATCCCTGAAAGTATTCAAGGTCAGCTTGGACGGGGCTTGGAGCAGCAACAAAGGAGAAGCTTGATGGTAGAGAAACAAAGTTGGACTATAGAAGAAACTGGGATTGAAGTATAGGAGCAAGTTTTCTCTCAGCTCTTGGGGTAAATTCAAAGTTGTACAAAATTACATTTATCTGTGCTATTCACTACTGTAACAGAAATGTTCATGAAAACTGTACAGAAGATAGCAAATTTTAAAAGAGATAAGAATTACAGCATAAAATCCATGGGATGGGTTACAACATGAGACACTCTCTAAGAGAAAATCTCTGTGTTTCAGCACTTCATCATGGTAAGATTTCATGAAGTGCCAAAGAAGGCGGCAAAATATCATTCGGGACGTTATTTCCTGGAATTCAGCCTGGCCATTAGTAGGAACTGGGTTTGAACACATCATGTAGATATACCACACACACTTTCCCTTCACTGAAAAATGACTGTTTACAACGAAGAAGCAATTGACGATCAAAATTGATTGAAAGCATCTTAAACATGTCAAGTATTTCATTGTAGATGATCTGTGATCCAAATGCTTCTTCCACCTTCGAGAGGGACAGAACAATTCTTCCATATCATGATGGTTTAAAATTGTATCAACCAATGTTTTCTGCTGAAAAGATAGCATCTATTTTTTTCTATTTTTGGAAGAAAATATTCCTAGACATACAACAGGTGAGAACTAAGTAATTTTAAAGAAGCAAATGACATGAAAATATTCTGTAAATAGAATGAAATGAAAAGCTGTGTTTTAAATAGGAGCTAAATATGAAACAGAATTTTTGTACCAGGCATTTGAATTACTGCACCAGCTCTTTTGCCCATCAAGAGAGGCATTGAGCATTTCAGTCTTTTCCAAGGTGTTCATGATCTGCTATGCTGATCTCTGTGTGTGCCTAGGTGTGTGTGGAAGGGGGGGCATGTGAAGGGGAGTGTGTATGTTTGCTTTACAATTGTTGTGGCAGATTCATGCCTCAGCTCCACATTTTGTTTTAGAAAGGTCACACAGAGTGGATGTGAAGTTTACTATCAACAAGAGATCAATTCCCAAATCATCCATTTCACTCTACCTTATAAATCATGTGCTTTGTTGCATATTTTATCAAATCTACTTTCAAGCCAGATGGAGGAAGGAGGATGTGGCAATCCCTCCACCATCTTGCAACTTTTATGCAAGTAGGTTTTCAAGAAAATCATCATTTCTCTTGGAAATATGTCTGGAACAGGCATGATGGTAGTGTCAACCTGTTGGAGTTTTTGTTGCTGGAAGAAGTTATACAAAAGGATTGGTTTTTACATTGACCAGTTACTGAATCAAGCTCAGGAATACATTGGAAATTCAACTGGGGCTTCCTTTCCCCGGCAGACTACTTCTAGAACGAGCTTGTACACTGAAGCTTACTCTTTTGCCCTCTTTTTGTTTCTTTCCTATTTTCTTGGCTTCTTTGCCACTCTCTAGACAATTTTGGAACTTTTTTCCCAACTCAAATGGTTTCAATAGTCTGATTGTGATCATACATTTTTACAAGGAATTTTTAAAATCTTTCCTCCAGTTAAGAAAGTCAAGGACTTAGGTCTTTTTCTTCCCTTATCAATATTGCAATGAAATTGATAAGTAAAGACCAACTCTTTCTTTTTGTTTTTAACCCAAGCAAATAATTCCCATCCATTCATCCATTTGGTGGACCAATAGTTGCCATTCTGATGGAAGTTGTCACTTCTTAACAGTAGGCATTCTGTGACTATGTTGACAGCACTTTGGGTGAAGATCCTAACTGGTCTTAGATACACATAGGGAGAAATTTGCTCAGCCAGTGTCAGTCTTAAGCATGCGTATCAGAAGATCTTTCTAGAGCTGGGAATTTTCCCATGAAAGGGATTCAGTTAGGGAAGAGACACTTGCCCCAGAGGTTTACATTCTTCTTGAAGACTGCTTAAGGAACTTAGATGCCATGTCCATTTGGATCTGTGTCTGCACAGAACTTTGTCATGCCAGTGCTTGAAATGCATCTTGAAGAGAATTCACTAGCACAGAATGAATGAGAGTGGAAGGGGTTGGTGGGGCTAACCAGGCCCAACCCCCCTGCCTAAACCAGGATACCTAGAGCCTCTTGCCCAGGATTCTATCTGGGTGTACTTTTAATGTCTTCAAAGATCCAGGCTCCACAATCTTTCTGGGCAGTCTGTGCCGTGGTTCACTCACCCTCACAGTAAAGAATCATTTCCTGATGTTCCTGTATTTCAGTGTGTGCCCACTGCCTCTTGCCTTTTCACTCAGCATCACTGAAAAGACACTGATTCCCTCCCCTTTGCACTATTGCTTCCATATGGATGTGTGCTGCCATGTAGAGATATGTCAAAAACCTCCCTGAAGCCCAGGCAGATAATATTCCCTTCATCTACCAGTCAAGTTGATTCATCAGAGGAGTTTAAAGTTATGTTCAGCATGAAATGCCCCTGAAAAATCATGCTAACTACATTATTGTGTCGTCTTTCATGTGCCTGGCAAGGTTTTCCAGGAAGAGCTGCTTCATCAACTTCCTGGGTATAAAAAAGAGGGTGGCGGGTTTGTACGATTGCGAGTCCTCCTAATTGCCTTTTTTGAAGATGAGTGTCATTTGCTTACATCCAGTCCTTAGCCTCTCTTCTCGTCTACATCTTAGCAAAAAGCTTTTCCATTATGTCTGGCAAGGAGAAATTGTGCCAGCACAGAAAACATCTCCTATCGTGTTCTAGACGTTGCACGGAGGTGTGCCGAGTGTTTGGCATGAAGAAAAGAAAACTTGTCCAAAGCAGCTTCCAATCGAATGTTCATGTGATTGGAAAAGTCAGGAGAGTGCAAAGGTACTGTTTTCTAGCAGTTGGCAAGGGGCGCACACAATCCCAGTGCTGTACAGCTTCCTTCTTCACCTTTCCGAAGGTGCCGCTCTCTCCGGCTCCCGGAGGCGAAGAAGCGGCTTCTTCGCGCAAAGACGATTGTGCCGCTCACTGTGCACTCCTTAGCGCGGCTTCTGCCGAAAGACGCCCGGGAGCGGCTCTTAGCTCCGGAGAGCATCGTACCTTCGTCTTTAGCGTCTTTTGTGGTCTACATCCTAGCAAAAAGCTTTTCTACTATGTCTGGCGAGGAAAAACTGTGCAAGCACAGAAAACATCTCCCATCGTGTTCTAGACGTTGCACGGAGGTGTGCCGAGTGTTTGGCATGAAGAAAAGAAAAGTTGTCCAAAACAGCTTCCAACGGAATGTTCATGTGATTGGAAAAGTCAGGAGAGTGCAAAGGTACTGTTTTCTATCAGTTGGCAAGCTGCGCACACAATCCCAGTGTTGTACAGCTTCCTTCTTCACCTTTCCGAAGGTGCCGCTCTCTCCGGCTCCCGGAGGCGAAGAAGCGGCTTCTTCGCGCAAAGACGATTGTGCCGCTCACTGTGCACTCCTTAGCGCGGCTTCTGCCCAAAGACGCCCGGGAGCAGCTCTTAGCTCCGGACAGCATCGTACCTTCGTCTTTAGCGTCTCTTCTCGTCTACATCTTAGCAAAAAGCTTTTCCACTATGTCTGGCGAGGAAAAACTGTGCCAGCACAGAAAACATCTCCCATCGTGTTCTAGACGTTGCACGGAGGTGTGCCGAGTGTTTGGCATGAAGAAAAGAAAAGTTGTCCAAAACAGCTTCCAATCGAATGTTCATGTGATTGGAAAAGTCAGGAGAGTGCAAAGGTACTGTTTTCTAGCAGTTGGCAAGCTGCGCACACAATCCCAGTGTTGTACAGCTTCCTTCTTCACCTTTCCGAAGGTGCCGCTCTCTCCGGCTCCCGGAGGCGAAGAAGCGGCTTCTTCGCGCAAAGACGATTGTGCCGCTCACTGTGCACTCCTTAGCGCGGCTTCTGCTGAAAGACGCCCGGGAGCGGCTCTTAGCTCCGGAGAGCATCGTACATTCGTCTTTAGCGTCTTTTGTGGTCTACATCCTAGCAAAAAGCTTTTCTACTATGTCTGGCGAGGAAAAACTGTGCCAGCACAGAAAACATCTCCCATCGTGTTCTAGACGTTGCACGGAGGTGTGCCGAGTGTTTGGCATGAAGAAAAGAAAAGTTGTCCAAAACAGCTTCCAACGGAATGTTCATGTGATTGGAAACGTCAGGAGAGTGCAAAGGTACTGTTTTCTATCAGTTGGCAAGCTGCGCACACAATCCCAGTGTTGTACAGCTTCCTTCTTCACCTTTCCGAAGGTGCCGCTCTCTCCGGCTCCCGGAGGCGAAGAAGCGGCTTCTTCGCGCAAAGACGATTGTGCCGCTCACTGTGCACTCCTTAGCGCGGCTTCTGCCGAAAGACGCCCGGGAGCGGCTCTTAGCTCCGGACAGCATCGTACCTTCGTCTTTAGCGTCTCTTCTCGTCTACATCTTAGCAAATAACTTTTCTACTATGTCAGGCGAGGAAAAACTGTGCCAGCACAGAAAACATCTCCCATCGTGTTCTAGGCGTTGCACGGAGGTGTGCCGAGTGTTTGGCATGAAGAAAAGAAAAGTTGTCCAAAACAGCTTCCAATCGAATGTTCATGTGATTGGAAAAGTCAGGAGAGTGCAAAGGTACTGTTTTCTAGCAGTCGGCAAGCTGCGCACACAATCCCAGTGTTGTACAGCTTCCTTCTTCACCTTTCCGAAGGTGCCGCTCTCTCCGGCTCCCGGAGGCGAAGAAGCGGCTTCTTCGCGCAAAGACGATTGTGCCGCTCACTGTGCTCTCCTTAGCGCGGCTTCTGCCGAAAGACGCCCGGGAGCGGCTCTTAGCTCCGGACAGCATCGTACCTTCGTCTTTAGCGTCTCTTCTCGTCTACATCTTAGCAAAAAGCTTTTCCACTATGTCTGGCGAGGAAAAACTGTGCCAGCACAGAAAACATCGCCCATCATGTTCTAGACGTTGCACGGAGGTGTGCCGAGTGTTTGGCATGAAGAAAAGAAAAGTTGTCCAAAACAGCTTCCAATCGAATGTTCATGTGATTGGAAAAGTCAGGAGAGTGCAAAGGTACTGTTTTCTAGCAGTTGGCAAGCTGCGCACACAATCCCATTGTTGTACAGCTTCCTTCTTCACCTTTCCGAAGGTGCCGCTCTCTCCGGCTCCCGGAGGCGAAGAAGCGGCTTCTTCGCACAAAGACGATTGTGCCGCTCACTGTGCACTCCTTAGCGCGGCTTCTGCCGAAAGACGCCCGGGAGCAGCTCTTAGCTCCGGAGAGCATCGTACCTTCGTCTTTAGCGTCTCTTCTCGTCTACATCTTAGCAAATAACTTTTCCACTATGTCTGGCGAGGAAAAACTGTGCCAGCACAGAAAACATCTCCCATCGTGTTCTAGACGTTGCACGTTCCCTATACTTAGGCTGATTTTCCTTCCTGGGGATAGGGTTAGGCTTCAGCCTAGGGCTTGGAGTTTTTTAACCAGGAAGCCCTGGGCTCCAGCCACACTGCAGCTGCGAAAGGCATCCCAAGGGGAGCGCAAAAGTGACACAACTTGGCTGCCACCACTGATATTTCCATGAGACCATCCCGAACCATAGGCTGATTTTCCTTCCTAGGGTTAAGGTTTGAGTTACGCCTGGGGTAAGGGTTCTATTAACCAGAAAGCCCTGAGTTCCAAGAACACAGCAGCTGCGAAGGACTACCCAAGAAGAGCGAAAAAGTACCACAACATCCCTGCCTCCACAGCTTTTTCCTTGGGGACATGCCTAATTTCTGGCTGATTTGCCTTTCTCGTCTTAGGGTTGGGGTTCGGCCTAGGGCTAGGATTTTTTTAACTAGGAAGCCCTGACTTCCAGGCTTACTTCATCTGCCAAAAGCATCCCAAAGGGAGTGCAGAAGTGCCACAACATGGCTGCTTTCACGGCTTTTCCCTTAGGAAGAACCCTAATACGCGGCTGATTTACCTTCCTAGGGTTACTGTTAGGCTTAGGCCTAGGACTTTTAAAACCAGGAAGCCCTGGGCTCCAGGCACATGCAGCTGCAAAAGGCATCCCAAGAGGGCCGCAGAAGTGACACAACTTGGCTGCCTCTGCTTCTATTCTCATGAGACCATCCTGAACCATAGGCTGATTTTCCTTCCTAGGGTTAAGGTTTGAGTTACGCCTAGGGTAAGAGTTCTATTAACCAGAAAGACCTGAGTTCCAAGAACACAGCATCTGCGAAGGACTACCCAAGAAGAGCGCAAAAGTACCACAACATGCCTGCCTCCACAGCTTTTTCCTTGGGGACATGCCTAATTCCTGGCTGATTTGCCTTTCTCGTCTTAGGGTTGGGGTTCGGCCTAGGGCTAGGATATTTTTAACTAGGAAGCCCTGAGTTCCAGGCTTACTTCACCTACCAAAGGCATCCCAAAGGGAGTGCAAAAGTGCCACAACATGGCTGCTTTCACGGCTTTTCCCTTAGGAAGAACCCTAATACGCGGCTGATTTACCTTCCTAGGGTTACTGTTAGGCTTAGGCCTAGGACTTTTAAAACCAGGAAGCCCTGGGCTCCAGGCACATGCAGCTGCAAAAGGCATCCCAAGAGGGCTGCAGAAGTGACACAACTTGGCTGCCTCTGCTGCTATTCTCATGAGACCATCCCGAACCATAGGCTGATTTTCCTTCCTAGGGTTAAGGTTTGAGTTACGCCTAGGGTAAGAGTTCTATTAACCAGAAAGACCTGAGTTCCAAGAACACAGCAGCTGCGAAGGACTAGCCAAGGAGAGCGCAAAAGTACCACAACATGCCTGCCTCCACAGCTTTTTCCTTGGGGACATGCCTAATTCCTGGCTGATTTGCCTTTCTCATCTTAGGGTTGGGGTTCGGCCTAGGGCTTGGAGTTTTAAAATCAGGAAGCCCTGAGTTCCAGGCACACTGGAGCTGTGAAAGGCATCCAAAAGGGAGTGCAAAAGTGCCACAACATGGCAGCTTTCACAGCTTTTTCCTTGGCACCATCCCTATACATAGGCTGATTTATCTGCCTAGGGTTTGGGTTAGGGTTCAGCCTAGGGCTTGGAGTTTTTTAACCAGGAAGCCCTGAGTTCCAGGCTTACTGCATCTGCCAAATGCATCCCAAAGGGAGTGCAAAAGTGCCACAACATGGCTGCTTTCACGGCTTTTCCCTTAGGAAGAACCCTAATACGCGGCTGATTTACCTTCCTAGGGTTACTGTTAGGCTTAGGCCTAGGACTTTTAAAAACAGGAAGCCCTGGGCTCCAGGCACTCTGCAGCTGCGAAAGGCATCCCAAGGGGAGCGCAAAAGTGACGCAACTTGGCTGCCACCACTGATATTTCCATGAGACCATCCCGAAACATAGGCTGATTTTCCTTCCTAGGGTTAAGGTTTGAGTTACGCCTAGGGTAAGGGTTCTATTAACCAGAAAGCCCTGAGTTCCAAGAACACAGCAGCTGCGAAGGACTACCCAAGAAGAGCGAAAAAGTACCACAACATGCCTGCGTCGACAGTTTTTTCCTTTGGGGACATGCCTAATTCCTGGCTGATTTGCCTTTCTCGTCTTAGGGTTGGGGTTCGGCCTAGGGCTAGGATATTTTTAACTAGGAAGCCCTGAGTTCCAGGCTTACTGCATCTACCAAATGCATCCCAAAGGGAGGGCAGAAGTGCCACAACATGGCTGCTTTCACGGCTTTTCCCTTAGGAAGAACCCTAATACGCGGCTGATTTACCTTCCTAGGGTTACTGTTAGGCTTAGGCCTAGGACTTTTAAAACCAGGAAGCCCTGGGCTCCAGGCACACTGCAGCTGCGAAAGGCATCCCAAGGGGAGCGCAAAAGTTACACAACTTGGCTGCCACCACTGATATTTCCATGAGACCATCCCGAACCATAGGCTGATTTTCCTTCCTAGCGTTAAGGTTTGAGTTACGCCTGGGGTAAGGGTTCTATTAACCAGAAAGCCCTGAGTTCCAAGAACACAGCAGCTGCGAAGGACTAGCCAAGAAGAGCGCAAAAGTACCACAACATGCCTGCCTCCACAGCTTTTTCCTTGGGGACATGCCTAATTCCTGGCTGATTTGCCTTTCTCGTCTTAGGGTTGGGGTTCGGCCTAGGGCTAGGATATTTTTAACTAGGAAGCCCTGAGTTCCAGGCTTACTTCATCTGCAAAAAGCATCCCAAAGGGAGTGCAAAAGTGCCACAACATGGCTGCTTTCACGGCTTTTCCCTTAGGAAGAACCCTAATACGCGGCTGATTTACCTTCCTAGGGTTACTGTTAGGCTTAGGCCTAGGACTTTTAAAACCAGGAAGCCCTGGGCTCCAGGCACATGCAGCTGCGAAAGGCATCCCAAGAGGGCCGCAGAAGTGACACAACTTGGCTGCCTCTTCTTCTATTCTCATGAGACCATCCTGAACCATAGGCTGATTTTCCTTCCTAGGGTTAAGGTTTGAGTTTCGCCTGGGGTAAGGGTTCTATTAACCAGAAAGCCCTGAGTTCCAAGAACACAGCAGCTGCGAAGGACTACCCAAGAAGAGCGCAAAAGTACCACAACATGCCTGCCTCCACAGCTTTTTCCTTGGGGACATGCCTAATTCCTGGCTGATTTGCCTTTCTCGTCTTAGGGTTGGGGTTCGGCCTAGGGCTAGGATTTTTTTAACTAGGAAGCCCTGAGTTCCAGGCTTACTTCATCTGCAAAAAGCATCCCAAAGGGAGTGCAAAAGTGCCACAACATGGCTGCTTTCACGGCTTTTCCCTTAGGAAGAACCCTAATACGCGGCTGATTTACCTTCCTAGGGTTACTGTTAGGCTTAGGCCTAGGACTTTTAAAACCAGGAAGCCCTGGGCTCCAGGCACATGCAGCTGCGAAAGGCATCCCAAGAGGTCCGCAGAAGTGACACAACTTGGCTGCCTCTGCTTCTATTCTCATGAGACCACCCTAAACCATAGGCTGATTTTCCTTCCTAGGGTTAAGGTTTGAGTTACGCCTGGGGTAAGGGTTCTATTAACCAGAAAGCCCTGAGTTCCAAGAACACAGCAGCTGCGAAGGACTAGCCGAGAAGAGCGCAAAAGTACCACAACATGCCTGCCTCCACAGCTTTTTCCTTGGGGACATGCCTAATTCCTGGCTGATTTGCCTTTCTCGTCTTAGGGTTGGGGTTCGGCCTAGGGCTAGGATTTTTTTAACTAGGAAGCCCTGAGTTCAAGGCTTGCTGCATCTGCCAAAGTCATCCCAAAGGGAGTGCAAAAGTGCCACAACATGGCTGCTTTCACAGCTTTTCCCTTAGGAAGAACCTTAATACGCGGCTGATTTACCTTCCCAGGGTTACTGTTAGGCTTAGGCCTAGGACTTTTAAAACCAGGAAGCCCTGGGCTCCAGGCACACTGCAGCTGCGAAAGGCATCCCAAGGGGAGCGCAAAAGTGACACAACTTGGCTGCCACCACTGATATTTCCATGAGACCATCCCGAACCATAGGCTGATTTTCCTTCCTAGGGTTAAGGTTTGAGTTACGCCTGGGGTAAGGGTTCTATTAACCAGAAAGCCCTGAGTTCCAAGAACACAGCAGCTGCGAAGGACTAGCCAAGAAGAGCGCAAAAGTACCACAACATGCCTGCCTCCACAGCTTTTTCCTTGGGGACATGCCTAATTCCTGGCTGATTTGCCTTTCTCGTCTTAGGGTTGGGGTTCGGCCTAGGGCTAGGATATTTTTAACTAGGAAGCCCTGAGTTCCAGGCTTACTTCATCTGCAAAAAGCATCCCAAAGGGAGTGCAGAAGTGCCACAACATGGCTGCTTTCACGGCTTTTCCCTTAGGAAGAACCCTAATACGCGGCTGATTTACCTTCCTAGGGTTACTGTTAGGCTTAGGCCTAGGACTTTTAAAACCAGGAAGCCCTGGGCTCCAGGCACATGCAGCTGCGAAAGGCATCCCAAGAGGTCCGCAGAAGTGACACAACTTGGCTGCCTCTGCTGCTATTCTCATGAGACCATCCTGAACCATAGGCTGATTTTCCTTCCTAGGGTTAAGGTTTGAGTTACGCCTGGGGTAAGGGTTCTATTAACCAGAAAGCCCTGAGTTCCAAGAACACAGCAGCTGCGAAGGACTACCCAAGAAGAGCACAAAAGTACCACAACATGCCTGCCTCCACAGCTTTTTCCTTGGGGACATGCCTAATTCCTGGCTGATTTGCCTTTCTCGTCTTAGGGTTGGGGTTCGGCCTAGGGCTAGGATTTTTTTAACTAGGAAGCCCTGAGTTCCAGGCTTACTGCATCTGCCAAAGGCATCCCAAAGGGAGTGCAGAAGTGCCACAACATGGCTGCTTTCACGGCTTTTCCCTTAGGAAGAACCCTAATACGCGGCTGATTTACCTTCCTAGGGTTACTGTTAGGCTTAGGCCTAGGACTTTTAAAACTAGGACGCCCTGGGCTCCAGGCACACTGCAGCTGTTCAAGGCATCCCAAGGGGAGTACTAAAGTACCACAACATGGCAGCTTTCACAGCTTTTTCCTTGGCACCATCCCTATACATAGGCTGATTTATCTGCCTAGGGTTAGGGTTAGAGTTCAGCCTAGGGCTTGGAGTTTTTTAACCAGGAAGCCCTGAGTTCCAGGCTTACTGCATCTGCCAAATGCATCCCAAAGGGAGTGCAAAAGTGCCACAACATGGCTGCTTTCACGGCTTTTCCCTTAGGAAGAACCCTAATACGCGGCTGATTTACCTTCCTAGGGTTACTGTTAGGCTTAGGCCTAGGACTTTTAAAAACAGGAAGCCCTGGGCTCCAGGCACTCTGCAGCTGCGAAAGGCATCCCAAGGGGAGCGCAAAAGTGACGCAACTTGGCTGCCACCACTGATATTTCCATGAGACCATCCCGAAACATAGGCTGATTTTCCTTCCTAGGGTTAAGGTTTGAGTTACGCCTAGGGTAAGGGTTCTATTAACCAGAAAGCCCTGAGTTCCAAGAACACAGCAGCTGCGAAGGACTACCCAAGAAGAGCGAAAAAGTACCACAACATGCCTGCCTCCAGAGCTTTTTCCTTGGGGACATGCCTAATTCCTGGCTGATTTGCCTTTCTCGTCTTAGGGTTGGGGTTCGGCCTAGGGCTAGGATTTTTAAAATCAGGAAGCCCTGAGTTCCAGGCACACTGGAGCTGTGAAAGGCATCCAAAAGGGAGTGCAAAAGTGCCACAACATGGCTGCTTTCACGGCTTTTTCCTTGGCAAGAAGCCTAACACCAGGCTGATTTCCCTTCCCAGGGTTACTGTTAGGCTTAGGCCTAGCGCTAGGATTTTTAAAACTAGGAAGCCCTTAGTTCCAGGCACACTGCAGCTGTTCAAGGAATCCCAAGGGGAGTACAAAAGTGCAACAACATGGCAGCTTTCACAGCTTTTTCCTTGGCACCATCCCTATACCTAGGCTGATTTATCTGCCTAGGGTAAGGGTTAGGGTTCAGCCTAGGGCTTGGAGTTTTTTAACCAGGAAGCCCTGAGTTCCAGGCTTACTGCATCTGCCAAAGGCATCCCAAAGGGAGTGCAAAAGTGCCACAACATGGCTGCTTTTACAGCTTTTCCCTTAGGAAGAACCCTAATACGCGGCTGATTTACCTTCCTAGGGTTACTGTTAGGCTTAGGCCTAGGACTTTTAAAACCAGGAAGCCCTGGGCTCCAGGCACACTGCAGCTGCGAAAGGCATCCCAAGAGGGCCGCAGAAGTGACACAACTTGGCTGCCTCTGCTTCTATTCTCATGAGACCATCCTGAACCATAGGCTGATTTTCCTTCCTAGGGTTAAGGTTTGAGTTAAGCCTAGGGTAAGAGGTCTATTAAAGCAGAAAGACCTGAGTTCCAAGAACACAGCAGCTGCGAAGGACTAGCCAAGAAGAGCGCAAAAGTACCACAACATGCCTGCCTCCACAGCTTTTTCCTTGGGGACATGCCAAATTCCTGGCTGATTTGCCTTTCTCGTCTTAGGGTTGGGGTTCGGCCTAGGGCTAGGATTTTTTTAACTAGGAAGCCCTGAGTTCCAGGCTTACTGCATCTGCCAAAGGCATCCCAAAGGGAGTGCAGAAGTGCCACAACATGGCTGCTTTCACGGCTTTTCCCTTAGGAAGAACCCTAATACGCGGCTGATTTACCTTCCTAGGGTTACTGTTAGGCTTAGGCCTAGGACTTTTAAAACTAGGACGCCCTGGGCTCCAGGCACACTGCAGCTGTTCAAGGCATCCCAAGGGGAGTACTAAAGTACCACAACATGGCAGCTTTCACAGCTTTTTCCTTGGCACCATCCCTATACATAGGCTGATTTATCTGCCTAGGGTTAGGGTTAGGGTTCAGCCTAGGGCTTGGAGTTTTTTAACCAGGAAGCCCTGAGTTCCAGGCTTACTGCATCTGCCAAATGCATCCCAAAGGGAGTGCAAAAGTGCCACAACATGGCTGCTTTCACGGCTTTTCCCTCAGGAAGAACCTTAATACGCGGCTGATTTACCTTCCTAGGGTTACTGTTAGGCTTAGGCCTAGGACTTTTAAAACCAGGAAGCCCTGGGCTCCAGGCACATGCAGCTGCGAAAGGCATCCCATGAGGGCCGCAGAAGTGACACAACTTGGCTGCCTCTGCTTCTATTCTCATGAGACCATCCTGAACCATAGGCTGATTTTCCTTCCTAGGGTTAATGTTTGAGTTACGCCTAGGGTAAGAGTTCTATTAACCAGAAAGACCTGAGTTCCAAGAACATAGCAGCTGCGAAGGACTACCCAAGAAGAGCGCAAAAGTACCACAACGTGCCTGCCTCCACAGCTTTTTCCTTGGGGACATGCCTAATTCCTGGCTGATTTGCCTTTCTCGTCTTAGGGTTGGGGTTCGGCCTAGGGCTAGGATTTTTTTAACTAGGAAGCCCTGAGTTCCAGGCTTACTGCATCTGCCAAAGGCATCCCAAAGGGTGTGCAAAAGTGCCACAACATGGCTGCTTTCACGGCTTTTCCCTTAGGAAGAACCCTAATACGCGGCTGATTTACCTTCCTAGGGTTACTGTTAGGCTTAGGCCTAGGACTTTTAAAACCAGGAAGCCCTGGGCTCCAGGCACTCTGCAGCTGCGAAAGGCATCCCAAGGGGAGCGCAAAAGTGACGCAACTTGGCTGCCACCACTGATATTTCCATGAGACCATCCCGAAACATAGGCTGATTTTCCTTCCTAGGGTTAAGGTTTGAGTTACGCCTAGGGTAAGGGTTCTATTAACCAGAAAGCCCTGAGTTCCAAGAACACAGCAGCTGCGAAGGACTACCCAAGAAGAGCGCAAAAGTACCACAACATGCCTGCCTCCACAGCTTTTTCCTTGGGGACATGCCTAATTCCTGGCTGATTTGCCTTTCTCGTCTTAGGGTTGGGGTTCGGCCTAGGGCTAGGATTTTTAAAATCAGGAAGCCCTGAGTTCCAGGCACACTGGAGCTGTGAAAGGCATCCAAAAGGGAGTGCAAAAGTGCCACAACATGGCTGCTTTCACGGCTTTTTCCTTGGCAAGAAGCCTAACACCAGGCTGATTTCCCTTCCCAGGGTTACTGTTAGGCTTAGGCCTAGGGCTAGGATTTTTAAAACTAGGAAGCCCTGGGCTCCAGGCACACTGCAGCTGCGAAAGACATCCCAAGGGGAGTACAAAAGTGCAACAACATGGCAGCTTTCACAGCTTTTTCCTTGGCACCATCCCTATACCTAGGCTGTTTTATCTGCCTAGGGTTAGGGTTAGGGTTCAGCCTAGGGCTTGGAGATTTTAACCCGGAAGCCCTGAGTTCCAGGCTTACTGCATCTGCCAAAGGCATCCCAAAGGGAGTGCAAAAGTGCCACAACATGGCTGCTTTCACGGCTTTTCCCTTAGGAAGAACCCGAATACTCGGCTGATTTACCTTCCTAGGGTTACTGTAAGGCTTAGGCCTAGGACTTTTAAAACCAGGAAGCCCTGGGCTCCAGGCACACTGCAGCTGCGAAAGGCATCCCAAGGGGAGCGCAAAAGTGACACAACTTGGCTGCCACCACTGATATTTCCATGAGACCATCCCGAACCATAGGCTGATTTTCCTTCCTAGGGTGAGGGTTAGAGTTACGCCTAGGGTTAGTGTTTTTTTAACCAGAAAGCCCTGAGTTCCAAGAACACAGCAGCTGCCAAGGACTACCCAAGAGGAGGGGAAAAGTGCCACAACATGGCTGCCTCCAGCGCTTTTTCCTTGGGACCATCATTGAACCTAGGCTGATTTACTTGCCTCCAGTTCCACCTATGGTCACGCCAAGAGATAGGGATTTTAAATCAGTAAACCCTGAGCTCCAGACCCAGTGAAGCTGCAAAAGGCTTCCCAAGGGCAGCCAAAAATTGCCTCAACATGCTCCTTCCAGTGCTTTTTTCCTTGGGAACATCCCTATACCCAGGCTGATTTATCTGCCTAGGGTTAGGGTTAGGGTTCAGCCTAGAGATAGGATTTTTTCAAACAGGAAGCCCTGAATTCCAGGCACACTGCAGCTGTTAAAGGCAGTGTTCTACGTCAACCGCAACTTAGTCTGAAATAAATGCTTTTTCCCTGAGAGCATCTGAGAGGTTTGCATGAAGCACTGATATCTGACATTTGCAATTTTGAATAGGAGAGGAGAAAGAAAATGGGAAGAAGTTTTTAATTTTAGTGGTTTCAATGTTAATTTCCGTACACTTTTTCAAAACTTGTCAGCTCAAATGCCCATCAACATCTTTTAGTCATCTGTAAGTCAGTATTCATATAAAATGTGCTTCAAATCAAAAGAATTTCAAATTTGCACTCCAAATTTCTATGCCTAGATTTATGATTTCCTACACATATTAGATGAAAGGAAGGCCTTTTTTACTGTGGGAGTGCTGGAACACTGGAACAGGTTGCCCAGGGAAGTTGTGGGTGTCCCATCCCTGAAAGTATTCAAGGTCAGCTTGGACGGGGCTTGGAGCAGCAACAAAGGAGAAGCTTGATGGTAGAGAAACAAAGTTGGACTATAGAAGAAACTGGGATTGAAGTATAGGAGCAAGTTTTCTCTCAGCTCTTGGGGTAAATTCAAAGTTGTACAAAATGACATTTATCTGTGCTATTCACTACTGTAACAGAAATGTTCATGAAAACTGTACAGAAGATAGCAAATTTTAAAAGAGATAAGAATTACAGCATAAAATCCATGGGATGGGTTACAACATGAGACACTCTCTAAGAGAAAATCTCTGTGTTTCAGCACTTCATCATGGTAAGATTTCATGAAGTGCCAAAGAAGGCGGCAAAATATCATTCGGGACGTTATTTCCTGGAATTCAGCCTGGCCATTAGTAGGAACTGGGTTTGAACACATCATGTAGATATACCACACACACTTTCCCTTCACTGAAAAATGACTGTTTACAACGAAGAAGCAATTGACGATCAAAATTGATTGAAAGCATCTTAAACATGTCAAGTATTTCATTGTAGATGATCTGTGATCCAAATGCTTCTTCCACCTTCGAGAGGGACAGAACAATTCTTCCATATCATGATGGTTTAAAATTGTATCAACCAATGTTTTCTGCTGAAAAGATAGCATCTATTTTTTTCTATTTTTGGAAGAAAATATTCCTAGACATACAACAGGTGAGAACTAAGTAATTTTAAAGAAGCAAATGACATGAAAATATTCTGTAAATAGAATGAAATGAAAAGCTGTGTTTTAAATAGGAGCTAAATATGAAACAGAATTTTTGTACCAGGCATTTGAATTACTGCACCAGCTCTTTTGCCCATCAAGAGAGGCATTGAGCATTTCAGTCTTTTCCAAGGTGTTCATGATCTGCTATGCTGATCTCTGTGTGTGCCTAGGTGTGTGTGGAAGGGGGGGCATGTGAAGGGGAGTGTGTATGTTTGCTTTACAATTGTTGTGGCAGATTCATGCCTCAGCTCCACATTTTGTTTTAGAAAGGTCACACAGAGTGGATGTGAAGTTTACTATCAACAAGAGATCAATTCCCAAATCATCCATTTCACTCTACCTTATAAATCATGTGCTTTGTTGCATATTTTATCAAATCTACTTTCAAGCCAGATGGAGGAAGGAGGATGTGGCAATCCCTCCACCATCTTGCAACTTTTATGCAAGTAGGTTTTCAAGAAAATCATCATTTCTCTTTGAAATATGTCTGGAACAGGCATGATGGTAGTGTCAACCTGTTGGAGTTTTTGTTGCTGGAAGAAGTTATACAAAAGGATTGGTTTTTACATTGACCAGTTACTGAATCAAGCTCAGGAATACATTGGAAATTCAACTGGGGCTTCCTTTCCCCGGCAGACTACTTCTAGAACGAGCTTGTACACTGAAGCTTACTCTTTTGCCCTCTTTTTGTTTCTTTCCTATTTTCTTGGCTTCTTTGCCACTCTCTAGACAATTTTGGAACTTTTTTCCCAACTCAAATGGTTTCAGTAGTCTGATTGTGATCATACATTTTTACAAGGAATTTTTAAAATCTTTCCTCCAGTTAAGAAAGTCAAGGACTTAGGTCTTTTTCTTCCCTTATCAATATTGCAATGAAATTGATAAGTAAAGACCAACTCTTTCTTTTTGTTTTTAACCCAAGCAAATAATTCCCATCCATTCATCCATTTGGTGGACCAATAGTTGCCATTCTGATGGAAGTTGTCACTTCTTAACAGTAGGCATTCTGTGACTATGTTGACAGCACTTTGGGTGAAGATCCTAACTGGTCTTAGATACACATAGGGAGAAATTTGCTCAGCCAGTGTCAGTCTTAAGCATGCGTATCAGAAGATCTTTCTAGAGCTGGGAATTTTCCCATGAAAGGGATTCAGTTAGGGAAGAGACACTTGCCCCAGAGGTTTACATTCTTCTTGAAGACTGCTTAAGGAACTTAGATGCCATGTCCATTTGGATCTGTGTCTGCACAGAACTTTGTCATGCCAGTGCTTGAAATGCATCTTGAAGAGAATTCACTAGCACAGAATGAATGAGAGTGGAAGGGGTTGGTGGGGCTAACCAGGCCCAACCCCCCTGCCTAAACCAGGATACCTAGAGCCTCTTGCCCAGGATTCTATCTGGGTGTACTTTTAATGTCTTCAAAGATCCAGGCTCCACAATCTTTCTGGGCAGTCTGTGCCGTGGTTCACTCACCCTCACAGTAAAGAATCATTTCCTGATGTTCCTGTATTTCAGTGTGTGCCCACTGCCTCTTGCCTTTTCACTCAGCATCACTGAAAAGACACTGATTCCCTCCCCTTTGCACTATTGCTTCCATATGGATGTGTGCTGCCATGTAGAGATATGTCAAAAACCTCCCTGAAGCCCAGGCAGATAATATTCCCTTCATCTACCAGTCAAGTTGATTCATCAGAGGAGTTTAAAGTTATGTTCAGCATGAAATGCCCCTGAAAAATCATGCTAACTACATTATTGTGTCGTCTTTCATGTGCCTGGCAAGGTTTTCCAGGAAGAGCTGCTTCATCAACTTCCTGGGTATAAAAAAGAGGGTGGCGGGTTTGTACGATTGCGAGTCCTCCTAATTGCCTTTTTTGAAGATGAGTGTCATTTGCTTACATCCAGTCCTTAGCCTCTCTTCTCGTCTACATCTTAGCAAAAAGCTTTTCCATTATGTCTGGCAAGGAGAAATTGTGCCAGCACAGAAAACATCTCCTATCGTGTTCTAGACGTTGCACGGAGGTGTGCCGAGTGTTTGGCATGAAGAAAAGAAAACTTGTCCAAAGCAGCTTCCAATCGAATGTTCATGTGATTGGAAAAGTCAGGAGAGTGCAAAGGTACTGTTTTCTAGCAGTTGGCAAGGGGCGCACACAATCCCAGTGCTGTACAGCTTCCTTCTTCACCTTTCCGAAGGTGCCGCTCTCTCCGGCTCCCGGAGGCGAAGAAGCGGCTTCTTCGCGCAAAGACGATTGTGCCGCTCACTGTGCACTCCTTAGCGCGGCTTCTGCCGAAAGACGCCCGGGAGCGGCTCTTAGCTCCGGACAGCATCGTACCTTCGTCTTTAGCGTCTCTTCTCGTCTACATCTTAGCAAATAACTTTTCTACTATGTCAGGCGAGGAAAAACTGTGCCAGCACAGAAAACATCTCCCATCGTGTTCTAGACGTTGCACGGAGGTGTGCCGAGTGTTTGGCATGAAGAAAAGAAAAGTTGTCCAAAACAGCTTCCAATCGAATGTTCATGTGATTGGAAAAGTCAGGAGAGTGCAAAGGTACTGTTTTCTAGCAGTCGGCAAGCTGCGCACACAATCCCAGTGTTGTACAGCTTCCTTCTTCACCTTTCCGAAGGTGCCGCTCTCTCCGGCTCCCGGAGGCGAAGAAGCGGCTTCTTCGCGCAAAGACGATTGTGCCGCTCACTGTGCACTCCTTAGCGCGGCTTCTGCTGAAAGACGCCCGGGAGCGGCTCTTAGCTCCGGAGAGCATCGTACCTTCGTCTTTAGCGTCTTTTGTGGTCTACATCCTAGCAAAAAGCTTTTCTACTATGTCTGGCGAGGAAAAACTGTGCCAGCACAGAAAACATCTCCCATCGTGTTCTAGACGTTGCACGGAGGTGTGCCGAGTGTTTGGCATGAAGGAAAGAAAAGTTGTCCAAAACAGCTTCCAACGGAATGTTCATGTGATTGGAAACGTCAGGAGAGTGCAAAGGTACTGTTTTCTATCAGTTGGCAAGCTGCGCACACAATCCCAGTGTTGTACAGCTTCCTTCTTCACCTTTCCGAAGGTGCCGCTCTCTCCGGCTCCCGGAGGCGAAGAAGCGGCTTCTTCGCGCAAAGACGATTGTGCCGCTCACTGTGCTCTCCTTAGCGCGGCTTCTGCCGAAAGACGCCCGGGAGCAGCTCATAGCTCCGGACAGCATCGTACCTTCGTCTTTAGCGTCTCTTCTCGTCTACATCTTAGCAAAAAGCTTTTCCACTATGTCTGGCGAGGAAAAACTGTGCCAGCACAGAAAACATCTCCCATCGTGTTCTAGACGTTGCACGGAGGTGTGCCGAGTGTTTGGCATGAAGAAAAGAAAAGTTGTCCAAAACAGCTTCCAATCGAATGTTCATGTGATTGGAAAAGTCAGGAGAGTGCAAAGGTACTGTTTTCTAGCAGTTGGCAAGCTGCGCACACAATCCCAGTGTTGTACAGCTTCCTTCTTCACCTTTCCGAAGGTGCCGCTCTCTCCGGCTCCCGGAGGCGAAGAAGCGGCTTCTTCGCGCAAAGACGATTGTGCCGCTCACTGTGCTCTCCTTAGCGCGGCTTCTGCCGAAAGACGCCCGGGAGCAGCTCTTAGCTCCGGACAGCATCGTACCTTCGTCTTTAGCGTCTCTTCTCGTCTACATCTTAGCAAAAAGCTTTTCCACTATGTCTGGCGAGGAAAAACTGTGCCAGCACAGAAAACATCTCCCATCGTGTTCTAGACGTTGCACGGAGGTGTGCCGAGTGTTTGGCATGAAGAAAAGTTGTCCAAAACAGCTTCCAATCGAATGTTCATGTGATTGGAAAAGTCAGGAGAGTGCAAAGGTACTGTTTTCTAGCAGTTGGCAAGCTCTGCACACAATCCCAGTGTTGTACAGCTTCCTTCTTCACCTTTCCGAAGGTGCCGCTCTCTCCGGCTCCCGGAGGCGAAGAAGCGGCTTCTTCGCGCAAAGACGATTGTGCCGCTCACTGTGCACTCCTTAGCGGGGCTTCTGCCGAAAGAGTCCCGGGAGCAGCTCTTAGCTCCGGACAGCATCGTACCTTCGTCTTTAGCGTCTCTTCTCGTCTACATCTTAGCAAAAAGCTTTTCCACTATGTCTGGCGAGGAAAAACTGTGCCAGCACAGAAAACATCTCCCATCGTGTTCTAGACGTTGCACGGAGGTGTGCCGAGTGTTTGGCATGAAGAAAAGAAAAGTTGTCCAAAACAGCTTCCAATCGAATGTTCATGTGATTGGAAAAGTCAGGAGAGTGCAAAGGTACTGTTTTCTATCAGTTGGCAAGCTGCGCACACAATCCCAGTGTTGTACAGCTTCCTTCTTCACCTTTCCGAAGGTGCCGCTCTCTCCGGCTCCCGGAGGCGAAGAAGCGGCTTCTTCGCGCAAAGACGATTGTGCCGCTCACTGTGCTCTCCTTAGCGCGGCTTCTGCCGAAAGACGCCCGGGAGCAGCTCATAGCTCCGGACAGCATCGTACCTTCGTCTTTAGCGTCTCTTCTCGTCTACATCTTAGCAAAAAGCTTTTCCACTATGTCTGGCGAGGAAAAACTGTGCCAGCACAGCAAACATCTCCCATCGTGTTCTAGACGTTGCACGGAGGTGTGCCGAGTGTTTGGCATGAAGAAAAGAAAAGTTGTCCAAAACAGCTTCCAATCGAATGTTCATGTGATTGGAAAAGTCAGGAGAGTGCAAAGGTACTGTTTTCTATCAGTTGGCAAGCTGCGCACACAATCCCAGTGTTGTACAGCTTCCTTCTTCACCTTTCCGAAGGTGCCGCTCTCTCCGGCTCCCGGAGGCGAAGAAGCGGCTTCTTCGCGCAAAGACGATTGTGCCGCTCACTGTGCTCTCCTTAGCGCGGCTTCTGCCGAAAGACGCCCGGGAGCAGCTCTTAGCTCCGGACAGCATCGTACCTTCGTCTTTAGCGTCTCTTCTCGTCTACATCTTAGCAAAAAGCTTTTCCACTATGTCTGGCGAGGAAAAACTGTGCCAGCACAGAAAACATCTCCCATCGTGTTCTAGACGTTGCACGGAGGTGTGCCGAGTGTTTGGCATGAAGAAAAGAAAAGTTGTCCAAAACAGCTTCCAATCGAATGTTCATGTGATTGGAAAAGTCAGGAGAGTGCAAAGGTACTGTTTTCTATCAGTTGGCAAGCTGCGCACACAATCCCAGTGTTGTACAGCTTCCTTCTTCACCTTTCCGAAGGTGCCGCTCTCTCCGGCTCCCGGAGGCGAAGAAGCGGCTTCTTCGCGCAAAGACGATTGTGCCGCTCACTGTGCACTCCTTAGCGCGGCTTCTGCCGAAAGACGCCCGGGAGCGGCTCTTAGCTCCGGAGAGCATCGTACCTTCGTCTTTAGCGTCTTTTGTGGTCTACATCCTAGCAAAAAACTTTTCTACTATGTCTGGCGAGGAAAAACTGTGCAAGCACAGAAAACATCTCCCATCGTGTTCTAGACGTTGCACGGAGGTGTGCCGAGTGTTTGGCATGAAGAAAAGAAAAGTTGTCCAAAACAGCTTCCAACGGAATGTTCATGTGATTGGAAACGTCAGGAGAGTGCAAAGGTACTGTTTTCTATCAGTTGGCAAGCTGCGCACACAATCCCAGTGTTGTACAGCTTCCTTCTTCACCTTTCCGAAGGTGCCGCTCTCTCCGGCTCCCGGAGGCGAAGAAGCGGCTTCTTCGCGCAAAGACGATTGTGCCGCTCACTGTGCACTCCTTAGCGCGGCTTCTACCCAAAGACGCCCGGGAGCAGCTCTTAGCTCCGGACAGCATCGTACCTTCGTCTTTAGCGTCTCTTCTCGTCTACATCTTAGCAAAAAGCTTTTCCACTATGTCTGGCGAGGAAAAACTGTGCCAGCACAGCAAACATCTCCCATCGTGTTCTAGACGTTGCACGGAGGTGTGCCGAGTGTTTGGCATGAAGAAAAGAAAAGTTGTCCAAAACAGCTTCCAATCGAATGTTCATGTGATTGGAAAAGTCAGGAGAGTGCAAAGGTACTGTTTTCTAGCAGTTGGCAAGCTGCGCACACAATCCCAGTGTTGTACAGCTTCCTTCTTCACCTTTCCGAAGGTGCCGCTCTCTCCGGCTCCCGGAGGCGAAGAAGCGGCTTCTTCGCGCAAAGACGATTGTGCCGCTCACTGTGCACTCCTTAGCGCGGCTTCTGCTGAAAGACGCCCGGGAGCGGCTCTTAGCTCCGGAGAGCATCGTACCTTCGTCTTTAGCGTCTTTTGTGGTCTACATCCTAGCAAGAAGCTTTTCTACTATGTCTGGCGAGGAAAAACTGTGCCAGCACAGAAAACATCTCCCATCGTGTTCTAGACGTTGCACGGAGGTGTGCCGAGTGTTTGGCATGAAGAAAAGAAAAGTTGTCCAAAACAGCTTCCAACGGAATGTTCATGTGATTGGAAACGTCAGGAGAGTGCAAAGGTACTGTTTTCTATCAGTTGGCAAGCTGCGCACACAATCCCAGTGTTGTACAGCTTCCTTCTTCACCTTTCCGAAGGTGCCGCTCTCTCCGGCTCCCGGAGGCGAAGAAGCGGCTTCTTCGCGCAAAGACGATTGTGCCGCTCACTGTGCACTCCTTAGCGCGGCTTCTGCCGAAAGACGCCCGGGAGCGGCTCTTAGCTCCGGACAGCATCGTACCTTCGTCTTTAGCGTCTCTTCTCGTCTACATCTTAGCAAAAAGCTTTTCCACTATGTCTGGCGAGGAAAAACTGTGCCAGCACAGAAAACATCTCCCATCGTGTTCTAGGCGTTGCACGGAGGTGTGCCGAGTGTTTGGCATGAAGAAAAGAAAAGTTGTCCAAAACAGCTTCCAATCGAATGTTCATGTGATTGGAAAAGTCAGGAGAGTGCAAAGGTACTGTTTTCTAGCAGTCGGCAAGCTCTGCACACAATCCCAGTGTTGTACAGCTTCCTTCTTCACCTTTCCGAAGGTGCCGCTCTCTCCGGCTCCCGGAGGCGAAGAAGCGGCTTCTTCGCGCAAAGACGATTGTGCCGCTCACTGTGCACTCCTTAGCGCGGCTTCTGCCGAAAGACGCCCGGGAGCGGCTCTTAGCTCCGGACAGCATCGTACCTTCGTCTTTAGCGTCTCTTCTCGTCTACATCTTAGCAAAAAGCTTTTCCACTATGTCTGGCGAGGAAAAACTGTGCCAGCACAGAAAACATCGCCCATCGTGTTCTAGACGTTGCACGGAGGTGTGCCGAGTGTTTGGCATGAAGAAAAGAAAAGTTGTCCAAAACAGCTTCCAATCGAATGTTCATGTGATTGGAAAAGTCAGGAGAGTGCAAAGGTACTGTTTTCTAGCAGTTGGCAAGCTGCGCACACAATCCCAGTGTTGTACAGCTTCCTTCTTCACCTTTCCGAAGGTGCCGCTCTCTCCGGCTCCCGGAGGCGAAGAAGCGGCTTCTTCGCACAAAGACGATTGTGCCGCTCACTGTGCACTCCTTAGCGCGGCTTCTGCCGAAAGACGCCCGGGAGCGGCTCTTAGCTCCGGACAGCATCGTACCTTCGTCTTTAGCGTCTCTTCTCGTCTACATCTTAGCAAAAAGCTTTTCCACTATGTCTGGCGAGGAAAAACTGTGCCAGCACAGAAAACATCTCCCATCGTGTTCTAGACGTTGCACGTTCCCTATACTTAGGCTGATTTTCCTTCCTGGGGATAGGGTTAGGCTTCAGCCTAGGGCTTGGAGTTTTTTAACCAGGAAGCCCTGGGCTCCAGGCACACTGCAGCTGCGAAAGGCATCCCAAGGGGAGCGCAAAAGTGACACAACTTGGCTGCCACCACTGATATTTCCATGAGACCATCCCGAACCATAGCCTGATTTTCCTTCCTAGGGTTAAGGTTTGAGTTACGCCTGGGGTAAGTGTTCTATTAACCAGAAAGCCCTGAGTTCCAAGAACACAGCAGCTGCGAAGGACTACCCAAGAAGAGCGCAAAAGTACCACAACATCCCTGCCTCCACAGCTTTTTCCTTGGGGACATGCCTAATTTCTGGCTGATTTGCCTTTCTCGTCTTAGGGTTGGGGTTCGGCCTAGGGCTAGGATTTTTTTAACTAGGAAGCCCTGACTTCCAGGCTTACTTCATCTGCCAAAAGCATCCCAAAGGGAGTGCAGAAGTGCCACAACATGGCTGCTTTCACGGCTTTTCCCTTAGGAAGAACCCTAATACGCGGCTGATTTACCTTCCTAGGGTTACTGTTAGGCTTAGGCCTAGGACTTTTAAAACCAGGAAGCCCTGGGCTCCAGGCACATGCAGCTGCAAAAGGCATCCCAAGAGGGCCGCAGAAGTGACACAACTTGGCTGCCTCTGCTTCTATTCTCATGAGACCATCCTGAACCATAGGCTGATTTTCCTTCCTAGGGTTAAGGTTTGAGTTACGCCTAGGGTAAGAGTTCTATTAACCAGAAAGACCTGAGTTCCAAGAACACAGCATCTGCGAAGGACTACCCAAGAAGAGCGCAAAAGTACCACAACATGCCTGCCTCCACAGCTTTTTCCTTGGGGACATGCCTAATTCCTGGCTGATTTGCCTTTCTCGTCTTAGGGTTGGGGTTCGGCCTAGGGCTAGGATATTTTTAACTAGGAAGCCCTGAGTTCCAGGCTTACTTCATCTACCAAAGGCATCCCAAAGGGAGTGCAAAAGTGCCACAACATGGCTGCTTTCACGGCTTTTCCCTTAGGAAGAACCCTAATACGCGGCTGATTTACCTTCCTAGGGTTACTGTTAGGCTTAGGCCTAGGACTTTTAAAACCAGGAAGCCCTGGGCTCCAGGCACATGCAGCTGTTAAAGGCATCCCAAGAGGGCTGCAGAAGTGACACAACTTGGCTGCCTCTGCTGCTATTCTCATGAGACCATCCCGAACCATAGGCTGATTTTCCTTCCTAGGGTTAAGGTTTGAGTTACGCCTAGGGTAAGAGTTCTATTAACCAGAAAGACCTGAGTTCCAAGAACACAGCAGCTGCGAAGGACTACCCAAGGAGAGCGCAAAAGTACCACAACATGCCTGCCTCCACAGCTTTTTCCTTGGGGACATGCCTAATTCCTGGCTGATTTGCCTTTCTCGTCTTAGGGTTGGGGTTCGGCCTAGGGCTTGGAGTTTTAAAATCAGGAAGCCCTGAGTTCCAGGCACACTGGAGCTGTGAAAGGCATCCAAAAGGGAGTGCAAAAGTGCTACAACATGGCAGCTTTCACAGCTTTTTCCTTGGCACCATCCCTATACATAGGCTGATTTATCTGCCTAGGGTTAGGGTTAGGGTTCAGCCTAGGGCTTGGAGTTTTTTAACCAGGAAGCCCTGAGTTCCAGGCTTACTGCATCTGCCAAATGCATCCCAAAGGGAGTGCAAAAGTGCCACAACATGGCTGCTTTCACGGCTTTTCCCTTAGGAAGAACCCTAATACGCGGCTGATTTACCTTCCTAGGGTTACTGTTAGGCTTAGGCCTAGGACTTTTAAAAACAGGAAGCCCTGGGCTCCAGGCACTCTGCAGCTGCGAAAGGCATCCCAAGGGGAGCGCAAAAGTGACGCAACTTGGCTGCCACCACTGATATTTCCATGAGACCATCCCGAAACATAGGCTGATTTTCCTTCCTAGGGTTAAGGTTTGAGTTACGCCTAGGGTAAGGGTTCTATTAACCAGAAAGCCCTGAGTTCCAAGAACACAGCAGCTGCGAAGGACTACCCAAGAAGAGCGAAAAAGTACCACAACATGCCTGCGTCGACAGTTTTTTCCTTTGGGGACATGCCTAATTCCTGGCTGATTTGCCTTTCTCGTCTTAGGGTTGGGGTTCGGCCTAGGGCTAGGATATTTTTAACTAGGAAGCCCTGAGTTCCAGGCTTACTGCATCTGCCAAATGCATCCCAAAGGGAGTGCAGAAGTGCCACAACATGGCTGCTTTCACGGCTTTTCCCTTAGGAAGAACCCTAATACGCGGCTGATTTACCTTCCTAGGGTTACTGTTAGGCTTAGGCCTAGGACTTTTAAAACCAGGAAGCCCTGGGCTCCAGGCACACTGCAGCTGCGAAAGGCATCCCAAGGGGAGCGCAAAAGTTACACAACTTGGCTGCCACCACTGATATTTCCATGAGACCATCCCGAACCATAGGCTGATTTTCCTTCCTAGCGTTAAGGTTTGAGTTACGCCTGGGGTAAGGGTTCTATTAACCAGAAAGACCTGAGTTCCAAGAACACAGCAGCTGCGAAGGACTACCCAAGAAGAGCGCAAAAGTACCACAACATGCCTGCCTCCACAGCTTTTTCCTTGGGGACATGCCTAATTCCTGGCTGATTTGCCTTTCTCGTCTTAGGGTTGGGGTTCGGCCTAGGGCTAGGATTTTTTTAACTAGGAAGCCCTGAGTTCCAGGCTTACTTCATCTGCCAAAAGCATCCCAAAGGGAGTGCAAAAGTGCCACAACATGGCTGCTTTCACGGCTTTTCCCTTAGGAAGAACCCTAATACGCGGCTGATTTACCTTCCTAGGGTTACTGTTAGGCTTAGGCCTAGGACTTTTAAAACCAGGAAGCCCTGGGCTCCAGGCACATGCAGCTGCGAAAGGCATCCCAAGAGGTCCGCAGAAGTGACACAACTTGGCTGCCTCTGCTTCTATTCTCATGAGACCACCCTAAACCATAGGCTGATTTTCCTTCCTAGGGTTAAGGTTTGAGTTACGCCTGGGGTAAGGGTTCTATTAACCAGAAAGCCCTGAGTTCCAAGAACACAGCAGCTGCGAAGGACTAGCCGAGAAGAGCGCAAAAGTACCACAACATGCCTGCCTCCACAGCTTTTTCCTTGGGGACATGCCTAATTCCTGGCTGATTTGCCTTTCTCGTCTTAGGGTTGGGGTTCGGCCTAGGGCTAGGATTTTTTTAACTAGGAAGCCCTGAGTTCCAGGCTTACTTCATCTGCAAAAAGCATCCCAAAGGGAGTGCAGAAGTGCCACAACATGGCTGCTTTCACGGCTTTTCCCTTAGGAAGAACCCTAATACGCGGCTGATTTACCTTCCTAGGGTTACTGTTAGGCTTAGGCCTAGGACTTTTAAAACCAGGAAGCCCTGGGCTCCAGGCACACTGCAGCTGCGAAAGGCATCCCAAGGGGAGCGCAAAAGTTACACAACTTGGCTGCCACCACTGATATTTCCATGAGACCATCCCGAACCATAGGCTGATTTTCCTTCCTAGCGTTAAGGTTTGAGTTACGCCTAGGGTAAGGGTTCTATTAACCAGAAAGCCCTGAGTTCCAAGAACACAGCAGCTGCGAAGGACTACCCAAGAAGAGCGAAAAAGTACCACAACATGCCTGCCTCCACAGCTTTTTCCTTGGGGACATGCCTAATTCCTGGCTGATTTGCCTTTCTCGTCTTAGGGTTGGGGTTCGGCCTAGGGCTAGGATTTTTTTAACTAGGAAGCCCTGAGTTCCAGCCTTACTTCATCTGCCAAAAGCATCCCAAAGGGAGTGCAGAAGTGCCACAACATGGCTGCTTTCACGGCTTTTCCCTTAGGAAGAACCCTAATACCCGGCTGATTTACCTTCCTAGGGTTACTGTTAGGCTTAGGCCTAGGACTTTTAAAACCAGGAAGCCCTGGGCTCCAGGCACATGCAGCTGCGAAAGGCATCCCAAGAGGGCCGCAGAAGTGACGCAACTTGGCTGCCTCTTCTTCTATTCTCATGAGACCATCCTGAACCATAGGCTGATTTTCCTTCCTAGGGTTAAGGTTTGAGTTTCGCCTAAGGTAAGAGTTCTATTAACCAGAAAGACCTGAGTTCCAAGAACACAGCAGCTGCGAAGGACTACCCAAGAAGAGCGCAAAAGTACCACAACATGCCTGCCTCCACAGCTTTTTCCTTGGGGACATGCCTAATTCCTGGCTGATTTGCCTTTCTCGTCTTAGGGTTGGGGTTCGGCCTAGGGCTAGGATTTTTTTAACTAGGAAGCCCTGAGTTCCAGGCTTACTTCATCTGCAAAAAGCATCCCAAAGGGAGTGCAAAAGTGCCACAACATGGCTGCTTTCACGGCTTTTCCCTTAGGAAGAACCCTAATACGCGGCTGATTTACCTTCCTAGGGTTACTGTTAGGCTTAGGCCTAGGACTTTTAAAACCAGGAAGCCCTGGGCTCCAGGCACATGCAGCTGCGAAAGGCATCCCAAGAGGTCCGCAGAAGTGACACAACTTGGCTGCCTCTGCTTCTATTCTCATGAGACCACCCTAAACCATAGGCTGATTTTCCTTCCTAGGGTTAAGGTTTGAGTTACGCCTGGGGTAAGGGTTCTATTAACCAGAAAGCCCTGAGTTCCAAGAACACAGCAGCTGCGAAGGACTAGCCGAGAAGAGCGCAAAAGTACCACAACATGCCTGCCTCCACAGCTTTTTCCTTGGGGACATGCCTAATTCCTGGCTGATTTGCCTTTCTCGTCTTAGGGTTGGGGTTCGGCCTAGGGCTAGGATTTTTTTAACTAGGAAGCCCTGAGTTCAAGGCTTGCTGCATCTGCCAAAGGCATCCCAAAGGGAGTGCAAAAGTGCCACAACATGGCTGCTTTCACAGCTTTTCCCTTAGGAAGAACCTTAATACGCGGCTGATTTACCTTCCCAGGGTTACTGTTAGGCTTAGGCCTAGGACTTTTAAAACCAGGAAGCCCTGGGCTCCAGGCACACTGCAGCTGCGAAAGGCATCCCAAGGGGAGCGCAAAAGTGACACAACTTGGCTGCCACCACTGATATTTCCATGAGACCATCCCGAACCATAGGCTGATTTTCCTTCCTAGCGTTAAGGTTTGAGTTACGCCTGGGGTAAGGGTTCTATTAACCAGAAAGCCCTGAGTTCCAAGAACACAGCAGCTGCGAAGGACTAGCCAAGAAGAGCGCAAAAGTACCACAACATGCCTGCCTCCACAGCTTTTTCCTTGGGGACATGCCTAATTCCTGGCTGATTTGCCTTTCTCGTCTTAGGGTTGGGGTTCGGCCTAGGGCTAGGATATTTTTAACTAGGAAGCCCTGAGTTCCAGGCTTACTTCATCTGCAAAAAGCATCCCAAAGGGAGTGCAGAAGTGCCACAACATGGCTGCTTTCACGGCTTTTCCCTTAGGAAGAACCCTAATACGCGGCTGATTTACCTTCCTAGGGTTACTGTTAGGCTTAGGCCTAGGACTTTTAAAACCAGGAAGCCCTGGGCTCCAGGCACATGCAGCTGCGAAAGGCATCCCAAGAGGTCCGCAGAAGTGACACAACTTGGCTGCCTCTGCTGCTATTCTCATGAGACCATCCTGAACCATAGGCTGATTTTCCTTCCTAGGGTTAAGGTTTGAGTTACGCCTGGGGTAAGGGTTCTATTAACCAGAAAGCCCTGAGTTCCAAGAACACAGCAGCTGCGAAGGACTAGCCAAGAAGAGCGCAAAAGTACCACAACATGCCTGCCTCCACAGCTTTTTCCTTGGGGACATGCCTAATTCCTGGCTGATTTGCCTTTCTCGTCTTAGGGTTGGGGTTCGGCCTAGGGCTAGGATTTTTTTAACTAGGAAGCCCTGAGTTCCAGGCTTACTGCATCTGCCAAAGGCATCCCAAAGGGAGTGCAGAAGTGCCACAACATGGCTGCTTTCACGGCTTTTCCCTTAGGAAGAACCCTAATACGCGGCTGATTTACCTTCCTAGGGTTACTGTTAGGCTTAGGCCTAGGACTTTTAAAACTAGGACGCCCTGGGCTCCAGGCACACTGCAGCTGTTCAAGGCATCCCAAGGGGAGTACTAAAGTACCACAACATGGCAGCTTTCACAGCTTTTTCCTTGGCACCATCCCTATACATAGGCTGATTTATCTGCCTAGGGTTAGAGTTCAGCCTAGGGCTTGGAGTTTTTTAACCAGGAAGCCCTGAGTTCCAGGCTTACTGCATCTGCCAAATGCATCCCAAAGGGAGTGCAAAAGTGCCACAACATGGCTGCTTTCACAGCTTTTCCCTTAGGAAGAACCCTAATACGCGGCTGATTTACCTTCCTAGGGTTACTGTTAGGCTTAGGCCTAGGACTTTTAAAAACAGGAAGCCCTGGGCTCCAGGCACTCTGCAGCTGCGAAAGGCATCCCAAGGGGAGCGCAAAAGTGACGCAACTTGGCTGCCACCACTGATATTTCCATGAGACCATCCCGAAACATAGGCTGATTTTCCTTCCTAGGGTTAAGGTTTGAGTTACGCCTAGGGTAAGGGTTCTATTAACCAGAAAGCCCTGAGTTCCAAGAACACAGCAGCTGCGAAGGACTACCCAAGAAGAGCGAAAAAGTACCACAACATGCCTGCGTCGACAGCTTTTTCCTTGGGGACATGCCTAATTCCTGGCTGATTTGCCTTTCTCGTCTTAGGGTTGGGGTTCGGCCTAGGGCTAGGATTTTTAAAATCAGGAAGCCCTGAGTTCCAGGCACACTGGAGCTGTGAAAGGCATCCAAAAGGGAGTGCAAAAGTGCCACAACATGGCTGCTTTCACGGCTTTTTCCTTGGCAAGAAGCCTAACACCAGGCTGATTTCCCTTCCCAGGGTTACTGTTAGGCTTAGGCCTAGCGCTAGGATTTTTAAAACTAGGAAGCCCTTAGTTCCAGGCACACTGCAGCTGTTCAAGGAATCCCAAGGGGAGTACAAAAGTGCAACAACATGGCAGCTTTCACAGCTTTTTCCTTGGCACCATCCCTATACATAGGCTGATTTATCTGCCTAGGGTAAGGGTTAGGGTTCAGCCTAGGGCTTGGAGTTTTTTAACCAGGAAGCCCTGAGTTCCAGGCTTACTGCATCTGCCAAAGGCATCCCAAAGGGAGTGCAAAAGTGCCACAACATGGCTGCTTTTACAGCTTTTCCCTTAGGAAGAACCCTAATACGCGGCTGATTTACCTTCCTAGGGTTACTGTTAGGCTTAGGCCTAGGACTTTTAAAACCAGGAAGCCCTGGGCTCCAGGCACACTGCAGCTGCGAAAGGCATCCCAAGGGGAGCGCAAAAGTGACACAACTTGGCTGCCACCACTGATATTTCCATGAGACCATCCCGAACCATAGGCTGATTTTCCTTCCTAGCGTTAAGGTTTGAGTTACGCCTGGGGTAAGGGTTCTATTAACCAGAAAGCCCTGAGTTCCAAGAACACAGCAGCTGCGAAGGACTAGCCAAGAAGAGCGCAAAAGTACCACAACATGCCTGCCTCCACAGCTTTTTCCTTGGGGACATGCCTAATTCCTGGCTGATTTGCCTTTCTCGTCTTAGGGTTGGGGTTCGGCCTAGGGCTAGGATATTTTTAACTAGGAAGCCCTGAGTTCCAGGCTTACTTCATCTGCCAAAAGCATCCCAAAGGGAGTGCAGAAGTGCCACAACATGGCTGCTTTCACGGCTTTTCCCTTAGGAAGAACCCTAATACGCGGCTGATTTACCTTCCTAGGGTTACTGTTAGGCTTAGGCCTAGGACTTTTAAAACTAGGACGCCCTGGGCTCCAGGCACACTGCAGCTGTTCAAGGCATCCCAAGGGGAGTACTAAAGTACCACAACATGGCAGCTTTCACAGCTTTTTCCTTGGCACCATCCCTATACATAGGCTGATTTATCTGCCTAGGGTTAGGGTTAGGGTTCAGCCTAGGGCTTGGAGTTTTTTAACCAGGAAGCCCTGAGTTCCAGGCTTACTGCATCTGCCAAATGCATCCCAAAGGGAGTGCAAAAGTGCCACAACATGGCTGCTTTCACGGCTTTTCCCTCAGGAAGAACCTTAATACGCGGCTGATTTACCTTCCCAGGGTTACTGTTAGGCTTAGGCCTAGGACTTTTAAAACCAGGAAGCCCTGGGCTCCAGGCACATGCAGCTGTTAAAGGCATCCCAAGAGGGCCACAGAAGTGACACAACTTGGCTGCCTCTGCTTCTATTCTCATGAGACCATCCCGAACCATAGGCTGATTTTCCTTCCTAGGGTTAAGGTTTGAGTTATGCCTAGGGTAAGGGTTCTATTAACCAGAAAGCCCTGAGTTCCAAGAACACAGCAGCTGCGAAGGACTAGCCAAGAAGAGCAAAAAAGTACCACAACATGCCTGCGTCGACAGCTTTTTCCTTGGGGACATGCCTAATTACTGGCTGATTTGCCTTTCTCGTCTTAGGGTTGGGGTTCGGCCTAGGGCTAGGATATTTTTAACTAGGAAGCCCTGAGTTCCAGGCTTACTGCATCTGCCAAATGCATCCCAAAGGGAGTGCAGAAGTGCCACAACATGGCTGCTTTCACGGCTTTTCCCTTAGGAAGAACCCTAATACGCGGCTGATTTACCTTCCTAGGGTTACTGTTAGGCTTAGGCCTAGGACTTTTAAAACCAGGAAGCCCTGGGCTCCAGGCACACTGCAGCTGCGAAAGGCATCCCAAGAGGGCCGCAGAAGTGACACAACTTGGCTGCCTCTTCTTCTATTCTCATGAGACCATCCTGAACCATAGGCTGATTTTCCTTCCTAGGGTTAATGTTTGAGTTACGCCTAGGGTAAGAGTTCTATTAACCAGAAAGACCTGAGTTCCAAGAACATAGCAGCTGCGAAGGACTAGCCAAGAAGAGCGCAAAAGTACCACAACGTGCCTGCCTCCACAGCTTTTTCCTTGGGGACATGCCTAATTCCAGGCTGATTTGCCTTTCTCGTCTTAGGGTTGGGGTTCGGCCTAGGGCTAGGATATTTGTAACTAGGAAGCCCTGAGTTCCAGGCTTACTGCATCTGCCAAAGGCATCCCAAAGGGTGTGCAGAAGTGCCACAACATGGCTGCTTTCACGGCTTTTCCCTTAGGAAGAACCCTAATACGCGGCTGATTTACCTTCCTAGGGTTACTGTTAGGCTTAGGCCTAGGACTTTTAAAACCAGGAAGCCCTAGGCTCCAGGCACACTGCAGCTGCGAAAGGCATCCCAAGGGGAGCGCAAAAGTGACACAACTTGGCTGCCACCACTGATATTTCCATGAGACCATCCCAAATCATAGGCTGATTTTCCTTCCTAGGGTTAAGGTTTGAGTTACGCCTAGGGTAAGGGTTCTATTAACCAGAAAGCCCTGAATTCCAAGAACACAGCAGCTGCGAAGGACTAGCCAAGGAGAGCGCAAAAGTACCACAACATGCCTGCGTCGACAGCTTTTTCCTTGGGGACATGCCTAATTCCTGGCTGATTTGCCTTTCTCGTCTTAGGGTTGGGGTTCGGCCTAGGGCTAGGATATTTTTAACTAGGAAGCCCTGAGTTCCAGGCTTACTGCATCTGCCAAAGGCATCCCAAAGGGAGTGCAGAAGTGCCACAACATGGCTGCTTTCACGGCTTTTCCCTTAGGAAGAACCCTAATACGCGGCTGATTTACCTTCCTAGGGTTACTGTTAGGCTTAGGCCTAGGACTTTTAAAACCAGGAAGCCCTGGGCTCCAGGCACACTGCAGCTGCGAAAGGCATCCCAAGGGGAGCGCAAAAGTGACACAACTTGGCTGCCACCACTGATATTTCCATGAGACCATCCCGAACCATAGGCTGATTTTCCTTCCTAGGGTTAAGGTTTGAGTTACGCCTGGGGTAAGGGTTCTATTAACCAGAAAGCCCTGAGTTCCAAGAACACAGCAGCTGCGAAGGACTAGCCAAGAAGAGCGCAAAAGTACCACAACATGCCTGCCTCCACAGCTTTTTCCTTGGGGACATGCCTAATTCCTGGCTGATTTGCCTTTCTCGTCTTAGGGTTGGGGTTCGGCCTAGGGCTAGGATTTTTAAAATCAGGAAGCCCTGAGTTCCAGGCACACTGGAGCTGTGAAAGGCATCCAAAAGGGAGTGCAAAAGTGCCACAACATGGCTGCTTTCACGGCTTTTTCCTTGGCAAGAAGCCTAACACCAGGCTGATTTCCCTTCCTAGGGTTACTGTTAGGCTTTGGCCTAGGGCTAGGACTTTTAAAACTAGGAAGCCCTGGGCTCCAGGCACACTGCAGCTGTTCAAGGCATCCCAAGGGGAGTACTAAAGTACCACAACATGGCAGCTTTCACAGCTTTTTCCTTGGCACCATCCCTATACCTAGGCTGATTTATCTGCCTAGGGTTAGGGTTAGGGTTCAGCCTAGGGCTTGGAGTTTTTTAACCAGGAAGCCCTGAGTTCCAGGCTTACTGCATCTGCCAAAGGCATCCCAAAGGGAGTGCAAAAGTGCCACAACATGGCTGCTTTCACGGCTTTTCCCTTAGGAAGAACCCTAATACGCGGCTGATTTACCTTCCTAGGGTTACTGTTAGGCTTAGGCCTAGGACTTTTAAAACCAGGAAGCCCTGGGCTCCAGGCACACTGCAGCTGTTAAAGGCATCCTAAGAGGGCCGCAGAAGTGACACAACTTGGCTGCCTCTGCTTCTATTCTCATGAGACCATCCTGAACCATAGGCTGATTTTCCTTCCTAGGGTTAAGGTTTGAGTTACGCCTAGGGTAAGAGTTCTATTAACCAGAAAGCCCTGAGTTCCAAGAACACAGCAGCTGCGAAGGACTAGCCAAGAAGAGCGCAAAAGTACCACAACGTGCCTGCCTCCACAGCTTTTTCCTTGGGGACATGCCTAATTCCTGGCTGATTTGCCTTTCTCGTCTTAGGGTTGGGGTTCGGCCTAGGGCTAGGATATTTTTAACTAGGAAGCCCTGAGTTCCAGGCTTACTTCATCTGCAAAAAGCATCCCAAAGGGAGTGCAGAAGTGCCACAACATGGCTGCTTTCACGGCTTTTCCCTTAGGAAGAACCCTAATACGCGGCTGATTTACCTTCCTAGGGTTACTGTTAGGCTTAGGCCTAGGACTTTTAAAACCAGGAAGCCCTGGGCTCCAGGCACATGCAGCTGTTAAAGGCATCCCAAGAGGGCCACAGAAGTGACACAACTTGGCTGCCTCTGCTTCTATTCTCATGAGACCATCCCGAACCATAGGCTGATTTTCCTTCCTAGGGTTAAGGTTTGAGTTATGCCTAGGGTAAGAGTTCTATTAACCAGAAAGCCCTGAGTTCCAAGAACACAGCATCTGCGAAGGACTACCCAAGAAGAGCGCAAAAGTACCACAACGTGCCTGCCTCCACAGCTTTTTCCTTGGGGACATGCCTAATTCCTGGCTGATTTGCCTTTCTCATCTTAGGGTTGGGGTTCGGCCTAGGGCTAGGATTTTTTTAACTAGGAAGCCCTGAGTTCCAGCCTTACTGCATCTGCCAAAGGCATCCCAAAGGGAGTGCAGAAGTGCCACAACATGGCTGCTTTCACGGCTTTTCCCTTAGGAAGAACCCTAATACGCAGCTGATTTACCTTCCTAGGGTTACTGTTAGGCTTAGGCCTAGGACTTTTAAAACCAGGAAGCCCTGGTCTCCAGGCACATGCAGCTGCGAAAGGCATGCCATGAGGGCCGCAGAAGTGACACAACTTGGCTGCCTCTGCTTCTATTCTCATGAGACCATCCTGAACCATAGGCTGATTTTCCTTCCTAGGGTTAATGTTTGAGTTACGCCTAGGGTAAGAGTTCTATTAACCAGAAAGACCTGAGTTCCAAGAACATAGCAGCTGCGAAGGACTAGCCAAGAAGAGCGCAAAAGTACCACAACGTGCCTGCCTCCACAGCTTTTTCCTTGGGGACATGCCTAATTCCTGGCTGATTTGCCTTTCTCGTCTTAGGGTTGGGGTTCGGCCTAGGGCTAGGATATTTGTAACTAGGAAGCCCTGAGTTCCAGGCTTACTGCATCTGCCAAAGGCATCCCAAAGGGTGTGCAGAAGTGCCACAACATGGCTGCTTTCACGGCTTTTCCCTTAGGAAGAACCCTAATACGCGGCTGATTTACCTTCCTAGGGTTACTGTTAGGCTTAGGCCTAGGACTTTTAAAACCAGGAAGCCCTAGGCTCCAGGCACACTGCAGCTGCGAAAGGCATCCCAAGGGGAGCGCAAAAGTGACACAACTTGGCTGCCACCACTGATATTTCCATGAGACCATCCCAAATCATAGGCTGATTTTCCTTCCTAGGGTTAAGGTTTGAGTTACGCCTAGGGTAAGGGTTCTATTAACCAGAAAGCCCTGAATTCCAAGAACACAGCAGCTGCGAAGGACTAGCCAAGGAGAGCGCAAAAGTACCACAACATGCCTGCGTCGACAGCTTTTTCCTTGGGGACATGCCTAATTCCTGGCTGATTTGCCTTTCTCGTCTTAGGGTTGGGGTTCGGCCTAGGGCTAGGATATTTTTAACTAGGAAGCCCTGAGTTCCAGGCTTACTGCATCTGCCAAAGGCATCCCAAAGGGAGTGCAGAAGTGCCACAACATGGCTGCTTTCACGGCTTTTCCCTTAGGAAGAACCCTAATACGCGGCTGATTTACCTTCCTAGGGTTACTGTTAGGCTTAGGCCTAGGACTTTTAAAACCAGGAAGCCCTGGGCTCCAGGCACACTGCAGCTGCGAAAGGCATCCCAAGGGGAGCGCAAAAGTGACACAACTTGGCTGCCACCACTGATATTTCCATGAGACCATCCCGAACCATAGGCTGATTTTCCTTCCTAGGGTTAAGGTTTGAGTTACGCCTGGGGTAAGGGTTCTATTAACCAGAAAGCCCTGAGTTCCAAGAACACAGCAGCTGCGAAGGACTAGCCAAGAAGAGCGCAAAAGTACCACAACATGCCTGCCTCCACAGCTTTTTCCTTGGGGACATGCCTAATTCCTGGCTGATTTGCCTTTCTCGTCTTAGGGTTGGGGTTCGGCCTAGGGCTAGGATTTGTAAAATCAGGAAGCCCTGAGTTCCAGGCACACTGGAGCTGTGAAAGGCATCCAAAAGGGAGTGCAAAAGTGCCACAACATGGCTGCTTTCACGGCTTTTTCCTTGGCAAGAAGCCTAACACCAGGCTGATTTCCCTTCCTAGGGTTACTGTTAGGCTTTGGCCTAGGGCTAGGACTTTTAAAACTAGGAAGCCCTGGGCTCCAGGCACACTGCAGCTGTTCAAGGCATCCCAAGGGGAGTACTAAAGTACCACAACATGGCAGCTTTCACAGCTTTTTCCTTGGCACCATCCCTATACCTAGGCTGATTTATCTGCCTAGGGTTAGGGTTAGGGTTCAGCCTAGGGCTTGGAGTTTTTTAACCAGGAAGCCCTGAGTTCCAGGCTTACTGCATCTGCCAAAGGCATCCCAAAGGGAGTGCAAAAGTGCCACAACATGGCTGCTTTCACGGCTTTTCCCTTAGGAAGAACCCTAATACGCGGCTGATTTACCTTCCTAGGGTTACTGTTAGGCTTAGGCCTAGGACTTTTAAAACCAGGAAGCCCTGGGCTCCAGGCACATGCAGCTGCGAAAGGCATCCCATGAGGGCCGCAGAAGTGACACAACTTGGCTGCCTCTGCTTCTATTCTCATGAGACCATCCCGAACCATAGGCTGATTTTCCTTCCTAGGGTTAAGGTTTGAGTTATGCCTATGGTAAGAGTTCTATTAACCAGAAAGCCCTGAGTTCCAAGAACACAGCAGCTGCGAAGGACTACCCAAGAAGAGCGCAAAAGTACCACAACGTGCCTGCCTCCACAGCTTTTTCCTTGGGGACATGCCTAATTCCTGGCTGATTTGCCTTTCTCATCTTAGGGTTGGGGTTCGGCCTAGGGCTAGGATTTTTTTAACTAGGAAGCCCTGAGTTCCAGCCTTACTGCATCTGCCAAAGGCATCCCAAAGGGAGTGCAGAAGTGCCACAACATGGCTGCTTTCACGGCTTTTCCCTTAGGAAGAACCCTAATACGCAGCTGATTTACCTTCCTAGGGTTACTGTTAGGCTTAGGCCTAGGACTTTTAAAACCAGGAAGCCCTGGTCTCCAGGCACATGCAGCTGCGAAAGGCATGCCATGAGGGCCGCAGAAGTGACACAACTTGGCTGCCTCTGCTTCTATTCTCATGAGACCATCCTGAACCATAGGCTGATTTTCCTTCCTAGGGTTAATGTTTGAGTTACGCCTAGGGTAAGAGTTCTATTAACCAGAAAGACCTGAGTTCCAAGAACATAGCAGCTGCGAAGGACTACCCAAGAAGAGCGCAAAAGTACCACAACGTGCCTGCCTCCACAGCTTTTTCCTTGGGGACATGCCTAATTCCTGGCTGATTTGCCTTTCTCGTCTTAGGGTTGGGGTTCGGCCTAGGGCTAGGATTTTTTTAACTAGGAAGCCCTGAGTTCCAGGCTTACTTCATCTGCCAAAGGCATCCCAAAGGGTGTGCAAAAGTGCCACAACATGGCTGCTTTCACGGCTTTTCCCTTAGGAAGAACCCTAATACGCGGCTGATTTACCTTCCTAGGGTTACTGTTAGGCTTAGGCCTAGGACTTTTAAAACCAGGAAGCCCTGGGCTCCAGGCACACTGCAGCTGCGAAAGGCATCCCAAGGGGAGCGCAAAAGTGACGCAACTTGGCTGCCACCACTGATATTTCCATGAGACCATCCCGAAACATAGGCTGATTTTCCTTCCTAGGGTTAAGGTTTGAGTTACGCCTAGGGTAAGGGTTCTATTAACCAGAAAGCCCTGAGTTCCAAGAACACAGCAGCTGCGAAGGACTAGCCAAGAAGAGCGCAAAAGTACCACAACATGCCTGCCTCCACAGCTTTTTCCTTGGGGACATGCCTAATTCCTGGCTGATTTGCCTTTCTCGTCTTAGGGTTGGGGTTCGGCCTAGGGCTAGGATTTTTAAAATCAGGAAGCCCTGAGTTCCAGGCACACTGGAGCTGTGAAAGGCATCCAAAAGGGAGTGCAAAAGTGCCACAACATGGCTGCTTTCCCGGCTTTTTCCTTGGCAAGAAGCCTAACACCAGGCTGATTTCCCTTCCCAGGGTTACTGTTAGGCTTAGGCCTAGGGCTAGGATTTTTAAAACTAGGAAGCCCTGGGCTCCAGGCACACTGCAGCTGTTCAAGGCATCCCAAGGGGAGTACAAAAGTGCAACAACATGGCAGCTTTCACAGCTTTTTCCTTGGCACCATCCCTATACCTAGGCTGTTTTATCTGCCTAGGGTTAGGGTTAGGGTTCAGCCTAGGGCTTGGAGATTTTAACCCGGAAGCCCTGAGTTCCAGGCTTACTGCATCTGCCAAAGGCATCCCAAAGGGAGTGCAAAAGTGCCACAACATGGCTGCTTTCACGGCTTTTCCCTTAGGAAGAACCCGAATACTCGGCTGATTTACCTTCCTAGGGTTACTGTAAGGCTTAGGCCTAGGACTTTTAAAACCAGGAAGCCCTGGGCTCCAGGCACACTGCAGCTGCGAAAGGCATCCCAAGGGGAGCGCAAAAGTGACACAACTTGGCTGCCACCACTGATATTTCCATGAGACCATCCCGAACCATAGGCTGATTTTCCTTCCTAGGGTGAGGGTTAGAGTTACGCCTAGGGTTAGTGTTTTTTTAACCAGAAAGCCCTGAGTTCCAAGAACACAGCAGCTGCCAAGGACTACCCAAGAGGAGGGGAAAAGTGCCACAACATGGCTGCCTCCAGCGCTTTTTCCTTGGGACCATCATTGAACCTAGGCTGATTTACTTGCCTCCAGTTCCACCTATGGTCACGCCAAGAGATAGGGATTTTAAATCAGTAAACCCTGAGCTCCAGACCCAGTGAAGCTGCAAAAGGCTTCCCAAGGGCAGCCAAAAATTGCCTCAACATGCTCCTTCCAGTGCTTTTTTCCTTGGGAACATCCCTATACCCAGGCTGATTTATCTGCCTAGGGTTAGGGTTAGGGTTCAGCCTAGAGATAGGATTTTTTCAAACAGGAAGCCCTGAATTCCAGGCACACTGCAGCTGTTAAAGGCAGTGTTCTACGTCAACCGCAACTTAGTCTGAAATAAATGCTTTTTCCCTGAGAGCATCTGAGAGGTTTGCATGAAGCACTGATATCTGACATTTGCAATTTTGAATAGGAGAGGAGAAAGAAAATGGGAAGAAGTTTTTAATTTTAGTGGTTTCAATGTTAATTTCCGTACACTTTTTCAAAACTTGTCAGCTCAAATGCCCATCAACATCTTTTAGTCATCTGTAAGTCAGTATTCATATAAAATGTGCTTCAAATCAAAAGAATTTCAAATTTGCACTCCAAATTTCTATGCCTAGATTTATGATTTCCTACACATATTAGATGAAAGGAAGGCCTTTTTTACTGTGGGAGTGCTGGAACACTGGAACAGGTTGCCCAGGGAAGTTGTGGGTGTCCCATCCCTGAAAGTATTCAAGGTCAGCTTGGACGGGGCTTGGAGCAGCAACAAAGGAGAAGCTTGATGGTAGAGAAACAAAGTTGGACTATAGAAGAAACTGGGATTGAAGTATAGGAGCAAGTTTTCTCTCAGCTCTTGGGGTAAATTCAAAGTTGTACAAAATTACATTTATCTGTGCTATTCACTACTGTAACAGAAATGTTCATGAAAACTGTACAGAAGATAGCAAATTTTAAAAGAGATAAGAATTACAGCATAAAATCCATGGGATGGGTTACAACATGAGACACTCTCTAAGAGAAAATCTCTGTGTTTCAGCACTTCATCATGGTAAGATTTCATGAAGTGCCAAAGAAGGCGGCAAAATATCATTCGGGACGTTATTTCCTGGAATTCAGCCTGGCCATTAGTAGGAACTGGGTTTGAACACATCATGTAGATATACCACACACACTTTCCCTTCACTGAAAAATGACTGTTTACAACGAAGAAGCAATTGACGATCAAAATTGATTGAAAGCATCTTAAACATGTCAAGTATTTCATTGTAGATGATCTGTGATCCAAATGCTTCTTCCACCTTCGAGAGGGACAGAACAATTCTTCCATATCATGATGGTTTAAAATTGTATCAACCAATGTTTTCTGCTGAAAAGATAGCATCTATTTTTTTCTATTTTTGGAAGAAAATATTCCTAGACATACAACAGGTGAGAACTAAGTAATTTTAAAGAAGCAAATGACATGAAAATATTCTGTAAATAGAATGAAATGAAAAGCTGTGTTTTAAATAGGAGCTAAATATGAAACAGAATTTTTGTACCAGGCATTTGAATTACTGCACCAGCTCTTTTGCCCATCAAGAGAGGCATTGAGCATTTCAGTCTTTTCCAAGGTGTTCATGATCTGCTATGCTGATCTCTGTGTGTGCCTAGGTGTGTGTGGAAGGGGGGGCATGTGAAGGGGAGTGTGTATGTTTGCTTTACAATTGTTGTGGCAGATTCATGCCTCAGCTCCACATTTTGTTTTAGAAAGGTCACACAGAGTGGATGTGAAGTTTACTATCAACAAGAGATCAATTCCCAAATCATCCATTTCACTCTACCTTATAAATCATGTGCTTTGTTGCATATTTTATCAAATCTACTTTCAAGCCAGATGGAGGAAGGAGGATGTGGCAATCCCTCCACCATCTTGCAACTTTTATGCAAGTAGGTTTTCAAGAAAATCATCATTTCTCTTGGAAATATGTCTGGAACAGGCATGATGGTAGTGTCAACCTGTTGGAGTTTTTGTTGCTGGAAGAAGTTATACAAAAGGATTGGTTTTTACATTGACCAGTTACTGAATCAAGCTCAGGAATACATTGGAAATTCAACTGGGGCTTCCTTTCCCCGGCAGACTACTTCTAGAACGAGCTTGTACACTGAAGCTTACTCTTTTGCCCTCTTTTTGTTTCTTTCCTATTTTCTTGGCTTCTTTGCCACTCTCTAGACAATTTTGGAACTTTTTTCCCAACTCAAATGGTTTCAATAGTCTGATTGTGATCATACATTTTTACAAGGAATTTTTAAAATCTTTCCTCCAGTTAAGAAAGTCAAGGACTTAGGTCTTTTTCTTCCCTTATCAATATTGCAATGAAATTGATAAGTAAAGACCAACTCTTTCTTTTTGTTTTTAACCCAAGCAAATAATTCCCATCCATTCATCCATTTGGTGGACCAATAGTTGCCATTCTGATGGAAGTTGTCACTTCTTAACAGTAGGCATTCTGTGACTATGTTGACAGCACTTTGGGTGAAGATCCTAACTGGTCTTAGATACACATAGGGAGAAATTTGCTCAGCCAGTGTCAGTCTTAAGCATGCGTATCAGAAGATCTTTCTAGAGCTGGGAATTTTCCCATGAAAGGGATTCAGTTAGGGAAGAGACACTTGCCCCAGAGGTTTACATTCTTCTTGAAGACTGCTTAAGGAACTTAGATGCCATGTCCATTTGGATCTGTGTCTGCACAGAACTTTGTCATGCCAGTGCTTGAAATGCATCTTGAAGAGAATTCACTAGCACAGAATGAATGAGAGTGGAAGGGGTTGGTGGGGCTAACCAGGCCCAACCCCCCTGCCTAAACCAGGATACCTAGAGCCTCTTGCCCAGGATTCTATCTGGGTGTACTTTTAATGTCTTCAAAGATCCAGGCTCCACAATCTTTCTGGGCAGTCTGTGCCGTGGTTCACTCACCCTCACAGTAAAGAATCATTTCCTGATGTTCCTGTATTTCAGTGTGTGCCCACTGCCTCTTGCCTTTTCACTCAGCATCACTGAAAAGACACTGATTCCCTCCCCTTTGCACTATTGCTTCCATATGGATGTGTGCTGCCATGTAGAGATATGTCAAAAACCTCCCTGAAGCCCAGGCAGATAATATTCCCTTCATCTACCAGTCAAGTTGATTCATCAGAGGAGTTTAAAGTTATGTTCAGCATGAAATGCCCCTGAAAAATCATGCTAACTACATTATTGTGTCGTCTTTCATGTGCCTGGCAAGGTTTTCCAGGAAGAGCTGCTTCATCAACTTCCTGGGTATAAAAAAGAGGGTGGCGGGTTTGTACGATTGCGAGTCCTCCTAATTGCCTTTTTTGAAGATGAGTGTCATTTGCTTACATCCAGTCCTTAGCCTCTCTTCTCGTCTACATCTTAGCAAAAAGCTTTTCCATTATGTCTGGCAAGGAGAAATTGTGCCAGCACAGAAAACATCTCCTATCGTGTTCTAGACGTTGCACGGAGGTGTGCCGAGTGTTTGGCATGAAGAAAAGAAAACTTGTCCAAAGCAGCTTCCAATCGAATGTTCATGTGATTGGAAAAGTCAGGAGAGTGCAAAGGTACTGTTTTCTATCAGTTGGCAAGGGGCGCACACAATCCCAGTGCTGTACAGCTTCCTTCTTCACCTTTCCGAAGGTGCCGCTCTCTCCGGCTCCCGGAGGCGAAGAAGCGGCTTCTTCGCGCAAAGACGATTGTGCCGCTCACTGTGCACTCCTTAGCGCGGCTTCTGCCGAAAGACGCCCGGGAGCGGCTCTTAGCTCCGGAGAGCATCGTACCTTCGTCTTTAGCGTCTCTTCTCGTCTACATCTTAGCAAAAAACTTTTCTACTATGTCAGGCGAGGAAAAACTGTGCCAGCACAGAAAACATCTCCCATCGTGTTCTAGACGTTGCACGGAGGTGTGCCGAGTGTTTGGCATGAAGAAAAGAAAAGTTGTCCAAAACAGCTTCCAATCGAATGTTCATGTGATTGGAAAAGTCAGGAGAGTGCAAAGGTACTGTTTTCTAGCAGTCGGCAAGCTGCGCACACAATCCCAGTGTTGTACAGCTTCCTTCTTCACCTTTCCGAAGGTGCCGCTCTCTCCGGCTCCCGGAGGCGAAGAAGCGGCTTCTTCGCGCAAAGACGATTGTGCCGCTCACTGTGCACTCCTTAGCGCGGCTTCTGCCGAAAGACGCCCGGGAGCGGCTCTTAGCTCCGGAGAGCATCGTACCTTCGTCTTTAGCGTCTTTTGTGGTCTACATCCTAGCAAAAAGCTTTTCTACTATGTCTGGCGAGGAAAAACTGTGCAAGCACAGAAAACATCTCCCATCGTGTTCTAGACGTTGCACGGAGGTGTGCCGAGTGTTTGGCATGAAGAAAAGAAAAGTTGTCCAAAACAGCTTCCAACGGAATGTTCATGTGATTGGAAAAGTCAGGAGAGTGCAAAGGTACTGTTTTCTATCAGTTGGCAAGCTGCGCACACAATCCCAGTGTTGTACAGCTTCCTTCTTCACCTTTCCGAAGGTGCCGCTCTCTCCGGCTCCCGGAGGCGAAGAAGCGGCTTCTTCGCGCAAAGACGATTGTGCCGCTCACTGTGCACTCCTTAGCGCGGCTTCTGCCCAAAGACGCCCGGGAGCAGCTCTTAGCTCCGGACAGCATCGTACCTTCGTCTTTAGCGTCTCTTCTCGTCTACATCTTAGCAAAAAGCTTTTCCACTATGTCTGGCGAGGAAAAACTGTGCCAGCACAGAAAACATCTCCCATCGTGTTCTAGACGTTGCACGGAGGTGTGCCGAGTGTTTGGCATGAAGAAAAGAAAAGTTGTCCAAAACAGCTTCCAATCGAATGTTCATGTGATTGGAAAAGTCAGGAGAGTGCAAAGGTACTGTTTTCTAGCAGTTGGCAAGCTGCGCACACAATCCCAGTGTTGTACAGCTTCCTTCTTCACCTTTCCGAAGGTGCCGCTCTCTCCGGCTCCCGGAGGCGAAGAAGCGGCTTCTTCGCGCAAAGACGATTGTGCCGCTCACTGTGCACTCCTTAGCGCGGCTTCTGCTGAAAGACGCCCGGGAGCGGCTCTTAGCTCCGGAGAGCATCGTACATTCGTCTTTAGCGTCTTTTGTGGTCTACATCCTAGCAAAAAGCTTTTCCACTATGTCTGGCGAGGAAAAACTGTGCCAGCACAGAAAACATCTCCCATCGTGTTCTAGACGTTGCACGGAGGTGTGCCGAGTGTTTGGCATGAAGAAAAGAAAAGTTGTCCAAAACAGCTTCCAACGGAATGTTCATGTGATTGGAAACGTCAGGAGAGTGCAAAGGTACTGTTTTCTATCAGTTGGCAAACTGCGCACACAATCCCAGTGTTGTACAGCTTCCTTCTTCACCTTTCCGAAGGTGCCGCTCTCTCCGGCTCCCGGAGGCGAAGAAGCGGCTTCTTCGCGCAAAGACGATTGTGCCGCTCACTGTGCACTCCTTAGCGCGGCTTCTGCCGAAAGACGCCCGGGAGCGGCTCTTAGCTCCGGACAGCATCGTACCTTCGTCTTTAGCGTCTCTTCTCGTCTACATCTTAGCAAATAACTTTTCTACTATGTCAGGCGAGGAAAAACTGTGCCAGCACAGAAAACATCTCCCATCGTGTTCTAGGCGTTGCACGGAGGTGTGCCGAGTGTTTGGCATGAAGAAAAGAAAAGTTGTCCAAAACAGCTTCCAATCGAATGTTCATGTGATTGGAAAAGTCAGGAGAGTGCAAAGGTACTGTTTTCTAGCAGTCGGCAAGCTGCGCACACAATCCCAGTGTTGTACAGCTTCCTTCTTCACCTTTCCGAAGGTGCCGCTCTCTCCGGCTCCCGGAGGCGAAGAAGCGGCTTCTTCGCGCAAAGACGATTGTGCCGCTCACTGTGCTCTCCTTAGCGCGGCTTCTGCCGAAAGACGCCCGGGAGCGGCTCTTAGCTCCGGACAGCATCGTACCTTCGTCTTTAGCGTCTCTTCTCGTCTACATCTTAGCAAAAAGCTTTTCCACTATGTCTGGCGAGGAAAAACTGTGCCAGCACAGAAAACATCGCCCATCATGTTCTAGACGTTGCACGGAGGTGTGCCGAGTGTTTGGCATGAAGGAAAGAAAAGTTGTCCAAAACAGCTTCCAATCGAATGTTCATGTGATTGGAAAAGTCAGGAGAGTGCAAAGGTACTGTTTTCTAGCAGTTGGGAAGCGGCGCACACAATCCCATTGTTGTACAGCTTCCTTCTTCACCTTTCCGAAGGTGCCGCTCTCTCCGGCTCCCGGAGGCGAAGAAGCGGCTTCTTCGCACAAAGACGATTGTGCCGCTCACTGTGCACTCCTTAGCGCGGCTTCTGCCGAAAGACGCCCGGGAGCAGCTCTTAGCTCCGGAGAGCATCGTACCTTCGTCTTTAGCGTCTCTTCTCGTCTACATCTTAGCAAATAACTTTTCCACTATGTATGGCGAGGAAAAACTGTGCCAGCACAGAAAACATCTCCCATCGTGTTCTAGACGTTGCACGTTCCCTATACTTAGGCTGATTTTCCTTCCTGGGGATAGGGTTAGGCTTCAGCCTAGGGCTTGGAGTTTTTTAACCAGGAAGCCCTGGGCTCCAGGCACACTGCAGCTGCGAAAGGCATCCCAAGGGGAGCGCAAAAGTGACACAACTTGGCTGCCACCACTGATATTTCCATGAGACCATCCCGAACCATAGGCTGATTTTCCTTCCTAGGGTTAAGGTTTGAGTTACGCCTGGGGTAAGGGTTCTATTAACCAGAAAGCCCTGAGTTCCAAGAACACAGCAGCTGCGAAGGACTACCCAAGAAGAGCGAAAAAGTACCACAACATCCCTGCCTCCACAGCTTTTTCCTTGGGGACATGCCTAATTTCTGGCTGATTTGCCTTTCTCGTCTTAGGGTTGGGGTTCGGCCTAGGGCTAGGATTTTTTTAACTAGGAAGCCCTGACTTCCAGGCTTACTTCATCTGCCAAAAGCATCCCAAAGGGAGTGCAGAAGTGCCACAACATGGCTGCTTTCACGGCTTTTCCCTTAGGAAGAACCCTAATACGCGGCTGATTTACCTTCCTAGGGTTACTGTTAGGCTTAGGCCTAGGACTTTTAAAACCAGGAAGCCCTGGGCTCCAGGCACATGCAGCTGCAAAAGGCATCCCAAGAGGGCCGCAGAAGTGACACAACTTGGCTGCCTCTGCTTCTATTCTCATGAGACCATCCTGAACCATAGGCTGATTTTCCTTCCTAGGGTTAAGGTTTGAGTTACGCCTAGGGTAAGAGTTCTATTAACCAGAAAGACCTGAGTTCCAAGAACACAGCATCTGCGAAGGACTACCCAAGAAGAGCGCAAAAGTACCACAACATGCCTGCCTCCACAGCCTTTTCCTTGGGGACATGCCTAATTCCTGGCTGATTTGCCTTTCTCGTCTTAGGGTTGGGGTTCGGCCTAGGGCTAGGATATTTTTAACTAGAAGCCCTGAGTTCCAGGCTTACTTCACCTACCAAAGGCATCCCAAAGGGAGTGCAAAAGTGCCACAACATGGCTGCTTTCACGGCTTTTCCCTTAGGAAGAACCCTAATACGCGGCTGATTTACCTTCCTAGGGTTACTGTTAGGCTTAGGCCTAGGACTTTTAAAAACAGGAAGCCCTGGGCTCCAGGCACTCTGCAGCTGCGAAAGGCATCCCAAGGGGAGCGCAAAAGTGACGCAACTTGGCTGCCACCACTGATATTTCCATGAGACCATCCCGAAACATAGGCTGATTTTCCTTCCTAGGGTTAAGGTTTGAGTTACGCCTAGGGTAAGGGTTCTATTAACCAGAAAGCCCTGAGTTCCAAGAACACAGCAGCTGCGAAGGACTACCCAAGAAGAGCGAAAAAGTACCACAACATGCCTGCGTCGACAGTTTTTTCCTTTGGGGACATGCCTAATTCCTGGCTGATTTGCCTTTCTCGTCTTAGGGTTGGGGTTCGGCCTAGGGCTAGGATATTTTTAACTAGGAAGCCCTGAGTTCCAGGCTTACTGCATCTACCAAATGCATCCCAAAGGGAGGGCAGAAGTGCCACAACATGGCTGCTTTCACGGCTTTTCCCTTAGGAAGAACCCTAATACGCGGCTGATTTACCTTCCTAGGGTTACTGTTAGGCTTAGGCCTAGGACTTTTAAAACCAGGAAGCCCTGGGCTCCAGGCACACTGCAGCTGCGAAAGGCATCCCAAGGGGAGCGCAAAAGTTACACAACTTGGCTGCCACCACTGATATTTCCATGAGACCATCCCGAACCATAGGCTGATTTATCTTCCTAGCGTTAAGGTTTGAGTTACGCCTGGGGTAAGGGTTCTATTAACCAGAAAGCCCTGAGTTCCAAGAACACAGCAGCTGCGAAGGACTAGCCAAGAAGAGCGCAAAAGTACCACAACATGCCTGCCTCCACAGCTTTTTCCTTGGGGACATGCCTAATTCCTGGCTGATTTGCCTTTCTCGTCTTAGGGTTGGGGTTCGGCCTAGGGCTAGGATATTTTTAACTAGGAAGCCCTGAGTTCCAGGCTTACTTCATCTGCAAAAAGCATCCCAAAGGGAGTGCAAAAGTGCCACAACATGGCTGCTTTCACGGCTTTTCCCTTAGGAAGAACCCTAATACCCGGCTGATTTACCTTCCTAGGGTTACTGTTAGGCTTAGGCCTAGGACTTTTAAAACCAGGAAGCCCTGGGCTCCAGGCACATGCACCTGCGAAAGGCATCCCAAGAGGGCCGCAGAAGTGACACAACTTGGCTGCCTCTTCTTCTATTCTCATGAGACCATCCTGAACCATAGGCTGATTTTCCTTCCTAGGGTTAAGGTTTGAGTTTCGCCTAAGGTAAGAGTTCTATTAACCAGAAAGACCTGAGTTCCAAGAACACAGCAGCTGCGAAGGACTACCCAAGAAGAGCGCAAAAGTACCACAACATGCCTGCCTCCACAGCTTTTTCCTTGGGGACATGCCTAATTCCTGGCTGATTTGCCTTTCTCGTCTTAGGGTTGGGGTTCGGCCTAGGGCTAGGATTTTTTTAACTAGGAAGCCCTGAGTTCCAGGCTTACTTCATCTGCAAAAAGCATCCCAAAGGGAGTGCAAAAGTGCCACAACATGGCTGCTTTCACGGCTTTTCCCTTAGGAAGAACCCTAATACGCGGCTGATTTACCTTCCTAGGGTTACTGTTAGGCTTAGGCCTAGGACTTTTAAAACCAGGAAGCCCTGGGCTCCAGGCACATGCAGCTGCGAAAGGCATCCCAAGAGGTCCGCAGAAGTGACACAACTTGGCTGCCTCTGCTTCTATTCTCATGAGACCACCCTAAACCATAGGCTGATTTTCCTTCCTAGGGTTAAGGTTTGAGTTACGCCTGGGGTAAGGGTTCTATTAACCAGAAAGCCCTGAGTTCCAAGAACACAGCAGCTGCGAAGGACTAGCCGAGAAGAGCGCAAAAGTACCACAACATGCCTGCCTCCACAGCTTTTTCCTTGGGGACATGCCTAATTCCTGGCTGATTTGCCTTTCTCGTCTTAGGGTTGGGGTTCGGCCTAGGGCTAGGATTTTTTTAACTAGGAAGCCCTGAGTTCAAGGCTTGCTGCATCTGCCAAAGGCATCCCAAAGGGAGTGCAAAAGTGCCACAACATGGCTGCTTTCACAGCTTTTCCCTTAGGAAGAACCCTTATACGCGGCTGATTTACCTTCCCAGGGTTACTGTTAGGCTTAGGCCTAGGACTTTTAAAACCAGGAAGCCCTGGGCTCCAGGCACACTGCAGCTGCGAAAGGCATCCCAAGGGGAGCGCAAAAGTGACACAACTTGGCTGCCACCACTGATATTTCCATGAGACCATCCCGAACCATAGGCTGATTTTCCTTCCTAGGGTTAAGGTTTGAGTTACGCCTGGGGTAAGGGTTCTATTAACCAGAAAGCCCTGAGTTCCAAGAACACAGCAGCTGCGAAGGACTAGCCAAGAAGAGCGCAAAAGTACCACAACATGCCTGCCTCCACAGCTTTTTCCTTGGGGACATGCCTAATTCCTGGCTGATTTGCCTTTCTCGTCTTAGGGTTGGGGTTCGGCCTAGGGCTAGGATATTATTAACTAGGAAGCCCTGAGTTCCAGGCTTACTTCATCTGCAAAAAGCATCCCAAAGGGAGTGCAGAAGTGCCACAACATGGCTGCTTTCACGGCTTTTCCCTTAGGAAGAACCCTAATACGCGGCTGATTTACCTTCCTAGGGTTACTGTTAGGCTTAGGCCTAGGACTTTTAAAACCAGGAAGCCCTGGGCTCCAGGCACATGCAGCTGCGAAAGGCATCCCAAGAGGTCCGCAGAAGTGACACAACTTGGCTGCCTCTGCTGCTATTCTCATGAGACCATCCTGAACCATAGGCTGATTTTCCTTCCTAGGGTTAAGGTTTGAGTTACGCCTGGGGTAAGGGTTCTATTAACCAGAAAGCCCTGAGTTCCAAGAACACAGCAGCTGCGAAGGACTAGCCAAGAAGAGCACAAAAGTACCACAACATGCCTGCCTCCACAGCTTTTTCCTTGGGGACATGCCTAATTCCTGGCTGATTTGCCTTTCTCGTCTTAGGGTTGGGGTTCGGCCTAGGGCTAGGATTTTTTTAACTAGGAAGCCCTGAGTTCCAGGCTTACTGCATCTGCCAAAGGCATCCCAAAGGGAGTGCAGAAGTGCCACAACATGGCTGCTTTCACGGCTTTTCCCTTAGGAAGAACCCTAATACGCGGCTGATTTACCTTCCTAGGGTTACTGTTAGGCTTAGGCCTAGGACTTTTAAAACTAGGACGCCCTGGGCTCCAGGCACACTGCAGCTGTTCAAGGCATCCCAAGGGGAGTACTAAAGTACCACAACATGGCAGCTTTCACAGCTTTTTCCTTGGCACCATCCCTATACATAGGCTGATTTATCTGCCTAGGGTTAGGGTTAGAGTTCAGCCTAGGGCTTGGAGTTTTTTAACCAGGAAGCCCTGAGTTCCAGGCTTACTGCATCTGCCAAATGCATCCCAAAGGGAGTGCAAAAGTGCCACAACATGGCTGCTTTCACGGCTTTTCCCTTAGGAAGAACCCTAATACGCGGCTGATTTACCTTCCTAGGGTTACTGTTAGGCTTAGGCCTAGGACTTTTAAAAACAGGAAGCCCTGGGCTCCAGGCACTCTGCAGCTGCGAAAGGCATCCCAAGGGGAGCGCAAAAGTGACGCAACTTGGCTGCCACCACTGATATTTCCATGAGACCATCCCGAAACATAGGCTGATTTTCCTTCCTAGGGTTAAGGTTTGAGTTACGCCTAGGGTAAGGGTTCTATTAACCAGAAAGCCCTGAGTTCCAAGAACACAGCAGCTGCGAAGGACTACCCAAGAAGAGCGCAAAAGTACCACAACATGCCTGCCTCCACAGCTTTTTCCTTGGGGACATGCCTAATTCCTGGCTGATTTGCCTTTCTCGTCTTAGGGTTGGGGTTCGGCCTAGGGCTAGGATTTTTAAAATCAGGAAGCCCTGAGTTCCAGGCACACTGGAGCTGTGAAAGGCATCCAAAAGGGAGTGCAAAAGTGCCACAACATGGCTGCTTTCACGGCTTTTTCCTTGGCAAGAAGCCTAACACCAGGCTGATTTCCCTTCCCAGGGTTACTGTTAGGCTTAGGCCTAGCGCTAGGATTTTTAAAACTAGGAAGCCCTTAGTTCCAGGCACACTGCAGCTGTTCAAGGAATCCCAAGGGGAGTACAAAAGTGCAACAACATGGCAGCTTTCACAGCTTTTTCCTTGGCACCATCCCTATACCTAGGCTGATTTATCTGCCTAGGGTAAGGGTTAGGGTTCAGCCTAGGGCTTGGAGTTTTTTAACCAGGAAGCCCTGAGTTCCAGGCTTACTGCATCTGCCAAAGGCATCCCAAAGGGAGTGCAAAAGTGCCACAACATGGCTGCTTTTACAGCTTTTCCCTTAGGAAGAACCCTAATACGCGGCTGATTTACCTTCCTAGGGTTACTGTTAGGCTTAGGCCTAGGACTTTTAAAACCAGGAAGCCCTGGGCTCCAGGCACACTGCAGCTGCGAAAGGCATCCCAAGAGGGCCGCAGAAGTGACACAACTTGGCTGCCTCTGCTTCTATTCTCATGAGACCATCCTGAACCATAGGCTGATTTTCCTTCCTAGGGTTAAGGTTTGAGTTAAGCCTAGGGTAAGAGGTCTATTAAAGCAGAAAGGCCTGAGTTCCAAGAACACAGCAGCTGCGAAGGACTAGCCAAGAAGAGCGCAAAAGTACCACAACATGCCTGCCTCCACAGCTTTTTCCTTGGGGACATGCCAAATTCCTGGCTGATTTGCCTTTCTCGTCTTAGGGTTGGGGTTCGGCCTAGGGCTAGGATTTTTTTAACTAGGAAGCCCTGAGTTCCAGGCTTACTGCATCTGCCAAAGGCATCCCAAAGGGAGTGCAGAAGTGCCACAACATGGCTGCTTTCACGGCTTTTCCCTTAGGAAGAACCCTAATACGCGGCTGATTTACCTTCCTAGGGTTACTGTTAGGCTTAGGCCTAGGACTTTTAAAACTAGGACGCCCTGGGCTCCAGGCACACTGCAGCTGTTCAAGGCATCCCAAGGGGAGTACTAAAGTACCACAACATGGCAGCTTTCACAGCTTTTTCCTTGGCACCATCCCTATACATAGGCTGATTTATCTGCCTAGGGTTAGGGTTAGGGTTCAGCCTAGGGCTTGGAGTTTTTTAACCAGGAAGCCCTGAGTTCCAGGCTTACTGCATCTGCCAAATGCATCCCAAAGGGAGTGCAAAAGTGCCACAACATGGCTGCTTTCACGGCTTTTCCCTCAGGAAGAACCTTAATACGCGGCTGATTTACCTTCCTAGGGTTACTGTTAGGCTTAGGCCTAGGACTTTTAAAACCAGGAAGCCCTGGGCTCCAGGCACATGCAGCTGCGAAAGGCATCCCATGAGGGCCGCAGAAGTGACACAACTTGGCTGCCTCTGCTTCTATTCTCATGAGACCATCCTGAACCATAGGCTGATTTTCCTTCCTAGGGTTAATGTTTGAGTTACGCCTAGGGTAAGAGTTCTATTAACCAGAAAGACCTGAGTTCCAAGAACATAGCAGCTGCGAAGGACTACCCAAGAAGAGCGCAAAAGTACCACAACGTGCCTGCCTCCACAGCTTTTTCCTTGGGGACATGCCTAATTCCTGGCTGATTTGCCTTTCTCGTCTTAGGGTTGGGGTTCGGCCTAGGGCTAGGATTTTTTTAACTAGGAAGCCCTGAGTTCCAGGCTTACTTCATCTGCCAAAGGCATCCCAAAGGGTGTGCAAAAGTGCCACAACATGGCTGCTTTCACGGCTTTTCCCTTAGGAAGAACCCTAATACCCGGCTGATTTACCTTCCTAGGGTTACTGTTAGGCTTAGGCCTAGGACTTTTAAAACCAGGAAGCCCTGGGCTCCAGGCACTCTGCAGCTGCGAAAGGCATCCCAAGGGGAGCGCAAAAGTGACGCAACTTGGCTGCCACCACTGATATTTCCATGAGACCATCCCGAAACATAGGCTGATTTTCCTTCCTAGGGTTAAGGTTTGAGTTACGCCTAGGGTAAGGGTTCTATTAACCAGAAAGCCCTGAGTTCCAAGAACACAGCAGCTGCGAAGGACTACCCAAGAAGAGCGCAAAAGTACCACAACATGCCTGCCTCCACAGCTTTTTCCTTGGGGACATGCCTAATTCCTGGCTGATTTGCCTTTCTCGTCTTAGGGTTGGGGTTCGGCCTAGGGCTAGGATTTTTAAAATCAGGAAGCCCTGAGTTCCAGGCACACTGGAGCTGTGAAAGGCATCCAAAAGGGAGTGCAAAAGTGCCACAACATGGCTGCTTTCACGGCTTTTTCCTTGGCAAGAAGCCTAACACCAGGCTGATTTCCCTTCCCAGGGTTACTGTTAGGCTTAGGCCTAGGGCTAGGATTTTTAAAACTAGGAAGCCCTGGGCTCCAGGCACACTGCAGCTGCGAAAGGCATCCCAAGGGGAGTACAAAAGTGCAACAACATGGCAGCTTTCACAGCTTTTTCCTTGGCACCATCCCTATACCTAGGCTGTTTTATCTGCCTAGGGTTAGGGTTAGGGTTCAGCCTAGGGCTTGGAGATTTTAACCCGGAAGCCCTGAGTTCCAGGCTTACTGCATCTGCCAAAGGCATCCCAAAGGGAGTGCAAAAGTGCCACAACATGGCTGCTTTCACGGCTTTTCCCTTAGGAAGAACCCGAATACTCGGCTGATTTACCTTCCTAGGGTTACTGTAAGGCTTAGGCCTAGGACTTTTAAAACCAGGAAGCCCTGGGCTCCAGGCACACTGCAGCTGCGAAAGGCATCCCAAGGGGAGCGCAAAAGTGACACAACTTGGCTGCCACCACTGATATTTCCATGAGACCATCCCGAACCATAGGCTGATTTTCCTTCCTAGGGTGAGGGTTAGAGTTACGCCTAGGGTTAGTGTTTTTTTAACCAGAAAGCCCTGAGTTCCAAGAACACAGCAGCTGCCAAGGACTACCCAAGAGGAGGGGAAAAGTGCCACAACATGGCTGCCTCCAGCGCTTTTTCCTTGGGACCATCATTGAACCTAGGCTGATTTACTTGCCTCCAGTTCCACCTATGGTCACGCCAAGAGATAGGGATTTTAAATCAGTAAACCCTGAGCTCCAGACCCAGTGAAGCTGCAAAAGGCTTCCCAAGGGCAGCCAAAAATTGCCTCAACATGCTCCTTCCAGTGCTTTTTTCCTTGGGAACATCCCTATACCCAGGCTGATTTATCTGCCTAGGGTTAGGGTTAGGGTTCAGCCTAGAGATAGGATTTTTTCAAACAGGAAGCCCTGAATTCCAGGCACACTGCAGCTGTTAAAGGCAGTGTTCTACGTCAACCGCAACTTAGTCTGAAATAAATGCTTTTTCCCTGAGAGCATCTGAGAGGTTTGCATGAAGCACTGATATCTGACATTTGCAATTTTGAATAGGAGAGGAGAAAGAAAATGGGAAGAAGTTTTTAATTTTAGTGGTTTCAATGTTAATTTCCGTACACTTTTTCAAAACTTGTCAGCTCAAATGCCCATCAACATCTTTTAGTCATCTGTAAGTCAGTATTCATATAAAATGTGCTTCAAATCAAAAGAATTTCAAATTTGCACTCCAAATTTCTATGCCTAGATTTATAATTTCCTCCACATATTAGATGAAAGGAAGGCCTTTTTTACTGTGGGAGTGCTGGAACACTGGAACAGGTTGCCCAGGGAAGTTGTGGGTGTCCCATCCCTGAAAGTATTCAAGGTCAGCTTGGACGGGGCTTGGAGCAGCAACAAAGGAGAAGCTTGATGGTAGAGAAACAAAGTTGGACTATAGAAGAAACTGGGATTGAAGTATAGGAGCAAGTTTTCTCTCAGCTCTTGGGGTAAATTCAAAGTTGTACAAAATTACATTTATCTGTGCTATTCACTACTGTAACAGAAATGTTCATGAAAACTGTACAGAAGATAGCAAATTTTAAAAGAGATAAGAATTACAGCATAAAATCCATGGGATGGGTTACAACATGAGACACTCTCTAAGAGAAAATCTCTGTGTTTCAGCACTTCATCATGGTAAGATTTCATGAAGTGCCAAAGAAGGCGGCAAAATATCATTCGGGACGTTATTTCCTGGAATTCAGCCTGGCCATTAGTAGGAACTGGGTTTGAACACATCATGTAGATATACCACACACACTTTCCCTTCACTGAAAAATGACTGTTTACAACGAAGAAGCAATTGACGATCAAAATTGATTGAAAGCATCTTAAACATGTCAAGTATTTCATTGTAGATGATCTGTGATCCAAATGCTTCTTCCACCTTCGAGAGGGACAGAACAATTCTTCCATATCATGATGGTTTAAAATTGTATCAACCAATGTTTTCTGCTGAAAAGATAGCATCTATTTTTTTCTATTTTTGGAAGAAAATATTCCTAGACATACAACAGGTGAGAACTAAGTAATTTTAAAGAAGCAAATGACATGAAAATATTCTGTAAATAGAATGAAATGAAAAGCTGTGTTTTAAATAGGAGCTAAATATGAAACAGAATTTTTGTACCAGGCATTTGAATTACTGCACCAGCTCTTTTGCCCATCAAGAGAGGCATTGAGCATTTCAGTCTTTTCCAAGGTGTTCATGATCTGCTATGCTGATCTCTGTGTGTGCCTAGGTGTGTGTGGAAGGGGGGGCATGTGAAGGGGAGTGTGTATGTTTGCTTTACAATTGTTGTGGCAGATTCATGCCTCAGCTCCACATTTTGTTTTAGAAAGGTCACACAGAGTGGATGTGAAGTTTACTATCAACAAGAGATCAATTCCCAAATCATCCATTTCACTCTACCTTATAAATCATGTGCTTTGTTGCATATTTTATCAAATCTACTTTCAAGCCAGATGGAGGAAGGAGGATGTGGCAATCCCTCCACCATCTTGCAACTTTTATGCAAGTAGGTTTTCAAGAAAATCATCATTTCTCTTTGAAATATGTCTGGAACAGGCATGATGGTAGTGTCAACCTGTTGGAGTTTTTGTTGCTGGAAGAAGTTATACAAAAGGATTGGTTTTTACATTGACCAGTTACTGAATCAAGCTCAGGAATACATTGGAAATTCAACTGGGGCTTCCTTTCCCCGGCAGACTACTTCTAGAACGAGCTTGTACACTGAAGCTTACTCTTTTGCCCTCTTTTTGTTTCTTTCCTATTTTCTTGGCTTCTTTGCCACTCTCTAGACAATTTTGGAACTTTTTTCCCAACTCAAATGGTTTCAGTAGTCTGATTGTGATCATACATTTTTACAAGGAATTTTTAAAATCTTTCCTCCAGTTAAGAAAGTCAAGGACTTAGGTCTTTTTCTTCCCTTATCAATATTGCAATGAAATTGATAAGTAAAGACCAACTCTTTCTTTTTGTTTTTAACCCAAGCAAATAATTCCCATCCATTCATCCATTTGGTGGACCAATAGTTGCCATTCTGATGGAAGTTGTCACTTCTTAACAGTAGGCATTCTGTGACTATGTTGACAGCACTTTGGGTGAAGATCCTAACTGGTCTTAGATACACATAGGGAGAAATTTGCTCAGCCAGTGTCAGTCTTAAGCATGCGTATCAGAAGATCTTTCTAGAGCTGGGAATTTTCCCATGAAAGGGATTCAGTTAGGGAAGAGACACTTGCCCCAGAGGTTTACATTCTTCTTGAAGACTGCTTAAGGAACTTAGATGCCATGTCCATTTGGATCTGTGTCTGCACAGAACTTTGTCATGCCAGTGCTTGAAATGCATCTTGAAGAGAATTCACTAGCACAGAATGAATGAGAGTGGAAGGGGTTGGTGGGGCTAACCAGGCCCAACCCCCCTGCCTAAACCAGGATACCTAGAGCCTCTTGCCCAGGATTCTATCTGGGTGTACTTTTAATGTCTTCAAAGATCCAGGCTCCACAATCTTTCTGGGCAGTCTGTGCCGTGGTTCACTCACCCTCACAGTAAAGAATCATTTCCTGATGTTCCTGTATTTCAGTGTGTGCCCACTGCCTCTTGTCTTTTCACTCAGCATCACTGAAAAGACACTGATTCCCTCCCCTTTGCACTATTGCTTCCATATGGATGTGTGCTGCCATGTAGAGATATGTCAAAAACCTCCCTGAAGCCCAGGCAGATAATATTCCCTTCATCTACCAGTCAAGTTGATTCATCAGAGGAGTTTAAAGTTATGTTCAGCATGAAATGCCCCTGAAAAATCATGCTAACTACATTATTGTGTCGTCTTTCATTTGCCTGGCAAGGTTTTCCAGGAAGAGCTGCTTCATCAACTTCCTGGGTATAAAAAAGAGGGTGGCGGGTTTGTACGATTGCGAGTCCTCCTAATTGCCTTTTTTGAAGATGAGTGTCATTTGCTTACATCCAGTCCTTAGCCTCTCTTCTCGTCTACATCTTAGCAAAAAGCTTTTCCATTATGTCTGGCAAGGAGAAATTGTGCCAGCACAGAAAACATCTCCTATCGTGTTCTAGACGTTGCACGGAGGTGTGCCGAGTGTTTGGCATGAAGAAAAGAAAACTTGTCCAAAGCAGCTTCCAATCGAATGTTCATGTGATTGGAAAAGTCAGGAGAGTGCAAAGGTACTGTTTTCTATCAGTTGGCAAGGGGCGCACACAATCCCAGTGCTGTACAGCTTCCTTCTTCACCTTTCCGAAGGTGCCGCTCTCTCCGGCTCCCGGAGGCGAAGAAGCGGCTTCTTCGCGCAAAGACGATTGTGCCGCTCACTGTGCACTCCTTAGCGCGGCTTCTGCCGAAAGACGCCCGGGAGCGGCTCTTAGCTCCGGACAGCATCGTACCTTCGTCTTTAGCGTCTCTTCTCGTCTACATCTTAGCAAATAACTTTTCTACTATGTCAGGCGAGGAAAAACTGTGCCAGCACAGAAAACATCGCCCATCGTGTTCTAGACGTTGCACGGAGGTGTGCCGAGTGTTTGGCATGAAGAAAAGAAAAGTTGTCCAAAACAGCTTCCAATCGAATGTTCATGTGATTGGAAAAGTCAGGAGAGTGCAAAGGTACTGTTTTCTAGCAGTCGGCAAGCTGCGCACACAATCCCAGTGTTGTACAGCTTCCTTCTTCACCTTTCCGAAGGTGCCGCTCTCTCCGGCTCCCGGAGGCGAAGAAGCGGCTTCTTCGCGCAAAGACGATTGTGCCGCTCACTGTGCACTCCTTAGCGCGGCTTCTGCTGAAAGACGCCCGGGAGCGGCTCTTAGCTCCGGAGAGCATCGTACCTTCGTCTTTAGCGTCTTTTGTGGTCTACATCCTAGCAAAAAGCTTTTCTACTATGTCTGGCGAGGAAAAACTGTGCCAGCACAGAAAACATCTCCCATCGTGTTCTAGACGTTGCACGGAGGTGTGCCGAGTGTTTGGCATGAAGGAAAGAAAAGTTGTCCAAAACAGCTTCCAACGGAATGTTCATGTGATTGGAAACGTCAGGAGAGTGCAAAGGTACTGTTTTCTATCAGTTGGCAAGCTGCGCACACAATCCCAGTGTTGTACAGCTTCCTTCTTCACCTTTCCGAAGGTGCCGCTCTCTCCGGCTCCCGGAGGCGAAGAAGCGGCTTCTTCGCGCAAAGACGATTGTGCCGCTCACTGTGCTCTCCTTAGCGCGGCTTCTGCCGAAAGACGCCCGGGAGCAGCTCATAGCTCCGGACAGCATCGTACCTTCGTCTTTAGCGTCTCTTCTCGTCTACATCTTAGCAAAAAGCTTTTCCACTATGTCTGGCGAGGAAAAACTGTGCCAGCACAGAAAACATCGCCCATCGTGTTCTAGACGTTGCACGGAGGTGTGCCGAGTGTTTGGCATGAAGAAAAGAAAAGTTGTCCAAAACAGCTTCCAATCGAATGTTCATGTGATTGGAAAAGTCAGGAGAGTGCAAAGGTACTGTTTTCTAGCAGTTGGCAAGCTGCGCACACAATCCCAGTGTTGTACAGCTTCCTTCTTCACCTTTCCGAAGGTGCCGCTCTCTCCGGCTCCCGGAGGCGAAGAAGCGGCTTCTTCGCGCAAAGACGATTGTGCCGCTCACTGTGCTCTCCTTAGCGCGGCTTCTGCCGAAAGACGCCCGGGAGCAGCTCTTAGCTCCGGACAGCATCGTACCTTCGTCTTTAGCGTCTCTTCTCGTCTACATCTTAGCAAAAAGCTTTTCCACTATGTCTGGCGAGGAAAAACTGTGCCAGCACAGAAAACATCTCCCATCGTGTTCTAGACGTTGCACGGAGGTGTGCCGAGTGTTTGGCATGAAGAAAAGAAAAGTTGTCCAAAACAGCTTCCAATCGAATGTTCATGTGATTGGAAAAGTCAGGAGAGTGCAAAGGTACTGTTTTCTATCAGTTGGCAAGCTGCGCACACAATCCCAGTGTTGTACAGCTTCCTTCTTCACCTTTCCGAAGGTGCCGCTCTCTCCGGCTCCCGGAGGCGAAGAAGCGGCTTCTTCGCGCAAAGACGATTGTGCCGCTCACTGTGCTCTCCTTAGCGCGGCTTCTGCCGAAAGACGCCCGGGAGCGGCTCTTAGCTCCGGACAGCATCGTACCTTCGTCTTTAGCGTCTCTTCTCGTCTACATCTTAGCAAAAAGCTTTTCCACTATGTCTGGCGAGGAAAAACTGTGCCAGCACAGAAAACATCTCCCATCGTGTTCTAGGCGTTGCACGGAGGTGTGCCGAGTGTTTGGCATGAAGAAAAGAAAAGTTGTCCAAAACAGCTTCCAATCGAATGTTCATGTGATTGGAAAAGTCAGGAGAGTGCAAAGGTACTGTTTTCTAGCAGTTGGCAAGCTGCGCACACAATCCCAGTGTTGTACAGCTTCCTTCTTCACCTTTCCGAAGGTGCCGCTCTCTCCGGCTCCCGGAGGCGAAGAAGCGGCTTCTTCGCGCAAAGACGATTGTGCCGCTCACTGTGCTCTCCTTAGCGCGGCTTCTGCCGAAAGACGCCCGGGAGCAGCTCTTAGCTCCGGACAGCATCGTACCTTCGTCTTTAGCGTCTCTTCTCGTCTACATCTTAGCAAAAAGCTTTTCCACTATGTCTGGCGAGGAAAAACTGTGCCAGCACAGAAAACATCTCCCATCGTGTTCTAGACGTTGCACGGAGGTGTGCCGAGTGTTTGGCATGAAGAAAAGAAAAGTTGTCCAAAACAGCTTCCAATCGAATGTTCATGTGATTGGAAAAGTCAGGAGAGTGCAAAGGTACTGTTTTCTATGAGTTGGCAAGCTGCGCACACAATCCCAGTGTTGTACAGCTTCCTTCTTCACCTTTCCGAAGGTGCCGCTCTCTCCGGCTCCCGGAGGCGAAGAAGCGGCTTCTTCGCGCAAAGACGATTGTGCCGCTCACTGTGCACTCCTTAGCGCGGCTTCTGCCGAAAGACGCCCGGGAGCAGCTCTTAGCTCCGGACAGCATCGTACCTTCGTCTTTAGCATCTCTTCTCGTCTACATCTTAGCAAAAAGCTTTTCCACTATGTCTGGCGAGGAAAAACTGTGCCAGCACAGAAAACATCTCCCATCGTGTTCTAGACGTTGCACGGAGGTGTGCCGAGTGTTTGGCATGAAGAAAAGAAAAGTTGTCCAAAACAGCTTCCAATCGAATGTTCATGTGATTGGAAAAGTCAGGAGAGTGCAAAGGTACTGTTTTCTATCAGTTGGCAAGCTGCGCACACAATCCCAGTGTTGTACAGCTTCCTTCTTCACCTTTCCGAAGGTGCCGCTCTCTCCGGCTCCCGGAGGCGAAGAAGCGGCTTCTTCGCGCAAAGACGATTGTGCCGCTCACTGTGCACTCCTTAGCGCGGCTTCTGCCGAAAGACGCCCGGGAGCGGCTCTTAGCTCCGGAGAGCATCGTACCTTCGTCTTTAGCGTCTTTTGTGGTCTACATCCTAGCAAAAAACTTTTCTACTATGTCTGGCGAGGAAAAACTGTGCAAGCACAGAAAACATCTCCCATCGTGTTCTAGACGTTGCACGGAGGTGTGCCGAGTGTTTGGCATGAAGAAAAGAAAAGTTGTCCAAAACAGCTTCCAACGGAATGTTCATGTGATTGGAAACGTCAGGAGAGTGCAAAGGTACTGTTTTCTAGCAGTTGGCAAGCTGCGCACACAATCCCAGTGTTGTACAGCTTCCTTCTTCACCTTTCCGAAGGTGCCGCTCTCTCCGGCTCCCGGAGGCGAAGAAGCGGCTTCTTCGCGCAAAGACGATTGTGCCGCTCACTGTGCACTCCTTAGCGCGGCTTCTGCCCAAAGACGCCCGGGAGCAGCTCTTAGCTCCGGACAGCATCGTACCTTCGTCTTTAGCGTCTCTTCTCGTCTACATCTTAGCAAAAAGCTTTTCCACTATGTCTGGCGAGGAAAAACTGTGCCAGCACAGCAAACATCTCCCATCGTGTTCTAGACGTTGCACGGAGGTGTGCCGAGTGTTTGGCATGAAGAAAAGAAAACTTGTCCAAAACAGCTTCCAATCGAATGTTCATGTGATTGGAAAAGTCAGGAGAGTGCAAAGGTACTGTTTTCTAGCAGTTGGCAAGCTGCGCACACAATCCCAGTGTTGTACAGCTTCCTTCTTCACCTTTCCGAAGGTGCCGCTCTCTCCGGCTCCCGGAGGCGAAGAAGCGGCTTCTTCGCGCAAAGACGATTGTGCCGCTCACTGTGCACTCCTTAGCGCGGCTTCTGCTGAAAGACGCCCGGGAGCGGCTCTTAGCTCCGGAGAGCATCGTACCTTCGTCTTTAGCGTCTTTTGTGGTCTACATCCTAGCAAGAAGCTTTTCTACTATGTCTGGCGAGGAAAAACTGTGCCAGCACAGAAAACATCTCCCATCGTGTTATAGACGTTGCACGGAGGTGTGCCGAGTGTTTGGCATGAAGAAAAGAAAAGTTGTCCAAAACAGCTTCCAACGGAATGTTCATGTGATTGGAAACGTCAGGAGAGTGCAAAGGTACTGTTTTCTATCAGTTGGCAGGCTGCGCACACAATCCCAGTGTTGTACAGCTTCCTTCTTCACCTTTCCGAAGGTGCCGCTCTCTCCGGCTCCCGGAGGCGAAGAAGCGGCTTCTTCGCGCAAAGACGATTGTGCCGCTCACTGTGCACTCCTTAGCGCGGCTTCTGCCGAAAGACGCCCGGGAGCGGCTCTTAGCTCCGGACAGCATCGTACCTTCGTCTTTAGCGTCTCTTCTCGTCTACATCTTAGCAAATAACTTTTCTACTATGTCAGGCGAGGAAAAACTGTGCCAGCACAGAAAACATCGCCCATCGTGTTCTAGGCGTTGCACGGAGGTGTGCCGAGTGTTTGGCATGAAGAAAAGAAAAGTTGTCCAAAACAGCTTCCAATCGAATGTTCATGTGATTGGAAAAGTCAGGAGAGTGCAAAGGTACTGTTTTCTAGCAGTCGGCAAGCTGCGCACACAATCCCAGTGTTGTACAGCTTCCTTCTTCACCTTTCCGAAGGTGCCGCTCTCTCCGGCTCCCGGAGGCGAAGAAGCGGCTTCTTCGCGCAAAGACGATTGTGCCGCTCACTGTGCTCTCCTTAGCGCGGCTTCTGCCGAAAGACGCCCGGGAGCGGCTCTTAGCTCCGGACAGCATCGTACCTTCGTCTTTAGCGTCTCTTCTCGTCTACATCTTAGCAAAAAGCTTTTCCACTATGTCTGGCGAGGAAAAACTGTGCCAGCACAGAAAACATCGCCCATCGTGTTCTAGACGTTGCACGGAGGTGTGCCGAGTGTTTGGCATGAAGGAAAGAAAAGTTGTCCAAAACAGCTTCCAATCGAATGTTCATGTGATTGGAAAAGTCAGGAGAGTGCAAAGGTACTGTTTTCTAGCAGTTGGCAAGCTGCGCACACAATCCCAGTGTTGTACAGCTTCCTTCTTCACCTTTCCGAAGGTGCCGCTCTCTCCGGCTCCCGGAGGCGAAGAAGCGGCTTCTTCGCACAAAGACGATTGTGCCGCTCACTGTGCACTCCTTAGCGCGGCTTCTGCCGAAAGACGCCCGGGAGCGGCTCTTAGCTCCGGACAGCATCGTACCTTCGTCTTTAGCGTGTCTTCTCGTCTACATCTTAGCAAAAAGCTTTTCCACTATGTCTGGCGAGGAAAAACTGTGCCAGCACAGAAAACATCTCCCATCGTGTTCTAGACGTTGCACGTTCCCTATACTTAGGCTGATTTTCCTTCCTGGGGATAGGGTTAGGCTTCAGCCTAGGGCTTGGAGTTTTTTAACCAGGAAGCCCTGGGCTCCAGGCACACTGCAGCTGCGAAAGGCATCCCAAGGGGAGCGCAAAAGTGACACAACTTGGCTGCCACCACTGATATTTCCATGAGACCATCCCGAACCATAGCCTGATTTTCCTTCCTAGGGTTAAGGTTTGAGTTACGCCTGGGGTAAGGGTTCTATTAACCAGAAAGCCCTGAGTTCCAAGAACACAGCAGCTGCGAAGGACTACCCAAGAAGAGCGCAAAAGTACCACAACATCCCTGCCTCCACAGCTTTTTCCTTGGGGACATGCCTAATTTCTGGCTGATTTGCCTTTCTCGTCTTAGGGTTGGGGTTCGGCCTAGGGCTAGGATATTTTTAACTAGGAAGCCCTGACTTCCAGGCTTACTTCATCTGCCAAAAGCATCCCAAAGGGACTGCAGAAGTGCCACAACATGGCTGCTTTCACGGCTTTTCCCTTAGGAAGAACCCTAATACGCGGCTGATTTACCTTCCTAGGGTTACTGTTAGGCTTAGGCCTAGGACTTTTAAAACCAGGAAGCCCTGGGCTCCAGGCACATGCAGCTGCAAAAGGCATCCCAAGAGGGCCGCAGAAGTGACACAACTTGGCTGCCTCTGCTTCTATTCTCATGAGACCATCCTGAACCATAGGCTGATTTTCCTTCCTAGGGTTAAGGTTTGAGTTACGCCTAGGGTAAGAGTTCTATTAACCAGAAAGACCTGAGTTCCAAGAACACAGCAGCTGCGAAGGACTACCCAAGAAGAGCGCAAAAGTACCACAACATGCCTGCCTCCACAGCTTTTTCCTTGGGGACATGCCTAATTCCTGGCTGATTTGCCTTTCTCGTCTTAGGGTTGGGGTTCGGCCTAGGGCTAGGATATTTTTAACTAGGAAGCCCTGAGTTCCAGGCTTACTTCATCTACCAAAGGCATCCCAAAGGGAGTGCAAAAGTGCCACAACATGGCTGCTTTCACGGCTTTTCCCTTAGGAAGAACCCTAATACGCGGCTGATTTACCTTCCTAGGGTTACTGTTAGGCTTAGGCCTAGGACTTTTAAAACCAGGAAGCCCTGGGCTCCAGGCACATGCAGCTGTTAAAGGCATCCCAAGAGGGCTGCAGAAGTGACACAACTTGGCTGCCTCTGCTGCTATTCTCATGAGACCATCCCGAACCATAGGCTGATTTTCCTTCCTAGGGTTAAGGTTTGAGTTACGCCTAGGGTAAGAGTTCTATTAACCAGAAAGCCCTGAGTTCCAAGAACACAGCAGCTGCGAAGGACTAGCCGAGAAGAGCGCAAAAGTACCACAACATGCCTGCCTCCACAGCTTTTTCCTTGGGGACATGCCTAATTCCTGGCTGATTTGCCTTTCTCGTCTTAGGGTTGGGGTTCGGCCTAGGGCTTGGAGTTTTAAAATCAGGAAGCCCTGAGTTCCAGGCACACTGGAGCTGTGAAAGGCATCCAAAAGGGAGTGCAAAAGTGCCACAACATGGCAGCTTTCACAGCTTTTTCCTTGGCACCATCCCTATACATAGGCTGATTTATCTGCCTAGGGTTAGGGTTAGGGTTCAGCCTAGGGCTTGGAGTTTTTTAACCAGGAAGCCCTGAGTTCCAGGCTTACTGCATCTGCCAAATGCATCCCAAAGGGAGTGCAAAAGTGCCACAACATGGCTGCTTTCACGGCTTTTCCCTTAGGAAGAACCCTAATACGCGGCTGATTTACCTTCCTAGAGTTACTGTTAGGCTTAGGCCTAGGACTTTTAAAAACAGGAAGCCCTGGGCTCCAGGCACTCTGCAGCTGCGAAAGGCATCCCAAGGGGAGCGCAAAAGTGACGCAACTTGGCTGCCACCACTGATATTTCCATGAGACCATCCCGAAACATAGGCTGATTTTCCTTCCTAGGGTTAAGGTTTGAGTTACGCCTAGGTTAAGGGTTCTATTAACCAGAAAGCCCTGAGTTCCAAGAACACAGCAGCTGCGAAGGACTACCCAAGAAGAGCGAAAAAGTACCACAACATGCCTGCGTCGACAGTTTTTTCCTTTGGGGACATGCCTAATTCCTGGCTGATTTGCCTTTCTCGTCTTAGGGTTGGGGTTCGGCCTAGGGCTAGGATATTTTTAACTAGGAAGCCCTGAGTTCCAGGCTTACTGCATCTGCCAAATGCATCCCAAAGGGAGTGCAGAAGTGCCACAACATGGCTGCTTTCACGGCTTTTCCCTTAGGAAGAACCCTAATACGCGGCTGATTTACCTTCCTAGGGTTACTGTTAGGCTTAGGCCTAGGACTTTTAAAACCAGGAAGCCCTGGGCTCCAGGCACACTGCAGCTGCGAAAGGCATCCCAAGGGGAGCGCAAAAGTTACACAACTTGGCTGCCACCACTGATATTTCCATGAGACCATCCCGAACCATAGGCTGATTTTCCTTCCTAGCGTTAAGGTTTGAGTTACGCCTGGGGTAAGGGTTCTATTAACCAGAAAGCCCTGAGTTCCAAGAACACAGCAGCTGCGAAGGACTAGCCAAGAAGAGCGCAAAAGTACCACAACATGCCTGCCTCCACAGCTTTTTCCTTGGGGACATGCCTAATTCCTGGCTGATTTGCCTTTCTCGTCTTAGGGTTGGGGTTCGGCCTAGGGCTAGGATATTTTTAACTAGGAAGCCCTGAGTTCCAGGCTTACTTCATCTGCAAAAAGCATCCCAAAGGGAGTGCAGAAGTGCCACAACATGGCTGCTTTCACGGCTTTTCCCTTAGGAAGAACCCTAATACCCGGCTGATTTACCTTCCTAGGGTTACTGTTCGGCTTAGGCCTAGGACTTTTAAAACCAGGAAGCCCTGGGCTCCAGGCACATGCAGCTGCGAAAGGCATCCCAAGAGGGCCGCAGAAGTGACACAACTTGGCTGCCTCTTCTTCTATTCTCATGAGACCATCCTGAACCATAGGCTGATTTTCCTTCCTAGGGTTAAGGTTTGAGTTTCGCCTAAGGTAAGAGTTCTATTAACCAGAAAGACCTGAGTTCCAAGAACACAGCAGCTGCGAAGGACTACCCAAGAAGAGCGCAAAAGTACCACAACATGCCTGCCTCCACAGCTTTTTCCTTGGGGACATGCCTAATTCCTGGCTGATTTGCCTTTCTCGTCTTAGGGTTGGGGTTCGGCCTAGGGCTAGGATTTTTTTAACTAGGAAGCCCTGAGTTCCAGGCTTACTTCATCTGCAAAAAGCATCCCAAAGGGAGTGCAAAAGTGCCACAACATGGCTGCTTTCACGGCTTTTCCCTTAGGAAGAACCCTAATACGCGGCTGATTTACCTTCCTAGGGTTACTGTTAGGCTTAGGCCTAGGACTTTTAAAACCAGGAAGCCCTGGGCTCCAGGCACATGCAGCTGCGAAAGGCATCCCAAGAGGTCCGCAGAAGTGACACAACTTGGCTGCCTCTGCTTCTATTCTCATGAGACCACCCTAAACCATAGGCTGATTTTCCTTCCTAGGGTTAAGGTTTGAGTTACGCCTGGGGTAAGGGTTCTATTAACCAGAAAGCCCTGAGTTCCAAGAACACAGCAGCTGCGAAGGACTAGCCGAGAAGAGCGCAAAAGTACCACAACATGCCTGCCTCCACAGCTTTTTCCTTGGGGACATGCCTAATTCCTGGCTGATTTGCCTTTCTCGTCTTAGGGTTGGGGTTCGGCCTAGGGCTAGGATTTTTTTAACTAGGAAGCCCTGAGTTCCAGGCTTACTTCATCTGCAAAAATCATCCCAAAGGGAGTGCAGAAGTGCCACAACATGGCTGCTTTCACGGCTTTTCCCTTAGGAAGAACCCTAATACGCGGCTGATTTACCTTCCTAGGGTTACTGTTAGGCTTAGGCCTAGGACTTTTAAAACCAGGAAGCCCTGGGCTCCAGGCACACTGCAGCTGCGAAAGGCATCCCAAGGGGAGCGCAAAAGTTACACAACTTGGCTGCCACCACTGATATTTCCATGAGACCATCCCGAACCATAGGCTGATTTTCCTTCCTAGCGTTAAGGTTTGAGTTACGCCTGGGGTAAGGGTTCTATTAACCAGAAAGCCCTGAGTTCCAAGAACACAGCAGCTGCGAAGGACTAGCCAAGAAGAGCGCAAAAGTACCACAACATGCCTGCCTCCACAGCTTTTTCCTTGGGGACATGCCTAATTCCTGGCTGATTTGCCTTTCTCGTCTTAGGGTTGGGGTTCGGCCTAGGGCTAGGATATTTTTAACTAGGAAGCCCTGAGTTCCAGGCTTACTTCATCTGCCAAAAGCATCCCAAAGGGAGTGCAGAAGTGCCACAACATGGCTGCTTTCACGGCTTTTCCCTTAGGAAGAACCCTAATACCCGGCTGATTTACCTTCCTAGGGTTACTGTTAGGCTTAGGCCTAGGACTTTTAAAACCAGGAAGCCCTGGGCTCCAGGCACATGCAGCTGCGAAAGGCATCCCAAGAGGGCCGCAGAAGTGACACAACTTGGCTGCCTCTTCTTCTATTCTCATGAGACCATCCTGAACCATAGGCTGATTTTCCTTCCTAGGGTTAATGTTTGAGTTACGCCTAGGGTAAGAGTTCTATTAACCAGAAAGACCTGAGTTCCAAGAACATAGCAGCTGCGAAGGACTACCCAAGAAGAGCGCAAAAGTACCACAACGTGCCTGCCTCCACAGCTTTTTCCTTGGGGACATGCCTAATTCCTGGCTGATTTGCCTTTCTCGTCTTAGGGTTGGGGTTCGGCCTAGGGCTAGGATTTTTTTAACTAGGAAGCCCTGAGTTCCAGGCTTACTTCATCTGCCAAAGGCATCCCAAAGGGTGTGCAAAAGTGCCACAACATGGCTGCTTTCACGGCTTTTCCCTTAGGAAGAACCCTAATACGCGGCTGATTTACCTTCCTAGGGTTACTGTTAGGCTTAGGCCTAGGACTTTTAAAACCAGGAAGCCCTGGGCTCCAGGCACTCTGCAGCTGCGAAAGGCATCCCAAGGGGAGCGCAAAAGTGACGCAACTTGGCTGCCACCACTGATATTTCCATGAGACCATCCCCAAACATAGGCTGATTTTCCTTCCTAGGGTTAAGGTTTGAGTTACGCCTAGGGTAAGGGTTCTATTAACCAGAAAGCCCTGAGTTCCAAGAACACAGCAGCTGCGAAGGACTACCCAAGAAGAGCGCAAAAGTACCACAACATGCCTGCCTCCACAGCTTTTTCCTTGGGGACATGCCTAATTCCTGGCTGATTTGCCTTTCTCGTCTTAGGGTTGGGGTTCGGCCTAGGGCTAGGATTTTTAAAATCAGGAAGCCCTGAGTTCCAGGCACACTGGAGCTGTGAAAGGCATCCAAAAGGGAGTGCAAAAGTGCCACAACATGGCTGCTTTCACGGCTTTTTCCTTGGCAAGAAGCCTAACACCAGGCTGATTTCCCTTCCCAGGGTTACTGTTAGGCTTAGGCCTAGGGCTAGGATTTTTAAAACTAGGAAGCCCTGGGCTCCAGGCACACTGCAGCTGCGAAAGGCATCCCAAGGGGAGTACAAAAGTGCAACAACATGGCAGCTTTCACAGCTTTTTCCTTGGCACCATCCCTATACCTAGGCTGTTTTATCTGCCTAGGGTTAGGGTTAGGGTTCAGCCTAGGGCTTGGAGATTTTAACCCGGAAGCCCTGAGTTCCAGGCTTACTGCATCTGCCAAAGGCATCCCAAAGGGAGTGCAAAAGTGCCACAACATGGCTGCTTTCACGGCTTTTCCCTTAGGAAGAACCCGAATACTCGGCTGATTTACCTTCCTAGGGTTACTGTAAGGCTTAGGCCTAGGACTTTTAAAACCAGGAAGCCCTGGGCTCCAGGCACACTGCAGCTGCGAAAGGCATCCCAAGGGGAGCGCAAAAGTGACACAACTTGGCTGCCACCACTGATATTTCCATGAGACCATCCCGAACCATAGGCTGATTTTCCTTCCTAGGGTGAGGGTTAGAGTTACGCCTAGGGTTAGTGTTTTTTTAACCAGAAAGCCCTGAGTTCCAAGAACACAGCAGCTGCCAAGGACTACCCAAGAGGAGGGGAAAAGTGCCACAACATGGCTGCCTCCAGCGCTTTTTCCTTGGGACCATCATTGAACCTAGGCTGATTTACTTGCCTCCAGTTCCACCTATGGTCACGCCAAGAGATAGGGATTTTAAATCAGTAAACCCTGAGCTCCAGACCCAGTGAAGCTGCAAAAGGCTTCCCAAGGGCAGCCAAAAATTGCCTCAACATGCTCCTTCCAGTGCTTTTTTCCTTGGGAACATCCCTATACCCAGGCTGATTTATCTGCCTAGGGTTAGGGTTAGGGTTCAGCCTAGAGATAGGATTTTTTCAAACAGGAAGCCCTGAATTCCAGGCACACTGCAGCTGTTAAAGGCAGTGTTCTACGTCAACCGCAACTTAGTCTGAAATAAATGCTTTTTCCCTGAGAGCATCTGAGAGGTTTGCATGAAGCACTGATATCTGACATTTGCAATTTTGAATAGGAGAGGAGAAAGAAAATGGGAAGAAGTTTTTAATTTTAGTGGTTTCAATGTTAATTTCCGTACACTTTTTCAAAACTTGTCAGCTCAAATGCCCATCAACATCTTTTAGTCATCTGTAAGTCAGTATTCATATAAAATGTGCTTCAAATCAAAAGAATTTCAAATTTGCACTCCAAATTTCTATGCCTAGATTTATAATTTCCTCCACATATTAGATGAAAGGAAGGCCTTTTTTACTGTGGGAGTGCTGGAACACTGGAACAGGTTGCCCAGGGAAGTTGTGGGTGTCCCATCCCTGAAAGTATTCAAGGTCAGCTTGGACGGGGCTTGGAGCAGCAACAAAGGAGAAGCTTGATGGTAGAGAAACAAAGTTGGACTATAGAAGAAACTGGGATTGAAGTATAGGAGCAAGTTTTCTCTCAGCTCTTGGGGTAAATTCAAAGTTGTACAAAATTACATTTATCTGTGCTATTCACTACTGTAACAGAAATGTTCATGAAAACTGTACAGAAGATAGCAAATTTTAAAAGAGATAAGAATTACAGCATAAAATCCATGGGATGGGTTACAACATGAGACACTCTCTAAGAGAAAATCTCTGTGTTTCAGCACTTCATCATGGTAAGATTTCATGAAGTGCCAAAGAAGGCGGCAAAATATCATTCGGGACGTTATTTCCTGGAATTCAGCCTGGCCATTAGTAGGAACTGGGTTTGAACACATCATGTAGATATACCACACACACTTTCCCTTCACTGAAAAATGACTGTTTACAACGAAGAAGCAATTGACGATCAAAATTGATTGAAAGCATCTTAAACATGTCAAGTATTTCATTGTAGATGATCTGTGATCCAAATGCTTCTTCCACCTTCGAGAGGGACAGAACAATTCTTCCATATCATGATGGTTTAAAATTGTATCAACCAATGTTTTCTGCTGAAAAGATAGCATCTATTTTTTTCTATTTTTGGAAGAAAATATTCCTAGACATACAACAGGTGAGAACTAAGTAATTTTAAAGAAGCAAATGACATGAAAATATTCTGTAAATAGAATGAAATGAAAAGCTGTGTTTTAAATAGGAGCTAAATATGAAACAGAATTTTTGTACCAGGCATTTGAATTACTGCACCAGCTCTTTTGCCCATCAAGAGAGGCATTGAGCATTTCAGTCTTTTCCAAGGTGTTCATGATCTGCTATGCTGATCTCTGTGTGTGCCTAGGTGTGTGTGGAAGGGGGGGCATGTGAAGGGGAGTGTGTATGTTTGCTTTACAATTGTTGTGGCAGATTCATGCCTCAGCTCCACATTTTGTTTTAGAAAGGTCACACAGAGTGGATGTGAAGTTTACTATCAACAAGAGATCAATTCCCAAATCATCCATTTCACTCTACCTTATAAATCATGTGCTTTGTTGCATATTTTATCAAATCTACTTTCAAGCCAGATGGAGGAAGGAGGATGTGGCAATCCCTCCACCATCTTGCAACTTTTATGCAAGTAGGTTTTCAAGAAAATCATCATTTCTCTTTGAAATATGTCTGGAACAGGCATGATGGTAGTGTCAACCTGTTGGAGTTTTTGTTGCTGGAAGAAGTTATACAAAAGGATTGGTTTTTACATTGACCAGTTACTGAATCAAGCTCAGGAATACATTGGAAATTCAACTGGGGCTTCCTTTCCCCGGCAGACTACTTCTAGAACGAGCTTGTACACTGAAGCTTACTCTTTTGCCCTCTTTTTGTTTCTTTCCTATTTTCTTGGCTTCTTTGCCACTCTCTAGACAATTTTGGAACTTTTTTCCCAACTCAAATGGTTTCAGTAGTCTGATTGTGATCATACATTTTTACAAGGAATTTTTAAAATCTTTCCTCCAGTTAAGAAAGTCAAGGACTTAGGTCTTTTTCTTCCCTTATCAATATTGCAATGAAATTGATAAGTAAAGACCAACTCTTTCTTTTTGTTTTTAACCCAAGCAAATAATTCCCATCCATTCATCCATTTGGTGGACCAATAGTTGCCATTCTGATGGAAGTTGTCACTTCTTAACAGTAGGCATTCTGTGACTATGTTGACAGCACTTTGGGTGAAGATCCTAACTGGTCTTAGATACACATAGGGAGAAATTTGCTCAGCCAGTGTCAGTCTTAAGCATGCGTATCAGAAGATCTTTCTAGAGCTGGGAATTTTCCCATGAAAGGGATTCAGTTAGGGAAGAGACACTTGCCCCAGAGGTTTACATTCTTCTTGAAGACTGCTTAAGGAACTTAGATGCCATGTCCATTTGGATCTGTGTCTGCACAGAACTTTGTCATGCCAGTGCTTGAAATGCATCTTGAAGAGAATTCACTAGCACAGAATGAATGAGAGTGGAAGGGGTTGGTGGGGCTAACCAGGCCCAACCCCCCTGCCTAAACCAGGATACCTAGAGCCTCTTGCCCAGGATTCTATCTGGGTGTACTTTTAATGTCTTCAAAGATCCAGGCTCCACAATCTTTCTGGGCAGTCTGTGCCGTGGTTCACTCACCCTCACAGTAAAGAATCATTTCCTGATGTTCCTGTATTTCAGTGTGTGCCCACTGCCTCTTGTCTTTTCACTCAGCATCACTGAAAAGACACTGATTCCCTCCCCTTTGCACTATTGCTTCCATATGGATGTGTGCTGCCATGTAGAGATATGTCAAAAACCTCCCTGAAGCCCAGGCAGATAATATTCCCTTCATCTACCAGTCAAGTTGATTCATCAGAGGAGTTTAAAGTTATGTTCAGCATGAAATGCCCCTGAAAAATCATGCTAACTACATTATTGTGTCGTCTTTCATGTGCCTGGCAAGGTTTTCCAGGAAGAGCTGCTTCATCAACTTCCTGGGTATAAAAAAGAGGGTGGCGGGTTTGTACGATTGCGAGTCCTCCTAATTGCCTTTTTTGAAGATGAGTGTCATTTGCTTACATCCAGTCCTTAGCCTCTCTTCTCGTCTACATCTTAGCAAAAAGCTTTTCCATTATGTCTGGCAAGGAGAAATTGTGCCAGCACAGAAAACATCTCCTATCGTGTTCTAGACGTTGCACGGAGGTGTGCCGAGTGTTTGGCATGAAGAAAAGAAAACTTGTCCAAAGCAGCTTCCAATCGAATGTTCATGTGATTGGAAAAGTCAGGAGAGTGCAAAGGTACTGTTTTCTATCAGTTGGCAAGGGGCGCACACAATCCCAGTGCTGTACAGCTTCCTTCTTCACCTTTCCGAAGGTGCCGCTCTCTCCGGCTCCCGGAGGCGAAGAAGCGGCTTCTTCGCGCAAAGACGATTGTGCCGCTCACTGTGCACTCCTTAGCGCGGCTTCTGCCGAAAGACGCCCGGGAGCGGCTCTTAGCTCCGGACAGCATCGTACCTTCGTCTTTAGCGTCTCTTCTCGTCTACATCTTAGCAAATAACTTTTCTACTATGTCAGGCGAGGAAAAACTGTGCCAGCACAGAAAACATCTCCCATCGTGTTCTAGACGTTGCACGGAGGTGTGCCGAGTGTTTGGCATGAAGAAAAGAAAAGTTGTCCAAAACAGCTTCCAATCGAATGTTCATGTGATTGGAAAAGTCAGGAGAGTGCAAAGGTACTGTTTTCTAGCAGTCGGCAAGCTGCGCACACAATCCCAGTGTTGTACAGCTTCCTTCTTCACCTTTCCGAAGGTGCCGCTCTCTCCGGCTCCCGGAGGCGAAGAAGCGGCTTCTTCGCGCAAAGACGATTGTGCCGCTCACTGTGCACTCCTTAGCGCGGCTTCTGCTGAAAGACGCCCGGGAGCGGCTCTTAGCTCCGGACAGCATCGTACCTTCGTCTTTAGCGTCTTTTGTGGTCTACATCCTAGCAAAAAGCTTTTCTACTATGTCTGGCGAGGAAAAACTGTGCCAGCACAGAAAACATCTCCCATCGTGTTCTAGACGTTGCACGGAGGTGTGCCGAGTGTTTGGCATGAAGGAAAGAAAAGTTGTCCAAAACAGCTTCCAACGGAATGTTCATGTGATTGGAAACGTCAGGAGAGTGCAAAGGTACTGTTTTCTATCAGTTGGCAAGCTGCGCACACAATCCCAGTGTTGTACAGCTTCCTTCTTCACCTTTCCGAAGGTGCCGCTCTCTCCGGCTCCCGGAGGCGAAGAAGCGGCTTCTTCGCGCAAAGACGATTGTGCCGCTCACTGTGCTCTCCTTAGCGCGGCTTCTGCCGAAAGACGCCCGGGAGCAGCTCATAGCTCCGGACAGCATCGTACCTTCGTCTTTAGCGTCTCTTCTCGTCTACATCTTAGCAAAAAGCTTTTCCACTATGTCTGGCGAGGAAAAACTGTGCCAGCACAGAAAACATCTCCCATCGTGTTCTAGACGTTGCACGGAGGTGTGCCGAGTGTTTGGCATGAAGAAAAGAAAAGTTGTCCAAAACAGCTTCCAATCGAATGTTCATGTGATTGGAAAAGTCAGGAGAGTGCAAAGGTACTGTTTTCTAGCAGTTGGCAAGCTGCGCACACAATCCCAGTGTTGTACAGCTTCCTTCTTCACCTTTCCGAAGGTGCCGCTCTCTCCGGCTCCCGGAGGCGAAGAAGCGGCTTCTTCGCGCAAAGACGATTGTGCCGCTCACTGTGCTCTCCTTAGCGCGGCTTCTGCCGAAAGACGCCCGGGAGCAGCTCTTAGCTCCGGACAGCATCGTACCTTCGTCTTTAGCGTCTCTTCTCGTCTACATCTTAGCAAAAAGCTTTTCCACTATGTCTGGCGAGGAAAAACTGTGCCAGCACAGAAAACATCTCCCATCGTGTTCTAGACGTTGCACGGAGGTGTGCCGAGTGTTTGGCATGAAGAAAAGAAAAGTTGTCCAAAACAGCTTCCAATCGAATGTTCATGTGATTGGAAAAGTCAGGAGAGTGCAAAGGTACTGTTTTCTAGCAGTTGGCAAGCTCTGCACACAATCCCAGTGTTGTACAGCTTCCTTCTTCACCTTTCCGAAGGTGCCGCTCTCTCCGGCTCCCGGAGGCGAAGAAGCGGCTTCTTCGCGCAAAGACGATTGTGCCGCTCACTGTGCACTCCTTAGCGCGGCTTCTGCCGAAAGACGCCCGGGAGCAGCTCTTAGCTCCGGACAGCATCGTACCTTCGTCTTTAGCGTCTCTTCTCGTCTACATCTTAGCAAAAAGCTTTTCCACTATGTCTGGCGAGGAAAAACTGTGCCAGCACAGAAAACATCTCCCATCGTGTTCTAGACGTTGCACGGAGGTGTGCCGAGTGTTTGGCATGAAGAAAAGAAAAGTTGTCCAAAACAGCTTCCAATCGAATGTTCATGTGATTGGAAAAGTCAGGAGAGTGCAAAGGTACTGTTTTCTATCAGTTGGCAAGCTGCGCACACAATCCCAGTGTTGTACAGCTTCCTTCTTCACCTTTCCGAAGGTGCCGCTCTCTCCGGCTCCCGGAGGCGAAGAAGCGGCTTCTTCGCGCAAAGACGATTGTGCCGCTCACTGTGCTCTCCTTAGCGCGGCTTCTGCCGAAAGACGCCCGGGAGCGGCTCTTAGCTCCGGACAGCATCGTACCTTCGTCTTTAGCGTCTCTTCTCGTCTACATCTTAGCAAAAAGCTTTTCCACTATGTCTGGCGAGGAAAAACTGTGCCAGCACAGAAAACATCTCCCATCGTGTTCTAGACGTTGCACGGAGGTGTGCCGAGTGTTTGGCATGAAGAAAAGAAAAGTTGTCCAAAACAGCTTCCAATCGAATGTTCATGTGATTGGAAAAGTCAGGAGAGTGCAAAGGTACTGTTTTCTAGCAGTTGGCAAGCTGCGCACACAATCCCAGTGTTGTACAGCTTCCTTCTTCACCTTTCCGAAGGTGCCGCTCTCTCCGGCTCCCGGAGGCGAAGAAGCGGCTTCTTCGCGCAAAGACGATTGTGCCGCTCACTGTGCTCTCCTTAGCGCGGCTTCTGCCGAAAGACGCCCGGGAGCAGCTCTTAGCTCCGGACAGCATCGTACCTTCGTCTTTAGCGTCTCTTCTCGTCTACATCTTAGCAAAAAGCTTTTCCACTATGTCTGGCGAGGAAAAACTGTGCCAGCACAGAAAACATCTCCCATCGTGTTCTAGACGTTGCACGGAGGTGTGCCGAGTGTTTGGCATGAAGAAAAGAAAAGTTGTCCAAAACAGCTTCCAATCGAATGTTCATGTGATTGGAAAAGTCAGGAGAGTGCAAAGGTACTGTTTTCTATGAGTTGGCAAGCTGCGCACACAATCCCAGTGTTGTACAGCTTCCTTCTTCACCTTTCCGAAGGTGCCGCTCTCTCCGGCTCCCGGAGGCGAAGAAGCGGCTTCTTCGCGCAAAGACGATTGTGCCGCTCACTGTGCACTCCTTAGCGCGGCTTCTGCCGAAAGACGCCCGGGAGCAGCTCTTAGCTCCGGACAGCATCGTACCTTCGTCTTTAGCATCTCTTCTCGTCTACATCTTAGCAAAAAGCTTTTCCACTATGTCTGGCGAGGAAAAACTGTGCCAGCACAGAAAACATCTCCCATCGTGTTCTAGACGTTGCACGGAGGTGTGCCGAGTGTTTGGCATGAAGAAAAGAAAAGTTGTCCAAAACAGCTTCCAATCGAATGTTCATGTGATTGGAAAAGTCAGGAGAGTGCAAAGGTACTGTTTTCTATCAGTTGGCAAGCTGCGCACACAATCCCAGTGTTGTACAGCTTCCTTCTTCACCTTTCCGAAGGTGCCGCTCTCTCCGGCTCCCGGAGGCGAAGAAGCGGCTTCTTCGCGCAAAGACGATTGTGCCGCTCACTGTGCACTCCTTAGCGCGGCTTCTGCCGAAAGACGCCCGGGAGCGGCTCTTAGCTCCGGAGAGCATCGTACCTTCGTCTTTAGCGTCTTTTGTGGTCTACATCCTAGCAAAAAACTTTTCTACTATGTCTGGCGAGGAAAAACTGTGCAAGCACAGAAAACATCTCCCATCGTGTTCTAGACGTTGCACGGAGGTGTGCCGAGTGTTTGGCATGAAGAAAAGAAAAGTTGTCCAAAACAGCTTCCAACGGAATGTTCATGTGATTGGAAACGTCAGGAGAGTGCAAAGGTACTGTTTTCTATCAGTTGGCAAGCTGCGCACACAATCCCAGTGTTGTACAGCTTCCTTCTTCACCTTTCCGAAGGTGCCGCTCTCTCCGGCTCCCGGAGGCGAAGAAGCGGCTTCTTCGCGCAAAGACGATTGTGCCGCTCACTGTGCACTCCTTAGCGCGGCTTCTGCTGAAAGACGCCCGGGAGCAGCTCTTAGCTCCGGACAGCATCGTACCTTCGTCTTTAGCGTCTCTTCTCGTCTACATCTTAGCAAAAAGCTTTTCCACTATGTCTGGCGAGGAAAAACTGTGCCAGCACAGCAAACATCTCCCATCGTGTTCTAGACGTTGCACGGAGGTGTGCCGAGTGTTTGGCATGAAGAAAAGAAAACTTGTCCAAAACAGCTTCCAATCGAATGTTCATGTGATTGGAAAAGTCAGGAGAGTGCAAAGGTACTGTTTTCTAGCAGTTGGCAAGCTGCGCACACAATCCCAGTGTTGTACAGCTTCCTTCTTCACCTTTCCGAAGGTGCCGCTCTCTCCGGCTCCCGGAGGCGAAGAAGCGGCTTCTTCGCGCAAAGACGATTGTGCCGCTCACTGTGCACTCCTTAGCGCGGCTTCTGCTGAAAGACGCCCGGGAGCGGCTCTTAGCTCCGGAGAGCATCGTACCTTCGTCTTTAGCGTCTTTTGTGGTCTACATCCTAGCAAGAAGCTTTTCTACTATGTCTGGCGAGGAAAAACTGTGCCAGCACAGAAAACATCTCCCATCGTGTTATAGACGTTGCACGGAGGTGTGCCGAGTGTTTGGCATGAAGAAAAGAAAAGTTGTCCAAAACAGCTTCCAACGGAATGTTCATGTGATTGGAAACGTCAGGAGAGTGCAAAGGTACTGTTTTCTATCAGTTGGCAAGCTGCGCACACAATCCCAGTGTTGTACAGCTTCCTTCTTCACCTTTCCGAAGGTGCCGCTCTCTCCGGCTCCCGGAGGCGAAGAAGCGGCTTCTTCGCGCAAAGACGATTGTGCCGCTCACTGTGCACTCCTTAGCGCGGCTTCTGCCGAAAGACGCCCGGGAGCGGCTCTTAGCTCCGGACAGCATCGTACCTTCGTCTTTAGCGTCTCTTCTCGTCTACATCTTAGCAAAAAGCTTTTCCACTATGTCTGGCGAGGAAAAACTGTGCCAGCACAGCAAACATCTCCCATCGTGTTCTAGACGTTGCACGGAGGTGTGCCGAGTGTTTGGCATGAAGAAAAGAAAACTTGTCCAAAACAGCTTCCAATCGAATGTTCATGTGATTGGAAAAGTCAGGAGAGTGCAAAGGTACTGTTTTCTAGCAGTTGGCAAGCTGCGCACACAATCCCAGTGTTGTACAGCTTCCTTCTTCACCTTTCCGAAGGTGCCGCTCTCTCCGGCTCCCGGAGGCGAAGAAGCGGCTTCTTCGCGCAAAGACGATTGTGCCGCTCACTGTGCACTCCTTAGCGCGGCTTCTGCTGAAAGACGCCCGGGAGCGGCTCTTAGCTCCGGAGAGCATCGTACCTTCGTCTTTAGCGTCTTTTGTGGTCTACATCCTAGCAAGAAGCTTTTCTACTATGTCTGGCGAGGAAAAACTGTGCCAGCACAGAAAACATCTCCCATCGTGTTATAGACGTTGCACGGAGGTGTGCCGAGTGTTTGGCATGAAGAAAAGAAAAGTTGTCCAAAACAGCTTCCAACGGAATGTTCATGTGATTGGAAACGTCAGGAGAGTGCAAAGGTACTGTTTTCTATCAGTTGGCAAGCTGCGCACACAATCCCAGTGTTGTACAGCTTCCTTCTTCACCTTTCCGAAGGTGCCGCTCTCTCCGGCTCCCGGAGGCGAAGAAGCGGCTTCTTCGCGCAAAGACGATTGTGCCGCTCACTGTGCACTCCTTAGCGCGGCTTCTGCCGAAAGACGCCCGGGAGCGGCTCTTAGCTCCGGACAGCATCGTACCTTCGTCTTTAGCGTCTCTTCTCGTCTACATCTTAGCAAAAAGCTTTTCCACTATGTCTGGCGAGGAAAAACTGTGCCAGCACAGAAAACATCGCCCATCGTGTTCTAGGCGTTGCACGGAGGTGTGCCGAGTGTTTGGCATGAAGAAAAGAAAAGTTGTCCAAAACAGCTTCCAATCGAATGTTCATGTGATTGGAAAAGTCAGGAGAGTGCAAAGGTACTGTTTTCTAGCAGTCGGCAAGCTGCGCACACAATCCCAGTGTTGTACAGCTTCCTTCTTCACCTTTCCGAAGGTGCCGCTCTCTCCGGCTCCCGGAGGCGAAGAAGCGGCTTCTTCGCGCAAAGACGATTGTGCCGCTCACTGTGCTCTCCTTAGCGCGGCTTCTGCCGAAAGACGCCCGGGAGCGGCTCTTAGCTCCGGACAGCATCGTACCTTCGTCTTTAGCGTCTCTTCTCGTCTACATCTTAGCAAAAAGCTTTTCCACTATGTCTGGCGAGGAAAAACTGTGCCAGCACAGAAAACATCGCCCATCGTGTTCTAGACGTTGCACGGAGGTGTGCCGAGTGTTTGGCATGAAGAAAAGAAAAGTTGTCCAAAACAGCTTCCAATCGAATGTTCATGTGATTGGAAAAGTCAGGAGAGTGCAAAGGTACTGTTTTCTAGCAGTTGGCAAGCTGCGCACACAATCCCAGTGTTGTACAGCTTCCTTCTTCACCTTTCCGAAGGTGCCGCTCTCTCCGGCTCCCGGAGGCGAAGAAGCGGCTTCTTCGCACAAAGACGATTGTGCCGCTCACTGTGCACTCCTTAGCGCGGCTTCTGCCGAAAGACGCCCGGGAGCGGCTCTTAGCTCCGGACAGCATCGTACCTTCGTCTTTAGCGTCTCTTCTCGTCTACATCTTAGCAAAAAGCTTTTCCACTATGTCTGGCGAGGAAAAACTGTGCCAGCACAGAAAACATCTCCCATCGTGTTCTAGACGTTGCACGGAGGTGTGCCGAGTGTTTGGCATGAAGAAAAGAAAAGTTGTCCAAAACAGCTTCCAATCGAATGTTCATGTGATTGGAAAAGTCAGGAGAGTGCAAAGGTACTGTTTTCTATGAGTTGGCAAGCTGCGCACACAATCCCAGTGTTGTACAGCTTCCTTCTTCACCTTTCCGAAGGTGCCGCTCTCTCCGGCTCCCGGAGGCGAAGAAGCGGCTTCTTCGCGCAAAGACGATTGTGCCGCTCACTGTGCACTCCTTAGCGCGGCTTCTGCCGAAAGACGCCCGGGAGCAGCTCTTAGCTCCGGACAGCATCGTACCTTCGTCTTTAGCATCTCTTCTCGTCTACATCTTAGCAAAAAGCTTTTCCACTATGTCTGGCGAGGAAAAACTGTGCCAGCACAGAAAACATCTCCCATCGTGTTCTAGACGTTGCACGGAGGTGTGCCGAGTGTTTGGCATGAAGAAAAGAAAAGTTGTCCAAAACAGCTTCCAATCGAATGTTCATGTGATTGGAAAAGTCAGGAGAGTGCAAAGGTACTGTTTTCTATCAGTTGGCAAGCTGCGCACACAATCCCAGTGTTGTACAGCTTCCTTCTTCACCTTTCCGAAGGTGCCGCTCTCTCCGGCTCCCGGAGGCGAAGAAGCGGCTTCTTCGCGCAAAGACGATTGTGCCGCTCACTGTGCACTCCTTAGCGCGGCTTCTGCCGAAAGACGCCCGGGAGCGGCTCTTAGCTCCGGAGAGCATCGTACCTTCGTCTTTAGCGTCTTTTGTGGTCTACATCCTAGCAAAAAACTTTTCTACTATGTCTGGCGAGGAAAAACTGTGCAAGCACAGAAAACATCTCCCATCGTGTTCTAGACGTTGCACGGAGGTGTGCCGAGTGTTTGGCATGAAGAAAAGAAAAGTTGTCCAAAACAGCTTCCAACGGAATGTTCATGTGATTGGAAACGTCAGGAGAGTGCAAAGGTACTGTTTTCTATCAGTTGGCAAGCTGCGCACACAATCCCAGTGTTGTACAGCTTCCTTCTTCACCTTTCCGAAGGTGCCGCTCTCTCCGGCTCCCGGAGGCGAAGAAGCGGCTTCTTCGCGCAAAGACGATTGTGCCGCTCACTGTGCACTCCTTAGCGCGGCTTCTGCTGAAAGACGCCCGGGAGCAGCTCTTAGCTCCGGACAGCATCGTACCTTCGTCTTTAGCGTCTCTTCTCGTCTACATCTTAGCAAAAAGCTTTTCCACTATGTCTGGCGAGGAAAAACTGTGCCAGCACAGCAAACATCTCCCATCGTGTTCTAGACGTTGCACGGAGGTGTGCCGAGTGTTTGGCATGAAGAAAAGAAAACTTGTCCAAAACAGCTTCCAATCGAATGTTCATGTGATTGGAAAAGTCAGGAGAGTGCAAAGGTACTGTTTTCTAGCAGTTGGCAAGGGGCGCACACAATCCCAGTGTTGTACAGCTTCCTTCTTCACCTTTCCGAAGGTGCCGCTCTCTCCGGCTCCCGGAGGCGAAGAAGCGGCTTCTTCGCGCAAAGACGATTGTGCCGCTCACTGTGCACTCCTTAGCGCGGCTTCTGCTGAAAGACGCCCGGGAGCGGCTCTTAGCTCCGGAGAGCATCGTACCTTCGTCTTTAGCGTCTTTTGTGGTCTACATCCTAGCAAGAAGCTTTTCTACTATGTCTGGCGAGGAAAAACTGTGCCAGCACAGAAAACATCTCCCATCGTGTTATAGACGTTGCACGGAGGTGTGCCGAGTGTTTGGCATGAAGAAAAGAAAAGTTGTCCAAAACAGCTTCCAACGGAATGTTCATGTGATTGGAAACGTCAGGAGAGTGCAAAGGTACTGTTTTCTATCAGTTGGCAAGCTGCGCACACAATCTCAGTGTTGTACAGCTTCCTTCTTCACCTTTCCGAAGGTGCCGCTCTCTCCGGCTCCCGGAGGCGAAGAAGCGGCTTCTTCGCGCAAAGACGATTGTGCCGCTCACTGTGCACTCCTTAGCGCGGCTTCTGCCGAAAGACGCCCGGGAGCGGCTCTTAGCTCCGGACAGCATCGTACCTTCGTCTTTAGCGTCTCTTCTCGTCTACATCTTAGCAAATAACTTTTCTACTATGTCAGGCGAGGAAAAACTGTGCCAGCACAGAAAACATCGCCCATCGTGTTCTAGGCGTTGCACGGAGGTGTGCCGAGTGTTTGGCATGAAGAAAAGAAAAGTTGTCCAAAACAGCTTCCAATCGAATGTTCATGTGATTGGAAAAGTCAGGAGAGTGCAAAGGTACTGTTTTCTAGCAGTCGGCAAGCTGCGCACACAATCCCAGTGTTGTACAGCTTCCTTCTTCACCTTTCCGAAGGTGCCGCTCTCTCCGGCTCCCGGAGGCGAAGAAGCGGCTTCTTCGCGCAAAGACGATTGTGCCGCTCACTGTGCTCTCCTTAGCGCGGCTTCTGCCGAAAGACGCCCGGGAGCAGCTCTTAGCTCCGGACAGCATCGTACCTTCGTCTTTAGCATCTCTTCTCGTCTACATCTTAGCAAAAAGCTTTTCCACTATGTCTGGCGAGGAAAAACTGTGCCAGCACAGAAAACATCTCCCATCGTGTTCTAGACGTTGCACGGAGGTGTGCCGAGTGTTTGGCATGAAGAAAAGAAAAGTTGTCCAAAACAGCTTCCAATCGAATGTTCATGTGATTGGAAAAGTCAGGAGAGTGCAAAGGTACTGTTTTCTATCAGTTGGCAAGCTGCGCACACAATCCCAGTGTTGTACAGCTTCCTTCTTCACCTTTCCGAAGGTGCCGCTCTCTCCGGCTCCCGGAGGCGAAGAAGCGGCTTCTTCGCGCAAAGACGATTGTGCCGCTCACTGTGCACTCCTTAGCGCGGCTTCTGCCGAAAGACGCCCGGGAGCGGCTCTTAGCTCCGGAGAGCATCGTACCTTCGTCTTTAGCGTCTTTTGTGGTCTACATCCTAGCAAAAAACTTTTCTACTATGTCTGGCGAGGAAAAACTGTGCAAGCACAGAAAACATCTCCCATCGTGTTCTAGACGTTGCACGGAGGTGTGCCGAGTGTTTGGCATGAAGAAAAGAAAAGTTGTCCAAAACAGCTTCCAACGGAATGTTCATGTGATTGGAAACGTCAGGAGAGTGCAAAGGTACTGTTTTCTATCAGTTGGCAAGCTGCGCACACAATCCCAGTGTTGTACAGCTTCCTTCTTCACCTTTCCGAAGGTGCCGCTCTCTCCGGCTCCCGGAGGCGAAGAAGCGGCTTCTTCGCGCAAAGACGATTGTGCCGCTCACTGTGCACTCCTTAGCGCGGCTTCTGCTGAAAGACGCCCGGGAGCAGCTCTTAGCTCCGGACAGCATCGTACCTTCGTCTTTAGCGTCTCTTCTCGTCTACATCTTAGCAAAAAGCTTTTCCACTATGTCTGGCGAGGAAAAACTGTGCCAGCACAGCAAACATCTCCCATCGTGTTCTAGACGTTGCACGGAGGTGTGCCGAGTGTTTGGCATGAAGAAAAGAAAAGTTGTCCAAAACAGCTTCCAATCGAATGTTCATGTGATTGGAAAAGTCAGGAGAGTGCAAAGGTACTGTTTTCTATCAGTTGGCAAGCTGCGCACACAATCCCAGTGTTGTACAGCTTCCTTCTTCACCTTTCCGAAGGTGCCGCTCTCTCCGGCTCCCGGAGGCGAAGAAGCGGCTTCTTCGCGCAAAGACGATTGTGCCGCTCACTGTGCACTCCTTAGCGCGGCTTCTGCTGAAAGACGCCCGGGAGCGGCTCTTAGCTCCGGAGAGCATCGTACCTTCGTCTTTAGCGTCTTTTGTGGTCTACATCCTAGCAAGAAGCTTTTCTACTATGTCTGGCGAGGAAAAACTGTGCCAGCACAGAAAACATCTCCCATCGTGTTATAGACGTTGCACGGAGGTGTGCCGAGTGTTTGGCATGAAGAAAAGAAAAGTTGTCCAAAACAGCTTCCAACGGAATGTTCATGTGATTGGAAACGTCAGGAGAGTGCAAAGGTACTGTTTTCTATCAGTTGGCAAGCTGCGCACACAATCCCAGTGTTGTACAGCTTCCTTCTTCACCTTTCCGAAGGTGCCGCTCTCTCCGGCTCCCGGAGGCGAAGAAGCGGCTTCTTCGCGCAAAGACGATTGTGCCGCTCACTGTGCACTCCTTAGCGCGGCTTCTGCCGAAAGACGCCCGGGAGCGGCTCTTAGCTCCGGACAGCATCGTACCTTCGTCTTTAGCGTCTCTTCTCGTCTACATCTTAGCAAATAACTTTTCTACTATGTCAGGCGAGGAAAAACTGTGCCAGCACAGAAAACATCGCCCATCGTGTTCTAGGCGTTGCACGGAGGTGTGCCGAGTGTTTGGCATGAAGAAAAGAAAAGTTGTCCAAAACAGCTTCCAATCGAATGTTCATGTGATTGGAAAAGTCAGGAGAGTGCAAAGGTACTGTTTTCTAGCAGTCGGCAAGCTGCGCACACAATCCCAGTGTTGTACAGCTTCCTTCTTCACCTTTCCGAAGGTGCCGCTCTCTCCGGCTCCCGGAGGCGAAGAAGCGGCTTCTTCGCGCAAAGACGATTGTGCCGCTCACTGTGCTCTCCTTAGCGCGGCTTCTGCCGAAAGACGCCCGGGAGCGGCTCTTAGCTCCGGACAGCATCGTACCTTCGTCTTTAGCGTCTCTTCTCGTCTACATCTTAGCAAAAAGCTTTTCCACTATGTCTGGCGAGGAAAAACTGTGCCAGCACAGAAAACATCGCCCATCGTGTTCTAGACGTTGCACGGAGGTGTGCCGAGTGTTTGGCATGAAGAAAAGAAAAGTTGTCCAAAACAGCTTCCAATCGAATGTTCATGTGATTGGAAAAGTCAGGAGAGTGCAAAGGTACTGTTTTCTAGCAGTTGGCAAGCTGCGCACACAATCCCAGTGTTGTACAGCTTCCTTCTTCACCTTTCCGAAGGTGCCGCTCTCTCCGGCTCCCGGAGGCGAAGAAGCGGCTTCTTCGCACAAAGACGATTGTGCCGCTCACTGTGCACTCCTTAGCGCGGCTTCTGCCGAAAGACGCCCGGGAGCGGCTCTTAGCTCCGGACAGCATCGTACCTTCGTCTTTAGCGTCTCTTCTCGTCTACATCTTAGCAAAAAGCTTTTCCACTATGTCTGGCGAGGAAAAACTGTGCCAGCACAGAAAACATCTCCCATCGTGTTCTAGACGTTGCACGTTCCCTATACTTAGGCTGATTTTCCTTCCTGGGGATAGGGTTAGGCTTCAGCCTAGGGCTTGGAGTTTTTTAACCAGGAAGCCCTGGGCTCCAGGCACACTGCAGCTGCGAAAGGCATCCCAAGGGGAGCGCAAAAGTGACACAACTTGGCTGCCACCACTGATATTTCCATGAGACCATCCCGAACCATAGCCTGATTTTCCTTCCTAGGGTTAAGGTTTGAGTTACGCCTAGGGTAAGAGTTCTATTAACCAGAAAGCCCTGAGTTCCAAGAACACAGCAGCTGCGAAGGACTACCCAAGAAGAGCGCAAAAGTACCACAACATCCCTGCCTCCACAGCTTTTTCCTTGGGGACATGCCTAATTTCTGGCTGATTTGCCTTTCTCGTCTTAGGGTTGGGGTTCGGCCTAGGGCTAGGATTTTTTTAACTAGGAAGCCCTGACTTCCAGGCTTACTTCATCTGCCAAAAGCATCCCAAAGGGAGTGCAGAAGTGCCACAACATGGCTGCTTTCACGGCTTTTCCCTTAGGAAGAACCCTAATACGCGGCTGATTTACCTTCCTAGGGTTACTGTTAGGCTTAGGCCTAGGACTTTTAAAACCAGGAAGCCCTGGGCTCCAGGCACATGCAGCTGCAAAAGGCATCCCAAGAGGGCCGCAGAAGTGACACAACTTGGCTGCCTCTGCTTCTATTCTCATGAGACCATCCTGAACCATAGGCTGATTTTCCTTCCTAGGGTTAAGGTTTGAGTTACGCCTAGGGTAAGAGTTCTATTAACCAGAAAGACCTGAGTTCCAAGAACACAGCATCTGCGAAGGACTACCCAAGAAGAGCGCAAAAGTACCACAACATGCCTGCCTCCACAGCTTTTTCCTTGGGGACATGCCTAATTCCTGGCTGATTTGCCTTTCTCGTCTTAGGGTTGGGGTTCGGCCTAGGGCTAGGATATTTTTAACTAGGAAGCCCTGAGTTCCAGGCTTACTTCATCTACCAAAGGCATCCCAAAGGGAGTGCAAAAGTGCCACAACATGGCTGCTTTCACGGCTTTTCCCTTAGGAAGAACCCTAATACGCGGCTGATTTACCTTCCTAGGGTTACTGTTAGGCTTAGGCCTAGGACTTTTAAAACCAGGAAGCCCTGGGCTCCAGGCACATGCAGCTGTTAAAGGCATCCCAAGAGGGCTGCAGAAGTGACACAACTTGGCTGCCTCTGCTGCTATTCTCATGAGACCATCCCGAACCATAGGCTGATTTTCCTTCCTAGGGTTAAGGTTTGAGTTACGCCTAGGGTAAGAGTTCTATTAACCAGAAAGACCTGAGTTCCAAGAACACAGCAGCTGCGAAGGACTACCCAAGGAGAGCGCAAAAGTACCACAACATGCCTGCCTCCACAGCTTTTTCCTTGGGGACATGCCTAATTCCTGGCTGATTTGCCTTTCTCGTCTTAGGGTTGGGGTTCGGCCTAGGGCTTGGAGTTTTAAAATCAGGAAGCCCTGAGTTCCAGGCACACTGGAGCTGTGAAAGGCATCCAAAAGGGAGTGCAAAAGTGCCACAACATGGCAGCTTTCACAGCTTTTTCCTTGGCACCATCCCTATACATAGGCTGATTTATCTGCCTAGGGTTAGGGTTAGGGTTCAGCCTAGGGCTTGGAGTTTTTTAACCAGGAAGCCCTGAGTTCCAGGCTTACTGCATCTGCCAAATGCATCCCAAAGGGAGTGCAAAAGTGCCACAACATGGCTGCTTTCACGGCTTTTCCCTTAGGAAGAACCCTAATACGCGGCTGATTTACCTTCCTAGGGTTACTGTTAGGCTTAGGCCTAGGACTTTTAAAAACAGGAAGCCCTGGGCTCCAGGCACTCTGCAGCTGTGAAAGGCATCCCAAGGGGAGCGCAAAAGTGACGCAACTTGGCTGCCACCACTGATATTTCCATGAGACCATCCCGAAACATAGGCTGATTTTCCTTCCTAGGGTTAAGGTTTGAGTTACGCCTAGGGTAAGGGTTCTATTAACCAGAAAGCCCTGAGTTCCAAGAACACAGCAGCTGCGAAGGACTACCCAAGAAGAGCGAAAAAGTACCACAACATGCCTGCGTCGACAGTTTTTTCCTTTGGGGACATGCCTAATTCCTGGCTGATTTGCCTTTCTCGTCTTAGGGTTGGGGTTCGGCCTAGGGCTAGGATATTTTTAACTAGGAAGCCCTGAGTTCCAGGCTTACTGCATCTGCCAAATGCATCCCAAAGGGAGTGCAGAAGTGCCACAACATGGCTGCTTTCACGGCTTTTCCCTTAGGAAGAACCCTAATACGCGGCTGATTTACCTTCCTAGGGTTACTGTTAGGCTTAGGCCTAGGACTTTTAAAACCAGGAAGCCCTGGGCTCCAGGCACACTGCAGCTGCGAAAGGCATCCCAAGGGGAGCGCAAAAGTTACACAACTTGGCTGCCACCACTGATATTTCCATGAGACCATCCCGAACCATAGGCTGATTTTCCTTCCTAGCGTTAAGGTTTGAGTTACGCCTGGGGTAAGGGTTCTATTAACCAGAAAGCCCTGAGTTCCAAGAACACAGCAGCTGCGAAGGACTAGCCAAGAAGAGCGCAAAAGTACCACAACATGCCTGCCTCCACAGCTTTTTCCTTGGGGACATGCCTAATTCCTGGCTGATTTGCCTTTCTCGTCTTAGGGTTGGGGTTCGGCCTAGGGCTAGGATATTTTTAACTAGGAAGCCCTGAGTTCCAGGCTTACTTCATCTGCCAAAGGCATCCCAAAGGGAGTGCAGAAGTGCCACAACATGGCTGCTTTCACGGCTTTTCCCTTAGGAAGAACCCTAATACCCGGCTGATTTACCTTCCTAGGGTTACTGTTCGGCTTAGGCCTAGGACTTTTAAAACCAGGAAGCCCTGGGCTCCAGGCACATGCAGCTGCGAAAGGCATCCCAAGAGGGCCGCAGAAGTGACACAACTTGGCTGCCTCTTCTTCTATTCTCATGAGACCATCCTGAACCATAGGCTGATTTTCCTTCCTAGGGTTAAGGTTTGAGTTTCGCCTAAGGTAAGAGTTCTATTAACCAGAAAGACCTGAGTTCCAAGAACACAGCAGCTGCGAAGGACTACCCAAGAAGAGCGCAAAAGTACCACAACATGCCTGCCTCCACAGCTTTTTCCTTGGGGACATGCCTAATTCCTGGCTGATTTGCCTTTCTCGTCTTAGGGTTGGGGTTCGGCCTAGGGCTAGGATTTTTTTAACTAGGAAGCCCTGAGTTCCAGGCTTACTTCATCTGCAAAAAGCATCCCAAAGGGAGTGCAAAAGTGCCACAACATGGCTGCTTTCACGGCTTTTCCCTTAGGAAGAACCCTAATACGCGGCTGATTTACCTTCCTAGGGTTACTGTTAGGCTTAGGCCTAGGACTTTTAAAACCAGGAAGCCCTGGGCTCCAGGCACATGCAGCTGCGAAAGGCATCCCAAGAGGTCCGCAGAAGTGACACAACTTGGCTGCCTCTGCTTCTATTCTCATGAGACCACCCTAAACCATAGGCTGATTTTCCTTCCTAGGGTTAAGGTTTGAGTTACGCCTGGGGTAAGGGTTCTATTAACCAGAAAGCCCTGAGTTCCAAGAACACAGCAGCTGCGAAGGACTAGCCGAGAAGAGCGCAAAAGTACCACAACATGCCTGCCTCCACAGCTTTTTCCTTGGGGACATGCCTAATTCCTGGCTGATTTGCCTTTCTCGTCTTAGGGTTGGGGTTCGGCCTAGGGCTAGGATTTTTTTAACTAGGAAGCCCTGAGTTCCAGGCTTACTTCATCTGCAAAAAGCATCCCAAAGGGAGTGCAGAAGTGCCACAACATGGCTGCTTTCACGGCTTTTCCCTTAGGAAGAACCCTAATACGCGGCTGATTTACCTTCCTAGGGTTACTGTTAGGCTTAGGCCTAGGACTTTTAAAACCAGGAAGCCCTGGGCTCCAGGCACACTGCAGCTGCGAAAGGCATCCCAAGGGGAGCGCAAAAGTTACACAACTTGGCTGCCACCACTGATATTTCCATGAGACCATCCCGAACCATAGGCTGATTTTCCTTCCTAGCGTTAAGGTTTGAGTTACGCCTGGGGTAAGGGTTCTATTAACCAGAAAGCCCTGAGTTCCAAGAACACAGCAGCTGCGAAGGACTAGCCAAGAAGAGCGCAAAAGTACCACAACATGCCTGCCTCCACAGCTTTTTCCTTGGGGACATGCCTAATTCCTGGCTGATTTGCCTTTCTCGTCTTAGGGTTGGGGTTCGGCCTAGGGCTAGGATATTTTTAACTAGGAAACCCTGAGTTCCAGGCTTACTTCATCTGCCAAAAGCATCCCAAAGGGAGTGCAGAAGTGCCACAACATGGCTGCTTTCACGGCTTTTCCCTTAGGAAGAACCCTAATACCCGGCTGATTTACCTTCCTAGGGTTACTGTTAGGCTTAGGCCTAGGACTTTTAAAACCAGGAAGCCCTGGGCTCCAGGCACATGCAGCTGCGAAAGGCATCCCAAGAGGGCCGCAGAAGTGACACAACTTGGCTGCCTCTTCTTCTATTCTCATGAGACCATCCTGAACCATAGGCTGATTTTCCTTCCTAGGGTTAAGGTTTGAGTTTCGCCTAAGGTAAGAGTTCTATTAACCAGAAAGACCTGAGTTCCAAGAACACAGCAGCTGCGAAGGACTACCCAAGAAGAGCGCAAAAGTACCACAACATGCCTGCCTCCACAGCTTTTTCCTTGGGGACATGCCTAATTCCTGGCTGATTTGCCTTTCTCGTCTTAGGGTTGGGGTTCGGCCTAGGGCTAGGATTTTTTTAACTAGGAAGCCCTGAGTTCCAGGCTTACTTCATCTGCAAAAAGCATCCCAAAGGGAGTGCAGAAGTGCCACAACATGGCTGCTTTCACGGCTTTTCCCTTAGGAAGAACCCTAATACGCGGCTGATTTACCTTCCTAGGGTTACTGTTAGGCTTAGGCCTAGGACTTTTAAAACCAGGAAGCCCTGGGCTCCAGGCACATGCAGCTGCGAAAGGCATCCCAAGAGGTCCGCAGAAGTGACACAACTTGGCTGCCTCTGCTTCTATTCTCATGAGACCACCCTAAACCATAGGCTGATTTTCCTTCCTAGGGTTAAGGTTTGAGTTACGCCTGGGGTAAGGGTTCTATTAACCAGAAAGCCCTGAGTTCCAAGAACACAGCAGCTGCGAAGGACTACCCAAGAAGAGCGCAAAAGTACCACAACATGCCTGCCTCCACAGCTTTTTCCTTGGGGACATGCCTAATTCCTGGCTGATTTGCCTTTCTCGTCTTAGGGTTGGGGTTCGGCCTAGGGCTAGGATTTTTTTAACTAGGAAGCCCTGAGTTCAAGGCTTGCTGCATCTGCCAAAGGCATCCCAAAGGGAGTGCAAAAGTGCCACAACATGGCTGCTTTCACAGCTTTTCCCTTAGGAAGAACCTTAATACGCGGCTGATTTACCTTCCCAGGGTTACTGTTAGGCTTAGGCCTAGGACTTTTAAAACCAGGAAGCCCTGGGCTCCAGGCACACTGCAGCTGCGAAAGGCATCCCAAGGGGAGCGCAAAAGTGACACAACTTGGCTGCCACCACTGATATTTCCATGAGACCATCCCGAACCATAGGCTGATTTTCCTTCCTAGGGTTAAGGTTTGAGTTACGCCTGGGGTAAGGGTTCTATTAACCAGAAAGCCCTGAGTTCCAAGAACACAGCAGCTGCGAAGGACTAGCCAAGAAGAGCGCAAAAGTACCACAACATGCCTGCCTCCACAGCTTTTTCCTTGGGGACATGCCTAATTCCTGGCTGATTTGCCTTTCTCGTCTTAGGGTTGGGGTTCGGCCTAGGGCTAGGATATTTTTAACTAGGAAGCCCTGAGTTCCAGGCTTACTTCATCTGCAAAAAGCATCCCAAAGGGAGTGCAGAAGTGCCACAACATGGCTGCTTTCACGGCTTTTCCCTTAGGAAGAACCCTAATACGCGGCTGATTTACCTTCCTAGGGTTACTGTTAGGCTTAGGCCTAGGACTTTTAAAACCAGGAAGCCCTGGGCTCCAGGCACATGCAGCTGCGAAAGGCATCCCAAGAGGTCCGCAGAAGTGACACAACTTGGCTGCCTCTGCTGCTATTCTCATGAGACCATCCTGAACCATAGGCTGATTTTCCTTCCTAGGGTTAAGGTTTGAGTTACGCCTGGGGTAAGGGTTCTATTAACCAGAAAGCCCTGAGTTCCAAGAACACAGCAGCTGCGAAGGACTAGCCAAGAAGAGCGCAAAAGTACCACAACATGCCTGCCTCCACAGCTTTTTCCTTGGGGACATGCCTAATTCCTGGCTGATTTGCCTTTCTCGTCTTAGGGTTGGGGTTCGGCCTAGGGCTAGGATTTTTTTAACTAGGAAGCCCTGAGTTCCAGGCTTACTGCATCTGCCAAAGGCATCCCAAAGGGAGTGCAGAAGTGCCACAACATGGCTGCTTTCACGGCTTTTCCCTTAGGAAGAACCCTAATACGCGGCTGATTTACCTTCCTAGGGTTACTGTTAGGCTTAGGCCTAGGACTTTTAAAACTAGGACGCCCTGGGCTCCAGGCACACTGCAGCTGTTCAAGGCATCCCAAGGGGAGTACTAAAGTACCACAACATGGCAGCTTTCACAGCTTTTTCCTTGGCACCATCCCTATACATAGGCTGATTTATCTGCCTAGGGTTAGAGTTCAGCCTAGGGCTTGGAGTTTTTTAACCAGGAAGCCCTGAGTTCCAGGCTTACTGCATCTGCCAAATGCATCCCAAAGGGAGTGCAAAAGTGCCACAACATGGCTGCTTTCACAGCTTTTCCCTTAGGAAGAACCCTAATACGCGGCTGATTTACCTTCCTAGGGTTACTGTTAGGCTTAGGCCTAGGACTTTTAAAAACAGGAAGCCCTGGGCTCCAGGCACTCTGCAGCTGCGAAAGGCATCCCAAGGGGAGCGCAAAAGTGACGCAACTTGGCTGCCACCACTGATATTTCCATGAGACCATCCCGAACCATAGGCTGATTTTCCTTCCTAGGGTTAAGGTTTGAGTTACGCCTAGGGTAAGGGTTCTATTAACCAGAAAGCCCTGAGTTCCAAGAACACAGCAGCTGCGAAGGACTACCCAAGAAGAGCGAAAAAGTACCACAACATGCCTGCGTCGACAGCTTTTTCCTTGGGGACATGCCTAATTCCTGGCTGATTTGCCTTTCTCGTCTTAGGGTTGGGGTTCGGCCTAGGGCTAGGATTTTTAAAATCAGGAAGCCCTGAGTTCCAGGCACACTGGAGCTGTGAAAGGCATCCAAAAGGGAGTGCAAAAGTGCCACAACATGGCTGCTTTCACGGCTTTTTCCTTGGCAAGAAGCCTAACACCAGGCTGATTTCCCTTCCCAGGGTTACTGTTAGGCTTAGGCCTAGCGCTAGGATTTTTAAAACTAGGAAGCCCTTAGTTCCAGGCACACTGCAGCTGTTCAAGGAATCCCAAGGGGAGTACAAAAGTGCAACAACATGGCAGCTTTCACAGCTTTTTCCTTGGCACCATCCCTATACCTAGGCTGATTTATCTGCCTAGGGTAAGGGTTAGGGTTCAGCCTAGGGCTTGGAGTTTTTTAACCAGGAAGCCCTGAGTTCCAGGCTTACTGCATCTGCCAAAGGCATCCCAAAGGGAGTGCAAAAGTGCCACAACATGGCTGCTTTTACAGCTTTTCCCTTAGGAAGAACCCTAATACGCGGCTGATTTACCTTCCTAGGGTTACTGTTAGGCTTAGGCCTAGGACTTTTAAAACCAGGAAGCCCTGGGCTCCAGGCACACTGCAGCTGCGAAAGGCATCCCAAGGGGAGCGCAAAAGTGACACAACTTGGCTGCCACCACTGATATTTCCATGAGACCATCCCGAACCATAGGCTGATTTTCCTTCCTAGCGTTAAGGTTTGAGTTACGCCTGGGGTAAGGGTTCTATTAACCAGAAAGCCCTGAGTTCCAAGAACACAGCAGCTGCGAAGGACTAGCCAAGAAGAGCGCAAAAGTACCACAACATGCCTGCCTCCACAGCTTTTTCCTTGGGGACATGCCTAATTCCTGGCTGATTTGCCTTTCTCGTCTTAGGGTTGGGGTTCGGCCTAGGGCTAGGATATTTTTAACTAGGAAGCCCTGAGTTCCAGGCTTACTTCATCTGCCAAAAGCATCCCAAAGGGAGTGCAGAAGTGCCACAACATGGCTGCTTTCACGGCTTTTCCCTTAGGAAGAACCCTAATACGCGGCTGATTTACCTTCCTAGGGTTACTGTTAGGCTTAGGCCTAGGACTTTTAAAACCAGGAAGCCCTGGGCTCCAGGCACATGCAGCTGCGAAAGGCATCCCAAGAGGGCCGCAGAAGTGACACAACTTGGCTGCCTCTTCTTCTATTCTCATGAGACCATCCTGAACCATAGGCTGATTTTCCTTCCTAGGGTTAAGGTTTGAGTTTCGCCTAAGGTAAGAGTTCTATTAACCAGAAAGACCTGAGTTCCAAGAACACAGCAGCTGCGAAGGACTACCCAAGAAGAGCGCAAAAGTACCACAACATGCCTGCCTCCACAGCTTTTTCCTTGGGGACATGCCTAATTCCTGGCTGATTTGCCTTTCTCGTCTTAGGGTTGGGGTTCGGCCTAGGGCTAGGATTTTTTTAACTAGGAAGCCCTGAGTTCCAGGCTTACTTCATCTGCAAAAAGCATCCCAAAGGGAGTGCAAAAGTGCCACAACATGGCTGCTTTCACGGCTTTTCCCTTAGGAAGAACCCTAATACGCGGCTGATTTACCTTCCTAGGGTTACTGTTAGGCTTAGGCCTAGGACTTTTAAAACCAGGAAGCCCTGGGCTCCAGGCACATGCAGCTGCGAAAGGCATCCCAAGAGGTCCGCAGAAGTGACACAACTTGGCTGCCTCTGCTTCTATTCTCATGAGACCACCCTAAACCATAGGCTGATTTTCCTTCCTAGGGTTAAGGTTTGAGTTACGCCTGGGGTAAGGGTTCTATTAACCAGAAAGCCCTGAGTTCCAAGAACACAGCAGCTGCGAAGGACTAGCCGAGAAGAGCGCAAAAGTACCACAACATGCCTGCCTCCACAGCTTTTTCCTTGGGGACATGCCTAATTCCTGGCTGATTTGCCTTTCTCGTCTTAGGGTTGGGGTTCGGCCTAGGGCTAGGATTTTTTAACTAGGAAGCCCTGAGTTCAAGGCTTGCTGCATCTGCCAAAGGCATCCCAAAGGGAGTGCAAAAGTGCCACAACATGGCTGCTTTCACAGCTTTTCCCTTAGGAAGAACCTTAATACGCGGCTGATTTACCTTCCCAGGGTTACTGTTAGGCTTAGGCCTAGGACTTTTAAAACCAGGAAGCCCTGGGCTCCAGGCACACTGCAGCTGCGAAAGGCATCCCAAGGGGAGCGCAAAAGTGACACAACTTGGCTGCCACCACTGATATTTCCATGAGACCATCCCGAACCATAGGCTGATTTTCCTTCCTAGGGTTAAGGTTTGAGTTACGCCTGGGGTAAGGGTTCTATTAACCAGAAAGCCCTGAGTTCCAAGAACACAGCAGCTGCGAAGGACTAGCCAAGAAGAGCGCAAAAGTACCACAACATGCCTGCCTCCACAGCTTTTTCCTTGGGGACATGCCTAATTCCTGGCTGATTTGCCTTTCTCGTCTTAGGGTTGGGGTTCGGCCTAGGGCTAGGATATTTTTAACTAGGAAGCCCTGAGTTCCAGGCTTACTTCATCTGCAAAAAGCATCCCAAAGGGAGTGCAGAAGTGCCACAACATGGCTGCTTTCACGGCTTTTCCCTTAGGAAGAACCCTAATACGCGGCTGATTTACCTTCCTAGGGTTACTGTTAGGCTTAGGCCTAGGACTTTTAAAACCAGGAAGCCCTGGGCTCCAGGCACATGCAGCTGCGAAAGGCATCCCAAGAGGTCCGCAGAAGTGACACAACTTGGCTGCCTCTGCTGCTATTCTCATGAGACCATCCTGAACCATAGGCTGATTTTCCTTCCTAGGGTTAAGGTTTGAGTTACGCCTGGGGTAAGGGTTCTATTAACCAGAAAGCCCTGAGTTCCAAGAACACAGCAGCTGCGAAGGACTAGCCAAGAAGAGCGCAAAAGTACCACAACATGCCTGCCTCCACAGCTTTTTCCTTGGGGACATGCCTAATTCCTGGCTGATTTGCCTTTCTCGTCTTAGGGTTGGGGTTCGGCCTAGGGCTAGGATTTTTTTAACTAGGAAGCCCTGAGTTCCAGGCTTACTGCATCTGCCAAAGGCATCCCAAAGGGAGTGCAGAAGTGCCACAACATGGCTGCTTTCACGGCTTTTCCCTTAGGAAGAACCCTAATACGCGGCTGATTTACCTTCCTAGGGTTACTGTTAGGCTTAGGCCTAGGACTTTTAAAACTAGGACGCCCTGGGCTCCAGGCACACTGCAGCTGTTCAAGGCATCCCAAGGGGAGTACTAAAGTACCACAACATGGCAGCTTTCACAGCTTTTTCCTTGGCACCATCCCTATACATAGGCTGATTTATCTGCCTAGGGTTAGAGTTCAGCCTAGGGCTTGGAGTTTTTTAACCAGGAAGCCCTGAGTTCCAGGCTTACTGCATCTGCCAAATGCATCCCAAAGGGAGTGCAAAAGTGCCACAACATGGCTGCTTTCACAGCTTTTCCCTTAGGAAGAACCCTAATACGCGGCTGATTTACCTTCCTAGGGTTACTGTTAGGCTTAGGCCTAGGACTTTTAAAAACAGGAAGCCCTGGGCTCCAGGCACTCTGCAGCTGCGAAAGGCATCCCAAGGGGAGCGCAAAAGTGACGCAACTTGGCTGCCACCACTGATATTTCCATGAGACCATCCCGAACCATAGGCTGATTTTCCTTCCTAGGGTTAAGGTTTGAGTTACGCCTAGGGTAAGGGTTCTATTAACCAGAAAGCCCTGAGTTCCAAGAACACAGCAGCTGCGAAGGACTACCCAAGAAGAGCGAAAAAGTACCACAACATGCCTGCGTCGACAGCTTTTTCCTTGGGGACATGCCTAATTCCTGGCTGATTTGCCTTTCTCGTCTTAGGGTTGGGGTTCGGCCTAGGGCTAGGATTTTTAAAATCAGGAAGCCCTGAGTTCCAGGCACACTGGAGCTGTGAAAGGCATCCAAAAGGGAGTGCAAAAGTGCCACAACATGGCTGCTTTCACGGCTTTTTCCTTGGCAAGAAGCCTAACACCAGGCTGATTTCCCTTCCCAGGGTTACTGTTAGGCTTAGGCCTAGCGCTAGGATTTTTAAAACTAGGAAGCCCTTAGTTCCAGGCACACTGCAGCTGTTCAAGGAATCCCAAGGGGAGTACAAAAGTGCAACAACATGGCAGCTTTCACAGCTTTTTCCTTGGCACCATCCCTATACCTAGGCTGATTTATCTGCCTAGGGTAAGGGTTAGGGTTCAGCCTAGGGCTTGGAGTTTTTTAACCAGGAAGCCCTGAGTTCCAGGCTTACTGCATCTGCCAAAGGCATCCCAAAGGGAGTGCAAAAGTGCCACAACATGGCTGCTTTTACAGCTTTTCCCTTAGGAAGAACCCTAATACGCGGCTGATTTACCTTCCTAGGGTTACTGTTAGGCTTAGGCCTAGGACTTTTAAAACCAGGAAGCCCTGGGCTCCAGGCACACTGCAGCTGCGAAAGGCATCCCAAGGGGAGCGCAAAAGTGACACAACTTGGCTGCCACCACTGATATTTCCATGAGACCATCCCGAACCATAGGCTGATTTTCCTTCCTAGCGTTAAGGTTTGAGTTACGCCTGGGGTAAGGGTTCTATTAACCAGAAAGCCCTGAGTTCCAAGAACACAGCAGCTGCGAAGGACTAGCCAAGAAGAGCGCAAAAGTACCACAACATGCCTGCCTCCACAGCTTTTTCCTTGGGGACATGCCTAATTCCTGGCTGATTTGCCTTTCTCGTCTTAGGGTTGGGGTTCGGCCTAGGGCTAGGATATTTTTAACTAGGAAGCCCTGAGTTCCAGGCTTACTTCATCTGCCAAAAGCATCCCAAAGGGAGTGCAGAAGTGCCACAACATGGCTGCTTTCACGGCTTTTCCCTTAGGAAGAACCCTAATACGCGGCTGATTTACCTTCCTAGGGTTACTGTTAGGCTTAGGCCTAGGACTTTTAAAACCAGGAAGCCCTGGGCTCCAGGCACATGCAGCTGCGAAAGGCATCCCAAGAGGGCCGCAGAAGTGACACAACTTGGCTGCCTCTTCTTCTATTCTCATGAGACCATCCTGAACCATAGGCTGATTTTCCTTCCTAGGGTTAAGGTTTGAGTTTCGCCGAAGGTAAGAGTTCTATTAACCAGAAAGACCTGAGTTCCAAGAACACAGCAGCTGCGAAGGACTACCCAAGAAGAGCGCAAAAGTACCACAACATGCCTGCCTCCACAGCTTTTTCCTTGGGGACATGCCTAATTCCTGGCTGATTTGCCTTTCTCGTCTTAGGGTTGGGGTTCGGCCTAGGGCTAGGATTTTTTTAACTAGGAAGCCCTGAGTTCCAGGCTTACTTCATCTGCAAAAAGCATCCCAAAGGGAGTGCAAAAGTGCCACAACATGGCTGCTTTCACGGCTTTTCCCTTAGGAAGAACCCTAATACGCGGCTGATTTACCTTCCTAGGGTTACTGTTAGGCTTAGGCCTAGGACTTTTAAAACCAGGAAGCCCTGGGCTCCAGGCACATGCAGCTGCGAAAGGCATCCCAAGAGGTCCGCAGAAGTGACACAACTTGGCTGCCTCTGCTTCTATTCTCATGAGACCACCCTAAACCATAGGCTGATTTTCCTTCCTAGGGTTAAGGTTTGAGTTACGCCTGGGGTAAGGGTTCTATTAACCAGAAAGCCCTGAGTTCCAAGAACACAGCAGCTGCGAAGGACTAGCCGAGAAGAGCGCAAAAGTACCACAACATGCCTGCCTCCACAGCTTTTTCCTTGGGGACATGCCTAATTCCTGGCTGATTTGCCTTTCTCGTCTTAGGGTTGGGGTTCGGCCTAGGGCTAGGATTTTTTTAACTAGGAAGCCCTGAGTTCAAGGCTTGCTGCATCTGCCAAAGGCATCCCAAAGGGAGTGCAAAAGTGCCACAACATGGCTGCTTTCACAGCTTTTCCCTTAGGAAGAACCTTAATACGCGGCTGATTTACCTTCCCAGGGTTACTGTTAGGCTTAGGCCTAGGACTTTTAAAACCAGGAAGCCCTGGGCTCCAGGCACACTGCAGCTGCGAAAGGCATCCCAAGGGGAGCGCAAAAGTGACACAACTTGGCTGCCACCACTGATATTTCCATGAGACCATCCCGAACCATAGGCTGATTTTCCTTCCTAGGGTTAAGGTTTGAGTTACGCCTGGGGTAAGGGTTCTATTAACCAGAAAGCCCTGAGTTCCAAGAACACAGCAGCTGCGAAGGACTAGCCAAGAAGAGCGCAAAAGTACCACAACATGCCTGCCTCCACAGCTTTTTCCTTGGGGACATGCCTAATTCCTGGCTGATTTGCCTTTCTCGTCTTAGGGTTGGGGTTCGGCCTAGGGCTAGGATATTTTTAACTAGGAAGCCCTGAGTTCCAGGCTTACTTCATCTGCAAAAAGCATCCCAAAGGGAGTGCAGAAGTGCCACAACATGGCTGCTTTCACGGCTTTTCCCTTAGGAAGAACCCTAATACGCGGCTGATTTACCTTCCTAGGGTTACTGTTAGGCTTAGGCCTAGGACTTTTAAAACCAGGAAGCCCTGGGCTCCAGGCACACTGCAGCTGCGAAAGGCATCCCAAGGGGAGCGCAAAAGTTACACAACTTGGCTGCCACCACTGATATTTCCATGAGACCATCCCGAACCATAGGCTGATTTTCCTTCCTAGCGTTAAGGTTTGAGTTACGCCTGGGGTAAGGGTTCTATTAACCAGAAAGCCCTGAGTTCCAAGAACACAGCAGCTGCGAAGGACTAGCCAAGAAGAGCGCAAAAGTACCACAACATGCCTGCCTCCACAGCTTTTTCCTTGGGGACATGCCTAATTCCTGGCTGATTTGCCTTTCTCGTCTTAGGGTTGGGGTTCGGCCTAGGGCTAGGATATTTTTAACTAGGAAGCCCTGAGTTCCAGGCTTACTTCATCTGCCAAAAGCATCCCAAAGGGAGTGCAGAAGTGCCACAACATGGCTGCTTTCACGGCTTTTCCCTTAGGAAGAACCCTAATACCCGGCTGATTTACCTTCCTAGGGTTACTGTTAGGCTTAGGCCTAGGACTTTTAAAACCAGGAAGCCCTGGGCTCCAGGCACATGCAGCTGCGAAAGGCATCCCAAGAGGGCCGCAGAAGTGACACAACTTGGCTGCCTCTTCTTCTATTCTCATGAGACCATCCTGAACCATAGGCTGATTTTCCTTCCTAGGGTTAAGGTTTGAGTTTCGCCTAAGGTAAGAGTTCTATTAACCAGAAAGACCTGAGTTCCAAGAACACAGCAGCTGCGAAGGACTACCCAAGAAGAGCGCAAAAGTACCACAACATGCCTGCCTCCACAGCTTTTTCCTTGGGGACATGCCTAATTCCTGGCTGATTTGCCTTTCTCGTCTTAGGGTTGGGGTTCGGCCTAGGGCTAGGATTTTTTTAACTAGGAAGCCCTGAGTTCCAGGCTTACTTCATCTGCAAAAAGCATCCCAAAGGGAGTGCAAAAGTGCCACAACATGGCTGCTTTCACGGCTTTTCCCTTAGGAAGAACCCTAATACGCGGCTGATTTACCTTCCTAGGGTTACTGTTAGGCTTAGGCCTAGGACTTTTAAAACCAGGAAGCCCTGGGCTCCAGGCACATGCAGCTGCGAAAGGCATCCCAAGAGGTCCGCAGAAGTGACACAACTTGGCTGCCTCTGCTTCTATTCTCATGAGACCACCCTAAACCATAGGCTGATTTTCCTTCCTAGGGTTAAGGTTTGAGTTACGCCTGGGGTAAGGGTTCTATTAACCAGAAAGCCCTGAGTTCCAAGAACACAGCAGCTGCGAAGGACTAGCCGAGAAGAGCGCAAAAGTACCACAACATGCCTGCCTCCACAGCTTTTTCCTTGGGGACATGCCTAATTCCTGGCTGATTTGCCTTTCTCGTCTTAGGGTTGGGGTTCGGCCTAGGGCTAGGATTTTTTTAACTAGGAAGCCCTGAGTTCAAGGCTTGCTGCATCTGCCAAAGGCATCCCAAAGGGAGTGCAAAAGTGCCACAACATGGCTGCTTTCACAGCTTTTCCCTTAGGAAGAACCTTAATACGCGGCTGATTTACCTTCCCAGGGTTACTGTTAGGCTTAGGCCTAGGACTTTTAAAACCAGGAAGCCCTGGGCTCCAGGCACACTGCAGCTGCGAAAGGCATCCCAAGGGGAGCGCAAAAGTGACACAACTTGGCTGCCACCACTGATATTTCCATGAGACCATCCCGAACCATAGGCTGATTTTCCTTCCTAGGGTTAAGGTTTGAGTTACGCCTGGGGTAAGGGTTCTATTAACCAGAAAGCCCTGAGTTCCAAGAACACAGCAGCTGCGAAGGACTAGCCAAGAAGAGCGCAAAAGTACCACAACATGCCTGCCTCCACAGCTTTTTCCTTGGGGACATGCCTAATTCCTGGCTGATTTGCCTTTCTCGTCTTAGGGTTGGGGTTCGGCCTAGGGCTAGGATATTTTTAACTAGGAAGCCCTGAGTTCCAGGCTTACTTCATCTGCAAAAAGCATCCCAAAGGGAGTGCAGAAGTGCCACAACATGGCTGCTTTCACGGCTTTTCCCTTAGGAAGAACCCTAATACGCGGCTGATTTACCTTCCTAGGGTTACTGTTAGGCTTAGGCCTAGGACTTTTAAAACCAGGAAGCCCTGGGCTCCAGGCACATGCAGCTGCGAAAGGCATCCCAAGAGGTCCGCAGAAGTGACACAACTTGGCTGCCTCTGCTGCTATTCTCATGAGACCATCCTGAACCATAGGCTGATTTTCCTTCCTAGGGTTAAGGTTTGAGTTACGCCTGGGGTAAGGGTTCTATTAACCAGAAAGCCCTGAGTTCCAAGAACACAGCAGCTGCGAAGGACTAGCCAAGAAGAGCGCAAAAGTACCACAACATGCCTGCCTCCACAGCTTTTTCCTTGGGGACATGCCTAATTCCTGGCTGATTTGCCTTTCTCGTCTTAGGGTTGGGGTTCGGCCTAGGGCTAGGATATTTGTAACTAGGAAGCCCTGAGTTCCAGGCTTACTGCATCTGCCAAAGGCATCCCAAAGGGAGTGCAGAAGTGCCACAACATGGCTGCTTTCACGGCTTTTCCCTTAGGAAGAACCCTAATACGCGGCTGATTTACCTTCCTAGGGTTACTGTTAGGCTTAGGCCTAGGACTTTTAAAACTAGGACGCCCTGGGCTCCAGGCACACTGCAGCTGTTCAAGGCATCCCAAGGGGAGTACTAAAGTACCACAACATGGCAGCTTTCACAGCTTTTTCCTTGGCACCATCCCTATACATAGGCTGATTTATCTGCCTAGGGTTAGAGTTCAGCCTAGGGCTTGGAGTTTTTTAACCAGGAAGCCCTGAGTTCCAGGCTTACTGCATCTGCCAAATGCATCCCAAAGGGAGTGCAAAAGTGCCACAACATGGCTGCTTTCACAGCTTTTCCCTTAGGAAGAACCCTAATACGCGGCTGATTTACCTTCCTAGGGTTACTGTTAGGCTTAGGCCTAGGACTTTTAAAAACAGGAAGCCCTGGGCTCCAGGCACACTGCAGCTGCGAAAGGCATCCCAAGGGGAGCGCAAAAGTGACGCAACTTGGCTGCCACCACTGATATTTCCATGAGACCATCCCGAAACATAGGCTGATTTTCCTTCCTAGGGTTAAGGTTTGAGTTACGCCTAGGGTAAGGGTTCTATTAACCAGAAAGCCCTGAGTTCCAAGAACACAGCAGCTGCGAAGGACTACCCAAGAAGAGCGAAAAAGTACCACAACATGCCTGCGTCGACAGCTTTTTCCTTGGGGACATGCCTAATTCCTGGCTGATTTGCCTTTCTCGTCTTAGGGTTGGGGTTCGGCCTAGGGCTAGGATTTTTAAAATCAGGAAGCCCTGAGTTCCAGGCACACTGGAGCTGTGAAAGGCATCCAAAAGGGAGTGCAAAAGTGCCACAACATGGCTGCTTTCACGGCTTTTTCCTTGGCAAGAAGCCTAACACCAGGCTGATTTCCCTTCCCAGGGTTACTGTTAGGCTTAGGCCTAGCGCTAGGATTTTTAAAACTAGGAAGCCCTTAGTTCCAGGCACACTGCAGCTGTTCAAGGAATCCCAAGGGGAGTACAAAAGTGCAACAACATGGCAGCTTTCACAGCTTTTTCCTTGGCACCATCCCTATACCTAGGCTGATTTATCTGCCTAGGGTAAGGGTTAGGGTTCAGCCTAGGGCTTGGAGTTTTTTAACCAGGAAGCCCTGAGTTCCAGGCTTACTGCATCTGCCAAAGGCATCCCAAAGGGAGTGCAAAAGTGCCACAACATGGCTGCTTTTACAGCTTTTCCCTTAGGAAGAACCCTAATACGCGGCTGATTTACCTTCCTAGGGTTACTGTTAGGCTTAGGCCTAGGACTTTTAAAACCAGGAAGCCCTGGGCTCCAGGCACACTGCAGCTGTTAAAGGCGTCCCAAGAGGGCCGCAGAAGTGACACAACTTGGCTGCCTCTGCTTCTATTCTCATGAGACCATCCCGAACCATAGGCTGATTTTCCTTCCTAGGGTTAATGTTTGAGTTTCGCCTAGGGTAAGAGGTCTATTAAAGCAGAAAGACCTGAGTTCCAAGAACACAGCAGCTGCGAAGGACTAGCCAAGAAGAGCGCAAAAGTACCACAACATGCCTGCCTCCACAGCTTTTTCCTTGGGGACATGCCAAATTCCTGGCTGATTTGCCTTTCTCGTCTTAGGGTTGGGGTTCGGCCTAGGGCTAGGATTTTTTTAACTAGGAAGCCCTGAGTTCCAGGCTTACTGCATCTGCCAAAGGCATCCCAAAGGGAGTGCAGAAGTGCCACAACATGGCTGCTTTCACGGCTTTTCCCTTAGGAAGAACCCTAATACGCGGCTGATTTACCTTCCTAGGGTTACTGTTAGGCTTAGGCCTAGGACTTTTAAAACTAGGACGCCCTGGGCTCCAGGCACACTGCAGCTGTTCAAGGCATCCCAAGGGGAGTACTAAAGTACCACAACATGGCAGCTTTCACAGCTTTTTCCTTGGCACCATCCCTATACATAGGCTGATTTATCTGCCTAGGGTTAGGGTTAGGGTTCAGCCTAGGGCTTGGAGTTTTTTAACCAGGAAGCCCTGAGTTCCAGGCTTACTGCATCTGCCAAATGCATCCCAAAGGGAGTGCAAAAGTTCCACAACATGGCTGCTTTCACGGCTTTTCCCTCAGGAAGAACCTTAATACGCGGCTGATTTACCTTCCCAGGGTTACTGTTAGGCTTAGGCCTAGGACTTTTAAAACCAGGAAGCCCTGGGCTCCAGGCACATGCAGCTGTTAAAGGCATCCCAAGAGGGCCACAGAAGTGACACAACTTGGCTGCCTCTGCTTCTATTCTCATGAGACCATCCCGAACCATAGGCTGATTTTCCTTCCTAGGGTTAAGGTTTGAGTTATGCCTAGGGTAAGGGTTCTATTAACCAGAAAGCCCTGAGTTCCAAGAACACAGCAGCTGCGAAGGACTACCCAAGAAGAGCGCAAAAGTACCACAACATGCCTGCCTCCACAGCTTTTTCCTTGGGGACATGCCTAATTCCTGGCTGATTTGCCTTTCTCGTCTTAGGGTTGGGGTTCGGCCTAGGGCTAGGATATTTTTAACTAGGAAGCCCTGAGTTCCAGGCTTACTGCATCTGCCAAATGCATCCCAAAGGGAGTGCAGAAGTGCCACAACATGGCTGCTTTCACGGCTTTTCCCTTAGGAAGAACCCTAATACGCGGCTGATTTACCTTCCTAGGGTTACTGTTAGGCTTAGGCCTAGGACTTTTAAAACCAGGAAGCCCTGGGCTCCAGGCACACTGCAGCTGCGAAAGGCATCCCAAGAGGGCCGCAGAAGTGACACAACTTGGCTGCCTCTTCTTCTATTCTCATGAGACCATCCTGAACCATAGGCTGATTTTCCTTCCTAGGGTTAAGGTTTGAGTTTCGCCTAAGGTAAGAGTTCTATTAACCAGAAAGACCTGAGTTCCAAGAACACAGCAGCTGCGAAGGACTAGCCGAGAAGAGCGCAAAAGTACCACAACATGCCTGCCTCCACAGCTTTTTCCTTGGGGACATGCCTAATTCCTGGCTGATTTGCCTTTCTCGTCTTAGGGTTGCGGTTCGGCCTAGGGCTAGGATTTTTTTAACTAGGAAGCCCTGAGTTCCAGGCTTACTTCATCTGCAAAAAGCATCCCAAAGGGAGTGCAAAAGTGCCACAACATGGCTGCTTTCACGGCTTTTCCCTTAGGAAGAACCCTAATACGCGGCTGATTTACCTTCCTAGGGTTACTGTTAGGCTTAGGCCTAGGACTTTTAAAACCAGGAAGCCCTGGGCTCCAGGCACATGCAGCTGCGAAAGGCATCCCAAGAGGGCCGCAGAAGTGACACAACTTGGCTGCCTCTGCTTCTATTCTCATGAGACCACCCTAAACCATAGGCTGATTTTCCTTCCTAGGGTTAAGGTTTGAGTTACGCCTGGGGTAAGGGTTCTATTAACCAGAAAGCCCTGAGTTCCAAGAACACAGCAGCTGCGAAGGACTAGCCGAGAAGAGCGCAAAAGTACCACAACATGCCTGCCTCCACAGCTTTTTCCTTGGGGACATGCCTAATTCCTGGCTGATTTGCCTTTCTCGTCTTAGGGTTGGGGTTCGGCCTAGGGCTAGGATTTTTTTAACTAGGAAGCCCTGAGTTCAAGGCTTGCTGCATCTGCCAAAGGCATCCCAAAGGGAGTGCAAAAGTGCCACAACATGGCTGCTTTCACAGCTTTTCCCTTAGGAAGAACCTTAATACGCGGCTGATTTACCTTCCCAGGGTTACTGTTAGGCTTAGGCCTAGGACTTTTAAAACCAGGAAGCCCTGGGCTCCAGGCACTCTGCAGCTGCGAAAGGCATCCCAAGGGGAGCGCAAAAGTTACACAACTTGGCTGCCACCACTGATATTTCCATGAGACCATCCCGAACCATAGGCTGATTTTCCTTCCTAGCGTTAAGGTTTGAGTTACGCCTGGGGTAAGGGTTCTATTAACCAGAAAGCCCTGAGTTCCAAGAACACAGCAGCTGCGAAGGACTAGCCAAGAAGAGCGCAAAAGTACCACAACATGCCTGCCTCCACAGCTTTTTCCTTGGGGACATGCCTAATTCCTGGCTGATTTGCCTTTCTCGTCTTAGGGTTGGGGTTCGGCCTAGGGCTAGGATATTTTTAACTAGGAAGCCCTGAGTTCCAGGCTTACTTCATCTGCAAAAAGCATCCCAAAGGGAGTGCAGAAGTGCCACAACATGGCTGCTTTCACGGCTTTTCCCTTAGGAAGAACCCTAATACCCGGCTGATTTACCTTCCTAGGGTTACTGTTAGGCTTAGGCCTAGGACTTTTAAAACCAGGAAGCCCTGGGCTCCAGGCACATGCAGCTGCGAAAGGCATCCCAAGAGGTCCGCAGAAGTGACACAACTTGGCTGCCTCTGCTGCTATTCTCATGAGACCATCCTGAACCATAGGCTGATTTTCCTTCCTAGGGTTAAGGTTTGAGTTACGCCTGGGGTAAGGGTTCTATTAACCAGAAAGCCCTGAGTTCCAAGAACACAGCAGCTGCGAAGGACTAGCCAAGAAGAGCGCAAAAGTACCACAACATGCCTGCCTCCACAGCTTTTTCCTTGGGGACATGCCTAATTCCTGGCTGATTTGCCTTTCTCGTCTTAGGGTTGGGGTTCGGCCTAGGGCTAGGATTTTTTTAACTAGGAAGCCCTGAGTTCCAGGCTTACTGCATCTGCCAAATGCATCCCAAAGGGAGTGCAGAAGTGCCACAACATGGCTGCTTTCACGGCTTTCCCCTTAGGAAGAACCCTAATACGCGGCTGATTTACCTTCCTAGGGTTACTGTTAGGCTTAGGCCTAGGACTTTTAAAACTAGGACGCCCTGGGCTCCAGGCACACTGCAGCTGTTCAAGGCATCCCAAGGGGAGTACTAAAGTACCACAACATGGCAGCTTTCACAGCTTTTTCCTTGGCACCATCCCTATACATAGGCTGATTTATCTGCCTAGGGTTAGAGTTCAGCCTAGGGCTTGGAGTTTTTTAACCAGGAAGCCCTGAGTTCCAGGCTTACTGCATCTGCCAAATGCATCCCAAAGGGAGTGCAAAAGTGCCACAACATGGCTGCTTTCACAGCTTTTCCCTTAGGAAGAACCCTAATACGCGGCTGATTTACCTTCCTAGGGTTACTGTTAGGCTTAGGCCTAGGACTTTTAAAAACAGGAAGCCCTGGGCTCCAGGCACTCTGCAGCTGCGAAAGGCATCCCAAGGGGAGCGCAAAAGTGACGCAACTTGGCTGCCACCACTGATATTTCCATGAGACCATCCCGAACCATAGCCTGATTTTCCTTCCTAGGGTTAAGGTTTGAGTTACGCCTAGGGTAAGGGTTCTATTAACCAGAAAGCCCTGAGTTCCAAGAACACAGCAGCTGCGAAGGACTAGCCAAGAAGAGCGAAAAAGTACCACAACATGCCTGCGTCGACAGCTTTTTCCTTGGGGACATGCCTAATTCCTGGCTGATTTGCCTTTCTCGTCTTAGGGTTGGGGTTCGGCCTAGGGCTAGGATTTTTAAAATCAGGAAGCCCTGAGTTCCAGGCACACTGGAGCTGTGAAAGGCATCCAAAAGGGAGTGCAAAAGTGCCACAACATGGCTGCTTTCACGGCTTTTTCCTTGGCAAGAAGCCTAACACCAGGCTGATTTCCCTTCCCAGGGTTACTGTTAGGCTTAGGCCTAGCGCTAGGATTTTTAAAACTAGGAAGCCCTTAGTTCCAGGCACACTGCAGCTGTTCAAGGCATCCCAAGGGGAGTACAAAAGTGCAACAACATGGCAGCTTTCACAGCTTTTTCCTTGGCACCATCCCTATACCTAGGCTGATTTATCTGCCTAGGGTAAGGGTTAGGGTTCAGCCTAGGGCTTGGAGTTTTTTAACCAGGAAGCCCTGAGTTCCAGGCTTACTGCATCTGCCAAAGGCATCCCAAAGGGAGTGCAAAAGTGCCACAACAAGGCTGCTTTTACAGCTTTTCCCTTAGGAAGAACCCTAATACGCGGCTGATTTACCTTCCTAGGGTTACTGTTAGGCTTAGGCCTAGGACTTTTAAAACCAGGAAGCCCTGGGCTCCAGGCACACTGCAGCTGTTAAAGGCATCCCAAGAGGGCCGCAGAAGTGACACAACTTGGCTGCCTCTGCTTCTATTCTCATGAGACCATCCTGAACCATAGGCTGATTTTCCTTCCTAGGGTTAATGTTTGAGTTTCGCCTAGGGTAAGAGTTCTATTAACCAGAAAGCCCTGAGTTCCAAGAACACAGCAGCTGCGAAGGACTAGCCAAGAAGAGCGCAAAAGTACCACAACATGCCTGCCTCCACAGCTTTTTCCTTGGGGACATGCCTAATTCCTGGCTGATTTGCCTTTCTCGTCTTAGGGTTGGGGTTCGGCCTAGGGCTACTATTTTTTTAACTAGGAAGCCCTGAGTTCCAGGCTTACTTCATCTGCAAAAAGCATCCCAAAGGGAGTGCAGAAGTTCCACAACATGGCTGCTTTTACAGCTTTTCCCTTAGGAAGAACCCTAATACGCGGCTGATTTACCTTCCTAGGGTTACTGTTAGGCTTAGGCCTAGGACTTTTAAAACCAGGAAGCCCTGGGCTCCAGGCACACTGCAGCTGTTAAAGGCGTCCCAAGAGGGCCGCAGAAGTGACACAACTTGGCTGCCTCTGCTTCTATTCTCATGAGACCATCCCGAACCATAGGCTGATTTTCCTTCCTAGGGTTAAAGTTTGAGTTTCGCCTAGGGTAAGAGGTCTATTAAAGCAGAAAGACCTGAGTTCCAAGAACACAGCAGCTGCGAAGGACTAGCCAAGAAGAGCGCAAAAGTACCACAACATGCCTGCCTCCACAGCTTTTTCCTTGGGGACATGCCTAATTCCTGGCTGATTTGCCTTTCTCGTCTTAGGGTTGGGGTTCGGCCTAGGGCTAGGATTTTTTTAACTAGGAAGCCCTGAGTTCCAGGCTTACTGCATCTGCCAAAGGCATCCCAAAGGGAGTGCAGAAGTGCCACAACATGGCTGCTTTCACGGCTTTTCCCTTAGGAAGAACCCTAATACGCGGCTGATTTACCTTCCTAGGGTTACTGTTAGGCTTAGGCCTAGGACTTTTAAAACTAGGACGCCCTGGGCTCCAGGCACACTGCAGCTGTTCAAGGCATCCCAAGGGGAGTACTAAAGTACCACAACATGGCAGCTTTCACAGCTTTTTCCTTGGCACCATCCCTATACATAGGCTGATTTATCTGCCTAGGGTTAGGGTTAGGGTTCAGCCTAGGGCTTGGAGTTTTTTAACCAGGAAGCCCTGAGTTCCAGGCTTACTGCATCTGCCAAATGCATCCCAAAGGGAGTGCAAAAGTGCCACAACATGGCTGCTTTCACGGCTTTTCCCTCAGGAAGAACCTTAATACGCGGCTGATTTACCTTCCCAGGGTTACTGTTAGGCTTAGGCCTAGGACTTTTAAAACCAGGAAGCCCTGGGCTCCAGGCACATGCAGCTGTTAAAGGCATCCCAAGAGGGCCACAGAAGTGACACAACTTGGCTGCCTCTGCTTCTATTCTCATGAGACCATCCCGAACCATAGGCTGATTTTCCTTCCTAGGGTTAAGGTTTGAGTTATGCCTAGGGTAAGGGTTCTATTAACCAGAAAGCCCTGAGTTCCAAGAACACAGCAGCTGCGAAGGACTACCCAAGAAGAGCGAAAAAGTACCACAACATGCCTGCGTCGACAGCTTTTTCCTTGGGGACATGCCTAATTCCTGGCTGATTTGCCTTTCTCGTCTTAGGTTTGGGGTTCGGCCTAGGGCTAGGATATTTTTAACTAGGAAGCCCTGAGTTCCAGGCTTACTGCATCTGCCAAATGCATCCCAAAGGGAGTGCAGAAGTGCCACAACATGGCTGCTTTCACGGCTTTTCCCTTAGGAAGAACCCTAATACGCGGCTGATTTACCTTCCTAGGGTTACTGTTAGGCTTAGGCCTAGGACTTTTAAAACCAGGAAGCCCTGGGCTCCAGGCACACTGCAGCTGCGAAAGGCATCCCAAGGGGAGCGCAAAAGTTACACAACTTGGCTGCCACCACTGATATTTCCATGAGACCATCCCGAACCATAGGCTGATTTTCCTTCCTAGCGTTAAGGTTTGAGTTACGCCTGGGGTAAGGGTTCTATTAACCAGAAAGCCCTGAGTTCCAAGAACACAGCAGCTGCGAAGGACTAGCCAAGAAGAGCGCAAAAGTACCACAACATGCCTGCCTCCACAGCTTTTTCCTTGGGGACATGCCTAATTCCTGGCTGATTTGCCTTTCTCGTCTTAGGGTTGGGGTTCGGCCTAGGGCTAGGATATTTTTAACTAGGAAGCCCTGAGTTCCAGGCTTACTTCATCTGCCAAAAGCATCCCAAAGGGAGTGCAGAAGTGCCACAACATGGCTGCTTTCACGGCTTTTCCCTTAGGAAGAACCCTAATACCCGGCTGATTTACCTTCCTAGGGTTACTGTTAGGCTTAGGCCTAGGACTTTTAAAACCAGGAAGCCCTGGGCTCCAGGCACACTGCAGCTGCGAAAGGCATCCCAAGAGGGCCGCAGAAGTGACACAACTTGGCTGCCTCTTCTTCTATTCTCATGAGACCATCCTGAACCATAGGCTGATTTTCCTTCCTAGGGTTAAGGTTTGAGTTTCGCCTAAGGTAAGAGTTCTATTAACCAGAAAGACCTGAGTTCCAAGAACACAGCAGCTGCGAAGGACTAGCCAAGAAGAGCGCAAAAGTACCACAACATGCCTGCCTCCACAGCTTTTTCCTTGGGGACATGCCTAATTCCTGGCTGATTTGCCTTTCTCGTCTTAGGGTTGGGGTTCGGCCTAGGGCTAGGATTTTTTTAACTAGGAAGCCCTGAGTTCCAGGCTTACTTCATCTGCAAAAAGCATCCCAAAGGGAGTGCAAAAGTGCCACAACATGGCTGCTTTCACGGCTTTTCCCTTAGGAAGAACCCTAATACGCGGCTGATTTACCTTCCTAGGGTTACTGTTAGGCTTAGGCCTAGGACTTTTAAAACCAGGAAGCCCTGGGCTCCAGGCACATGCAGCTGCGAAAGGCATCCCAAGAGGGCCGCAGAAGTGACACAACTTGGCTGCCTCTGCTTCTATTCTCATGAGACCACCCTAAACCATAGGCTGATTTTCCTTCCTAGGGTTAAGGTTTGAGTTACGCCTGGGGTAAGGGTTCTATTAACCAGAAAGCCCTGAGTTCCAAGAACACAGCAGCTGCGAAGGACTAGCCGAGAAGAGCGCAAAAGTACCACAACATGCCTGCCTCCACAGCTTTTTCCTTGGGGACATGCCTAATTCCTGGCTGATTTGCCTTTCTCGTCTTAGGGTTGGGGTTCGGCCTAGGGCTAGGATTTTTTTAACTAGGAAGCCCTGAGTTCAAGGCTTGCTGCATCTGCCAAAGGCATCCCAAAGGGAGTGCAAAAGTGCCACAACATGGCTGCTTTCACAGCTTTTCCCTTAGGAAGAACCTTAATACGCGGCTGATTTACCTTCCCAGGGTTACTGTTAGGCTTAGGCCTAGGACTTTTAAAACCAGGAAGCCCTGGGCTCCAGGCACTCTGCAGCTGCGAAAGGCATCCCAAGGGGAGCGCAAAAGTGACACAACTTGGCTGCCACCACTGATATTTCCATGAGACCATCCCGAACCATAGGCTGATTTTCCTTCCTAGCGTTAAGGTTTGAGTTACGCCTGGGGTAAGGGTTCTATTAACCAGAAAGCCCTGAGTTCCAAGAACACAGCAGCTGCGAAGGACTAGCCAAGAAGAGCGCAAAAGTACCACAACATGCCTGCCTCCACAGCTTTTTCCTTGGGGACATGCCTAATTCCTGGCTGATTTGCCTTTCTCGTCTTAGGGTTGGGGTTCGGCCTAGGGCTAGGATATTTTTAACTAGGAAGCCCTGAGTTCCAGGCTTACTTCATCTGCAAAAAGCATCCCAAAGGGAGTGCAGAAGTGCCACAACATGGCTGCTTTCACGGCTTTTCCCTTAGGAAGAACCCTAATACGCGGCTGATTTACCTTCCTAGGGTTACTGTTAGGCTTAGGCCTAGGACTTTTAAAACCAGGAAGCCCTGGGCTCCAGGCACATGCAGCTGCGAAAGGCATCCCAAGAGGTCCGCAGAAGTGACACAACTTGGCTGCCTCTGCTGCTATTCTCATGAGACCATCCTGAACCATAGGCTGATTTTCCTTCCTAGGGTTAAGGTTTGAGTTACGCCTGGGGTAAGTGTTCTATTAACCAGAAAGCCCTGAGTTCCAAGAACACAGCAGCTGCGAAGGACTAGCCAAGAAGAGCGCAAAAGTACCACAACATGCCTGCCTCCACAGCTTTTTCCTTGGGGACATGCCTAATTCCTGGCTGATTTGCCTTTCTCGTCTTAGGGTTGGGGTTCGGCCTAGGGCTAGGATTTTATTAACTAGGAAGCCCATAGTTCCAGGCTTGCTGCATCTGCCAAAGGCATCCCAAAGGGAGTGCAGAAGTGCCACAACATGGCTGCTTTCACGGCTTTCCCCTTAGGAAGAACCCTAATACGCGGCTGATTTACCTTCCTAGGGTTACTGTTAGGCTTAGGCCTAGGACTTTTAAAACTAGGACGCCCTGGGCTCCAGGCACACTGCAGCTGTTCAAGGCATCCCAAGGGGAGTACTAAAGTACCACAACATGGCAGCTTTCACAGCTTTTTCCTTGGCACCATCCCTATACATAGGCTGATTTATCTGCCTAGGGTTAGAGTTCAGCCTAGGGCTTGGAGTTTTTTAACCAGGAAGCCCTGAGTTCCAGGCTTACTGCATCTGCCAAATGCATCCCAAAGGGAGTGCAAAAGTGCCACAACATGGCTGCTTTCACAGCTTTTCCCTTAGGAAGAACCCTAATACGCGGCTGATTTACCTTCCTAGGGTTACTGTTAGGCTTAGGCCTAGGACTTTTAAAAACAGGAAGCCCTGGGCTCCAGGCACTCTGCAGCTGCGAAAGGCATCCCAAGGGGAGCGCAAAAGTGACGCAACTTGGCTGCCACCACTGATATTTCCATGAGACCATCCCGAACCATAGCCTGATTTTCCTTCCTAGGGTTAAGGTTTGAGTTACGCCTAGGGTAAGGGTTCTATTAACCAGAAAGCCCTGAGTTCCAAGAACACAGCAGCTGCGAAGGACTAGCCAAGAAGAGCGAAAAAGTACCACAACATGCCTGCGTCGACAGCTTTTTCCTTGGGGACATGCCTAATTCCTGGCTGATTTGCCTTTCTCGTCTTAGGGTTGGGGTTCGGCCTAGGGCTAGGATTTTTAAAATCAGGAAGCCCTGAGTTCCAGGCACACTGGAGCTGTGAAAGGCATCCAAAAGGGAGTGCAAAAGTGCCACAACATGGCTGCTTTCACGGCTTTTTCCTTGGCAAGAAGCCTAACACCAGGCTGATTTCCCTTCCCAGGGTTACTGTTAGGCTTAGGCCTAGCGCTAGGATTTTTAAAACTAGGAAGCCCTTAGTTCCAGGCACACTGCAGCTGTTCAAGGCATCCCAAGGGGAGTACAAAAGTGCAACAACATGGCAGCTTTCACAGCTTTTTCCTTGGCACCATCCCTATACCTAGGCTGATTTATCTGCCTAGGGTAAGGGTTAGGGTTCAGCCTAGGGCTTGGAGTTTTTTAACCAGGAAGCCCTGAGTTCCAGGCTTACTGCATCTGCCAAAGGCATCCCAAAGGGAGTGCAAAAGTGCCACAACATGGCTGCTTTTACAGCTTTTCCCTTAGGAAGAACCCTAATACGCGGCTGATTTACCTTCCTAGGGTTACTGTTAGGCTTAGGCCTAGGACTTTTAAAACCAGGAAGCCCTGGGCTCCAGGCACACTGCAGCTGTTAAAGGCATCCCAAGAGGGCCGCAGAAGTGACACAACTTGGCTGCCTCTGCTTCTATTCTCATGAGACCATCCTGAACCATAGGCTGATTTTCCTTCCTAGGGTTAATGTTTGAGTTTCGCCTAGGGTAAGAGTTCTATTAACCAGAAAGCCCTGAGTTCCAAGAACACAGCAGCTGCGAAGGACTAGCCAAGAAGAGCGCAAAAGTACCACAACATGCCTGCCTCCACAGCTTTTTCCTTGGGGACATGCCTAATTCCTGGCTGATTTGCCTTTCTCGTCTTAGGGTTGGGGTTCGGCCTAGGGCTACTATTTTTTTAACTAGGAAGCCCTGAGTTCCAGGCTTACTTCATCTGCAAAAAGCATCCCAAAGGGAGTGCAGAAGTTCCACAACATGGCTGCTTTCACGGCTTTTCCCTTAGGAAGAACCCTAATACGCGGCTGATTTACCTTCCTAGGGTTACTGTTAGGCTTAGGCCTAGGACTTTTAAAACCAGGAAGCCCTGGGCTCCAGGCACATGCAGCTGCGAAAGGCATCCCAAGAGGGCCGCAGAAGTGACACAACTTGGCTGCCTCTGCCTCTATTCTCATGAGACCATCCTGAACCATAGGCTGATTTTCCTTCCTAGGGTTAAGGTTTGAGTTACGCCTGGGGTAAGGGTTCTATTAACCAGAAAGCCCTGAGTTCCAGAACACAGCAGCTGCGAAGGACTACCCAAGAAGAGCGCAAAAGTACCACAACATGCCTGCCTCCACAGCTTTTTCCTTGGGGACATGCCTAATTCCTGGCTGATTTGCCTTTCTCGTCTTAGGGTTGGGGTTCGGCCTAGGGCTAGGATTTTTTTAACTAGGAAGCCCTGAGTTCAAGGCTTGCTGCATCTGCCAAAGGCATCCCAAAGGGAGTGCAGAAGTGCCACAACATGGCTGCTTTCACGGCTTTTCCCTTAGGAAGAACCTTAATACGCGGCTGATTTACCTTCCCAGGGTTACTGTTAGGCTTAGGCCTAGGACTTTTAAAACCAGGAAGCCCTGGGCTCCAGGCACACTGCAGCTGTTAAAGGCATCCCAAGGGGAGCGCAAAAGTGACGCAACTTGGCTGCCACCACTGATATTTCCATGAGACCATCCCGAAACATAGGCTGATTTTCCTTCCTAGGGTTAAGGTTTGAGTTACGCCTAGGGTAAGGGTTCTATTAACCAGAAAGCCCTGAGTTCCAAGAACACAGCAGCTGCGAAGGACTACCCAAGAAGAGCGAAAAAGTACCACAACATGCCTGCGTCGACAGCTTTTTCCTTGGGGACATGCCTAATTCCTGGCTGATTTGCCTTTCTCGTCTTAGGGTTGGGGTTCGGCCTAGGGCTAGGATTTTTAAAATCAGGAAGCCCTGAGTTCCAGGCACACTGGAGCTGTGAAAGGCATCCAAAAGGGAGTGCAAAAGTGCCACAACATGGCTGCTTTCACGGCTTTTTCCTTGGCAAGAAGCCTAACACCAGGCTGATTTCCCTTCCCAGGGTTACTGTTAGGCTTAGGCCTAGCGCTAGGATTTTTAAAACTAGGAAGCCCTTAGTTCCAGGCACACTGCAGCTGTTCAAGGAATCCCAAGGGGAGTACAAAAGTGCAACAACATGGCAGCTTTCACAGCTTTTTCCTTGGCACCATCCCTATACCTAGGCTGATTTATCTGCCTAGGGTAAGGGTTAGGGTTCAGCCTAGGGCTTGGAGTTTTTTAACCAGGAAGCCCTGAGTTCCAGGCTTACTGCATCTGCCAAAGGCATCCCAAAGGGAGTGCAAAAGTGCCACAACATGGCTGCTTTTACAGCTTTTCCCTTAGGAAGAACCCTAATACGCGGCTGATTTACCTTCCTAGGGTTACTGTTAGGCTTAGGCCTAGGACTTTTAAAACCAGGAAGCCCTGGGCTCCAGGCACACTGCAGCTGTTAAAGGCGTCCCAAGAGGGCCGCAGAAGTGACACAACTTGGCTGCCTCTGCTTCTATTCTCATGAGACCATCCCGAACCATAGGCTGATTTTCCTTCCTAGGGTTAAAGTTTGAGTTTCGCCTAGGGTAAGAGGTCTATTAAAGCAGAAAGACCTGAGTTCCAAGAACACAGCAGCTGCGAAGGACTAGCCAAGAAGAGCGCAAAAGTACCACAACATGCCTGCCTCCACAGCTTTTTCCTTGGGGACATGCCTAATTCCTGGCTGATTTGCCTTTCTCGTCTTAGGGTTGGGGTTCGGCCTAGGGCTAGGATTTTTTTAACTAGGAAGCCCTGAGTTCCAGGCTTACTGCATCTGCCAAAGGCATCCCAAAGGGAGTGCAGAAGTGCCACAACATGGCTGCTTTCACGGCTTTTCCCTTAGGAAGAACCCTAATACGCGGCTGATTTACCTTCCTAGGGTTACTGTTAGGCTTAGGCCTAGGACTTTTAAAACTAGGACGCCCTGGGCTCCAGGCACACTGCAGCTGTTCAAGGCATCCCAAGGGGAGTACTAAAGTACCACAACATGGCAGCTTTCACAGCTTTTTCCTTGGCACCATCCCTATACATAGGCTGATTTATCTGCCTAGGGTTAGGGTTAGGGTTCAGCCTAGGGCTTGGAGTTTTTTAACCAGGAAGCCCTGAGTTCCAGGCTTACTGCATCTGCCAAATGCATCCCAAAGGGAGTGCAAAAGTGCCACAACATGGCTGCTTTCACGGCTTTTCCCTCAGGAAGAACCTTAATACGCGGCTGATTTACCTTCCCAGGGTTACTGTTAGGCTTAGGCCTAGGACTTTTAAAACCAGGAAGCCCTGGGCTCCAGGCACATGCAGCTGCGAAAGGCATCCCAAGAGGGCCACAGAAGTGACACAACTTGGCTGCCTCTGCTTCTATTCTCATGAGACCATCCCGAACCATAGGCTGATTTTCCTTCCTAGGGTTAAGGTTTGAGTTATGCCTAGGGTAAGGGTTCTATTAACCAGAAAGCCCTGAGTTCCAAGAACACAGCAGCTGCGAAGGACTACCCAAGAAGAGCGAAAAAGTACCACAACATGCCTGCGTCGACAGCTTTTTCCTTGGGGACATGCCTAATTCCTGGCTGATTTGCCTTTCTCGTCTTAGGGTTGGGGTTCGGCCTAGGGCTAGGATATTTTTAACTAGGAAGCCCTGAGTTCCAGGCTTACTGCATCTGCCAAATGCATCCCAAAGGGAGTGCAGAAGTGCCACAACATGGCTGCTTTCACGGCTTTTCCCTTAGGAAGAACCCTAATACGCGGCTGATTTACCTTCCTAGGGTTACTGTTAGGCTTAGGCCTAGGACTTTTAAAACCAGGAAGCCCTGGGCTCCAGGCACACTGCAGCTGCGAAAGGCATCCCAAGGGGAGCGCAAAAGTTACACAACTTGGCTGCCACCACTGATATTTCCATGAGACCATCCCGAACCATAGGCTGATTTTCCTTCCTAGCGTTAAGGTTTGAGTTACGCCTGGGGTAAGGGTTCTATTAACCAGAAAGCCCTGAGTTCCAAGAACACAGCAGCTGCGAAGGACTAGCCAAGAAGAGCGCAAAAGTACCACAACATGCCTGCCTCCACAGCTTTTTCCTTGGGGACATGCCTAATTCCTGGCTGATTTGCCTTTCTCGTCTTAGGGTTGGGGTTCGGCCTAGGGCTAGGATATTTTTAACTAGGAAGCCCTGAGTTCCAGGCTTACTTCATCTGCCAAAAGCATCCCAAAGGGAGTGCAGAAGTGCCACAACATGGCTGCTTTCACGGCTTTTCCCTTAGGAAGAACCCTAATACCCGGCTGATTTACCTTCCTAGGGTTACTGTTAGGCTTAGGCCTAGGACTTTTAAAACCAGGAAGCCCTGGGCTCCAGGCACACTGCAGCTGCGAAAGGCATCCCAAGAGGGCCGCAGAAGTGACACAACTTGGCTGCCTCTTCTTCTATTCTCATGAGACCATCCTGAACCATAGGCTGATTTTCCTTCCTAGGGTTAAGGTTTGAGTTTCGCCTAAGGTAAGAGTTCTATTAACCAGAAAGCCCTGAGTTCCAAGAACACAGCAGCTGCGAAGGACTACCCAAGAAGAGCGCAAAAGTACCACAACATGCCTGCCTCCACAGCTTTTTCCTTGGGGACATGCCTAATTCCTGGCTGATTTGCCTTTCTCGTCTTAGGGTTGGGGTTCGGCCTAGGGCTAGGATTTTTTTAACTAGGAAGCCCTGAGTTCCAGGCTTACTTCATCTGCAAAAAGCATCCCAAAGGGAGTGCAAAAGTGCCACAACATGGCTGCTTTCACGGCTTTTCCCTTAGGAAGAACCCTAATACGCGGCTGATTTACCTTCCTAGGGTTACTGTTAGGCTTAGGCCTAGGACTTTTAAAACCAGGAAGCCCTGGGCTCCAGGCACATGCAGCTGCGAAAGGCATCCCAAGAGGGCCGCAGAAGTGACACAACTTGGCTGCCTCTGCTTCTATTCTCATGAGACCACCCTAAACCATAGGCTGATTTTCCTTCCTAGGGTTAAGGTTTGAGTTACGCCTGGGGTAAGGGTTCTATTAACCAGAAAGCCCTGAGTTCCAAGAACACAGCAGCTGCGAAGGACTAGCCGAGAAGAGCGCAAAAGTACCACAACATGCCTGCCTCCACAGCTTTTTCCTTGGGGACATGCCTAATTCCTGGCTGATTTGCCTTTCTCGTCTTAGGGTTGGGGTTCGGCCTAGGGCTAGGATTTTTTTAACTAGGAAGCCCTGAGTTCAAGGCTTGCTGCATCTGCCAAAGGCATCCCAAAGGGAGTGCAAAAGTGCCACAACATGGCTGCTTTCACAGCTTTTCCCTTAGGAAGAACCTTAATACGCGGCTGATTTACCTTCCCAGGGTTACTGTTAGGCTTAGGCCTAGGACTTTTAAAACCAGGAAGCCCTGGGCTCCAGGCACTCTGCAGCTGCGAAAGGCATCCCAAGGGGAGCGCAAAAGTGACACAACTTGGCTGCCACCACTGATATTTCCATGAGACCATCCCGAACCATAGGCTGATTTTCCTTCCTAGCGTTAAGGTTTGAGTTACGCCTGGGGTAAGGGTTCTATTAACCAGAAAGCCCTGAGTTCCAAGAACACAGCAGCTGCGAAGGACTAGCCAAGAAGAGCGCAAAAGTACCACAACATGCCTGCCTCCACAGCTTTTTCCTTGGGGACATGCCTAATTCCTGGCTGATTTGCCTTTCTCGTCTTAGGGTTGGGGTTCGGCCTAGGGCTAGGATATTTTTAACTAGGAAGCCCTGAGTTCCAGGCTTACTTCATCTGCAAAAAGCATCCCAAAGGGAGTGCAGAAGTGCCACAACATGGCTGCTTTCACGGCTTTTCCCTTAGGAAGAACCCTAATACGCGGCTGATTTACCTTCCTAGGGTTACTGTTAGGCTTAGGCCTAGGACTTTTAAAACCAGGAAGCCCTGGGCTCCAGGCACATGCAGCTGCGAAAGGCATCCCAAGAGGTCCGCAGAAGTGACACAACTTGGCTGCCTCTGCTGCTATTCTCATGAGACCATCCTGAACCATAGGCTGATTTTCCTTCCTAGGGTTAAGGTTTGAGTTACGCCTGGGGTAAGGGTTCTATTAACCAGAAAGCCCTGAGTTCCAAGAACACAGCAGCTGCGAAGGACTAGCCAAGAAGAGCGCAAAAGTACCACAACATGCCTGCCTCCACAGCTTTTTCCTTGGGGACATGCCTAATTCCTGGCTGATTTGCCTTTCTCGTCTTAGGGTTGGGGTTCGGCCTAGGGCTAGGATTTTATTAACTAGGAAGCCCATAGTTCCAGGCTTGCTGCATCTGCCAAAGGCATCCCAAAGGGAGTGCAGAAGTGCCACAACATGGCTGCTTTCACGGCTTTCCCCTTAGGAAGAACCCTAATACGCGGCTGATTTACCTTCCTAGGGTTACTGTTAGGCTTAGGCCTAGGACTTTTAAAACTAGGACGCCCTGGGCTCCAGGCACACTGCAGCTGTTCAAGGCATCCCAAGGGGAGTACTAAAGTACCACAACATGGCAGCTTTCACAGCTTTTTCCTTGGCACCATCCCTATACATAGGCTGATTTATCTGCCTAGGGTTAGAGTTCAGCCTAGGGCTTGGAGTTTTTTAACCAGGAAGCCCTGAGTTCCAGGCTTACTGCATCTGCCAAATGCATCCCAAAGGGAGTGCAAAAGTGCCACAACATGGCTGCTTTCACGGCTTTTCCCTTAGGAAGAACCCTAATACGCGGCTGATTTACCTTCCTAGGGTTACTGTTAGGCTTAGGCCTAGGACTTTTAAAAACAGGAAGCCCTGGGCTCCAGGCACTCTGCAGCTGCGAAAGGCATCCCAAGGGGAGCGCAAAAGTGACGCAACTTGGCTGCCACCACTGATATTTCCATGAGACCATCCCGAACCATAGCCTGATTTTCCTTCCTAGGGTTAAGGTTTGAGTTACGCCTAGGGTAAGGGTTCTATTAACCAGAAAGCCCTGAGTTCCAAGAACACAGCAGCTGCGAAGGACTAGCCAAGAAGAGCGAAAAAGTACCACAACATGCCTGCGTCGACAGCTTTTTCCTTGGGGACATGCCTAATTCCTGGCTGATTTGCCTTTCTCGTCTTAGGGTTGGGGTTCGGCCTAGGGCTAGGATTTTTAAAATCAGGAAGCCCTGAGTTCCAGGCACACTGGAGCTGTGAAAGGCATCCAAAAGGGAGTGCAAAAGTGCCACAACATGGCTGCTTTCACGGCTTTTTCCTTGGCAAGAAGCCTAACACCAGGCTGATTTCCCTTCCCAGGGTTACTGTTAGGCTTAGGCCTAGCGCTAGGATTTTTAAAACTAGGAAGCCCTTAGTTCCAGGCACACTGCAGCTGTTCAAGGCATCCCAAGGGGAGTACAAAAGTGCAACAACATGGCAGCTTTCACAGCTTTTTCCTTGGCACCATCCCTATACCTAGGCTGATTTATCTGCCTAGGGTAAGGGTTAGGGTTCAGCCTAGGGCTTGGAGTTTTTTAACCAGGAAGCCCTGAGTTCCAGGCTTACTGCATCTGCCAAAGGCATCCCAAAGGGAGTGCAAAAGTGCCACAACATGGCTGCTTTTAGAGCTTTTCCCTTAGGAAGAACCCTAATACGCGGCTGATTTACCTTCCTAGGGTTACTGTTAGGCTTAGGCCTAGGACTTTTAAAACCAGGAAGCCCTGGGCTCCAGGCACACTGCAGCTGTTAAAGGCATCCCAAGAGGGCCGCAGAAGTGACACAACTTGGCTGCCTCTGCTTCTATTCTCATGAGACCATCCTGAACCATAGGCTGATTTTCCTTCCTAGGGTTAATGTTTGAGTTTCGCCTAGGGTAAGAGTTCTATTAACCAGAAAGCCCTGAGTTCCAAGAACACAGCAGCTGCGAAGGACTACCCAAGAAGAGCGCAAAAGTACCACAACATGCCTGCCTCCACAGCTTTTTCCTTGGGGACATGCCTAATTCCTGGCTGATTTGCCTTTCTCGTCTTAGGGTTGGGGTTCGGCCTAGGGCTACTATTTTTTTAACTAGGAAGCCCTGAGTTCCAGGCTTACTTCATCTGCAAAAAGCATCCCAAAGGGAGTGCAGAAGTTCCACAACATGGCTGCTTTCACGGCTTTTCCCTTAGGAAGAACCCTAATACGCGGCTGATTTACCTTCCTAGGGTTACTGTTAGGCTTAGGCCTAGGACTTTTAAAACCAGGAAGCCCTGGGCTCCAGGCACATGCAGCTGCGAAAGGCATCCCAAGAGGGCCGCAGAAGTGACACAACTTGGCTGCCTCTGCCTCTATTCTCATGAGACCATCCTGAACCATAGGCTGATTTTCCTTCCTAGGGTTAAGGTTTGAGTTACGCCTGGGGTAAGGGTTCTATTAACCAGAAAGCCCTGAGTTCCAGAACACAGCAGCTGCGAAGGACTACCCAAGAAGAGCGCAAAAGTACCACAACATGCCTGCCTCCACAGCTTTTTCCTTGGGGACATGCCTAATTCCTGGCTGATTTGCCTTTCTCGTCTTAGGGTTGGGGTTCGGCCTAGGGCTAGGATTTTTTTAACTAGGAAGCCCTGAGTTCAAGGCTTGCTGCATCTGCCAAAGGCATCCCAAAGGGAGTGCAGAAGTGCCACAACATGGCTGCTTTCACGGCTTTTCCCTTAGGAAGAACCTTAATACGCGGCTGATTTACCTTCCCAGGGTTACTGTTAGGCTTAGGCTTAGGACTTTTAAAACCAGGAAGCCCTGGGCTCCAGGCACACTGCAGCTGTTAAAGGCATCCCAAAAGGGCCGCAGAAGTGACACAACTTGGCTGCCTCTGCTTCTATTCTCATGAGACCATCCCGAACCATAGGCTGATTTTCCTTCCTAGGGTTAATGTTTGAGTTTCGCCTAGGGTAAGAGGTCTATTAAAGCAGAAAGACCTGAGTTCCAAGAACACAGCAGCTGCGAAGGACTAGCCAAGAAGAGCGCAAAAGTACCACAACATGCCTGCCTCCACAGCTTTTTCCTTGGGGACATGCCTAATTCCTGGCTGATTTGCCTTTCTCGTCTTAGGGTTGGGGTTCGGCCTAGGGCTAGGATTTTTTTAACTAGGAAGCCCTGAGTTCCAGGCTTACTGCATCTGCCAAAGGCATCCCAAAGGGAGTGCAGAAGTGCCACAACATGGCTGCTTTCACGGCTTTTCCCTTAGGAAGAACCCTAATACGCGGCTGATTTACCTTCCCAGGGTTACTGTTAGGCTTAGGCCTAGGACTTTTAAAACTAGGACGCCCTGGGCTCCAGGCACACTGCAGCTGTTCAAGGCATCCCAAGGGGAGTACTAAAGTACCACAACATGGCAGCTTTCACAGCTTTTTCTTGGCACCATCCCTATACATAGGCTGATTTATCTGCCTAGGGTTAGGGTTAGGGTTCAGCCTAGGGCTTGGAGTTTTTTAACCAGGAAGCCCTGAGTTCCAGGCTTACTGCATCTGCCAAATGCATCCCAAAGGGAGTGCAGAAGTGCCACAACATGGCTGCTTTCACGGCTTTTCCCTTAGGAAGAACCCTAATACGCGGCTGATTTACCTTCCTAGGGTTACTGTTAGGCTTAGGCCTAGGACTTTTAAAAACAGGAAGCCCTGGGCTCCAGGCACTCTGCAGCTGCGATAGGCATCCCAAGGGGAGCGCAAAAGTGACGCAACTTGGCTGCCACCACTGATATTTCCATGAGACCATCCTGAAACATAGGCTGATTTTCCTTCCTAGGGTTAAGGTTTGAGTTACGCCTAGGGTAAGGGTTCTATTAACCAGAAAGCCCTGAGTTCCAAGAACACAGCAGCTGCGAAGGACTACCCAAGAAGAGCGAAAAAGTACCACAACATGCCTGCGTCGACAGCTTTTTCCTTGGGGACATGCCTAATTCCTGGCTGATTTGCCTTTCTCGTCTTAGGGTTGGGGTTCGGCCTAGGGCTAGGATCTTTTTAACTAGGAAACCCTGAGTTCCAGGCTTACTGCATCTGCCAAATGCATCCCAAAGGGAGTGCAGAAGTGCCACAACATGGCTGCTTTCACGGCTTTTCCCTTAGGAAGAACCCTAATACGCGGCTGATTTACCTTCCTAGGGTTACTGTTAGGCTTAGGCCTAGGACTTTTAAAACCAGGAAGCCCTGGGCTCCAGGCACACTGCAGCTGCGAAAGGCATCCCAAGGGGAGCGCAAAAGTTACACAACTTGGCTGCCACCACTGATATTTCCATGAGACCATCCCGAACCATAGGCTGATTTTCCTTCCTAGCGTTAAGGTTTGAGTTACGCCTGGGGTAAGGGTTCTATTAACCAGAAAGCCCTGAGTTCCAAGAACACAGCAGCTGCGAAGGACTAGCCAAGAAGAGCGCAAAAGTACCACAACATGCCTGCCTCCACAGCTTTTTCCTTGGGGACATGCCTAATTCCTGGCTGATTTGCCTTTCTCGTCTTAGGGTTGGGGTTCGGCCTAGGGCTAGGATATTTTTAACTAGGAAGCCCTGAGTTCCAGGCTTACTGCATCTGCCAAAAGCATCCCAAAGGGAGTGCAGAAGTGCCACAACATGGCTGCTTTCACGGCTTTTCCCTTAGGAAGAACCCTAATACGCGGCTGATTTACCTTCCTAGGGTTACTGTTAGGCTTAGGCCTAGGACTTTTAAAACCAGGAAGCCCTGGGCTCCAGGCACATGCAGCTGCGAAAGGCATCCCAAGAGGTCCGCAGAAGTGACACAACTTGGCTGCCTCTGCTGCTATTCTCATGAGACCATCCTGAACCATAGGCTGATTTTCCTTCCTAGGGTTAAGGTTTGAGTTACGCCTGGGGTAAGGGTTCTATTAACCAGAAAGCCCTGAGTTCCAAGAACACAGCAGCTGCGAAGGACTAGCCAAGAAGAGCGCAAAAGTACCACAACATGCCTGCCTCCACAGCTTTTTCCTTGGGGACATGCCTAATTCCTGGCTGATTTGCCTTTCTCGTCTTAGGGTTGGGGTTCGGCCTAGGGCTAGGATTTTTTTAACTAGGAAGCCCTGAGTTCCAGGCTTACTGCATCTGCCAAAGGCATCCCAAAGGGAGTGCAGAAGTGCCACAACATGGCTGCTTTCACGGCTTTCCCCTTAGGAAGAACCCTAATACGCGGCTGATTTACCTTCCTAGGGTTACTGTTAGGCTTAGGCCTAGGACTTTTAAAACTAGGACGCCCTGGGCTCCAGGCCCACTGCAGCTGTTCAAGGCATCCCAAGGGGAGTACTAAAGTACCACAACATGGCAGCTTTCACAGCTTTTTCCTTGGCACCATCCCTATACATAGGCTGATTTATCTGCCTAGGGTTAGAGTTCAGCCTAGGGCTTGGAGTTTTTTAACCAGGAAGCCCTGAGTTCCAGGCTTACTGCATCTGCCAAATGCATCCCAAAGGGAGTGCAAAAGTGCCACAACATGGCTGCTTTCACAGCTTTTCCCTTAGGAAGAACCCTAATACGCGGCTGATTTACCTTCCTAGGGTTACTGTTAGGCTTAGGCCTAGGACTTTTAAAAACAGGAAGCCCTGGGCTCCAGGCACTCTGCAGCTGCGAAAGGCATCCCAAGGGGAGCGCAAAAGTGACGCAACTTGGCTGCCACCACTGATATTTCCATGAGACCATCCCGAACCATAGCCTGATTTTCCTTCCTAGGGTTAAGGTTTGAGTTACGCCTAGGGTAAGGGTTCTATTAACCAGAAAGCCCTGAGTTCCAAGAACACAGCAGCTGCGAAGGACTAGCCAAGAAGAGCGAAAAAGTACCACAACATGCCTGCGTCGACAGCTTTTTCCTTGGGGACATGCCTAATTCCTGGCTGATTTGCCTTTCTCGTCTTAGGGTTGGGGTTCGGCCTAGGGCTAGGATTTTTAAAATCAGGAAGCCCTGAGTTCCAGGCACACTGGAGCTGTGAAAGGCATCCAAAAGGGAGTGCAAAAGTGCCACAACATGGCTGCTTTCACGGCTTTTTCCTTGGCAAGAAGCCTAACACCAGGCTGATTTCCCTTCCCAGGGTTACTGTTAGGCTTAGGCCTAGGGCTAGGATTTTTAAAACTAGGAAGCCCTTAGTTCCAGGCACACTGCAGCTGTTCAAGGCATCCCAAGGGGAGTACAAAAGTGCAACAACATGGCAGCTTTCACAGCTTTTTCCTTGGCACCATCCCTATACCTAGGCTGATTTATCTGCCTAGGGTAAGGGTTAGGGTTCAGCCTAGGGCTTGGAGTTTTTTAACCAGGAAGCCCTGAGTTCCAGGCTTACTGCATCTGCCAAAGGCATCCCAAAGGGAGTGCAAAAGTGCCACAACATGGCTGCTTTTACAGCTTTTCCCTTAGGAAGAACCCTAATACGCGGCTGATTTACCTTCCTAGGGTTACTGTTAGGCTTAGGCCTAGGACTTTTAAAACCAGGAAGCCCTGGGCTCCAGGCACACTGCAGCTGTTAAAGGCATCCCAAGAGGGCCGCAGAAGTGACACAACTTGGCTGCCTCTGCTTCTATTCTCATGAGACCATCCTGAACCATAGGCTGATTTTCCTTCCTAGGGTTAATGTTTGAGTTTCGCCTAGGGTAAGAGTTCTATTAACCAGAAAGCCCTGAGTTCCAAGAACACAGCAGCTGCGAAGGACTAGCCAAGAAGAGCGCAAAAGTACCACAACATGCCTGCCTCCACAGCTTTTTCCTTGGGGACATGCCTAATTCCTGGCTGATTTGCCTTTCTCGTCTTAGGGTTGGGGTTCGGCCTAGGGCTACTATTTTTTTAACTAGGAAGCCCTGAGTTCCAGGCTTACTTCATCTGCAAAAAGCATCCCAAAGGGAGTGCAGAAGTTCCACAACATGGCTGCTTTCACGGCTTTTCCCTTAGGAAGAACGCTAATACGCGGCTGATTTACCTTCCTAGGGTTACTGTTAGGCTTAGGCCTAGGACTTTTAAAACCAGGAAGCCCTGGGCTCCAGGCACATGCAGCTGCGAAAGGCATCCCAAGAGGGCCGCAGAAGTGACACAACTTGGCTGCCTCTGCCTCTATTCTCATGAGACCATCCTGAACCATAGGCTGATTTTCCTTCCTAGGGTTAAGGTTTGAGTTACGCCTGGGGTAAGGGTTCTATTAACCAGAAAGCCCTGAGTTCCAGAACACAGCAGCTGCGAAGGACTACCCAAGAAGAGCGCAAAAGTACCACAACATGCCTGCCTCCACAGCTTTTTCCTTGGGGACATGCCTAATTCCTGGCTGATTTGCCTTTCTCGTCTTAGGGTTGGGGTTCGGCCTAGGGCTAGGATTTTTTTAACTAGGAAGCCCTGAGTTCAAGGCTTGCTGCATCTGCCAAAGGCATCCCAAAGGGAGTGCAGAAGTGCCACAACATGGCTGCTTTCACGGCTTTTCCCTTAGGAAGAACCTTAATACGCGGCTGATTTACCTTCCCAGGGTTACTGTTAGGCTTAGGCTTAGGACTTTTAAAACCAGGAAGCCCTGGGCTCCAGGCACACTGCAGCTGTTAAAGGCATCCCAAAAGGGCCGCAGAAGTGACACAACTTGGCTGCCTCTGCTTCTATTCTCATGAGACCATCCCGAACCATAGGCTGATTTTCCTTCCTAGGGTTAATGTTTGAGTTTCGCCTAGGGTAAGAGGTCTATTAAAGCAGAAAGCCCTGAGTTCCAAGAACACAGCAGCTGCGAAGGACTAGCCAAGAAGAGCGCAAAAGTACCACAACATGCCTGCCTCCACAGCTTTTTCCTTGGGGACATGCCTAATTCCTGGCTGATTTGCCTTTCTCGTCTTAGGGTTGGGGTTCGGCCTAGGGCTAGGATTTTTTTAACTAGGAAGCCCTGAGTTCCAGGCTTACTGCATCTGCCAAAGGCATCCCAAAGGGAGTGCAGAAGTGCCACAACATGGCTGCTTTCACGGCTTTTCCCTTAGGAAGAACCCTAATACGCGGCTGATTTACCTTCCCAGGGTTACTGTTAGGCTTAGGCCTAGGACTTTTAAAACTAGGACGCCCTGGGCTCCAGGCACACTGCAGCTGTTCAAGGCATCCCAAGGGGAGTACTAAAGTACCACAACATGGCAGCTTTCACAGCTTTTTCCTTGGCACCATCCCTATACATAGGCTGATTTATCTGCCTAGGGTTAGGGTTAGGGTTCAGCCTAGGGCTTGGAGTTTTTTAACCAGGAAGCCCTGAGTTCCAGGCTTACTGCATCTGCCAAATGCATCCCAAAGGGAGTGCAAAAGTGCCACAACATGGCTGCTTTCACGGCTTTTCCCTTAGGAAGAACCCTAATACGCGGCTGATTTACCTTCCTAGGGTTACTGTTAGGCTTAGGCCTAGGACTTTTAAAAACAGGAAGCCCTGGGCTCCAGGCACTCTGCAGCTGCGATAGGCATCCCAAGGGGAGCGCAAAAGTGACGCAACTTGGCTGCCACCACTGAAATTTCCATGAGACCATCCTGAAACATAGGCTGATTTTCCTTCCTAGGGTTAAGGTTTGAGTTACGCCTAGGGTAAGGGTTCTATTAACCAGAAAGCCCTGAGTTCCAAGAACACAGCAGCTGCGAAGGACTACCCAAGAAGAGCGAAAAAGTACCACAACATGCCTGCGTCGACAGCTTTTTCCTTGGGGACATGCCTAATTCCTGGCTGATTTGCCTTTCTCGTCTTAGGGTTGGGGTTCGGCCTAGGGCTAGGATCTTTTTAACTAGGAAGCCCTGAGTTCCAGGCTTACTGCATCTGCCAAATGCATCCCAAAGGGAGTGCAGAAGTGCCACAACATGGCTGCTTTCACGGCTTTTCCCTTAGGAAGAACCCTAATACGCGGCTGATTTACCTTCCTAGGGTTACTGTTAGGCTTAGGCCTAGGACTTTTAAAACCAGGAAGCCCTGGGCTCCAGGCACACTGCAGCTGCGAAAGGCATCCCAAGGGGAGCGCAAAAGTTACACAACTTGGCTGCCACCACTGATATTTCCATGAGACCATCCCGAACCATAGGCTGATTTTCCTTCCTAGCGTTAAGGTTTGAGTTACGCCTGGGGTAAGGGTTCTATTAACCAGAAAGCCCTGAGTTCCAAGAACACAGCAGCTGCGAAGGACTAGCCAAGAAGAGCGCAAAAGTACCACAACATGCCTGCCTCCACAGCTTTTTCCTTGGGGACATGCCTAATTCCTGGCTGATTTGCCTTTCTCGTCTTAGGGTTGGGGTTCGGCCTAGGGCTAGGATATTTTTAACTAGGAAGCCCTGAGTTCCAGGCTTACTTCATCTGCCAAAAGCATCCCAAAGGGAGTGCAGAAGTGCCACAACATGGCTGCTTTCACGGCTTTTCCCTTAGGAAGAACCCTAATACCCGGCTGATTTACCTTCCTAGGGTTACTGTTAGGCTTAGGCCTAGGACTTTTAAAACCAGGAAGCCCTGGGCTCCAGGCACATGCAGCTGCGAAAGGCATCCCAAGAGGGCCGCAGAAGTGACACAACTTGGCTGCCTCTTCTTCTATTCTCATGAGACCATCCTGAACCATAGGCTGATTTTCCTTCCGAGGGTTAAGGTTTGAGTTTCGCCTAATGTAAGAGTTCTATTAACCAGAAAGACCTGAGTTCCAAGAACACAGCAGCTGCGAAGGACTAGCCAAGAAGAGCGCAAAAGTACCACAACATGCCTGCCTCCACAGCTTTTTCCTTGGGGACATGCCTAATTCCTGGCTGATTTGCCTTTCTCGTCTTAGGGTTGGGGTTCGGCCTAGGGCTAGGATTTTTTTAACTAGGAAGCCCTGAGTTCCAGGCTTACTTCATCTGCAAAAAGCATCCCAAAGGGAGTGCAAAAGTGCCACAACATGGCTGCTTTCACGGCTTTTCCCTTAGGAAGAACCCTAATACGCGGCTGATTTACCTTCCTAGGGTTACTGTTAGGCTTAGGCCTAGGACTTTTAAAACCAGGAAGCCCTGGGCTCCAGGCACATGCAGCTGCGAAAGGCATCCCAAGAGGGCCGCAGAAGTGACACAACTTGGCTGCCTCTGCTTCTATTCTCATGAGACCACCCTAAACCATAGGCTGATTTTCCTTCCTAGGGTTAAGGTTTGAGTTACGCCTGGGGTAAGGGTTCTATTAACCAGAAAGCCCTGAGTTCCAAGAACACAGCAGCTGCGAAGGACTAGCCGAGAAGAGCGCAAAAGTACCACAACATGCCTGCCTCCACAGCTTTTTCCTTGGGGACATGCCTAATTCCTGGCTGATTTGCCTTTCTCGTCTTAGGGTTGGGGTTCGGCCTAGGGCTAGGATTTTTTTAACTAGGAAGCCCTGAGTTCAAGGCTTGCTGCATCTGCCAAAGGCATCCCAAAGGGAGTGCAAAAGTGCCACAACATGGCTGCTTTCACAGCTTTTCCCTTAGGAAGAACCTTAATACGCGGCTGATTTACCTTCCCAGGGTTACTGTTAGGCTTAGGCCTAGGACTTTTAAAACCAGGAAGCCCTGGGCTCCAGGCACACTGCAGCTGCGAAAGGCATCCCAAGGGGAGCGCAAAAGTGACACAACTTGGCTGCCACCACTGATATTTCCATGAGACCATCCCGAACCATAGGCTGATTTTCCTTCCTAGGGTTAAGGTTTGAGTTACGCCTGGGGTAAGGGTTCTATTAACCAGAAAGCCCTGAGTTCCAAGAACACAGCAGCTGCGAAGGACTAGCCAAGAAGAGCGCAAAAGTACCACAACATGCCTGCCTCCACAGCTTTTTCCTTGGGGACATGCCTAATTCCTGGCTGATTTGCCTTTCTCGTCTTAGGGTTGGGGTTCGGCCTAGGGCTAGGATATTTTTAACTAGGAAGCCCTGAGTTCCAGGCTTACTTCATCTGCAAAAAGCATCCCAAAGGGAGTGCAGAAGTGCCACAACATGGCTGCTTTCACGGCTTTTCCCTTAGGAAGAACCCTAATACGCGGCTGATTTACCTTCCTAGGGTTACTGTTAGGCTTAGGCCTAGGACTTTTAAAACCAGGAAGCCCTGGGCTCCAGGCACATGCAGCTGCGAAAGGCATCCCAAGAGGTCCGCAGAAGTGACACAACTTGGCTGCCTCTGCTGCTATTCTCATGAGACCATCCTGAACCATAGGCTGATTTTCCTTCCTAGGGTTAATGTTTGAGTTACGCCTGGGGTAAGGGTTCTATTAACCAGAAAGCCCTGAGTTCCAAGAACACAGCAGCTGCGAAGGACTAGCCAAGAAGAGCGCAAAAGTACCACAACATGCCTGCCTCCACAGCTTTTTCCTTGGGGACATGCCTAATTCCTGGCTGATTTGCCTTTCTCGTCTTAGGGTTGGGGTTCGGCCTAGGGCTAGGATTTTTTTAACTAGGAAGCCCTGAGTTCCAGGCTTACTGCATCTGCCAAAGGCATCCCAAAGGGAGTGCAGAAGTGCCACAACATGGCTGCTTTCACGGCTTTCCCCTTAGGAAGAACCCTAATACGCGGCTGATTTACCTTCCTAGGGTTACTGTTAGGCTTAGGCCTAGGACTTTTAAAACTAGGACGCCCTGGGCTCCAGGCCCACTGCAGCTGTTCAAGGCATCCCAAGGGGAGTACTAAAGTACCACAACATGGCAGCTTTCACAGCTTTTTCCTTGGCACCATCCCTATACATAGGCTGATTTATCTGCCTAGGGTTAGAGTTCAGCCTAGGGCTTGGAGTTTTTTAACCAGGAAGCCCTGAGTTCCAGGCTTACTTCATCTGCCAAATGCATCCCAAAGGGAGTGCAAAAGTGCCACAACATGGCTGCTTTCACAGCTTTTCCCTTAGGAAGAACCCTAATACGCGGCTGATTTACCTTCCTAGGGTTACTGTTAGGCTTAGGCCTAGGACTTTTAAAAACAGGAAGCCCTGGGCTCCAGGCACTCTGCAGCTGCGAAAGGCATCCCAAGGGGAGCGCAAAAGTGACGCAACTTGGCTGCCACCACTGATATTTCCATGAGACCATCCCGAAACATAGGCTGATTTTCCTTCCTAGGGTTAAGGTTTGAGTTACGCCTGGGGTAAGGGTTCTATTAACCAGAAAGCCCTGAGTTCCAAGAACACAGCAGCTGCGAAGGACTAGCCAAGAAGAGCGCAAAAGTACCACAACATGCCTGCCTCCACAGCTTTTTCCTTGGGGACATGCCTAATTCCTGGCTGATTTGCCTTTCTCGTCTTAGGGTTGGGGTTCGGCCTAGGGCTAGGATATTTTTAACTAGGAAGCCCTGAGTTCCAGGCTTACTTCATCTGCAAAAAGCATCCCAAAGGGAGTGCAGAAGTGCCACAACATGGCTGCTTTCACGGCTTTTCCCTTAGGAAGAACCCTAATACGCGGCTGATTTACCTTCCTAGGGTTACTGTTAGGCTTAGGCCTAGGACTTTTAAAACCAGGAAGCCCTGGGCTCCAGGCACATGCAGCTGCGAAAGGCATCCCAAGAGGTCCGCAGAAGTGACACAACTTGGCTGCCTCTGCTGCTATTCTCATGAGACCATCCTGAACCATAGGCTGATTTTCCTTCCTAGGGTTAAGGTTTGAGTTACGCCTGGGGTAAGGGTTCTATTAACCAGAAAGCCCTGAGTTCCAAGAACACAGCAGCTGCGAAGGACTAGCCAAGAAGAGCGCAAAAGTACCACAACATGCCTGCCTCCACAGCTTTTTCCTTGGGGACATGCCTAATTCCTGGCTGATTTGCCTTTCTCGTCTTAGGGTTGGGGTTCGGCCTAGGGCTAGGATTTTTTTAACTAGGAAGCCCTGAGTTCCAGGCTTACTGCATCTGCCAAAGGCATCCCAAAGGGAGTGCAGAAGTGCCACAACATGGCTGCTTTCACGGCTTTCCCCTTAGGAAGAACCCTAATACGCGGCTGATTTACCTTCCTAGGGTTACTGTTAGGCTTAGGCCTAGGACTTTTAAAACTAGGACGCCCTGGGCTCCAGGCCCACTGCAGCTGTTCAAGGCATCCCAAGGGGAGTACTAAAGTACCACAACATGGCAGCTTTCACAGCTTTTTCCTTGGCACCATCCCTATACATAGGCTGATTTATCTGCCTAGGGTTAGAGTTCAGCCTAGGGCTTGGAGTTTTTTAACTAGGAAGCCCTGAGTTCCAGGCTTACTTCATCTGCCAAATGCATCCCAAAGGGAGTGCAAAAGTGCCACAACATGGCTGCTTTCACAGCTTTTCCCTTAGGAAGAACCCTAATACGCGGCTGATTTACCTTCCTAGGGTTACTGTTAGGCTTAGGCCTAGGACTTTTAAAAACAGGAAGCCCTGGGCTCCAGGCACTCTGCAGCTGCGAAAGGCATCCCAAGGGGAGCGCAAAAGTGACGCAACTTGGCTGCCACCACTGATATTTCCATGAGACCATCCCGAAACATAGGCTGATTTTCCTTCCTAGGGTTAAGGTTTGAGTTACGCCTGGGGTAAGGGTTCTATTAACCAGAAAGCCCTGAGTTCCAAGAACACAGCAGCTGCGAAGGACTAGCCAAGAAGAGCGCAAAAGTACCACAACATGCCTGCCTCCACAGCTTTTTCCTTGGGGACATGCCTAATTCCTGGCTGATTTGCCTTTCTCGTCTTAGGGTTGGGGTTCGGCCTAGGGCTAGGATATTTTTAACTAGGAAGCCCTGAGTTCCAGGCTTACTTCATCTGCAAAAAGCATCCCAAAGGGAGTGCAGAAGTGCCACAACATGGCTGCTTTCACGGCTTTTCCCTTAGGAAGAACCCTAATACGCGGCTGATTTACCTTCCTAGGGTTACTGTTAGGCTTAGGCCTAGGACTTTTAAAACCAGGAAGCCCTGGGCTCCAGGCACATGCAGCTGCGAAAGGCATCCCAAGAGGTCCGCAGAAGTGACACAACTTGGCTGCCTCTGCTGCTATTCTCATGAGACCATCCTGAACCATAGGCTGATTTTCCTTCCTAGGGTTAAGGTTTGAGTTACGCCTGGGGTAAGGGTTCTATTAACCAGAAAGCCCTGAGTTCCAAGAACACAGCAGCTGCGAAGGACTAGCCAAGAAGAGCGCAAAAGTACCACAACATGCCTGCCTCCACAGCTTTTTCCTTGGGGACATGCCTAATTCCTGGCTGATTTGCCTTTCTCGTCTTAGGGTTGGGGTTCGGCCTAGGGCTAGGATTTTTTTAACTAGGAAGCCCTGAGTTCCAGGCTTACTGCATCTGCCAAAGGCATCCCAAAGGGAGTGCAGAAGTGCCACAACATGGCTGCTTTCACGGCTTTCCCCTTAGGAAGAACCCTAATACGCGGCTGATTTACCTTCCTAGGGTTACTGTTAGGCTTAGGCCTAGGACTTTTAAAACTAGGACGCCCTGGGCTCCAGGCCCACTGCAGCTGTTCAAGGCATCCCAAGGGGAGTACTAAAGTACCACAACATGGCAGCTTTCACAGCTTTTTCCTTGGCACCATCCCTATACATAGGCTGATTTATCTGCCTAGGGTTAGAGTTCAGCCTAGGGCTTGGAGTTTTTTAACCAGGAAGCCCTGAGTTCCAGGCTTACTGCATCTGCCAAATGCATCCCAAAGGGAGTGCAAAAGTGCCACAACATGGCTGCTTTCACGGCTTTTCCCTTAGGAAGAACCCTAATACGCGGCTGATTTACCTTCCTAGGGTTACTGTTAGGCTTAGGCCTAGGACTTTTAAAAACAGGAAGCCCTGGGCTCCAGGCACTCTGCAGCTGCGAAAGGCATCCCAAGGGGAGCGCAAAAGTGACGCAACTTGGCTGCCACCACTGATATTTCCATGAGACCATCCCGAACCATAGCCTGATTTTCCTTCCTAGGGTTAAGGTTTGAGTTACGCCTAGGGTAAGGGTTCTATTAACCAGAAAGCCCTGAGTTCCAAGAACACAGCAGCTGCGAAGGACTAGCCAAGAAGAGCGAAAAAGTACCACAACATGCCTGCGTCGACAGCTTTTTCCTTGGGGACATGCCTAATTCCTGGCTGATTTGCCTTTCTCGTCTTAGGGTTGGGGTTCGGCCTAGGGCTAGGATTTTTAAAATCAGGAAGCCCTGAGTTCCAGGCACACTGGAGCTGTGAAAGGCATCCAAAAGGGAGTGCAAAAGTGCCACAACATGGCTGCTTTCACGGCTTTTTCCTTGGCAAGAAGCCTAACACCAGGCTGATTTCCCTTCCCAGGGTTACTGTTAGGCTTAGGCCTAGCGCTAGGATTTTTAAAACTAGGAAGCCCTTAGTTCCAGGCACACTGCAGCTGTTCAAGGCATCCCAAGGGGAGTACAAAAGTGCAACAACATGGCAGCTTTCACAGCTTTTTCCTTGGCACCATCCCTATACCTAGGCTGATTTATCTGCCTAGGGTAAGGGTTAGGGTTCAGCCTAGGGCTTGGAGTTTTTTAACCAGGAAGCCCTGAGTTCCAGGCTTACTGCATCTGCCAAAGGCATCCCAAAGGGAGTGCAAAAGTGCCACAACATGGCTGCTTTTACAGCTTTTCCCTTAGGAAGAACCCTAATACGCGGCTGATTTACCTTCCTAGGGTTACTGTTAGGCTTAGGCCTAGGACTTTTAAAACCAGGAAGCCCTGGGCTCCAGGCACACTGCAGCTGTTAAAGGCATCCCAAGAGGGCCGCAGAAGTGACACAACTTGGCTGCCTCTGCTTCTATTCTCATGAGACCATCCTGAACCATAGGCTGATTTTCCTTCCTAGGGTTAATGTTTGAGTTTCGCCTAGGGTAAGAGTTCTATTAACCAGAAAGCCCTGAGTTCCAAGAACACAGCAGCTGCGAAGGACTACCCAAGAAGAGCGCAAAAGTACCACAACATGCCTGCCTCCACAGCTTTTTCCTTGGGGACATGCCTAATTCCTGGCTGATTTGCCTTTCTCGTCTTAGGGTTGGGGTTCGGCCTAGGGCTACTATTTTTTTAACTAGGAAGCCCTGAGTTCCAGGCTTACTTCATCTGCAAAAAGCATCCCAAAGGGAGTGCAGAAGTTCCACAACATGGCTGCTTTCACGGCTTTTCCCTTAGGAAGAACCCTAATACGCGGCTGATTTACCTTCCTAGGGTTACTGTTAGGCTTAGGCCTAGGACTTTTAAAACCAGGAAGCCCTGGGCTCCAGGCACATGCAGCTGCGAAAGGCATCCCAAGAGGGCCGCAGAAGTGACACAACTTGGCTGCCTCTGCCTCTATTCTCATGAGACCATCCTGAACCATAGGCTGATTTTCCTTCCTAGGGTTAAGGTTTGAGTTACGCCTGGGGTAAGGGTTCTATTAACCAGAAAGCCCTGAGTTCCAGAACACAGCAGCTGCGAAGGACTACCCAAGAAGAGCGCAAAAGTACCACAACATGCCTGCCTCCACAGCTTTTTCCTTGGGGACATGCCTAATTCCTGGCTGATTTGCCTTTCTCGTCTTAGGGTTGGGGTTCGGCCTAGGGCTAGGATTTTTTTAACTAGGAAGCCCTGAGTTCCAGGCTTACTGCATCTGCCAAAGGCATCCCAAAGGGAGTGCAGAAGTGCCACAACATGGCTGCTTTCACGGCTTTTCCCTTAGGAAGAACCCTAATACGCGGCTGATTTACCTTCCTAGGGTTACTGTTAGGCTTAGGCCTAGGACTTTTAAAACTAGGACGCCCTGGGCTCCAGGCACACTGCAGCTGTTCAAGGCATCCCAAGGGGAGTACTAAAGTACCACAACATGGCAGCTTTCACAGCTTTTTCCTTGGCACCATCCCTATACATAGGCTGATTTATCTGCCTAGGGTTAGGGTTAGGGTTCAGCCTAGGGCTTGGAGTTTTTTAACCAGGAAGCCCTGAGTTCCAGGCTTACTGCATCTGCCAAATGCATCCCAAAGGGAGTGCAAAAGTGCCACAACATGGCTGCTTTCACGGCTTTTCCCTCAGGAAGAACCTTAATACGCGGCTGATTTACCTTCCCAGGGTTACTGTTAGGCTTAGGCCTAGGACTTTTAAAACCAGGAAGCCCTGGGCTCCAGGCACATGCAGCTGTTAAAGGCATCCCAAGAGGGCCACAGAAGTGACACAACTTGGCTGCCTCTGCTTCTATTCTCATGAGACCATCCCGAACCATAGGCTGATTTTCCTTCCTAGGGTTAAGGTTTGAGTTATGCCTAGGGTAAGGGTTCTATTAACCAGAAAGCCCTGAGTTCCAAGAACACAGCAGCTGCGAAGGACTACCCAAGAAGAGCGAAAAAGTACCACAACATGCCTGCGTCGACAGCTTTTTCCTTGGGGACATGCCTAATTCCTGGCTGATTTGCCTTTCTCGTCTTAGGGTTGGGGTTCGGCCTAGGGCTAGGATATTTTTAACTAGGAAGCCCTGAGTTCCAGGCTTACTGCATCTGCCAAATGCATCCCAAAGGGAGTGCAGAAGTGCCACAACATGGCTGCTTTCACGGCTTTTCCCTTAGGAAGAACCCTAATACGCGGCTGATTTACCTTCCTAGGGTTACTGTTAGGCTTAGGCCTAGGACTTTTAAAACCAGGAAGCCCTGGGCTCCAGGCACACTGCAGCTGCGAAAGGCATCCCAAGGGGAGCGCAAAAGTTACACAACTTGGCTGCCACCACTGATATTTCCATGAGACCATCCCGAACCATAGGCTGATTTTCCTTCCTAGCGTTAAGGTTTGAGTTACGCCTGGGGTAAGGGTTCTATTAACCAGAAAGCCCTGAGTTCCAAGAACACAGCAGCTGCGAAGGACTAGCCAAGAAGAGCGCAAAAGTACCACAACATGCCTGCCTCCACAGCTTTTTCCCTGGGGACATGCCTAATTCCTGGCTGATTTGCCTTTCTCGTCTTAGGGTTGGGGTTCGGCCTAGGGCTAGGATATTTTTAACTAGGAAGCCCTGAGTTCCAGGCTTACTTCATCTGCCAAAAGCATCCCAAAGGGAGTGCAGAAGTGCCACAACATGGCTGCTTTCACGGCTTTTCCCTTAGGAAGAACCCTAATACCCGGCTGATTTACCTTCCTAGGGTTACTGTTAGGCTTAGGCCTAGGACTTTTAAAACCAGGAAGCCCTGGGCTCCAGGCACACTGCAGCTGCGAAAGGCATCCCAAGAGGGCCGCAGAAGTGACACAACTTGGCTGCCTCTTCTTCTATTCTCATGAGACCATCCTGAACCATAGGCTGATTTTCCTTCCTAGGGTTAAGGTTTGAGTTTCGCCTAAGGTAAGAGTTCTATTAACCAGAAAGACCTGAGTTCCAAGAACACAGCAGCTGCGAAGGACTAGCCAAGAAGAGCGCAAAAGTACCACAACATGCCTGCCTCCACAGCTTTTTCCTTGGGGACATGCCTAATTCCTGGCTGATTTGCCTTTCTCGTCTTAGGGTTGGGGTTCGGCCTAGGGCTAGGATTTTTTTAACTAGGAAGCCCTGAGTTCCAGGCTTACTTCATCTGCAAAAAGCATCCCAAAGGGAGTGCAAAAGTGCCACAACATGGCTGCTTTCACGGCTTTTCCCTTAGGAAGAACCCTAATACGCGGCTGATTTACCTTCCTAGGGTTACTGTTAGGCTTAGGCCTAGGACTTTTAAAACCAGGAAGCCCTGGGCTCCAGGCACATGCAGCTGCGAAAGGCATCCCAAGAGGGCCGCAGAAGTGACACAACTTGGCTGCCTCTGCTTCTATTCTCATGAGACCACCCTAAACCATAGGCTGATTTTCCTTCCTAGGGTTAAGGTTTGAGTTACGCCTGGGGTAAGGGTTCTATTAACCAGAAAGCCCTGAGTTCCAAGAACACAGCAGCTGCGAAGGACTAGCCGAGAAGAGCGCAAAAGTACCACAACATGCCTGCCTCCACAGCTTTTTCCTTGGGGACATGCCTAATTCCTGGCTGATTTGCCTTTCTCGTCTTAGGGTTGGGGTTCGGCCTAGGGCTAGGATTTTTTTAACTAGGAAGCCCTGAGTTCAAGGCTTGCTGCATCTGCCAAAGGCATCCCAAAGGGAGTGCAAAAGTGCCACAACATGGCTGCTTTCACAGCTTTTCCCTTAGGAAGAACCTTAATACGCGGCTGATTTACCTTCCCAGGGTTACTGTTAGGCTTAGGCCTAGGACTTTTAAAACCAGGAAGCCCTGGGCTCCAGGCACACTGCAGCTGCGAAAGGCATCCCAAGGGGAGCGCAAAAGTGACACAACTTGGCTGCCACCACTGATATTTCCATGAGACCATCCCGAACCATAGGCTGATTTTCCTTCCTAGCGTTAAGGTTTGAGTTACGCCTGGGGTAAGGGTTCTATTAACCAGAAAGCCCTGAGTTCCAAGAACACAGCAGCTGCGAAGGACTAGCCAAGAAGAGCGCAAAAGTACCACAACATGCCTGCCTCCACAGCTTTTTCCTTGGGGACATGCCTAATTCCTGGCTGATTTGCCTTTCTCGTCTTAGGGTTGGGGTTCGGCCTAGGGCTAGGATATTTTTAACTAGGAAGCCCTGAGTTCCAGGCTTACTTCATCTGCAAAAAGCATCCCAAAGGGAGTGCAGAAGTGCCACAACATGGCTGCTTTCACGGCTTTTCCCTTAGGAAGAACCCTAATACGCGGCTGATTTACCTTCCTAGGGTTACTGTTAGGCTTAGGCCTAGGACTTTTAAAACCAGGAAGCCCTGGGCTCCAGGCACATGCAGCTGCGAAAGGCATCCCAAGAGGTCCGCAGAAGTGACACAACTTGGCTGCCTCTGCTGCTATTCTCATGAGACCATCCTGAACCATAGGCTGATTTTCCTTCCTAGGGTTAAGGTTTGAGTTACGCCTGGGGTAAGGGTTCTATTAACCAGAAAGCCCTGAGTTCCAAGAACACAGCAGCTGCGAAGGACTAGCCAAGAAGAGCGCAAAAGTACCACAACATGCCTGCCTCCACAGCTTTTTCCTTGGGGACATGCCTAATTCCTGGCTGATTTGCCTTTCTCGTCTTAGGGTTGGGGTTCGGCCTAGGGCTAGGATTTTTTTAACTAGGAAGCCCTGAGTTCCAGGCTTACTGCATCTGCCAAAGGCATCCCAAAGGGAGTGCAGAAGTGCCACAACATGGCTGCTTTCACGGCTTTCCCCTTAGGAAGAACCCTAATACGCGGCTGATTTACCTTCCTAGGGTTACTGTTAGGCTTAGGCCTAGGACTTTTAAAACTAGGACGCCCTGGGCTCCAGGCACACTGCAGCTGTTCAAGGCATCCCAAGGGGAGTACTAAAGTACCACAACATGGCAGCTTTCACAGCTTTTTCCTTGGCACCATCCCTATACATAGGCTGATTTATCTGCCTAGGGTTAGAGTTCAGCCTAGGGCTTGGAGTTTTTTAACCAGGAAGCCCTGAGTTCCAGGCTTACTGCATCTGCCAAAAGCATCCAAAAGGGAGTGCAAAAGTGCCACAACATGGCTGCTTTCACAGCTTTTCCCTTAGGAAGAACCCTAATACGCGGCTGATTTACCTTCCTAGGGTTACTGTTAGGCTTAGGCCTAGGACTTTTAAAACCAGGAAGCCCTGGGCTCCAGGCACTCTGCAGCTGCGAAAGGCATCCCAAGGGGAGCGCAAAAGTGACGCAACTTGGCTGCCACCACTGATATTTCCATGAGACCATCCCGAACCATAGCCTGATTTTCCTTCCTAGGGTTAAGGTTTGAGTTACGCCTAGGGTAAGGGTTCTATTAACCAGAAAGCCCTGAGTTCCAAGAACACAGCAGCTGCGAAGGACTAGCCAAGAAGAGCGAAAAAGTACCACAACATGCCTGCGTCGACAGCTTTTTCCTTGGGGACATGCCTAATTCCTGGCTGATTTGCCTTTCTCGTCTTAGGGTTGGGGTTCGGCCTAGGGCTAGGATTTTTAAAATCAGGAAGCCCTGAGTTCCAGGCACACTGGAGCTGTGAAAGGCATCCAAAAGGGAGTGCAAAAGTGCCACAACATGGCTGCTTTCACGGCTTTTTCCTTGGCAAGAAGCCTAACACCAGGCTGATTTCCCTTCCCAGGGTTACTGTTAGGCTTAGGCCTAGGGCTAGGATTTTTAAAACTAGGAAGCCCTTAGTTCCAGGCACACTGCAGCTGTTCAAGGCATCCCAAGGGGAGTACAAAAGTGCAACAACATGGCAGCTTTCACAGCTTTTTCCTTGGCACCATCCCTATACCTAGGCTGATTTATCTGCCTAGGGTAAGGGTTAGGGTTCAGCCTAGGGCTTGGAGTTTTTTAACCAGGAAGCCCTGAGTTCCAGGCTTACTGCATCTGCCAAAGGCATCCCAAAGGGAGTGCAAAAGTGCCACAACATGGCTGCTTTTACAGCTTTTCCCTTAGGAAGAACCCTAATACGCGGCTGATTTACCTTCCTAGGGTTACTGTTAGGCTTAGGCCTAGGACTTTTAAAACCAGGAAGCCCTGGGCTCCAGGCACACTGCAGCTGTTAAAGGCATCCCAAGAGGGCCGCAGAAGTGACACAACTTGGCTGCCTCTGCTTCTATTCTCATGAGACCATCCTGAACCATAGGCTGATTTTCCTTCCTAGGGTTAATGTTTGAGTTTCGCCTAGGGTAAGAGTTCTATTAACCAGAAAGCCCTGAGTTCCAAGAACACAGCAGCTGCGAAGGACTACCCAAGAAGAGCGCAAAAGTACCACAACATGCCTGCCTCCACAGCTTTTTCCTTGGGGACATGCCTAATTCCTGGCTGATTTGCCTTTCTCGTCTTAGGGTTGGGGTTCGGCCTAGGGCTACTATTTTTTTAACTAGGAAGCCCTGAGTTCCAGGCTTACTTCATCTGCAAAAAGCATCCCAAAGGGAGTGCAGAAGTTCCACAACATGGCTGCTTTCACGGCTTTTCCCTTAGGAAGAACGCTAATACGCGGCTGATTTACCTTCCTAGGGTTACTGTTAGGCTTAGGCCTAGGACTTTTAAAACCAGGAAGCCCTGGGCTCCAGGCACATGCAGCTGCGAAAGGCATCCCAAGAGGGCCGCAGAAGTGACACAACTTGGCTGCCTCTGCCTCTATTCTCATGAGACCATCCTGAACCATAGGCTGATTTTCCTTCCTAGGGTTAAGGTTTGAGTTACGCCTGGGGTAAGGGTTCTATTAACCAGAAAGCCCTGAGTTCCAGAACACAGCAGCTGCGAAGGACTACCCAAGAAGAGCGCAAAAGTACCACAACATGCCTGCCTCCACAGCTTTTTCCTTGGGGACATGCCTAATTCCTGGCTGATTTGCCTTTCTCGTCTTAGGGTTGGGGTTCGGCCTAGGGCTAGGATTTTTTTAACTAGGAAGCCCTGAGTTCAAGGCTTGCTGCATCTGCCAAAGGCATCCCAAAGGGAGTGCAGAAGTGCCACAACATGGCTGCTTTCACGGCTTTTCCCTTAGGAAGAACCTTAATACGCGGCTGATTTACCTTCCCAGGGTTACTGTTAGGCTTAGGCTTAGGACTTTTAAAACCAGGAAGCCCTGGGCTCCAGGCACACTGCAGCTGTTAAAGGCATCCCAAAAGGGCCGCAGAAGTGACACAACTTGGCTGCCTCTGCTTCTATTCTCATGAGACCATCCCGAACCATAGGCTGATTTTCCTTCCTAGGGTTAATGTTTGAGTTTCGCCTAGGGTAAGAGGTCTATTAAAGCAGAAAGACCTGAGTTCCAAGAACACAGCAGCTGCGAAGGACTAGCCAAGAAGAGCGCAAAAGTACCACAACATGCCTGCCTCCACAGCTTTTTCCTTGGGGACATGCCTAATTCCTGGCTGATTTGCCTTTCTCGTCTTAGGGTTGGGGTTCGGCCTAGGGCTAGGATTTTTTTAACTAGGAAGCCCTGAGTTCCAGGCTTACTGCATCTGCCAAAGGCATCCCAAAGGGAGTGCAGAAGTGCCACAACATGGCTGCTTTCACGGCTTTTCCCTTAGGAAGAACCCTAATACGCGGCTGATTTACCTTCCCAGGGTTACTGTTAGGCTTAGGCCTAGGACTTTTAAAACTAGGACGCCCTGGGCTCCAGGCACACTGCAGCTGTTCAAGGCATCCCAAGGGGAGTACTAAAGTACCACAACATGGCAGCTTTCACAGCTTTTTCCTTGGCACCATCCCTATACATAGGCTGATTTATCTGCCTAGGGTTAGGGTTAGGGTTCAGCCTAGGGCTTGGAGTTTTTTAACCAGGAAGCCCTGAGTTCCAGGCTTACTGCATCTGCCAAATGCATCCCAAAGGGAGTGCAAAAGTGCCACAACATGGCTGCTTTCACGGCTTTTCCCTTAGGAAGAACCCTAATACGCGGCTGATTTACCTTCCTAGGGTTACTGTTAGGCTTAGGCCTAGGACTTTTAAAAACAGGAAGCCCTGGGCTCCAGGCACTCTGCAGCTGCGATAGGCATCCCAAGGGGAGCGCAAAAGTGACGCAACTTGGCTGCCACCACTGATATTTCCATGAGACCATCCTGAAACATAGGCTGATTTTCCTTCCTAGGGTTAAGGTTTGAGTTACGCCTAGGGTAAGGGTTCTATTAACCAGAAAGCCCTGAGTTCCAAGAACACAGCAGCTGCGAAGGACTACCCAAGAAGAGCGAAAAAGTACCACAACATGCCTGCGTCGACAGCTTTTTCCTTGGGGACATGCCTAATTCCTGGCTGATTTGCCTTTCTCGTCTTAGGGTTGGGGTTCGGCCTAGGGCTAGGATCTTTTTAACTAGGAAACCCTGAGTTCCAGGCTTACTGCATCTGCCAAATGCATCCCAAAGGGAGTGCAGAAGTGCCACAACATGGCTGCTTTCACGGCTTTTCCCTTAGGAAGAACCCTAATACGCGGCTGATTTACCTTCCTAGGGTTACTGTTAGGCTTAGGCCTAGGACTTTTAAAACCAGGAAGCCCTGGGCTCCAGGCACATGCAGCTGCGAAAGGCATCCCAAGAGGGCCGCAGAAGTGACACAACTTGGCTGCCTCTTCTTCTATTCTCATGAGACCATCCTGAACCATAGGCTGATTTTCCTTCCGAGGGTTAAGGTTTGAGTTTCGCCTAATGTAAGAGTTCTATTAACCAGAAAGACCTGAGTTCCAAGAACACAGCAGCTGCGAAGGACTACCCAAGAAGAGCGCAAAAGTACCACAACATGCCTGCCTCCACAGCTTTTTCCTTGGGGACATGCCTAATTCCTGGCTGATTTGCCTTTCTCGTCTTAGGGTTGGGGTTCGGCCTAGGGCTAGGATTTTTTTAACTAGGAAGCCCTGAGTTCCAGGCTTACTTCATCTGCAAAAAGCATCCCAAAGGGAGTGCAAAAGTGCCACAACATGGCTGCTTTCACGGCTTTTCCCTTAGGAAGAACCCTAATACGCGGCTGATTTACCTTCCTAGGGTTACTGTTAGGCTTAGGCCTAGGACTTTTAAAACCAGGAAGCCCTGGGCTCCAGGCACATGCAGCTGCGAAAGGCATCCCAAGAGGGCCGCAGAAGTGACACAACTTGGCTGCCTCTGCTTCTATTCTCATGAGACCACCCTAAACCATAGGCTGATTTTCCTTCCTAGGGTTAAGGTTTGAGTTACGCCTGGGGTAAGGGTTCTATTAACCAGAAAGCCCTGAGTTCCAAGAACACAGCAGCTGCGAAGGACTAGCCGAGAAGAGCGCAAAAGTACCACAACATGCCTGCCTCCACAGCTTTTTCCTTGGGGACATGCCTAATTCCTGGCTGATTTGCCTTTCTCGTCTTAGGGTTGGGGTTCGGCCTAGGGATAGGATTTTTTTAACTAGGAAGCCCTGAGTTCCAGGCTTACTGCATCTGCCAAAGGCATCCCAAAGGGAGTGCAGAAGTGCCACAACATGGCTGCTTTCACGGCTTTCCCCTTAGGAAGAACCCTAATACGCGGCTGATTTACCTTCCTAGGGTTACTGTTAGGCTTAGGCCTAGGACTTTTAAAACTAGGACGCCCTGGGCTCCAGGCCCACTGCAGCTGTTCAAGGCATCCCAAGGGGAGTACTAAAGTACCACAACATGGCAGCTTTCACAGCTTTTTCCTTGGCACCATCCCTATACATAGGCTGATTTATCTGCCTAGGGTTAGAGTTCAGCCTAGGGCTTGGAGTTTTTTAACCAGGAAGCCCTGAGTTCCAGGCTTACTGCATCTGCCAAATGCATCCCAAAGGGAGTGCAAAAGTGCCACAACATGGCTGCTTTCACAGCTTTTCCCTTAGGAAGAACCCTAATACGCGGCTGATTTACCTTCCTAGGGTTACTGTTAGGCTTAGGCCTAGGACTTTTAAAAACAGGAAGCCCTGGGCTCCAGGCACTCTGCAGCTGCGAAAGGCATCCCAAGGGGAGCGCAAAAGTGACGCAACTTGGCTGCCACCACTGATATTTCCATGAGACCATCCCGAAACATAGGCTGATTTTCCTTCCTAGGGTTAAGGTTTGAGTTACGCCTGGGGTAAGGGTTCTATTAACCAGAAAGCCCTGAGTTCCAAGAACACAGCAGCTGCGAAGGACTAGCCAAGAAGAGCACAAAAGTACCACAACATGCCTGCCTCCACAGCTTTTTCCTTGGGGACATGCCTAATTCCTGGCTGATTTGCCTTTCTCGTCTTAGGGTTGGGGTTCGGCCTAGGGCTAGGATATTTTTAACTAGGAAGCCCTGAGTTCCAGGCTTACTTCATCTGCAAAAAGCATCCCAAAGGGAGTGCAGAAGTGCCACAACATGGCTGCTTTCACGGCTTTTCCCTTAGGAAGAACCCTAATACGCGGCTGATTTACCTTCCTAGGGTTACTGTTAGGCTTAGGCCTAGGACTTTTAAAACCAGGAAGCCCTGGGCTCCAGGCACATGCAGCTGCGAAAGGCATCCCAAGAGGTCCGCAGAAGTGACACAACTTGGCTGCCTCTGCTGCTATTCTCATGAGACCATCCTGAACCATAGGCTGATTTTCCTTCCTAGGGTTAAGGTTTGAGTTACGCCTGGGGTAAGGGTTCTATTAACCAGAAAGCCCTGAGTTCCAAGAACACAGCAGCTGCGAAGGACTAGCCAAGAAGAGCGCAAAAGTACCACAACATGCCTGCCTCCACAGCTTTTTCCTTGGGGACATGCCTAATTCCTGGCTGATTTGCCTTTCTCGTCTTAGGGTTGGGGTTCGGCCTAGGGCTAGGATTTTTTTAACTAGGAAGCCCTGAGTTCCAGGCTTACTGCATCTGCCAAAGGCATCCCAAAGGGAGTGCAGAAGTGCCACAACATGGCTGCTTTCACGGCTTTCCCCTTAGGAAGAACCCTAATACGCGGCTGATTTACCTTCCTAGGGTTACTGTTAGGCTTAGGCCTAGGACTTTTAAAACTAGGACGCCCTGGGCTCCAGGCCCACTGCAGCTGTTCAAGGCATCCCAAGGGGAGTACTAAAGTACCACAACATGGCAGCTTTCACAGCTTTTTCCTTGGCACCATCCCTATACATAGGCTGATTTATCTGCCTAGGGTTAGAGTTCAGCCTAGGGCTTGGAGTTTTTTAACCAGGAAGCCCTGAGTTCCAGGCTTACTGCATCTGCCAAATGCATCCCAAAGGGAGTGCAAAAGTGCCACAACATGGCTGCTTTCACAGCTTTTCCCTTAGGAAGAACCCTAATACGCGGCTGATTTACCTTCCTAGGGTTACTGTTAGGCTTAGGCCTAGGACTTTTAAAAACAGGAAGCCCTGGGCTCCAGGCACTCTGCAGCTGCGAAAGGCATCCCAAGGGGAGCGCAAAAGTGACGCAACTTGGCTGCCACCACTGATATTTCCATGAGACCATCCCGAAACATAGGCTGATTTTCCTTCCTAGGGTTAAGGTTTGAGTTACGCCTAGGGTAAGGGTTCTATTAACCAGAAAGCCCTGAGTTCCAAGAACACAGCAGCTGCGAAGGACTACCCAAGAAGAGCGAAAAAGTACCACAACATGCCTGCGTCGACAGCTTTTTCCTTGGGGACATGCCTAATTCCTGGCTGATTTGCCTTTCTCGTCTTAGGGTTGGGGTTCGGCCTAGGGCTAGGATTTTTAAAATCAGGAAGCCCTGAGTTCCAGGCACACTGGAGCTGTGAAAGGCATCCAAAAGGGAGTGCAAAAGTGCCACAACATGGCTGCTTTCACGGCTTTTTCCTTGGCAAGAAGCCTAACACCAGGCTGATTTCCCTTCCCAGGGTTACTGTTAGGCTTAGGCCTAGCGCTAGGATTTTTAAAACTAGGAAGCCCTTAGTTCCAGGCACACTGCAGCTGTTCAAGGCATCCCAAGGGGAGTACAAAAGTGCAACAACATGGCAGCTTTCACAGCTTTTTCCTTGGCACCATCCCTATACCTAGGCTGATTTATCTGCCTAGGGTAAGGGTTAGGGTTCAGCCTAGGGCTTGGAGTTTTTTAACCAGGAAGCCCTGAGTTCCAGGCTTACTGCATCTGCCAAAGGCATCCCAAAGGGAGTGCAAAAGTGCCACAACATGGCTGCTTTTACAGCTTTTCCCTTAGGAAGAACCCTAATACGCGGCTGATTTACCTTCCTAGGGTTACTGTTAGGCTTAGGCCTAGGACTTTTAAAACCAGGAAGCCCTGGGCTCCAGGCACACTGCAGCTGTTAAAGGCATCCCAAGAGGGCCGCAGAAGTGACACAACTTGGCTGCCTCTGCTTCTATTCTCATGAGACCATCCTGAACCATAGGCTGATTTTCCTTCCTAGGGTTAATGTTTGAGTTTCGCCTAGGGTAAGAGTTCTATTAACCAGAAAGCCCTGAGTTCCAAGAACACAGCAGCTGCGAAGGACTACCCAAGAAGAGCGCAAAAGTACCACAACATGCCTGCCTCCACAGCTTTTTCCTTGGGGACATGCCTAATTCCTGGCTGATTTGCCTTTCTCGTCTTAGGGTTGGGGTTCGGCCTAGGGCTACTATTTTTTTAACTAGGAAGCCCTGAGTTCCAGGCTTACTTCATCTGCAAAAAGCATCCCAAAGGGAGTGCAGAAGTTCCACAACATGGCTGCTTTCACGGCTTTTCCCTTAGGAAGAACCCTAATACGCGGCTGATTTACCTTCCTAGGGTTACTGTTAGGCTTAGGCCTAGGACTTTTAAAACCAGGAAGCCCTGGGCTCCAGGCACATGCAGCTGCGAAAGGCATCCCAAGAGGGCCGCAGAAGTGACACAACTTGGCTGCCTCTGCCTCTATTCTCATGAGACCATCCTGAACCATAGGCTGATTTTCCTTCCTAGGGTTAAGGTTTGAGTTACGCCTGGGGTAAGGGTTCTATTAACCAGAAAGCCCTGAGTTCCAGAACACAGCAGCTGCGAAGGACTACCCAAGAAGAGCGCAAAAGTACCACAACATGCCTGCCTCCACAGCTTTTTCCTTGGGGACATGCCTAATTCCTGGCTGATTTGCCTTTCTCGTCTTAGGGTTGGGGTTCGGCCTAGGGCTAGGATTTTTTTAACTAGGAAGCCCTGAGTTCCAGGCTTACTGCATCTGCCAAAGGCATCCCAAAGGGAGTGCAGAAGTGCCACAACATGGCTGCTTTCACGGCTTTTCCCTTAGGAAGAACCCTAATACGCGGCTGATTTACCTTCCTAGGGTTACTGTTAGGCTTAGGCCTAGGACTTTTAAAACTAGGACGCCCTGGGCTCCAGGCACACTGCAGCTGTTCAAGGCATCCCAAGGGGAGTACTAAAGTACCACAACATGGCAGCTTTCACAGCTTTTTCCTTGGCACCATCCCTATACATAGGCTGATTTATCTGCCTAGGGTTAGGGTTAGGGTTCAGCCTAGGGCTTGGAGTTTTTTAACCAGGAAGCCCTGAGTTCCAGGCTTACTGCATCTGCCAAATGCATCCCAAAGGGAGTGCAAAAGTGCCACAACATGGCTGCTTTCACGGCTTTTCCCTCAGGAAGAACCTTAATACGCGGCTGATTTACCTTCCCAGGGTTACTGTTAGGCTTAGGCCTAGGACTTTTAAAACCAGGAAGCCCTGGGCTCCAGGCACATGCAGCTGTTAAAGGCATCCCAAGAGGGCCACAGAAGTGACACAACTTGGCTGCCTCTGCTTCTATTCTCATGAGACCATCCCGAATCATAGGCTGATTTTCCTTCCTAGGGTTAAGGTTTGAGTTATGCCTAGGGTAAGGGTTCTATTAACCAGAAAGCCCTGAGTTCCAAGAACACAGCAGCTGCGAAGGACTACCCAAGAAGAGCGAAAAAGTACCACAACATGCCTGCGTCGACAGCTTTTTCCTTGGGGACATGCCTAATTCCTGGCTGATTTGCCTTTCTCGTCTTAGGGTTGGGGTTCGGCCTAGGGCTAGGATATTTTTAACTAGGAAGCCCTGAGTTCCAGGCTTACTGCATCTGCCAAATGCATCCCAAAGGGAGTGCAGAAGTGCCACAACATGGCTGCTTTCACGGCTTTTCCCTTAGGAAGAACCCTAATACGCGGCGGATTTACCTTCCTAGGGTTACTGTTAGGCTTAGGCCTAGGACTTTTAAAACCAGGAAGCCCTGGGCTCCAGGCACACTGCAGCTGCGAAAGGCATCCCAAGGGGAGCGCAAAAGTTACACAACTTGGCTGCCACCACTGATATTTCCATGAGACCATCCCGAACCATAGGCTGATTTTCCTTCCTAGCGTTAAGGTTTGAGTTACGCCTGGGGTAAGGGTTCTATTAACCAGAAAGCCCTGAGTTCCAAGAACACAGCAGCTGCGAAGGACTAGCCAAGAAGAGCGCAAAAGTACCACAACATGCCTGCCTCCACAGCTTTTTCCCTGGGGACATGCCTAATTCCTGGCTGATTTGCCTTTCTCGTCTTAGGGTTGGGGTTCGGCCTAGGGCTAGGATATTTTTAACTAGGAAGCCCTGAGTTCCAGGCTTACTTCATCTGCCAAAAGCATCCCAAAGGGAGTGCAGAAGTGCCACAACATGGCTGCTTTCACGGCTTTTCCCTTAGGAAGAACCCTAATACCCGGCTGATTTACCTTCCTAGGGTTACTGTTAGGCTTAGGCCTAGGACTTTTAAAACCAGGAAGCCCTGGGCTCCAGGCACACTGCAGCTGCGAAAGGCATCCCAAGAGGGCCGCAGAAGTGACACAACTTGGCTGCCTCTTCTTCTATTCTCATGAGACCATCCTGAACCATAGGCTGATTTTCCTTCCTAGGGTTAAGGTTTGAGTTTCGCCTAAGGTAAGAGTTCTATTAACCAGAAAGACCTGAGTTCCAAGAACACAGCAGCTGCGAAGGACTAGCCAAGAAGAGCGCAAAAGTACCACAACATGCCTGCCTCCACAGCTTTTTCCTTGGGGACATGCCTAATTCCTGGCTGATTTGCCTTTCTCGTCTTAGGGTTGGGGTTCGGCCTAGGGCTAGGATTTTTTTAACTAGGAAGCCCTGAGTTCCAGGCTTACTTCATCTGCAAAAAGCATCCCAAAGGGAGTGCAAAAGTGCCACAACATGGCTGCTTTCACGGCTTTTCCCTTAGGAAGAACCCTAATACGCGGCTGATTTACCTTCCTAGGGTTACTGTTAGGCTTAGGCCTAGGACTTTTAAAACCAGGAAGCCCTGGGCTCCAGGCACATGCAGCTGCGAAAGGCATCCCAAGAGGGCCGCAGAAGTGACACAACTTGGCTGCCTCTGCTTCTATTCTCATGAGACCACCCTAAACCATAGGCTGATTTTCCTTCCTAGGGTTAAGGTTTGAGTTACGCCTGGGGTAAGGGTTCTATTAACCAGAAAGCCCTGAGTTCCAAGAACACAGCAGCTGCGAAGGACTAGCCGAGAAGAGCGCAAAAGTACCACAACATGCCTGCCTCCACAGCTTTTTCCTTGGGGACATGCCTAATTCCTGGCTGATTTGCCTTTCTCGTCTTAGGGTTGGGGTTCGGCCTAGGGCTAGGATTTTTTTAACTAGGAAGCCCTGAGTTCAAGGCTTGCTGCATCTGCCAAAGGCATCCCAAAGGGAGTGCAAAAGTGCCACAACATGGCTGCTTTCACAGCTTTTCCCTTAGGAAGAACCTTAATACGCGGCTGATTTACCTTCCCAGGGTTACTGTTAGGCTTAGGCCTAGGACTTTTAAAACCAGGAAGCCCTGGGCTCCAGGCACACTGCAGCTGCGAAAGGCATCCCAAGGGGAGCGCAAAAGTGACACAACTTGGCTGCCACCACTGATATTTCCATGAGACCATCCCGAACCATAGGCTGATTTTCCTTCCTAGCGTTAAGGTTTGAGTTACGCCTGGGGTAAGGGTTCTATTAACCAGAAAGCCCTGAGTTCCAAGAACACAGCAGCTGCGAAGGACTAGCCAAGAAGAGCGCAAAAGTACCACAACATGCCTGCCTCCACAGCTTTTTCCTTGGGGACATGCCTAATTCCTGGCTGATTTGCCTTTCTCGTCTTAGGGTTGGGGTTCGGCCTAGGGCTAGGATATTTTTAACTAGGAAGCCCTGAGTTCCAGGCTTACTTCATCTGCAAAAAGCATCCCAAAGGGAGTGCAGAAGTGCCACAACATGGCTGCTTTCACGGCTTTTCCCTTAGGAAGAACCCTAATACGCGGCTGATTTACCTTCCTAGGGTTACTGTTAGGCTTAGGCCTAGGACTTTTAAAACCAGGAAGCCCTGGGCTCCAGGCACATGCAGCTGCGAAAGGCATCCCAAGAGGTCCGCAGAAGTGACACAACTTGGCTGCCTCTGCTGCTATTCTCATGAGACCATCCTGAACCATAGGCTGATTTTCCTTCCTAGGGTTAAGGTTTGAGTTACGCCTGGGGTAAGGGTTCTATTAACCAGAAAGCCCTGAGTTCCAAGAACACAGCAGCTGCGAAGGACTAGCCAAGAAGAGCGCAAAAGTACCACAACATGCCTGCCTCCACAGCTTTTTCCTTGGGGACATGCCTAATTCCTGGCTGATTTGCCTTTCTCGTCTTAGGGTTGGGGTTCGGCCTAGGGCTAGGATTTTTTTAACTAGGAAGCCCTGAGTTCCAGGCTTACTGCATCTGCCAAAGGCATCCCAAAGGGAGTGCAGAAGTGCCACAACATGGCTGCTTTCACGGCTTTCCCCTTAGGAAGAACCCTAATACGCGGCTGATTTACCTTCCTAGGGTTACTGTTAGGCTTAGGCCTAGGACTTTTAAAACTAGGACGCCCTGGGCTCCAGGCACACTGCAGCTGTTCAAGGCATCCCAAGGGGAGTACTAAAGTACCACAACATGGCAGCTTTCACAGCTTTTTCCTTGGCACCATCCCTATACATAGGCTGATTTATCTGCCTAGGGTTAGAGTTCAGCCTAGGGCTTGGAGTTTTTTAACCAGGAAGCCCTGAGTTCCAGGCTTACTGCATCTGCCAAATGCATCCCAAAGGGAGTGCAAAAGTGCCACAACATGGCTGCTTTCACAGCTTTTCCCTTAGGAAGAACCCTAATACGCGGCTGATTTACCTTCCTAGGGTTACTGTTAGGCTTAGGCCTAGGACTTTTAAAAACAGGAAGCCCTGGGCTCCAGGCACTCTGCAGCTGCGAAAGGCATCCCAAGGGGAGCGCAAAAGTGACGCAACTTGGCTGCCACCACTGATATTTCCATGAGACCATCCCGAACCATAGCCTGATTTTCCTTCCTAGGGTTAAGGTTTGAGTTACGCCTAGGGTAAGGGTTCTATTAACCAGAAAGCCCTGAGTTCCAAGAACACAGCAGCTGCGAAGGACTAGCCAAGAAGAGCGAAAAAGTACCACAACATGCCTGCGTCGACAGCTTTTTCCTTGGGGACATGCCTAATTCCTGGCTGATTTGCCTTTCTCGTCTTAGGGTTGGGGTTCGGCCTAGGGCTAGGATTTTTAAAATCAGGAAGCCCTGAGTTCCAGGCACACTGGAGCTGTGAAAGGCATCCAAAAGGGAGTGCAAAAGTGCCACAACATGGCTGCTTTCACGGCTTTTTCCTTGGCAAGAAGCCTAACACCAGGCTGATTTCCCTTCCCAGGGTTACTGTTAGGCTTAGGCCTAGGGCTAGGATTTTTAAAACTAGGAAGCCCTTAGTTCCAGGCACACTGCAGCTGTTCAAGGCATCCCAAGGGGAGTACAAAAGTGCAACAACATGGCAGCTTTCACAGCTTTTTCCTTGGCACCATCCCTATACCTAGGCTGATTTATCTGCCTAGGGTAAGGGTTAGGGTTCAGCCTAGGGCTTGGAGTTTTTTAACCAGGAAGCCCTGAGTTCCAGGCTTACTGCATCTGCCAAAGGCATCCCAAAGGGAGTGCAAAAGTGCCACAACATGGCTGCTTTTACAGCTTTTCCCTTAGGAAGAACCCTAATACGCGGCTGATTTACCTTCCTAGGGTTACTGTTAGGCTTAGGCCTAGGACTTTTAAAACCAGGAAGCCCTGGGCTCCAGGCACACTGCAGCTGTTAAAGGCATCCCAAGAGGGCCGCAGAAGTGACACAACTTGGCTGCCTCTGCTTCTATTCTCATGAGACCATCCTGAACCATAGGCTGATTTTCCTTCCTAGGGTTAATGTTTGAGTTTCGCCTAGGGTAAGAGTTCTATTAACCAGAAAGCCCTGAGTTCCAAGAACACAGCAGCTGCGAAGGACTACCCAAGAAGAGCGCAAAAGTACCACAACATGCCTGCCTCCACAGCTTTTTCCTTGGGGACATGCCTAATTCCTGGCTGATTTGCCTTTCTCGTCTTAGGGTTGGGGTTCGGCCTAGGGCTACTATTTTTTTAACTAGGAAGCCCTGAGTTCCAGGCTTACTTCATCTGCAAAAAGCATCCCAAAGGGAGTGCAGAAGTTCCACAACATGGCTGCTTTCACGGCTTTTCCCTTAGGAAGAACGCTAATACGCGGCTGATTTACCTTCCTAGGGTTACTGTTAGGCTTAGGCCTAGGACTTTTAAAACCAGGAAGCCCTGGGCTCCAGGCACATGCAGCTGCGAAAGGCATCCCAAGAGGGCCGCAGAAGTGACACAACTTGGCTGCCTCTGCCTCTATTCTCATGAGACCATCCTGAACCATAGGCTGATTTTCCTTCCTAGGGTTAAGGTTTGAGTTACGCCTGGGGTAAGGGTTCTATTAACCAGAAAGCCCTGAGTTCCAGAACACAGCAGCTGCGAAGGACTACCCAAGAAGAGCGCAAAAGTACCACAACATGCCTGCCTCCACAGCTTTTTCCTTGGGGACATGCCTAATTCCTGGCTGATTTGCCTTTCTCGTCTTAGGGTTGGGGTTCGGCCTAGGGCTAGGATTTTTTTAACTAGGAAGCCCTGAGTTCAAGGCTTGCTGCATCTGCCAAAGGCATCCCAAAGGGAGTGCAGAAGTGCCACAACATGGCTGCTTTCACGGCTTTTCCCTTAGGAAGAACCTTAATACGCGGCTGATTTACCTTCCCAGGGTTACTGTTAGGCTTAGGCTTAGGACTTTTAAAACCAGGAAGCCCTGGGCTCCAGGCACACTGCAGCTGTTAAAGGCATCCCAAAAGGGCCGCAGAAGTGACACAACTTGGCTGCCTCTGCTTCTATTCTCATGAGACCATCCCGAACCATAGGCTGATTTTCCTTCCTAGGGTTAATGTTTGAGTTTCGCCTAGGGTAAGAGGTCTATTAAAGCAGAAAGACCTGAGTTCCAAGAACACAGCAGCTGCGAAGGACTAGCCAAGAAGAGCGCAAAAGTACCACAACATGCCTGCCTCCACAGCTTTTTCCTTGGGGACATGCCTAATTCCTGGCTGATTTGCCTTTCTCGTCTTAGGGTTGGGGTTCGGCCTAGGGCTAGGATTTTTTTAACTAGGAAGCCCTGAGTTCCAGGCTTACTGCATCTGCCAAAGGCATCCCAAAGGGAGTGCAGAAGTGCCACAACATGGCTGCTTTCACGGCTTTTCCCTTAGGAAGAACCCTAATACGCGGCTGATTTACCTTCCCAGGGTTACTGTTAGGCTTAGGCCTAGGACTTTTAAAACTAGGACGCCCTGGGCTCCAGGCCCACTGCAGCTGTTCAAGGCATCCCAAGGGGAGTACTAAAGTACCACAACATGGCAGCTTTCACAGCTTTTTCCTTGGCACCATCCCTATACATAGGCTGATTTATCTGCCTAGGGTTAGGGTTAGGGTTCAGCCTAGGGCTTGGAGTTTTTTAACCAGGAAGCCCTGAGTTCCAGGCTTACTGCATCTGCCAAATGCATCCCAAAGGGAGTGCAAAAGTGCCACAACATGGCTGCTTTCACGGCTTTTCCCTTAGGAAGAACCCTAATACGCGGCTGATTTACCTTCCTAGGGTTACTGTTAGGCTTAGGCCTAGGACTTTTAAAAACAGGAAGCCCTGGGCTCCAGGCACTCTGCAGCTGCGATAGGCATCCCAAGGGGAGCGCAAAAGTGACGCAACTTGGCTGCCACCACTGATATTTCCATGAGACCATCCTGAAACATAGGCTGATTTTCCTTCCTAGGGTTAAGGTTTGAGTTACGCCTAGGGTAAGGGTTCTATTAACCAGAAAGCCCTGAGTTCCAAGAACACAGCAGCTGCGAAGGACTACCCAAGAAGAGCGAAAAAGTACCACAACATGCCTGCGTCGACAGCTTTTTCCTTGGGGACATGCCTAATTCCTGGCTGATTTGCCTTTCTCGTCTTAGGGTTGGGGTTCGGCCTAGGGCTAGGATCTTTTTAACTAGGAAACCCTGAGTTCCAGGCTTACTGCATCTGCCAAATGCATCCCAAAGGGAGTGCAGAAGTGCCACAACATGGCTGCTTTCACGGCTTTTCCCTTAGGAAGAACCCTAATACGCGGCTGATTTACCTTCCTAGGGTTACTGTTAGGCTTAGGCCTAGGACTTTTAAAACCAGGAAGCCCTGGGCTCCAGGCACATGCAGCTGCGAAAGGCATCCCAAGAGGGCCGCAGAAGTGACACAACTTGGCTGCCTCTTCTTCTATTCTCATGAGACCATCCTGAACCATAGGCTGATTTTCCTTCCGAGGGTTAAGGTTTGAGTTTCGCCTAATGTAAGAGTTCTATTAACCAGAAAGACCTGAGTTCCAAGAACACAGCAGCTGCGAAGGACTACCCAAGAAGAGCGCAAAAGTACCACAACATGCCTGCCTCCACAGCTTTTTCCTTGGGGACATGCCTAATTCCTGGCTGATTTGCCTTTCTCGTCTTAGGGTTGGGGTTCGGCCTAGGGCTAGGATTTTTTTAACTAGGAAGCCCTGAGTTCCAGGCTTACTTCATCTGCAAAAAGCATCCCAAAGGGAGTGCAAAAGTGCCACAACATGGCTGCTTTCACGGCTTTTCCCTTAGGAAGAACCCTAATACGCGGCTGATTTACCTTCCTAGGGTTACTGTTAGGCTTAGGCCTAGGACTTTTAAAACCAGGAAGCCCTGGGCTCCAGGCACATGCAGCTGCGAAAGGCATCCCAAGAGGGCCGCAGAAGTGACACAACTTGGCTGCCTCTGCTTCTATTCTCATGAGACCACCCTAAACCATAGGCTGATTTTCCTTCCTAGGGTTAAGGTTTGAGTTACGCCTGGGGTAAGGGTTCTATTAACCAGAAAGCCCTGAGTTCCAAGAACACAGCAGCTGCGAAGGACTAGCCGAGAAGAGCGCAAAAGTACCACAACATGCCTGCCTCCACAGCTTTTTCCTTGGGGACATGCCTAATTCCTGGCTGATTTGCCTTTCTCGTCTTAGGGTTGGGGTTCGGCCTAGGGATAGGATTTTTTTAACTAGGAAGCCCTGAGTTCCAGGCTTACTGCATCTGCCAAAGGCATCCCAAAGGGAGTGCAGAAGTGCCACAACATGGCTGCTTTCACGGCTTTCCCCTTAGGAAGAACCCTAATACGCGGCTGATTTACCTTCCTAGGGTTACTGTTAGGCTTAGGCCTAGGACTTTTAAAACTAGGACGCCCTGGGCTCCAGGCCCACTGCAGCTGTTCAAGGCATCCCAAGGGGAGTAAAAAAGTACCACAACATGGCAGCTTTCACAGCTTTTTCCTTGGCACCATCCCTATACATAGGCTGATTTATCTGCCTAGGGTTAGAGTTCAGCCTAGGGCTTGGAGTTTTTTAACCAGGAAGCCCTGAGTTCCAGGCTTACTGCATCTGCCAAATGCATCCCAAAGGGAGTGCAAAAGTGCCACAACATGGCTGCTTTCACAGCTTTTCCCTTAGGAAGAACCCTAATACGCGGCTGATTTACCTTCCTAGGGTTACTGTTAGGCTTAGGCCTAGGACTTTTAAAAACAGGAAGCCCTGGGCTCCAGGCACTCTGCAGCTGCGAAAGGCATCCCAAGGGGAGCGCAAAAGTGACGCAACTTGGCTGCCACCACTGATATTTCCATGAGACCATCCCGAAACATAGGCTGATTTTCCTTCCTAGGGTTAAGGTTTGAGTTACGCCTGGGGTAAGGGTTCTATTAACCAGAAAGCCCTGAGTTCCAAGAACACAGCAGCTGCGAAGGACTAGCCAAGAAGAGCGCAAAAGTACCACAACATGCCTGCCTCCACAGCTTTTTCCTTGGGGACATGCCTAATTCCTGGCTGATTTGCCTTTCTCGTCTTAGGGTTGGGGTTCGGCCTAGGGCTAGGATATTTTTAACTAGGAAGCCCTGAGTTCCAGGCTTACTTCATCTGCAAAAAGCATCCCAAAGGGAGTGCAGAAGTGCCACAACATGGCTGCTTTCACGGCTTTTCCCTTAGGAAGAACCCTAATACGCGGCTGATTTACCTTCCTAGGGTTACTGTTAGGCTTAGGCCTAGGACTTTTAAAACCAGGAAGCCCTGGGCTCCAGGCACATGCAGCTGCGAAAGGCATCCCAAGAGGTCCGCAGAAGTGACACAACTTGGCTGCCTCTGCTGCTATTCTCATGAGACCATCCTGAACCATAGGCTGATTTTCCTTCCTAGGGTTAAGGTTTGAGTTACGCCTGGGGTAAGGGTTCTATTAACCAGAAAGCCCTGAGTTCCAAGAACACAGCAGCTGCGAAGGACTAGCCAAGAAGAGCGCAAAAGTACCACAACATGCCTGCCTCCACAGCTTTTTCCTTGGGGACATGCCTAATTCCTGGCTGATTTGCCTTTCTCGTCTTAGGGTTGGGGTTCGGCCTAGGGCTAGGATTTTTTTAACTAGGAAGCCCTGAGTTCCAGGCTTACTGCATCTGCCAAAGGCATCCCAAAGGGAGTGCAGAAGTGCCACAACATGGCTGCTTTCACGGCTTTCCCCTTAGGAAGAACCCTAATACGCGGCTGATTTACCTTCCTAGGGTTACTGTTAGGCTTAGGCCTAGGACTTTTAAAACTAGGACGCCCTGGGCTCCAGGCCCACTGCAGCTGTTCAAGGCATCCCAAGGGGAGTACTAAAGTACCACAACATGGCAGCTTTCACAGCTTTTTCCTTGGCACCATCCCTATACATAGGCTGATTTATCTGCCTAGGGTTAGAGTTCAGCCTAGGGCTTGGAGTTTTTTAACCAGGAAGCCCTGAGTTCCAGGCTTACTGCATCTGCCAAATGCATCCCAAAGGGAGTGCAAAAGTGCCACAACATGGCTGCTTTCACAGCTTTTCCCTTAGGAAGAACCCTAATACGCGGCTGATTTACCTTCCTAGGGTTACTGTTAGGCTTAGGCCTAGGACTTTTAAAAACAGGAAGCCCTGGGCTCCAGGCACTTCACACTGCAGCTGCGAAAGGCATCCCAAGGGGAGCGCAAAAGTGACGCAACTTGGCTGCCACCACTGATATTTCCATGAGACCATCCCGAAATAGGCTGATTTTCCTTCCTAGGGTTAAGGTTTGAGTTACGCCTAGGGTAAGGGTTCTATTAACCAGAAAGCCCTGAGTTCCAAGAACACAGCAGCTGCGAAGGACTACCCAAGAAGAGCGAAAAAGTACCACAACATGCCTGCGTCGACAGCTTTTTCCTTGGGGACATGCCTAATTCCTGGCTGATTTGCCTTTCTCGTCTTAGGGTTGGGGTTCGGCCTAGGGCTAGGATTTTTAAAATCAGGAAGCCCTGAGTTCCAGGCACACTGGAGCTGTGAAAGGCATCCAAAAGGGAGTGCAAAAGTGCCACAACATGGCTGCTTTCACGGCTTTTTCCTTGGCAAGAAGCCTAACACCAGGCTGATTTCCCTTCCCAGGGTTACTGTTAGGCTTAGGCCTAGCGCTAGGATTTTTAAAACTAGGAAGCCCTTAGTTCCAGGCACACTGCAGCTGTTCAAGGCATCCCAAGGGGAGTACAAAAGTGCAACAACATGGCAGCTTTCACAGCTTTTTCCTTGGCACCATCCCTATACCTAGGCTGATTTATCTGCCTAGGGTAAGGGTTAGGGTTCAGCCTAGGGCTTGGAGTTTTTTAACCAGGAAGCCCTGAGTTCCAGGCTTACTGCATCTGCCAAAGGCATCCCAAAGGGAGTGCAAAAGTGCCACAACATGGCTGCTTTTACAGCTTTTCCCTTAGAAGAACCCTGATACGCGGCTGATTTACCTTCCTAGGGTTACTGTTAGGCTTAGGCCTAGGACTTTTAAAACCAGGAAGCCCTGGCTCCAGGCACACTGCAGCTGTTAAAGGCATCCCAAGAGGGCCGCAGAAGTGACACAACTTGGCTGCCTCTGCTTCTATTCTCATGAGACCATCCCGAACCATAGGCTGATTTTCCTTCCTAGGGTTAATGTTTGAGTTTCGCCTAGGGTAAGAGTTCTATTAACCAGAAAGCCCTGAGTTCCAAGAACACAGCAGCTGCGAAGGACTACCCAAGAAGAGCGCAAAGTACCACAACATGCCTGCCTCCACAGCTTTTTCCTTGGGGACATGCCTAATTCCTGGCTGATTTGCCTTTCTCGTCTTAGGGTTGGGGTTCGGCCTAGGGCTACTATTTTTTTAACTAGGAAGCCCTGAGTTCCAGGCTTACTTCATCTGCCAAAAGCATCCCAAAGGGAGTGCAGAAGTGCCACAACATGGCTGCTTTCACGGCTTTTCCTTAGGAAGAACCTTAATACGCGGCTGATTTACCTTCCTAGGGTTACTGTTAGGCTTAGGCCTAGGACTTTTAAAACCAGGAAGCCCTGGGCTCCAGGCACACTGCAGCTGCGAAAGGCATCCCAAGAGGGCCGCAGAAGTGACACAACTTGGCTGCCTCTTCTTCTATTCTCATGAGACCATCCTGAACCATAGGCTGATTTTCCTTCCTAGGGTTAAGGTTTGAGTTACGCCTGGGGTAAGAGTTCTATTAACCAGAAAGCCCTGAGTTCCAGAACACAGCAGCTGCGAAGGACTAGCCAAGAAGAGCGCAAAAGTACCACAACATGCCTGCCTCCACAGCTTTTTCCTTGGGGACATGCCTAATTCCTGGCTGATTTGCCTTTCTCGTCTTAGGGTTGGGGTTCGGCCTAGGGCTAGGATTTTTTTAACTAGGAAGCCCTGAGTTCAAGGCTTGCTGCATCTGCCAAAGGCATCCCAAAGGGAGTGCAGAAGTGCCACAACATGGCTGCTTTCACGGCTTTTCCCTTAGGAAGAACCTTAATACGCGGCTGATTTACCTTCCCAGGGTTACTGTTAGGCTTAGGCCTAGGACTTTTAAAACCAGGAAGCCCTGGGCTCCAGGCACACTGCAGCTGCGAAAGGCATCCCAAGGGGAGCGCAAAAGTGACACAACTTGGCTGCCACCACTGATATTTCCATGAGACCATCCCGAACCATAGGCTGATTTTCCTTCCTAGGGTTAAGGTTTGAGTTACGCCTGGGGTAAGGGTTCTATTAACCAGAAAGCCCTGAGTTCCAAGAACACAGCAGCTGCGAAGGACTACCCAAGAAGAGCGCAAAAGTACCACAACATGCCTGCCTCCACAGCTTTTTCCTTGGGGACATGCCTAATTCCTGGCTGATTTGCCTTTCTCGTCTTAGGGTTGGGGTTCGGCCTAGGGCTAGGATTTTTTTAACTAGGAAGCCCTGAGTTCCAGGCTTACTGCATCTGCCAAAGGCATCCCAAAGGGAGTGCAGAAGTGCCACAACATGGCTGCTTTCACGGCTTTTCCCTTAGGAAGAACCCTAATACGCGGCTGATTTACCTTCCTAGGGTTACTGTTAGGCTTAGGCCTAGGACTTTTAAAACTAGGACGCCCTGGGCTCCAGGCACACTGCAGCTGTTCAAGGCATCCCAAGGGGAGTACAAAAGTGCAACAACATTGCAGCTTTCACAGCTTTTTCCTTGGCACCATCCCTATACATAGGCTGATTTATCTGCCTAGGGTTAGGGTTCAGCCTAGGGCTTGGAGTTTTTTAACCAGGAAGCCCTGAGTTCCAGGCTTACTGCATCTGCCAAAGGCATCCCAAAGGGAGTGCAAAAGTGCCACAACATGGCTGCTTTCACGGCTTTTCCCTTAGGAAGAACCCTAATACGCGGCTGATTTACCTTCCTAGGGTTACTGTTAGGCTTAGGCCTAGGACTTTTAAAAACAGGAAGCCCTGGGCTCCAGGCACTCTGCAGCTGCGATAGGCATCCCAAGGGGCGCGCAAAAGTGACGCAACTTGGCTGCCACCACTGATATTTCCATGAGACCATCCCGAAACATAGGCTGATTTTCCTTCCTAGGGTTAAGGTTTGAGTTACGCCTGGGGTAAGGGTTCTATTAACCAGAAAGCCCTGAGTTCCAAGAACACAGCAGCTGCGAAAGACTACCCAAGAAGAGCGAAAAAGTACCACAACATGCCTGCGTCGACAGCTTTTTCCTTGGGGACATGCCTAATTCCTGGCTGATTTGCCTTTCTCGTCTTAGGGTTGGGGTTCGGCCTAGGGCTAGGATTTTTAAAATCAGGAAGCCCTGAGTTCCAGGCACACTGGAGCTGTGAAAGGCATCCAAAAGGGAGTGCAAAAGTGCCACAACATGGCTGCTTTCACGGCTTTTTCCTTGGCAAGAAGCCTAACACCAGGCTGATTTCCCTTCCCAGGGTTACTGTTAGGCTTAGGCCTAGGGCTAGGATTTTTAAAACTAGGAAGCCCTTAGTTCCAGGCACACTGCAGCTGTTCAAGGCATCCCAAGGGGAGTACAAAAGTGCAACAACATGGCAGCTTTCACAGCTTTTTCCTTGGCACCATCCCTATACCTAGGCTGATTTATCTGCCTAGGGTAAGGGTTAGGGTTCAGCCTAGGGCTTGGAGTTTTTTAACCAGGAAGCCCTGAGTTCCAGGCTTACTGCATCTGCCAAAGGCATCCCAAAGGGAGTGCAAAAGTGCCACAACATGGCTGCTTTTACAGCTTTTCCCTTAGGAAGAACCCTAATACTCGACTGATTTACCTTCCTAGGGTTACTGTTAGGCTTAGGCCTAGGACTTTTAAAACCAGGAAGCCCTGGGCTCCAGGCACACTGCAGCTGCGAAAGGCATCCCAAGGGGAGCGCAAAAGTGACACAACTTGGCTGCCACCACTGATATTTCCATGAGACCATCCCGAACCATAGGCTGATTTTCCTTCCTAGGGTTAAGGTTTGAGTTACGCCTGGGGTAAGGGTTCTATTAACCAGAAAGCCCTGAGTTCCAAGAACACAGCAGCTGCGAAGGACTACCCAAGAAGAGCGCAAAAGTACCACAACATGCCTGCCTCCACAGCTTTTTCCTTGGGGACATGCCTAATTCCTGGCTGATTTGCCTTTCTCGTCTTAGGGTTGGGGTTCGGCCTAGGGCTAGGATATTTTTAACTAGGAAGCCCTGAGTTCCAGGCTTACTTCATCTGCAAAAAGCATCCCAAAGGGAGTGCAGAAGTGCCACAACATGGCTGCTTTCACGGCTTTTCCCTTAGGAAGAACCCTAATACGCGGCTGATTTACCTTCCTAGGGTTACTGTTCGGCTTAGGCCTAGGACTTTTAAAACCAGGAAGCCCTGGGCTCCAGGCACATGCAGCTGCGAAAGGCATCCCAAGAGGGCCGCAGAAGTGACACAACTTGGCTGCCTCTTCTTCTATTCTCATGAGACCATCCTGAACCATAGGCTGATTTTCCTTCCTAGGATTAAGGTTTGAGTTACGCCTAGGGTAAGAGTTCTATTAACCAGAAAGACCTGAGTTCCAAGAACACAGCAGCTGCGAAGGACTAGCCAAGAAGAGCGCAAAAGTACCACAACATGCCTGCCTCCACAGCTTTTTCCTTGGGGACATGCCTAATTCCTGGCTGATTTGCCTTTCTCGTCTTAGGGTTGGGGTTCGGCCTAGGGCTACTATTTTTTTAACTAGGAAGCCCTGAGTTCCAGGCTTACTTCATCTGCAAAAAGCATCCCAAAGGGAGTGCAGAAGTGCCACAACATGGCTGCTTTCACGGCTTTTCCCTTAGGAAGAACCCTAATACGTGGCTGATTTACCTTCCTAGGGTTACTGTTAGGCTTAGGCCTAGGACTTTTAAAACCAGGAAGCCCTGGGCTCCAGGCACATGCAGCTGCGAAAGGCATCCCAAGAGGGCCGCAGAAGTGACACAACTTGGCTGCCTCTGCTTCTATTCTCATGAGACCATCCTGAATCATAGGCTGATTTTCCTTCCTAGGGTTAAGGTTTGAGTTACGCCTGGGGAAAGGGTTCTATTAACCAGAAAGCCCTGAGTTCCAAGAACACAGCAGCTGCGAAGGACTAGCCAAGAAGAGCGCAAAAGTACCACAACATGCCTGCCTCCACAGCTTTTTCCTTGGGGACATGCCTAATTCCTGGCTGATTTGCCTTTCTCGTCTTAGGGTTGGGGTTCGGCCTAGGGCTAGGATTTTTTTAACCAGGAAGCCCTGAGTTCCAGGCTTACTGCATCTGCCAAATGCATCCCAAAGGGAGTGCAAAAGTGCCACAACATGGCTGCTTTCACAGCTTTTCCCTTAGGAAGAACCCTAATACGCGGCTGATTTACCTTCCTAGGGTTACTGTTAGGCTTAGGCCTAGGACTTTTAAAACCAGGAAGCCCTGGGCTCCACGCACACTGCAGCTGCGAAAGGCATCCCAAGGGGAGCGCAAAATTGACACAACTTGGCTGCCACAACTGATATTTCCATGAGACCATCCCGAACCATAGGCTGATTTTCCTTCCTAGGGTTAAGGTTTGAGTTACGCCTGGGGTAAGGGTTCTATTAACCAGAAAGCCCTGAGTTCCAAGAACACAGCAGCTGCGAAGGACTACCCAAGAAGAGCGAAAAAGTACCACAACATGCCTGCGTCGACAGCTTTTTCCTTGGGGACATGCCTAATTCCTGGCTGATTTGCCTTTCTCGTCTTAGGGTTGGGGTTCGGCCTAGGGCTAGGATTTTTAAAATCAGGAAGCCCTGAGTTCCAGGCACACTGGAGCTGTGAAAGGCATCCCAAAGGGAGTGCAGAAGTGCCACAACATGGCTGCTTTCACGGCTTTTTCCTTGGCAAGAAGCCTAACACCAGGCTGATTTCCCTTCCCAGGGTTACTGTTAGGCTTAGGCCTAGGGCTAGGATTTTTAAAACTAGGAAGCCCTTAGTTCCAGGCACACTGCAGCTGTTCAAGGCATCCCAAGGGGAGTACAAAAGTGCAACAACATGGCAGCTTTCACAGCTTTTTCCTTGGCACCATCCCTATACCTAGGCTGATTTATCTGCCTAGGGTAAGGGTTAGGGTTCAGCCTAGGGCTTGGAGTTTTTTAACCAGGAAGCCCTGAGTTCCAGGCTTACTGCATCTGCCAAAGGCATCCCAAAGGGAGTGCAAAAGTGCCACAACATGGCTGCTTTTACAGCTTTTCCCTTAGGAAGAACCCTAATACTCGACTGATTTACCTTCCTAGGGTTACTGTTAGGCTTAGGCCTAGGACTTTTAAAACCAGGAAGCCCTGGGCTCCAGGCACACTGCAGCTGCGAAAGGCATCCCAAGGGGAGCGCAAAAGTGACACAACTTGGCTGCCACCACTGATATTTCCATGAGACCATCCCGAACCATAGGCTGATTTTCCTTCCTAGGGTTAAGGTTTGAGTTACGCCTGGGGTAAGGGTTCTATTAACCAGAAAGCCCTGAGTTCCAAGAACACAGCAGCTGCGAAGGACTAGCCAAGAAGAGCGCAAAAGTACCACAACATGCCTGCCTCCACAGCTTTTTCCTTGGGGACATGCCTAATTCCTGGCTGATTTGCCTTTCTCGTCTTAGGGTTGGGGTTCGGCCTAGGGCTAGGATTTTTTTAAATAGGAAGCCCTGAGTTCAAGGCTTGCTGCATCTGCCAAAGGCATCCCAAAGGGAGTGCAGAAGTGCCACAACATGGCTGCTTTCACGGCTTTTCCCTTAGGAAGAACCTTAATACGCGGCTGATTTACCTTCCCAGGGTTACTGTTAGGCTTAGGCCTAGGACTTTTAAAACCAGGAAGCCCTGGGCTCCAGGCACACTGCAGCTGCGAAAGGCATCCCAAGGGGAGCGCAAAAGTGACACAACTTGGCTGCCACCACTGATATTTCCATGAGACCATCCCGAACCATAGGCTGATTTTCCTTCCTAGGGTTAAGGTTTGAGTTACGCCTGGGGTAAGGGTTCTATTTACCAGAAAGCCCTGAGTTCCAAGAACACAGCAGCTGCGAAGGACTAGCCAAGAAGAGCGCAAAAGTACCACAACATGCCTGCCTCCACAGCTTTTTCCTTGGGGACATGCCTAATTCCTGGCTGATTTGCCTTTCTCGTCTTAGGGTTGGGGTTCGGCCTAGGGCTAGGATTTTTTAACTAGGAAGCCCTGAGTTCCAGGCTTACTGCATCTGCCAAAGGCATCCCAAAGGGAGTGCAGAAGTGCCACAACATGGCTGCTTTCACGGCTTTCCCCTTAGGAAGAACCCTAATACGCGGCTGATTTACCTTCCTAGGGTTACTGTTAGGCTTAGGCCTAGGACTTTTAAAACTAGGACGCCCTGGGCTCCAGGCACACTGCAGCTGTTCAAGGCATCCCAAGGGGAGTACAAAAGTGCAACAACATGGCAGCTTTCACAGCTTTTTCCTTAGCACCATCCCTATACCTAGGCTGATTTATCTGCCTAGGGTTAGGGTTCAGCCTAGGGCTTGGAGTTTTTTAACCAGGAAGCCCTGAGTTCCAGGCTTACTGCATCTGCCAAATGCATCCCAAAGGGAGTGCAAAAGTGCCACAACATGGCTGCTTTCACGGCTTTTCCCTTAGGAAGAACCCTAATACGCGGCTGATTTACCTTCCTAGGGTTACTGTTAGGCTTAGGCCTAGGACTTTTAAAAACAGGAAGCCCTGGGCTCCACGCACACTGCAGCTGCGAAAGGCATCCCAAGGGGAGCGCAAAAGTGACGCAACTTGGCTGCCACCACTGATATTTCCATGAGACCATCCCGAAACATAGGCTGATTTTCCTTCCTAGGGTTAAGGTTTGAGTTACGCCTAGGGTAAGGGTTCTATTAACCAGAAAGCCCTGAGTTCCAAGAACACAGCAGCTGCGAAGGACTACCCAAGAAGAGCGAAAAAGTACCACAACATGCCTGCGTCGACAGCTTTTTCCTTGGGGACATGCCTAATTCCTGGCTGATTTGCCTTTCTCGTCTTAGGGTTGGGGTTCGGCCTAGGGCTAGGATTTTTAAAATCAGGAAGCCCTGAGTTCCAGGCACACTGGAGCTGTGAAAGGCATCCAAAAGGGAGTGCAAAAGTGCCACAACATGGCTGCTTTCACGGCTTTTTCCTTGGCAAGAAGCCTAACACCAGGCTGATTTCCCTTCCCAGGGTTACTGTTAGGCTTAGGCCTAGCGCTAGGATTTTTAAAACTAGGAAGCCCTTAGTTCCAGGCACACTGCAGCTGTTCAAGGCATCCCAAGGGGAGTACAAAAGTGCAACAACATGGCAGCTTTCACAGCTTTTTCCTTGGCACCATCCCTATACCTAGGCTGATTTATCTGCCTAGGGTAAGGGTTAGGGTTCAGCCTAGGGCTTGGAGTTTTTTAACCAGGAAGCCCTGAGTTCCAGGCTTACTGCATCTGCCAAAGGCATCCCAAAGGGAGTGCAAAAGTGCCACAACATGGCTGCTTTTACAGCTTTTCCCTTAGGAAGAACCCTGATACGCGGCTGATTTACCTTCCTAGGGTTACTGTTAGGCTTAGGCCTAGGACTTTTAAAACCAGGAAGCCCTGGGCTCCAGGCACACTGCAGCTGTTAAAGGCATCCCAAGAGGGCCGCAGAAGTGACACAACTTGGCTGCCTCTGCTTCTATTCTCATGAGACCATCCCGAACCATAGGCTGATTTTCCTTCCTAGGGTTAATGTTTGAGTTTCGCCTAGGGTAAGAGTTCTATTAACCAGAAAGCCCTGAGTTCCAAGAACACAGCAGCTGCGAAGGACTACCCAAGAAGAGCGCAAAAGTACCACAACATGCCTGCCTCCACAGCTTTTTCCTTGGGGACATGCCTAATTCCTGGCTGATTTGCCTTTCTCGTCTTAGGGTTGGGGTTCGGCCTAGGGCTACTATTTTTTTAACTAGGAAGCCCTGAGTTCCAGGCTTACTTCATCTGCCAAAAGCATCCCAAAGGGAGTGCAGAAGTGCCACAACATGGCTGCTTTCACGGCTTTTCCCTTAGGAAGAACCTTAATACGCGGCTGATTTACCTTCCTAGGGTTACTGTTAGGCTTAGGCCTAGGACTTTTAAAACCAGGAAGCCCTGGGCTCCAGGCACACTGCAGCTGCGAAAGGCATCCCAAGAGGGCCGCAGAAGTGACACAACTTGGCTGCCTCTTCTTCTATTCTCATGAGACCATCCTGAACCATAGGCTGATTTTCCTTCCTAGGGTTAAGGTTTGAGTTACGCCTGGGGTAAGAGTTCTATTAACCAGAAAGCCCTGAGTTCCAGAACACAGCAGCTGCGAAGGACTAGCCAAGAAGAGCGCAAAAGTACCACAACATGCCTGCCTCCACAGCTTTTTCCTTGGGGACATGCCTAATTCCTGGCTGATTTGCCTTTCTCGTCTTAGGGTTGGGGTTCGGCCTAGGGCTAGGATTTTTTTAACTAGGAAGCCCTGAGTTCAAGGCTTGCTGCATCTGCCAAAGGCATCCCAAAGGGAGTGCAGAAGTGCCACAACATGGCTGCTTTCACGGCTTTTCCCTTAGGAAGAACCTTAATACGCGGCTGATTTACCTTCCCAGGGTTACTGTTAGGCTTAGGCCTAGGACTTTTAAAACCAGGAAGCCCTGGGCTCCAGGCACACTGCAGCTGCGAAAGGCATCCCAAGGGGAGCGCAAAAGTGACACAACTTGGCTGCCACCACTGATATTTCCATGAGACCATCCCGAACCATAGGCTGATTTTCCTTCCTAGGGTTAAGGTTTGAGTTACGCCTGGGGTAAGGGTTCTATTAACCAGAAAGCCCTGAGTTCCAAGAACACAGCAGCTGCGAAGGACTACCCAAGAAGAGCGCAAAAGTACCACAACATGCCTGCCTCCACAGCTTTTTCCTTGGGGACATGCCTAATTCCTGGCTGATTTGCCTTTCTCGTCTTAGGGTTGGGGTTCGGCCTAGGGCTAGGATTTTTTTAACTAGGAAGCCCTGAGTTCCAGGCTTACTGCATCTGCCAAAGGCATCCCAAAGGGAGTGCAGAAGTGCCACAACATGGCTGCTTTCACGGCTTTTCCCTTAGGAAGAACCCTAATACGCGGCTGATTTACCTTCCTAGGGTTACTGTTAGGCTTAGGCCTAGGACTTTTAAAACTAGGACGCCCTGGGCTCCAGGCACACTGCAGCTGTTCAAGGCATCCCAAGGGGAGTACAAAAGTGCAACAACATTGCAGCTTTCACAGCTTTTTCCTTGGCACCATCCCTATACATAGGCTGATTTATCTGCCTAGGGTTAGGGTTCAGCCTAGGGCTTGGAGTTTTTTAACCAGGAAGCCCTGAGTTCCAGGCTTACTGCATCTGCCAAAGGCATCCCAAAGGGAGTGCAAAAGTGCCACAACATGGCTGCTTTCACGGCTTTTCCCTTAGGAAGAACCCTAATACGCGGCTGATTTACCTTCCTAGGGTTACTGTTAGGCTTAGGCCTAGGACTTTTAAAAACAGGAAGCCCTGGGCTCCAGGCACTCTGCAGCTGCGATAGGCATCCCAAGGGGCGCGCAAAAGTGACGCAACTTGGCTGCCACCACTGATATTTCCATGAGACCATCCCGAAACATAGGCTGATTTTCCTTCCTAGGGTTAAGGTTTGAGTTACGCCTGGGGTAAGGGTTCTATTAACCAGAAAGCCCTGAGTTCCAAGAACACAGCAGCTGCGAAAGACTACCCAAGAAGAGCGAAAAAGTACCACAACATGCCTGCGTCGACAGCTTTTTCCTTGGGGACATGCCTAATTCCTGGCTGATTTGCCTTTCTCGTCTTAGGGTTGGGGTTCGGCCTAGGGCTAGGATTTTTAAAATCAGGAAGCCCTGAGTTCCAGGCACACTGGAGCTGTGAAAGGCATCCAAAAGGGAGTGCAAAAGTGCCACAACATGGCTGCTTTCACGGCTTTTTCCTTGGCAAGAAGCCTAACACCAGGCTGATTTCCCTTCCCAGGGTTACTGTTAGGCTTAGGCCTAGGGCTAGGATTTTTAAAACTAGGAAGCCCTTAGTTCCAGGCACACTGCAGCTGTTCAAGGCATCCCAAGGGGAGTACAAAAGTGCAACAACATGGCAGCTTTCACAGCTTTTTCCTTGGCACCATCCCTATACCTAGGCTGATTTATCTGCCTAGGGTAAGGGTTAGGGTTCAGCCTAGGGCTTGGAGTTTTTTAACCAGGAAGCCCTGAGTTCCAGGCTTACTGCATCTGCCAAAGGCATCCCAAAGGGAGTGCAAAAGTGCCACAACATGGCTGCTTTTACAGCTTTTCCCTTAGGAAGAACCCTAATACTCGACTGATTTACCTTCCTAGGGTTACTGTTAGGCTTAGGCCTAGGACTTTTAAAACCAGGAAGCCCTGGGCTCCAGGCACACTGCAGCTGCGAAAGGCATCCCAAGGGGAGCGCAAAAGTGACACAACTTGGCTGCCACCACTGATATTTCCATGAGACCATCCCGAACCATAGGCTGATTTTCCTTCCTAGGGTTAAGGTTTGAGTTACGCCTGGGGTAAGGGTTCTATTAACCAGAAAGCCCTGAGTTCCAAGAACACAGCAGCTGCGAAGGACTACCCAAGAAGAGCGCAAAAGTACCACAACATGCCTGCCTCCACAGCTTTTTCCTTGGGGACATGCCTAATTCCTGGCTGATTTGCCTTTCTCGTCTTAGGGTTGGGGTTCGGCCTAGGGCTAGGATATTTTTAACTAGGAAGCCCTGAGTTCCAGGCTTACTTCATCTGCAAAAAGCATCCCAAAGGGAGTGCAGAAGTGCCACAACATGGCTGCTTTCACGGCTTTTCCCTTAGGAAGAACCCTAATACGCGGCTGATTTACCTTCCTAGGGTTACTGTTCGGCTTAGGCCTAGGACTTTTAAAACCAGGAAGCCCTGGGCTCCAGGCACATGCAGCTGCGAAAGGCATCCCAAGAGGGCCGCAGAAGTGACACAACTTGGCTGCCTCTTCTTCTATTCTCATGAGACCATCCTGAACCATAGGCTGATTTTCCTTCCTAGGATTAAGGTTTGAGTTACGCCTAGGGTAAGAGTTCTATTAACCAGAAAGACCTGAGTTCCAAGAACACAGCAGCTGCGAAGGACTAGCCAAGAAGAGCGCAAAAGTACCACAACATGCCTGCCTCCACAGCTTTTTCCTTGGGGACATGCCTAATTCCTGGCTGATTTGCCTTTCTCGTCTTAGGGTTGGGGTTCGGCCTAGGGCTAGGATTTTTTTAACCAGGAAGCCCTGAGTTCCAGGCTTACTGCATCTGCCAAATGCATCCCAAAGGGAGTGCAAAAGTGCCACAACATGGCTGCTTTCACAGCTTTTCCCTTAGGAAGAACCCTAATACGCGGCTGATTTACCTTCCTAGGGTTACTGTTAGGCTTAGGCCTAGGACTTTTAAAACCAGGAAGCCCTGGGCTCCACGCACACTGCAGCTGCGAAAGGCATCCCAAGGGGAGCGCAAAATTGACACAACTTGGCTGCCACAACTGATATTTCCATGAGACCATCCCGAACCATAGGCTGATTTTCCTTCCTAGGGTTAAGGTTTGAGTTACGCCTGGGGTAAGGGTTCTATTAACCAGAAAGCCCTGAGTTCCAAGAACACAGCAGCTGCGAAGGACTACCCAAGAAGAGCGAAAAAGTACCACAACATGCCTGCGTCGACAGCTTTTTCCTTGGGGACATGCCTAATTCCTGGCTGATTTGCCTTTCTCGTCTTAGGGTTGGGGTTCGGCCTAGGGCTAGGATTTTTAAAATCAGGAAGCCCTGAGTTCCAGGCACACTGGAGCTGTGAAAGGCATCCCAAAGGGAGTGCAGAAGTGCCACAACATGGCTGCTTTCACGGCTTTTTCCTTGGCAAGAAGCCTAACACCAGGCTGATTTCCCTTCCCAGGGTTACTGTTAGGCTTAGGCCTAGGGCTAGGATTTTTAAAACTAGGAAGCCCTTAGTTCCAGGCACACTGCAGCTGTTCAAGGCATCCCAAGGGGAGTACAAAAGTGCAACAACATGGCAGCTTTCACAGCTTTTTCCTTGGCACCATCCCTATACCTAGGCTGATTTATCTGCCTAGGGTAAGGGTTAGGGTTCAGCCTAGGGCTTGGAGTTTTTTAACCAGGAAGCCCTGAGTTCCAGGCTTACTGCATCTGCCAAAGGCATCCCAAAGGGAGTGCAGAAGTGCCACAACATGGCTGCTTTCACGGCTTTTCCCTTAGGAAGAACCTTAATACGCGGCTGATTTACCTTCCCAGGGTTACTGTTAGGCTTAGGCCTAGGACTTTTAAAACCAGGAAGCCCTGGGCTCCAGGCACACTGCAGCTGCGAAAGGCATCCCAAGGGGAGCGCAAAAGTGACACAACTTGGCTGCCACCACTGATATTTCCATGAGACCATCCCGAACCATAGGCTGATTTTCCTTCCTAGGGTTAAGGTTTGAGTTACGCCTGGGGTAAGGGTTCTATTTACCAGAAAGCCCTGAGTTCCAAGAACACAGCAGCTGCGAAGGACTAGCCAAGAAGAGTGCAAAAGTACCACAACATGCCTGCCTCCACAGCTTTTTCCTTGGGGACATGCCTAATTCCTGGCTGATTTGCCTTTCTCGTCTTAGGGTTGGGGTTCGGCCTAGGGCTAGGATTTTTTAACTAGGAAGCCCTGAGTTCCAGGCTTACTGCATCTGCCAAAGGCATCCCAAAGGGAGTGCAGAAGTGCCACAACATGGCTGCTTTCACGGCTTTCCCCTTAGGAAGAACCCTAATACGCGGCTGATTTACCTTCCTAGGGTTACTGTTAGGCTTAGGCCTAGGACTTTTAAAACTAGGACGCCCTGGGCTCCAGGCACACTGCAGCTGTTCAAGGCATCCCAAGGGGAGTACAAAAGTGCAACAACATGGCAGCTTTCACAGCTTTTTCCTTAGCACCATCCCTATACCTAGGCTGATTTATCTGCCTAGGGTTAGGGTTCAGCCTAGGGCTTGGAGTTTTTTAACCAGGAAGCCCTGAGTTCCAGGCTTACTGCATCTGCCAAATGCATCCCAAAGGGAGTGCAAAAGTGCCACAACATGGCTGCTTTCACGGCTTTTCCCTTAGGAAGAACCCTAATACGCGGCTGATTTACCTTCCTAGGGTTACTGTTAGGCTTAGGCCTAGGACTTTTAAAAACAGGAAGCCCTGGGCTCCACGCACACTGCAGCTGCGAAAGGCATCCCAAGGGGAGCGCAAAAGTGACGCAACTTGGCTGCCACCACTGATATTTCCATGAGACCATCCCGAAACATAGGCTGATTTTCCTTCCTAGGGTTAAGGTTTGAGTTACGCCTAGGGTAAGGGTTCTATTAACCAGAAAGCCCTGAGTTCCAAGAACACAGTAGCTGCGAAGGACTACCCAAGAAGAGCGAAAAAGTACCACAACATGCCTGCGTCGACAGCTTTTTCCTTGGGGACATGCCTAATTCCTGGCTGATTTGCCTTTCTCGTCTTAGGGTTGGGGTTCGGCCTAGGGCTAGGATTTTTAAAATCAGGAAGCCCTGAGTTCCAGGCACACTGGAGCTGTGAAAGGCATCCAAAAGGGAGTGCAAAAGTGCCACAACATGGCTGCTTTCACGGCTTTTTCCTTGGCAAGAAGCCTAACACCAGGCTGATTTCCCTTCCCAGGGTTACTGTTAGGCTTAGGCCTAGGGCTAGGATTTTTAAAACTAGGAAGCCCTTAGTTCCAGGCACATTGCAGCTGTTCAAGGCATCCCAAGGGGAGTACAAAAGTGCAACAACATGGCAGCTTTCACAGCTTTTTCCTTGGCACCATCCCTATACCTAGGCTGATTTATCTGCCTAGGGTAAGGGTTAGGGTTCAGCCTAGGGCTTGGAGTTTTTTAACCAGGAAGCCCTGAGTTCCAGGCTTACTGCATCTGCCAAAGGCATCCCAAAGGGAGTGCAAAAGTGCCACAACATGGCTGCTTTTACAGCTTTTCCCTTAGGAAGAACCCTAATACTCGACTGATTTACCTTCCTAGGGTTACTGTTAGGCTTAGGCATAGGACTTTTAAAACCAGGAAGCCCTGGGCTCCAGGCACACTGCAGCTGCGAAAGGCATCGCAAGGGGAGCGCAAAAGTGACACAACTTGGCTGCCACCACTGATATTTCCATGAGACCATCCCGAACCATAGGCTGATTTTCCTTCCTAGGGTTAAGGTTTGAGTTACGCCTGGGGTAAGGGTTCTATTAACCAGAAAGCCCTGAGTTCCAAGAACACAGCAGCTGCGAGGGACTACCCAAGAAGAGCGCAAAAGTACCACAACATGCCTGCCTCCACAGCTTTTTCCTTGGGGACATGCCTAATTCCTGGCTGATCTGCCTTCCTCGTCTTAGGGTTGGGGTTCGGCCTAGGGCTAGGATATTTTTAACTAGGAAGCCCTGAGTTCCAGGCTTACTTCATCTGCAAAAAGCATCCCAAAGGGAGTGCAGAAGTGCCACAACATGGCTGCTTTCACGGCTTTTCCCTTAGGAAGAACCCTAATACGCGGCTGATTTACCTTCCTAGGCTTACTGTTAGGCTTAGGCCTAGGACTTTTAAAACCAGGAAGCCCTGGGCTCCAGGCACATGCAGCTGCGAAAGGCATCCCAAGAGGGCCGCAGAAGTGACACAACTTGGCTGCCTCTTCTTCTATTCTCATGAGACCATCCTGAACCATAGGCTGATTTTCCTTCCTAGGATTAAGGTTTGAGTTACGCCTAGGGTAAGAGTTCTATTAACCAGAAAGACCTGAGTTCCAAGAACACAGCAGCTGCGAAGGACTAGCCAAGAAGAGCGCAAAAGTACCACAACATGCCTGCCTCCACAGCTTTTTCCTTGGGGACATGCCTAATTCCTGGCTGATTTGCCTTTCTCGTCTTAGGGTTGGGGTTCGGCCTAGGGCTACTATTTTTTTAACTAGGAAGCCCTGAGTTCCAGGCTTACTTCATCTGCAAAAAGCATCCCAAAGGGAGTGCAGAAGTGCCACAACATGGCTGCTTTCACGGCTTTTCCCTTAGGAAGAACCCTAATACGTGGCTGATTTACCTTCCTAGGGTTACTGTTAGGCTTAGGCCTAGGACTTTTAAAACCAGGAAGCCCTGGGCTCCAGGCACATGCAGCTGCGAAAGGCATCCCAAGAGGGCCGCAGAAGTGACACAACTTGGCTGCCTCTGCTTCTATTCTCATGAGACCATCCTGAACCATAGGCTGATTTTCCTTCCTAGGGTTAAGGTTTGAGTTACGCCTGGGGAAAGGGTTCTATTAACCAGAAAGCCCTGAGTTCCAAGAACACAGCAGCTGCGAAGGACTAGCCAAGAAGAGCGCAAAAGTACCACAACATGCCTGCCTCCACAGCTTTTTCCTTGGGGACATGCCTAATTCCTGGCTGATTTGCCTTTCTCGTCTTAGGGTTGGGGTTCGGCCTAGGGCTAGGATTTTTTTAACCAGGAAGCCCTGAGTTCCAGGCTTACTGCATCTGCCAAATGCATCCCAAAGGGAGTGCAAAAGTGCCACAACATGGCTGCTTTCACAGCTTTTCCCTTAGGAAGAACCCTAATACGCGGCTGATTTACCTTCCTAGGGTTACTGTTAGGCTTAGGCCTAGGACTTTTAAAACCAGGAAGCCCTGGGCTCCACGCACACTGCAGCTGCGAAAGGCATCCCAAGGGGAGCGCAAAATTGACACAACTTGGCTGCCACAACTGATATTTCCATGAGACCATCCCGAACCATAGGCTGATTTTCCTTCTTCGGGTTAAGGTTTGAGTTACGCCTGGGGTAAGGGTTCTATTAACCAGAAAGCCCTGAGTTCCAAGAACACAGCAGCTGCGAAGGACTACCCAAGAAGAGCGAAAAAGTACCACAACATGCCTGCGTTGACAGCTTTTTCCTTGGGGACATGCCTAATTCCTGGCTGATTTGCCTTTCTCGTCTTAGGGTTGGGGTTCGGCCTAGGGCTAGGATTTTTAAAATCAGGAAGCCCTGAGTTCCAGGCACACTGGAGCTGTGAAAGGCATCCCAAAGGGAGTGCAGAAGTGCCACAACATGGCTGCTTTCACGGCTTTTTCCTTGGCAAGAAGCCTAACACCAGGCTGATTTCCCTTCCCAGGGTTACTGTTAGGCTTAGGCCTAGGGCTAGGATTTTTAAAACTAGGAAGCCCTTAGTTCCAGGCACACTGCAGCTGTTCAAGGCATCCCAAGGGGAGTACAAAAGTGCAACAACATGGCAGCTTTCACAGCTTTTTCCTTGGCACCATCCCTATACCTAGGCTGATTTATCTGCCTAGGGTAAGGGTTAGGGTTCAGCCTAGGGCTTGGAGTTTTTTAACCAGGAAGCCCTGAGTTCCAGGCTTACTGCATCTGCCAAAGGCATCCCAAAGGGAGTGCAAAAGTGCCACAACATGGCTGCTTTTACAGCTTTTCCCTTAGGAAGAACCCTAATACTCGACTGATTTACCTTCCTAGGGTTACTGTTAGGCTTAGGCCTAGGACTTTTAAAACCAGGAAGCCCTGGGCTCCAGGCACACTGCAGCTGCGAAAGGCATCGCAAGGGGAGCGCAAAAGTGACACAACTTGGCTGCCACCACTGATATTTCCATGAGACCATCCCGAACCATAGGCTGATTTTCCTTCCTAGGGTTAAGGTTTGAGTTACGCCTGGGGTAAGGGTTCTATTAACCAGAAAGCCCTGAGTTCCAAGAACACAGCAGCTGCGAAGGACTACCCAAGAAGAGCGCAAAAGTACCACAACATGCCTGCCTCCGCAGCTTTTTCCTTGGGGATATGCCTAATTCCTGGCTGATTTGCCTTTCTCGTCTTAGGGTTGGGGTTCGGCCTAGGGCTAGGATATTTTTAACTAGGAAGCCCTGAGTTCCAGGCTTACTTCATCTGCAAAAAGCATCCCAAAGGGAGTGCAGAAGTGCCACAACATGGCTGCTTTCACGGCTTTTCCCTTAGGAAGAACCCTAATACGCGGCTGATTTACCTTCCTAGGGTTACTATTCGGCTTAGGCCTAGGACTTTTAAAACCAGGAAGCCCTGGGCTCCAGGCACACTGCAGCTGCGAAAGGCATCCCAAGAGGGCCGCAGAAGTGACACAACTTGGCTGCCTCTTCTTCTATTCTCATGAGACCATCCCGAACCATAGGCTGATTTTCCTTCCTAGGATTAAGGTTTGAGTTACGCCTAGGGTAAGGGTTCTATTAACCAGAAAGACCTGAGTTCCAAGAACACAGCAGCTGCGAAGGACTAGCCAAGAAGAGCGCAAAAGTACCACAACATGCCTGCCTCCACAGCTTTTTCCTTGGGGACATGCCTAATTCCTGGCTGATTTGCCTTTCTCGTCTTAGGGTTGGGGTTCGGCCTAGGGCTAGGATTTTTAAAATCAGGAAGCCCTGAGTTCCAGGCACACTGGAGCTGTGAAAGGCATCCAAAAGGGAGTGCAAAAGTGCCACAACATGGCTGCTTTCACGGCTTTTCCCTTAGGAAGAAGCCTAACACCAGGCTGATTTACCTTCCTAGGGTTACTGTTAGGCTTAGGCCTAGGGCTAGGATTTTTAAAACTAGGAAGCCCTGGGCTCCAGGCACACTGCAGCTGTTCAAGGCATCCCAAGGGGAGTACAAAAGTGCAACAACATGGCAGCTTTCACAGCTTTTTCCTTGGCACCATCCCTATACCTAGGCTGTTTTATCTGCCTAGGGTTAGGGTTAGGGTTCAGCCTAGGGCTTGGAGATTTTAACCCGGAAGCCCTGAGTTCCAGGCTTACTGCATCTGCCAAAGGCATCCCAAAGGGAGTGCAAAAGTTCCACAACATGGCTGCTTTCACGGCTTTTCCCTTAGGAAGAACCCGAATACTCGGCTGATTTACCTTCCTAGGGTTACTGTAAGGCTTAGGCCTAGGACTTTTAAAACCAGGAAGCCCTGGGCTCCAGGCACACTGCAGCTGCGAAAGGCATCCCAAGGGGAGCGCAAAAGTGACACAACTTGGCTGCCACCACTGATATTTCCATGAGACCATCCCGAACCATAGGCTGATTTTCCTTCCTAGGGTGAGGGTTAGAGTTACGCCTAGGGTTAGTGTTTTTTTAACCAGAAAGCCCTGAGTTCCAAGAACACAGCAGCTGCCAAGGACTACCCAAGAGGAGGGGAAAAGTGCCACAACATGGCTGCCTCCAGCGCTTTTTCCTTGGGACCATCATTGAACCTATGCTGATTTACTTGCCTCCAGTTCCACCTATGGTCACGCCAAGAGATAGGGATTTTAAATCAGTAAACCCTGAGCTCCAGACCCAGTGAAGCTGCAAAAGGCTTCCCAAGGGCAGCCAAAAATTGCCTCAACATGCTCCTTCCAGTGCTTTTTTCCTTGGGAACATCCCTATACCCAGGCTGATTTATCTGCCTAGGGTTAGGGTTAGGGTTCAGCCTAGAGATAGGATTTTTTCAAACAGGAAGCCCTGAATTCCAGGCACACTGCAGCTGTTAAAGGCAGTGTTCTACGTCAATCGCAACTTAGTCTGAAATAAATGCTTTTTCCCTGAGAGCATCTGAGAGGTTTGCATGAAGCACTGATATCTGACATTTGCAATTTTGAATAGGAGAGGAGAAAGAAAATGGGAAGAAGTTTTTAATTTTAGTGGTTTCAATGTTAATTTCCGTACACTTTTTCAAAACTTGTCAGCTCAAATGCCCATCAACATCTTTTAGTCATCTGTAAGTCAGTATTCATATAAAATGTGCTTCAAATCAAAAGAATTTCAAATTTGCACTCCAAATTTCTATGCCTAGATTTATGATTTCCTACACATATTAGATGAAAGGAAGGCCTTTTTTACTGTGGGAGTGCTGGAACACTGGAACAGGTTGCCCAGGGAAGTTGTGGGTGTCCCATCCCTGAAAGTATTCAAGGTCAGCTTGGACGGGGCTTGGAGCAGCAACAAAGGAGAAGCTTGATGGTAGAGAAACAAAGTTGGACTATAGAAGAAACTGGGATTGAAGTATAGGAGCAAGTTTTCTCTCAGCTCTTGGGGTAAATTCAAAGTTGTACAAAATTACATTTATCTGTGCTATTCACTACTATAACAGAAATGTTCATGAAAACTGTACAGAAGATAGCAAATTTTAAAAGAGATAAGAATTACAGCATAAAATCCATGGGATGGGTTACAACATGAGACACTCTCTAAGAGAAAATCTCTGTGTTTCAGCACTTCATCATGGTAAGATTTCATGAAGTGCCAAAGAAGGCGGCAAAATATCATTCGGGACGTTATTTCCTGGAATTCAGCCTGGCCATTAGTAGGAACTGGGTTTGAACACATCATGTAGATATACCACACACACTTTCCCTTCACTGAAAAATGACTGTTTACAACGAAGAAGCAATTGACGATCAAAATTGATTGAAAGCATCTTAAACATGTCAAGTATTTCATTGTAGATGATCTGTGATCCAAATGCTTCTTCCACCTTCGAGAGGGACAGAACAATTCTTCCATATCATGATGGTTTAAAATTGTATCAAGCAATGTTTTCTGCTGGAAAGATAGCATCTATTTTTTTCTATTTTTGGAAGAAAATATTCCTAGACATACAACAGGTGAGAACTAAGTAATTTTAAAGAAACAAATGAAAAGAAAATATTCTGTAAATAGAATGAAATGAAAAGCTGTGTTTTAAATAGGAGCTAAATATGAAACAGAATTTTTGTACCAGGCATTTGAATTACTGCACCAGCTCTTTTGCCCATCAAGAGAGGCATTTAGCATTTCAGTCTTTTCCAAGGTGTTCATGATCTGCTATGCTGATCTCTGTGTGTGCCTAGGTGTGTGTGGAAGGGGGGGCATGTGAAGGGGAGTGTGTATGTTTGCTTTACAATTGTTGTGGCAGATTCATGCCTCAGCTCCACATTTTGTTTTAGAAAGGTCACACAGAGTGGATGTGAAGTTTACTATCAACAAGAGATCAATTCCCAAATCATCCATTTCACTCTACCTTATAAATCATGTGCTTTGTTGCATATTTTATCAAATCTACTTTCAAGCCAGATGGAGGAAGGAGGATGTGGCAATCCCTCCACCATCTTGCAACTTTTATGCAAGTAGGTTTTCAAGAAAATCATCATTTCTCTTTGAAATATGTCTGGAACAGGCATGATGGTAGTGTCAACCTGTTGGAGTTTTTGTTGCTGGAAGAAGTTATACAAAAGGATTGGTTTTTACATTGACCAGTTACTGAATCAAGCTCAGGAATACATTGGAAATTCAACTGGGGCTTCCTTTCCCCGGCAGACTACTTCTAGAACGAGCTTGTACACTGAAGCTTACTCTTTTGCCCTCTTTTTGTTTCTTTCCTATTTTCTTGGCTTCTTTGCCACTCTCTAGACAATTTTGGAACTTTTTTCCCAACTCAAATGGTTTCAATAGTCTGATTGTGATCATACATTTTTACAAGGAATTTTTAAAATCTTTCCTCCAGTTAAGAAAGTCAAGGACTTAGGTCTTTTTCTTCCCTTATCAATATTGCAATGAAATTGATAAGTAAAGACCAACTCTTTCTTTTTGTTTTTAACCCAAGCAAATAATTCCCATCCATTCATCCATTTGGTGGACCAATAGTTGCCATTCTGATGGAAGTTGTCACTTCTTAACAATAGGCATTCTGTGACTATGTTGACAGCACTTTGGGTGAAGATCCTAACTGGTCTTAGATACACATAGGGAGAAATTTGCTCAGCCAGTGTCAGTCTTAAGCATGCGTATCAGAAGATCTTTCTAGAGCTGGGAATTTTCCCATGAAAGGGATTCAGTTAGGGAAGAGACACTTGCCCCAGAGGTTTACATTCTTCTTGAAGACTGCTTAAGGAACTTAGATGCCATGTCCATTTGGATCTGTGTCTGCACAGAACTTTGTCATGCCAGTGCTTGAAATGCATCTTGAAGAGAATTCACTAGCACAGAATGAATGAGAGTGGAAGGGGTTGGTGGGGCTAACCAGGCCCAACCCCCCTGCCTAAACCAGGATACCTAGAGCCTCTTGCCCAGGATTCTATCTGGGTGTACTTTTAATGTCTTCAAAGATCCAGGCTCCACAATCTTTCTGGGCAGTCTGTGCCGTGGTTCACTCACCCTCACAGTAAAGAATCATTTCCTGATGTTCCTGTATTTCAGTGTGTGCCCACTGCCTCTTGTCTTTTCACTCAGCATCACTGAAAAGACACTGATTCCCTCCCCTTTGCACTATTGCTTCCATATGGATGTGTGCTGCCATGTAGAGATATGTCAAAAACCTCCCTGAAGCCCAGGCAGATAATATTCCCTTCATCTACCAGTCAAGTTGATTCATCAGAGGAGTTTAAAGTTATGTTCAGCATGAAATGCCCCTGAAAAATCATGCTAACTACATTATTGTGTCGTCTTTCATGTGCCTGGCAAGGTTTTCCAGGAAGAGCTGCTTCATCAACTTCCTGGGTATAAAAAAGAGGGTGGCGGGTTTGTACGATTGCGAGTCCTCCTAATTGCCTTTTTTGAAGATGAGTGTCATTTGCTTACATCCAGTCCTTAGCCTCTCTTCTCGTCTACATCTTAGCAAAAAGCTTTTCCATTATGTCTGGCAAGGAGAAATTGTGCCAGCACAGAAAACATCTCCTATCGTGTTCTAGACGTTGCACGGAGGTGTGCCGAGTGTTTGGCATGAAGAAAAGAAAACTTGTCCAAAGCAGCTTCCAATCGAATGTTCATGTGATTGGAAAAGTCAGGAGAGTGCAAAGGTACTGTTTTCTAGCAGTTGGCAAGCTGCGCACACAATCCCAGTGCTGTACAGCTTCCTTCTTCACCTTTCCGAAGGTGCCGCTCTCTCCGGCTCCCGGAGGCGAAGAAGCGGCTTCTTCGCGCAAAGACGATTGTGCCGCTCACTGTGCACTCCTTAGCGCGGCTTCTGCCGAAAGACGCCCGGGAGCAGCTCTTAGCTCCGGACAGCATCGTACCTTCGTCTTTAGCGTCTCTTCTCGTCTACATCTTAGCAAAAAGCTTTTCCACTACGTCTGGCGAGGAAAAACTGTGCCAGCACAGAAAACATCGCCCATCGTGTTCTAGACGTTGCACGGAGGTGTGCCGAGTGTTTGGCATGAAGAAAAGAAAAGTTGTCCAAAACAGCTTCCAATCGAATGTTCATGTGATTGGAAAAGTCAGGAGAGTGCAAAGGTACTGTTTTCTATCAGTTGGCAAGCTGCGCACACAATCCCAGTGTTGTACAGCTTCCTTCTTCACCTTTCCGAAGGTGCCGCTCTCTCCGGCTCCCGGAGGCGAAGAAGCGGCTTCTTCGCGCAAAGACGATTGTGCCGCTCACTGTGCACTCCTTAGCGCGGCTTCTGCCGAAAGACGCCCGGGAGCAGCTCTTAGCTCCGGACAGCATCGTACCTTCGTCTTTAGCGTCTCTTCTCGTCTACATCTTAGCAAAAAGCTTTTCCACTATGTCTGGCGAGGAAAAACTGTGCCAGCACAGAAAACATCTCCCATCGTGTTCTAGACGTTGCACGGAGGTGTGCCGAGTGTTTGGCATGAAGAAAAGAAAAGTTGTCCAAAACAGCTTCCAATCGAATGTTCATGTGATTGGAAAAGTCAGAAGAGTGCAAAGGTACTGTTTTCTATCAGTTGGCAAGCTGCGCACACAATCCCAGTGTTGTACAGCTTCCTTCTTCACCTTTCCGAAGGTGCCGCTCTCTCCGGCTCCCGGAGGCGAAGAAGCGGCTTCTTCGCGCAAAGACGATTGTGCCGCTCACTGTGCTCTCCTTAGCGCGGCTTCTGCCGAAAGACGCCCGGGAGCGGCTCTTAGCTCCGGACAGCATCGTACCTTCGTCTTTAGCGTCTCTTCTCGTCTACATCTTAGCAAAAAGCTTTTCCATTATGTCTGGCAAGGAGAAATTGTGCCAGCACAGAAAACATCTCCCATCGTGTTCTAGACGTTGCACGGAGGTGTGCCGAGTGTTTGGCATGAAGAAAAGAAAACTTGTCCAAAGCACCTTCCAATCGAATGTTCATGTGATTGGAAAAGTCAGGAGAGTGCAAAGGTACTGTTTTCTAGCAGTTGGCAAGCTGCGCACACAATCCCAGTGCTGTACAGCTTCCTTCTTCACCTTTCCGAAGGTGCCGCTCTCTCCGGCTCCCGGAGGCGAAGAAGCGGCTTCTTCGCGCAAAGACGATTGTGCCGCTCACTGTGCACTCCTTAGCGCGGCTTCTGCCGAAAGACGCCCGGGAGCGGCTCTTAGCTCCGGACAGCATCGTACCTTCGTCTTTAGCGTCTCTTCTCGTCTACATCTTAGCAAAAAGCTTTTCCACTATGTCTGGCGAGGAAAAACTGTGCCAGCACAGAAAACATCTCCCATCGTGTTCTAGACGTTGCACGTTCCCTATACTTAGGCTGATTTTCCTTCCTGGGGATAGGGTTAGGCTTCAGCCTAGGGCTTGGAGTTTTTTAACCAGGAAGCCCTGGGCTCCAGGCACACTGCAGCTGCGAAAGGCATCCCAAGGGGAGCGCAAAAGTGACACAACTTGGCTGCCACCACTGATATTTCCATGAGACCATCCCGAACCATAGCCTGATTTTCCTTCCTAGGGTTAAAGTTTGAGTTAGGCCTGGGGTAAGGGTTCTATTAACCAGAAAGCCCTGAGTTCCAAGAACACAGCAGCTGCGAAGGACTAGCCAAGAAGAGCGCAAAAGTACCACAACATGCCTGCCTCCACAGCTTTTTCCTTGGGGACATGCCTAATTCCTGGCTGATTTGCCTTTCTCGTCTTAGGGTTGGGGTTCGGCCTAGGGCTAGGATTTTTTTAACTAGGAAGCCCTGACTTCCAGGCTTACTTCATCTGCCAAAAGCATCCCAAAGGGAGTGCAGAAGTGCCACAACATGGCTGCTTTCACGGCTTTTCCCTTAGGAAGAACCCTAATACCCGGCTGATTTACCTTCCTAGTGTTACTGTTAGGCTTAGGCCTAGGACTTTTAAAACCAGGAAGCCCTGGGCTCCAGGCACATGCAGCTGCAAAAGGCATCCCAAGAGGGCCGCAGAAGTGACACAACTTGGCTGCCTCTGCTTCTATTCTCATGAGACCATCCTGAACCATAGGCTGATTTTCCTTCCTAGGGTTAAGGTTTGAGTTACGCATAGGGTAAGAGTTCTATTAACCAGAAAGACCTGAGTTCCAAGAACACAGCATCTGCGAAGGACTACCCAAGAAGAGCGCAAAAGTACCACAACATGCCTGCCTCCACAGCTTTTTCCTTGGGGACATGCCTAATTCCTGGCTGATTTGCCTTTCTCGTCTTAGGGTTGGGGTTCGGCCTAGGGCTAGGATTTTTTTAACTAGGAAGCCCTGAGTTCCAGGCTTACTTCATCTACCAAAGGCATCCCAAAGGGAGTGCAAAAGTGCCACAACATGGCTGCTTTCACGGCTTTTCCCTTAGGAAGAACCCTAATACGCGGCTGATTTACCTTCCTAGGGTTACTGTTAGGCTTAGGCCTAGGACTTTTAAAACCAGGAAGCCCTGGGCTCCAGGCACATGCAGCTGTTAAAGGCATCCCAAGAGGGCTGCAGTAGTGACACAACTTGGCTGCCTCTGCTGCGATTCTCATGAGACCATCCCGAACCATAGGCTGATTTTCCTTCCTAGGGTTAAGGTTTGAGTTACGCCTAGGGTAAGGGTTCTATTAACCAGAAAGACCTGAGTTCCAAGAACACAGCAGCTGCGAAGGACTAGCCAAGGAGAGCGCAAAAGTACCACAACATGCCTGGCTCCACAGCTTTTTCCGTGGGGACATGCCTAATTCCTGGCTGATTTGCCTTTCTCGTCTTAGGGTTGGGGTTCGGCCTAGGGCTTGGAGTTTTAAAATCAGGAAGCCCTGAGTTCCAGGCACACTGGAGCTGTGAAAGGCATCCAAAAGGGAGTGCAAAAGTGCCACAACATGGCTGCTTTCACGGCTATTTCCTTGGCAAGAAGCCTAACACCAGGCTGATTTCCCTTCCCAGGGTTACTGTTAGGCTTAGGCCTAGGGCTAGGATTTTTAAAACTAGGAAGCCCTGGGCTGCAGGCACACTGCAGCTGTTCAAGGCATCCCAAGGGGAGTACAAAAGTGCAACAACATGGCAGCTTTCACAGCTTTTTCCTTGGCACCATCCCTATACCTAGGCTGTTTTATCTGCCTAGGGTAAGGGTTAGGGTTCAGCCTAGGGCTTGGAGTTTTTTAACCAGGAAGCCCTGAGTTCCAGGCTTACTGCATCTGCCAAAGGCATCCCAAAGGGAGTGCAAAAGTGCCACAACATGGCTGCTTTCACGGCTTTTCCCTTAGGAAGAACCCTAATACGCGGCTGATTTACCTTCCGAGGGTTACTGTTAGGCTTAGGCCTAGGACTTTTAAAACCAGGAAGCCCTGGGCTCCAGGCACACTGCAGCTGTTAAAGGCATCCCAAGAGGGCCGCAGAAGTGACACAACTTGGCTGCCTCTGCTTCTATTCTCATGAGACCATCCCGAACCATAGGCTGATTTTCCTTCCTAGGGTTAAGGTTTGAGTTTCGCCTAGGGTAAGGGTTCTATTAACCAGAAAGACCTGAGTTCCAAGAACACAGCAGCTGCGAAGGACTACCCAAGAAGAGCGCAAAAGTACCACAACGTGCCTGCCTCCACAGCCTTTTCCTTGGGGACATGCCTAATTCCTGGCTGATTTGCCTTTCTCGTCTTAGGGTTGGGGTTCGGCCTAGGGCTAGGATATTTGTAACTAGGAAGCCCTGAGTTCCAGGCTTACTGCATCTGCCTAAAGCATCCCAAAGGGAGTGCAGAAGTGCCACAACATGGCTGCTTTCACGGCTTTTCCCTTAGGAAGAACCCTAATACGCGGCTGATTTACCTTCCTAGGGTTACTGTTAGGCTTAGGCCTAGGACTTTTAAAACCAGGAAGCCCTAGTCTCCAGGCACACTGCAGCTGCGAAAGGCATCCCAAGGGGAGCGCAAAAGTGACACAACTTGGCTGCCACCACTGATATTTCCATGAGACCATCCCAAATCATAGGCTGATTTTCCTTCCTAGGGTTAAGGTTTGAGTTACGCCTAGGGTAAGGGTTCTATTAACCAGAAAGCCCTGAATTCCAAGAACACAGCAGCTGCGAAGGACTAGCCAAGGAGAGCGCAAAAGTACCACAACATGCCTGCGTCGACAGCTTTTTCTTTGGGGACATGCCTAATTCCTGGCTGATTTGCCTTTCTCGTCTTAGGGTTGGGGTTCGGCCTAGGGCTAGGATATTTTTAACTAGGAAGCCCTGAGTTCCAGGCTTACTGCATCTGCCAAAGGCATCCCAAAGGGAGTGCAGAAGTGCCACAACATGGCTGCTTTCACGGCTTTTCCCTTAGGAAGAACCCTAATACGCGGCTGATTTACCTTCCTAGGGTTACTGTTAGGCTTAGGCCTAGGACTTTTAAAACCAGGAAGCCCTGGGCTCCAGGCACACTGCAGCTGTTAAAGGCATCCCAAAAGGGCCGCAGAAGTGACACAACTTGGCTGCCTCTGCTTCTATTCTCATGAGACTATCCCGAACCATAGGCTGATTTTCCTTCCTAGGGTTAATGTTTGAGTTTCGCCTAGGGTAAGAGGTCTATTAAAGCAGAAAGACCTGAGTTCCAAGAACACAGCAGCTGTGAAGGACTACCCAAGAAGAGCGCAAAAGTACCACAACATGCCTGCCTCCACAGCTTTTTCCTTGGGGACATGCCTAATTCCTGGCTGATTTGCCTTTCTCGTCTTAGGGTTGGGGTTCGGCCTAGGGCTAGGATTTTTTTAACTAGGAAGCCCTGAGTTCCAGGCTTACTGCAACTGCCAAAGGCAACCCAAAGGGAGTGCAGAAGTGCCACAACATGGCTGCTTTCACGGCTTTCCCCTTAGGAAGAACCCTAATACGCGGCTGATTTACCTTCCTAGGGTTACTGTTAGGCTTAGGCCTAGGACTTTTAAAACTAGGACGCCCTGGGCTCCAGGCACACTGCAGCTGTTCAAGGCATCCCAAGGGGAGTACAAAAGTACCACAACATGGCAGCTTTCACAGCTTTTTCCTTGGCACCATCCCTATACATAGGCTGATTTATCTGCCTAGGGTTAGGGTTAGGGTTCAACCTAGGGCTTGGAGTTTTTAACCAGGAAGCCCTGAGTTCCAGGCTTACTGCATCTGCCAAATGCATCCCAAAGGGAGTGCAAAAGTGCCACAACATGGCTGCTTTCACGGCTTTTCCCTTAGGAAGAACCCTAATACGCGGCTGATTTACCTTCCTAGGGTTACTGTTAGGCTTAGGCCTAGGACTTTTAAAAACAGGAAGCCCTGGGCTCCAGGCACTCTGCAGCTGCGATAGGCATCCCAAGGGGAGCGCAAAAGTGACGCAACTTGGCTGCCACCACTGATATTTCCATGAGACCATCCTGAAACATAGGCTGATTTTCCTTCCTAGGGTTAAGGTTTGAGTTACGCCTAGGGTAAGGGTTCTATTAACCAGAAAGCCCTGAGTTCCAAGAACACAGCAGCTGCGAAGGACTACCCAAGAAGAGCGAAAAAGTACCACAACATGCCTGCCTCCACAGCTTTTTCCTTGGGGACATGCCTAATTCCTGGCTGATTTGCCTTTCTCGTCTTAGGGTTGGGGTTCGGCCTAGGGCTAGGATTTTTAAAATCAGGAAGCCCTGAGTTCCAGGCACACTGGAGCTGTGAAAGGCATCCAAAAGGGAGTGCAAAAGTGCCACAACATGGCTGCTTTCACGGCTTTTTCCTTGGCAAGAAGCCTAACACCAGGCTGATTTCCCTTCCCAGGGTTACTGTTAGGCTTAGGCCTAGGGCTAGGATTTTTAAAACTAGGAAGCCCTGGGCTCCAGGCACACTGCAGCTGTTCAAGGCATCCCAAGGGGAGTACAAAAGTGCAACAACATGGCAGCTTTCACAGCTTTTTCCTTGGCACCATCCCTATACCTAGGCTGATTTATCTGCCTAGGGTAAGGGTTAGGGTTCAGCCTAGGGCTTGGAGTTTTTTAACCAGGAAGCCCTGAGTTCCAGGCTTACTGCATCTGCCAAAGGCATCCCAAAGGGAGTGCAAAAGTGCCACAACATGGCTGCTTTCACGGCTTTTCCCTTAGGAAGAACCCTAATACGCGGCTGATTTACCTTCCTAGGGTTACTGTTAGGCTTAGGCCTAGGACTTTTAAAACCAGGAAGCCCTGGGCTCCAGGCACATGCAGCTGCGAAAGGCATCCCAAGAGGGCCGCAGAAGTGACACAACTTGGCTGCCTCTTCTTCTATTCTCATGAGACCATCCTGAACCATAGGCTGATTTTCCTTCCTAGGGTTAATGTTTGAGTTTCGCCTAGGGTAAGAGTTCTATTAACCAGAAAGGCCTGAGTTCCAACAACGCAGCAGCTGCGAAGGACTACCCAAGAAGAGCGCAAAAGTACCACAACATGCCTGCCTCCACAGCTTTTTCCTTGGGGACATGCCTACTTCCTGGCTGATTTGCCTTTCTCGTCTTAGGGTTGGGGTTCGGCCTAGGGCTAGGATTTTTTTAACTAGGAAGCCCTGAGTTCCAGGCTTACTGCATCTGCAAAAAGCATCCCAAAGGGAGTGCAGAAGTGCCACAACATGGCTGCTTTCACGGCTTTTCCCTTAGGAAGAACCCTAATACGCGGCTGATTTACCTTCCTAGGGTTACTGTTAGGCTTAGGCCTAGGACTTTTAAAACCAGGAAGCCCTGGGCTCCAGGCACATGCAGCTGCGAAAGGCATCCCAAGAGGGCCGCAGAAGTGACACAACTTGGCTGCCTCTGCTTCTATTCTCATGAGACCACCCTAAACCATAGGCTGATTTTCCTTCCTAGGGTTAAGGTTTGAGTTACGCCTGGGGTAAGGGTTCTATTAACCAGAAAGCCCTGAGTTCCAAGAACACAGCAGCTGCGAAGGACTAGCCAAGAAGAGCGCAAAAGTACCACAACATGCCTGCCTCCACAGCTTTTTCCTTGGGGACATGCCTAATTCTTGGCTGATTTGCCTTTCTCGTCTTAGGGTTGGGGTTCGGCCTAGGGCTAGGATTTTTTTAACTAGGAAGCCCTGAGTTCAAGGCTTGCTGCATCTGCCAAAGGCATCCCAAAGGGAGTGCAAAAGTGCCACAACATGGCTGCTTTCACAGCTTTTCCCTTAGGAAGAACCTTAATACGCGGCTGATTTACCTTCCCAGGGTTACTGTTAGGCTTAGGCCTAGGACTTTTAAAACCAGGAAGCCCTGGGCTCCAGGCACACTGCAGCTGCGAAAGGCATCCCAAGGGGAGCGCAAAAGTGACACAACTTGGCTGCCACCACTGATATTTCCATGAGACCATCCCGAACCATAGGCTGATTTTCCTTCCTAGGGTTAAGGTTTGAGTTACGCCTGGGGTAAGGGTTCTATTAACCAGAAAGCCCTGAGTTCCAAGAACACAGCAGCTGCGAAGGACTAGCCAAGAAGAGCGCAAAAGTACCACAACATGCCTGCCTCCACAGCTTTTTCCTTGGGGACATGCCTAATTCCTGGCTGATTTGCCTTTCTCGTCTTAGGGTTGGGGTTCGGCCTAGGGCTAGGATATTTTTAACTAGGAAGCCCTGAGTTCCAGGCTTACTTCATCTGCCAAAAGCATCCCAAAGGGAGTGCAGAAGTGCCACAACATGGCTGCTTTCACGGCTTTTCCCTTAGGAAGAACCCTAATACGCGGCTGATTTACCTTCCTAGGGTTACTGTTAGGCTTAGGCCTAGGACTTTTAAAACCAGGAAGCCCTGGGCTCCAGGCACATGCAGCTGCGAAAGGCATCCCAAGAGGGCCGCAGAAGTGACACAACTTGGCTTCCTCTGCTGCTATTCTCATGAGACCATCCTGAACCATAGGCTGATTTTCCTTCCTAGGGTTAAGGTTTGAGTTACGCCTGGGGTTAGGGTTCTATTAACCAGAAAGCCCTGAGTTCCAAGAACACAGCAGCTGCGAAGGACTACCCAAGAAGAGCGCAAAAGTACCACAACATGCCTGCCTCCACAGCTTTTTCCTTGGGGACATGCCTAATTCCTGGCTGATTTGCCTTTCTCGTCTTAGGGTTGGGGTTCGGCCTAGGGCTAGGATTTTTTTAACTAGGAAGCCCTGAGTTCCAGGCTTACTGCATCTGCCAAAGGCATCCCAAAGGGAGTGCAGAAGTGCCACAACATGGCTGCTTTCACGGCTTTCCCCTTAGGAAGAACCCTAATACGCGGCTGATTTACCTTCCTAGGGTTACTGTTAGGCTTAGGCCTAGGACTTTTAAAACTAGGACGCCCTGGGCTCCAGGCACACTGCAGCTGTTCAAGGCATCCCAAGGGGAGTACTAAAGTACCACAACTTGGCAGCTTTCACAGCTTTTTCCTTGGCACCATCCCTATACATAGGCTGATTTATCTGCCTAGGGTTAGAGTTCAGCCTAGGGCTTGGAGATTTTAACCAGGAAGCCCTGAGTTCCAGGCTTACTGCATCTGCCAAATGCATCCCAAAGGGAGTGCAAAAGTGCCACAACATGGCTGCTTTCACAGCTTTTCCCTTAGGAAGAACCCTAATACGCGGCTGATTTACCTTCCTAGGGTTACTGTTAGGCTTAGGCCTAGGACTTTTAAAAACAGGAAGCCCTGGGCTCCAGGCACTCTGCAGCTGCGAAAGGCATCCCAAGGGGAGCGCAAAAGTGACGCAACTTGGCTGCCACCACTGATATTTCCATGAGACCATCCCGAAACATAGGCTGATTTTCCTTCCTAGGGTTAAGGTTTGAGTTACGCCTAGGGTAAGGGTTCTATTAACCAGAAAGCCCTGAGTTCCAAGAACACAGCAGCTGCGAAGGACTAGCCAAGAAGAGCGAAAAAGTACCACAACATGCCTGCGTCGACAGCTTTTTCCTTGGGGACATGCCTAATTCCTGGCTGATTTGCCTTTCTCGTCTTAGGGTTGGGGTTCGGCCTAGGGCTAGGATTTTTAAAATCAGGAAGCCCTGAGTTCCAGGCACACTGGAGCTGTGAAAGGCATCCCAAAGGGAGTGCAGAAGTGCCACAACATGGCTGCTTTCACGGCTTTTTCCTTGGCAAGAAGCCTAACACCAGGCTGATTTCCCTTCCCAGGGTTACTGTTAGGCTTAGGCCTAGCGCAAGGATTTTTAAAACTAGGAAGCCCTTAGTTCCAGGCACACTGCAGCTGTTCAAGGCATCCCAAGGGGAGTACAAAAGTGCAACAACATGGCAGCTTTCACAGCTTTTTCCTTGGCACCATCCCTATACCTAGACTGATTTATCTGCCTAGGGTAAGGGTTAGGGTTCAGCCTAGGGCTTGGAGTTTTTTAACCAGGAAGCCCTGAGTTCCAGGCTTACTGCATCTGCCAAAGGCATCCCAAAGGGAGTGCAAAAGTGCCACAACATGGCTGCTTTTACAGCTTTTCCCTTAGGAAGAACCCTAATACGCGGCTGATTTACCTTCCTAGGGTTACTGTTAGGCTTAGGCCTAGGACTTTTAAAACCAGGAAGCCCTGGGCTCCAGGCACACTGCAGCTGTTAAAGGCATCCCAAGAGGGCCGCAGAAGTGACACAACTTGGCTGCCTCTGCTTCTATTCTCATGAGACCATCCCGAACCATAGGCTGATTTTCCTTCCTAGGGTTAATGTTTGAGTTTCGCCTAGGGTAAGAGTTCTATTAACCAGAAAGCCCTGAGTTCCAAGAACACAGCAGCTGCGAAGGACTACCCAAGAAGAGCGCAAAAGTACCACAACATGCCTGCCTCCACAGCTTTTTCCTTGGGGACATGCCTAATTCCTGGCTGATTTGCCTTTCTCGTCTTAGGGTTGGGGTTCGGCCTAGGGCTACTATTTTTTTAACTAGGAAGCCCTGAGTTCCAGGCTTACTTCATCTGCAAAAGGCATCCCAAAGGGAGTGCAGAAGTGCCACAACATGGCTGCTTTCACGGCTTTTCCCTTAGGAAGAACCCTAATACGCGGCTGATTTACCTTCCTAGGGTTACTGTTAGGCTTAGGCCTAGGACTTTTAAAACCAGGAAGCCCTGGGCTCCAGGCACATGCAGCTGCGAAAGGCATCCCAAGAGGGCCGCAGAAGTGACACAACTTGGCTGCCTCTGCTTCTATTCTCATGAGACCATCCTGAACCATAGGCTGATTTTCCTTCCTAGGGTTAAGGTTTGAGTTACGCCTGGGGTAAGGGTTCTATTAACCAGAAAGCCCTGAGTTCCAGAACACAGCAGCTGCGAAGGACTAGCCAAGAAGAGCGCAAAAGTACCACAACATGCCTGCCTCCACAGCTTTTTCCTTGGGGACATGCCTAATTCCTGGCTGATTTGCCTTTCTCGTCTTAGGGTTGGGGTTCGGCCTAGGGCTAGGATTTTTTTAACTAGGAAGCCCTGAGTTCAAGGCTTGCTGCATCTGCCAAAGGCATCCCAAAGGGAGTGCAGAAGTGCCACAACATGGCTGCTTTCACGGCTTTTCCCTTAGGAAGAACCTTAATACGCGGCTGATTTACCTTCCCAGGGTTACTGTTAGGCTTAGGCCTAGGACTTTTAAAACCAGGAAGCCCTGGGCTCCAGGCACACTGCAGCTGCGAAAGGCATCCCAAGGGGAGCGCAAAAGTGACACAACTTGGCTGCCACCACTGATATTTCCATGAGACCATCCTGAACCATAGGCTGATTTTCCTTCCTAGGGTTAAGGTTTGAGTTACGCCTGGGGTAAGGGTTCTATTAACCAGAAAGCCCTGAGTTCCAAGAACACAGCAGCTGCGAAGGACTAGCCAAGAAGAGCGCAAAAGTACCACAACATGCCTGCCTCCACAGCTTTTTCCTTGGGGACATGCCTAATTCCTGGCTGATTTGCCTTTCTCGTCTTAGGGTTGGGGTTCGGCCTAGGGCTAGGATTTTTTAACTAGGAAGCCCTGAGTTCCAGGCTTACTGCATCTGCCAAAGGCATCCCAAAGGGAGTGCAGAAGTGCCACAACATGGCTGCTTTCACGGCGTTCCCCTTAGGAAGAACCCTAATACGCGGCTGATTTGCCTTCCTAGGGTTACTGTTAGGCTTAGGCCTAGGACTTTTAAAACTAGGACGCCCTGGGCTCCAGGCACACTGCAGCTGTTCAAGGCATCCCAAGGGGAGTACAAAAGTGCAACAACATGGCAGCTTTCACAGCTTTTTCCTTAGCACCATCCCTATACATAGGCTGATTTATCTGCCTAGGGTTAGGGTTCAGCCTAGGGCTTGGAGTTTTTTAACCAGGAAGCCCTGAGTTCCAGGCTTACTGCATCTGCCAAATGCATCCCAAAGGGAGTGCAAAAGTGCCACAACATGGCTGCTTTCACGGCTTTTCCCTTAGGAAGAACCCTAATACGCGGCTGATTTACCTTCCTAGGGTTACTGTTAGGCTTAGGCCTAGGACTTTTAAAAACAGGAAGCCCTGGGCTCCAGGCACTCTGCAGCTGCGAAAGGCATCCCAAGGGGAGCGCAAAAGTGACACAACTTGGCTGCCACCACTGATATTTCCATGAGACCATCCCGAACCATAGGCTGATTTTCCTTCCTAGGGTTAAGGTTTGAGTTACGCCTAGGGTAAGGGTTCTATTAACCAGAAAGCCCTGAGTTCCAAGAACACAGCAGCTGCGAAGGACTAGCCAAGAAGAGCGAAAAAGTACCACAACATGCCTGCGTCGACAGCTTTTTCCTTGGGGACATGCCTAATTCCTGGCTGATTTGCCTTTCTCGTCTTAGGGTTGGGGTTCGGCCTAGGGCTAGGATTTTTAAAATCAGGAAGCCCTGAGTTCCAGGCACACTGGAGCTGTGAAAGGCATCCAAAAGGGAGTGCAAAAGTGCCACAACATGGCTGCTTTCACGGCTTTTTCCTTGGCAAGAAGCCTAACACCAGGCTGATTTCCCTTCCCAGGGTTACTGTTAGGCTTAGGCCTAGGGCTAGGATTTTTAAAACTAGGAAGCCCTGGGCTCCAGGCACACTGCAGCTGTTCAAGGCATCCCAAGGGGAGTACAAAAGTGCAACAACATGGCAGCTTTCACAGCTTTTTCCTTGGCACCATCCCTATACCTAGGCTGATTTATCTGCCTAGGGTAAGGGTTAGGGTTCAGCCTAGGGCTTGGAGTTTTTTAACCAGGAAGCCCTGAGTTCCAGGCTTACTGCATCTGCCAAAGGCATCCCAAAGGGAGTGCAAAAGTGCCACAACATGGCTGCTTTCACGGCTTTTCCCTTAGGAAGAACCCTAATACGCGGCTGATTTACCTTCCTAGGGTTACTGTTAGGCTTAGGCCTAGGACTTTTAAAACCAGGAAGCCCTGGGCTCCAGGCACATGCAGCTGCGAAAGGCATCCCAAGAGGGCCGCAGAAGTGACACAACTTGGCTGCCTCTTCTTCTATTCTCATGAGACCATCCTGAACCATAGGCTGATTTTCCTTCCTAGGGTTAATGTTTGAGTTTCGCCTAGGGTAAGAGTTCTATTAACCAGAAAGGCCTGAGTTCCAACAACGCAGCAGCTGCGAAGGACTACCCAAGAAGAGCGCAAAAGTACCACAACATGCCTGCCTCCACAGCTTTTTCCTTGGGGACATGCCTAATTCCTGGCTGATTTGCCTTTCTCGTCTTAGGGTTGGGGTTCGGCCTAGGGCTAGGATTTTTTTAACTAGGAAGCCCTGAGTTCCAGGCTTACTGCATCTGCAAAAAGCATCCCAAAGGGAGTGCAGAAGTGCCACAACATGGCTGCTTTCACGGCTTTTCCCTTAGGAAGAACCCTAATACGCGCCTGATTTACCTTCCTAGGGTTACTGTTAGGCTTAGGCCTAGGACTTTTAAAACCAGGAAGCCCTGGGCTCCAGGCACATGCAGCTGCGAAAGGCATCCCAAGAGGGCCGCAGAAGTGACACAACTTGGCTGCCTCTGCTTCTATTCTCATGAGACCACCCTAAACCATAGGCTGATTTTCCTTCCTAGGGTTAAGGTTTGAGTTACACCTGGGGTAAGGGTTCTATTAACCAGAAAGCCCTGAGTTCCAAGAACACAGCAGCTGCGAAGGACTAGCCAAGAAGAGCGCAAAAGTACCACAACATGCCTGCCTCCACAGCTTTTTCCTTGGGGACATGCCTAATTCTTGGCTGATTTGCCTTTCTCGTCTTAGGGTTGGGGTTCAGCCTAGGGCTAGGATTTTTTTAACTAGGAAGCCCTGAGTTCAAGGCTTGCTGCATCTGCCAAAGGCATCCCAAAGGGAGTGCAAAAGTGCCACAACATGGCTGCTTTCACAGCTTTTCCCTTAGGAAGAACCTTAATACGCGGCTGATTTACCTTCCCAGGGTTACTGTTAGGCTTAGGCCTAGGACTTTTAAAACCAGGAAGCCCTGGGCTCCAGGCACACTGCAGCTGCGAAAGGCATCCCAAGGGGAGCGCAAAAGTGACACAACTTGGCTGCCACCACTGATATTTCCATGAGACCATCCCGAACCATAGGCTGATTTTCCTTCCTAGGGTTAAGGTTTGAGTTACGCCTGGGGTAAGGGTTCTATTAACCAGAAAGCCCTGAGTTCCAAGAACACAGCAGCTGCGAAGGACTAGCCAAGAAGAGCGCAAAAGTACCACAACATGCCTGCCTCCACAGCTTTTTCCTTGGGGACATGCCTAATTCCTGGCTGATTTGCCTTTCTCGTCTTAGGGTTGGGGTTCGGCCTAGGGCTAGGATATTTTTAACTAGGAAGCCCTGAGTTCCAGGCTTACTTCATCTGCCAAAAGCATCCCAAAGGGAGTGCAGAAGTGCCACAACATGGCTGCTTTCACGGCTTTTCCCTTAGGAAGAACCCTAATACGCGGCTGATTTACCTTCCTAGGGTTACTGTTAGGCTTAGGCCTAGGACTTTTAAAACCAGGAAGCCCTGGGCTCCAGGCACATGCAGCTGCGAAAGGCATCCCAAGAGGGCCGCAGAAGTGACACAACTTGGCTGCCTCTGCTGCTATTCTCATGAGACCATCCTGAACCATAGGCTGATTTTCCTTCCTAGGGTTAAGGTTTGAGTTACGCCTGGGGTTAGGGTTCTATTAACCAGAAAGCCCTGAGTTCCAAGAACACAGCAGCTGCGAAGGACTAGCCAAGAAGAGCGCAAAAGTACCACAACATGCCTGCCTCCACAGCTTTTTCCTTGGGGACATGCCTAATTCCTGGCTGATTTGCCTTTCTCGTCTTAGGGTTGGGGTTCGGCCTAGGGCTAGGATTTTTTTAACTAGGAAGCCCTGAGTTCCAGGCTTACTGCATCTGCCAAAGGCATCCCAAAGGGAGTGCAGAAGTGCCACAACATGGCTGCTTTCACGGCTTTCCCCTTAGGAAGAACCCTAATACGCGGCTGATTTACCTTCCTAGGGTTACTGTTAGGCTTAGGCCTAGGACTTTTAAAACTAGGACGCCCTGGGCTCCAGGCACACTGCAGCTGTTCAAGGCATCCCAAGGGGAGTACTAAAGTACCACAACATGGCAGCTTTCACAGCTTTTTCCTTGGCACCATCCCTATACATAGGCTGATTTATCTGCCTAGGGTTAGAGTTCAGCCTAGGGCTTGGAGATTTTAACCAGGAAGCCCTGAGTTCCAGGCTTACTGCATCTGCCAAATGCATCCCAAAGGGAGTGCAAAAGTGCCACAACATGGCTGCTTTCACAGCTTTTCCCTTAGGAAGAACCCTAATACGCGGCTGATTTACCTTCCTAGGGTTACTGTTAGGCTTAGGCCTAGGACTTTTAAAAACAGGAAGCCCTGGGCTCCAGGCACTCTGCAGCTGCGAAAGGCATCCCAAGGGGAGCGCAAAAGTGACGCAACTTGGCTGCCACCACTGATATTTCCATGAGACCATCCCGAACCATAGGCTGATTTTCCTTCCTAGGGTTAAGGTTTGAGTTACGCCTAGGGTAAGGGTTCTATTAACCAGAAAGCCCTGAGTTCCAAGAACACAGCAGCTGCGAAGGACTAGCCAAGAAGAGCGAAAAAGTACCACAACATGCCTGCGTCGACAGCTTTTTCCTTGGGGACATGCCTAATTCCTGGCTGATTTGCCTTTCTCGTCTTAGGGTTGGGGTTCGGCCTAGGGCTAGGATTTTTAAAATCAGGAAGCCCTGAGTTCCAGGCACACTGGAGCTGTGAAAGGCATCCCAAAGGGAGTGCAGAAGTGCCACAACATGGCTGCTTTCACGGCTTTTTCCTTGGCAAGAAGCCTAACACCAGGCTGATTTCCCTTCCCAGGGTTACTGTTAGGCTTAGGCCTAGCGCAAGGATTTTTAAAACTAGGAAGCCCTTAGTTCCAGGCACACTGCAGCTGTTCAAGGCATCCCAAGGGGAGTACAAAAGTGCAACAACATGGCAGCTTTCACAGCTTTTTCCTTGGCACCATCCCTATACCTAGACTGATTTATCTGCCTAGGGTAAGGGTTAGGGTTCAGCCTAGGGCTTGGAGTTTTTTAACCAGGAAGCCCTGAGTTCCAGGCTTACTGCATCTGCCAAAGGCATCCCAAAGGGAGTGCAAAAGTGCCACAACATGGCTGCTTTTACAGCTTTTCCCTTAGGAAGAACCCTAATACGCGGCTGATTTACCTTCCTAGGGTTACTGTTAGGCTTAGGCCTAGGACTTTTAAAACCAGGAAGCCCTGGGCTCCAGGCACACTGCAGCTGTTAAAGGCATCCCAAGAGGGCCGCAGAAGTGACACAACTTGGCTGCCTCTGCTTCTATTCTCATGAGACCATCCCGAACCATAAGCTGATTTTCCTTCCTAGGGTTAATGTTTGAGTTTCGCCTAGGGTAAGAGTTCTATTAACCAGAAAGGCCTGAGTTCCAACAACGCAGCAGCTGCGAAGGACTACCCAAGAAGAGCGCAAAAGTACCACAACATGCCTGCCTCCACAGCTTTTTCCTTGGGGACATGCCTAATTCCTGGCTGATTTGCCTTTCTCGTCTTAGGGTTGGGGTTCGGCCTAGGGCTACTATTTTTTTAACTAGGAAGCCCTGAGTTCCAGGCTTACTTCATCTGCAAAAAGCATCCCAAAGGGAGTGCAGAAGTGCCACAACATGGCTGCTTTCACGGCTTTTCCCTTAGGAAGAACCCTAATACGCGGCTGATTTACCTTCCTAGGGTTACTGTTAGGCTTAGGCCTAGGACTTTTAAAACCAGGAAGCCCTGGGCTCCAGGCACATGCAGCTGCGAAAGGCATCCCAAGAGGGCCGCAGAAGTGACACAACTTGGCTGCCTCTGCTTCTATTCTCATGAGACCATCCTGAACCATAGGCTGATTTTCCTTCCTAGGGTTAAGGTTTGAGTTACGCCTGGGGTAAGGGTTCTATTAACCAGAAAGCCCTGAGTTCCAGAACACAGCAGCTGCGAAGGACTAGCCAAGAAGAGCGCAAAAGTACCACAACATGCCTGCCTCCACAGCTTTTTCCTTGGGGACATGCCTAATTCCTGGCTGATTTGCCTTTCTCGTCTTAGGGTTGGGGTTCGGCCTAGGGCTAGGATTTTTTTAACTAGGAAGCCCTGAGTTCAAGGCTTGCTGCATCTGCCAAAGGCATCCCAAAGGGAGTGCAGAAGTGCCACAACATGGCTGCTTTCACGGCTTTTCCCTTAGGAAGAACCTTAATACGCGGCTGATTTACCTTCCCAGGGTTACTGTTAGGCTTAGGCCTAGGACTTTTAAAACCAGGAAGCCCTGGGCTCCAGGCACACTGCAGCTGCGAAAGGCATCCCAAGGGGAGCGCAAAAGTGACACAACTTGGCTGCCACCACTGATATTTCCATGAGACCATCCCGAACCATAGGCTGATTTTCCTTCCTAGGGTTAAGGTTTGAGTTACGCCTGGGGTAAGGGTTCTATTAACCAGAAAGCCCTGAGTTCCAAGAACACAGCAGCTGCGAAGGACTAGCCAAGAAGAGCGCAAAAGTACCACAACATGCCTGCCTCCACAGCTTTTTCCTTGGGGACATGCCTAATTCCTGGCTGATTTGCCTTTCTCGTCTTAGGGTTGGGGTTCGGCCTAGGGCTAGGATTTTTTAACTAGGAAGCCCTGAGTTCCAGGCTTACTGCATCTGCCAAAGGCATCCCAAAGGGAGTGCAGAAGTGCCACAACATGGCTGCTTTCACGGCGTTCCCCTTAGGAAGAACCCTAATACGCGGCTGATTTGCCTTCCTAGGGTTACTGTTAGGCTTAGGCCTAGGACTTTTAAAACTAGGACGCCCTGGGCTCCAGGCACACTGCAGCTGTTCAAGGCATCCCAAGGGGAGTACAAAAGTGCAACAACATGGCAGCTTTCACAGCTTTTTCCTTAGCACCATCCCTATACCTAGGCTGATTTATCTGCCTAGGGTTAGGGTTCAGCCTAGGGCTTGGAGTTTTTTAACCAGGAAGCCCTGAGTTCCAGGCTTACTGCATCTGCCAAATGCATCCCAAAGGGAGTGCAAAAGTGCCACAACATGGCTGCTTTCACGGCTTTTCCCTTAGGAAGAACCCTAATACGCGGCTGATTTACCTTCCTAGGGTTACTGTTAGGCTTAGGCCTAGGACTTTTAAAACCAGGAAGCCCTGGGCTCCACGCACACTGCAGCTGCGAAAGGCATCCCAAGGGGAGCGCAAAAGTGACGCAACTTGGCTGCCACCACTGATATTTCCATGAGACCATCCCGAAACATAGGCTGATTTTCCTTCCTAGGGTTAAGGTTTGAGTTACGCCTAGGGTAAGGGTTCTATTAACCAGAAAGCCCTGAGTTCCAAGAACACAGCAGCTGCGAAGGACTACCCAAGAAGAGCGAAAAAGTACCACAACATGCCTGCGTCGACAGCTTTTTCCTTGGGGACATGCCTAATTCCTGGCTGATTTGCCTTTCTCGTCTTAGGGTTGGGGTTCGGCCTAGGGCTAGGATTTTTAAAATCAGGAAGCCCTGAGTTCCAGGCACACTGGAGCTGTGAAAGGCATCCAAAAGGGAGTGCAAAAGTGCCACAACATGGCTGCTTTCACGGCTTTTTCCTTGGCAAGAAGCCTAACACCAGGCTGATTTCCCTTCCCAGGGTTACTGTTAGGCTTAGGCCTAGGGCTAGGATTTTTAAAACTAGGAAGCCCTTAGTTCCAGGCACACTGCAGCTGTTCAAGGCATCCCAAGGGGAGTACAAAAGTGCAACAACATGGCAGCTTTCACAGCTTTTTCCTCTGCACCATCCCTATACCTAGGCTGATTTATCTGCCTAGGGTAAGGGTTAGGGTTCAGCCTAGGGCTTGGAGTTTTTTAACCAGGAAGCCCTGAGTTCCAGGCTTACTGCATCTGCCAAAGGCATCCCAAAGGGAGTGCAAAAGTGCCACAACATGGCTGCTTTTACAGCTTTTCCCTTAGGAAGAACCCTGATACGCGGCTGATTTACCTTCCTAGGGTTACTGTTAGGCTTAGGCCTAGGACTTTTAAAACCAGGAAGCCCTGGGCTCCAGGCACACTGCAGCTGTTAAAGGCATCCCAAGAGGGCCGCAGAAGTGACACAACTTGGCTGCCTCTGCTTCTATTCTCATGAGACCATCCCGAACCATAGGCTGATTTTCCTTCCTAGGGTTAATGTTTGAGTTTCGCCTAGGGTAAGAGTTCTATTAACCAGAAAGCCCTGAGTTCCAAGAACACAGCAGCTGCGAAGGACTACCCAAGAAGAGCGCAAAAGTACCACAACATGCCTGCCTCCACAGCTTTTTCCTTGGGGACATGCCTAATTCCTGGCTGATTTGCCTTTCTCGTCTTAGGGTTGGGGTTCGGCCTAGGGCTACTATTTTTTTAACTAGGAAGCCCTGAGTTCCAGGCTTACTTCATCTGCAAAAAGCATCCCAAAGGGAGTGCAGAAGTGCCACAACATGGCTGCTTTCACGGCTTTTCCCTTAGGAAGAACCCTAATACGCGGCTGATTTACCTTCCTAGGGTTACTGTTAGGCTTAGGCCTAGGACTTTTAAAACCAGGAAGCCCTGGGCTCCAGGCACACTGCAGCTGCGAAAGGCATCCCAAGAGGGCCGCAGAAGTGACACAACTTGGCTGCCTCTGCTTCTATTCTCATGAGACCATCCTGAACCATAGGCTGATTTTCCTTCCTAGGGTTAAGGTTTGAGTTACGCCTGGGGTAAGAGTTCTATTAACCACAAAGCCCTGAGTTCCAGAACACAGCAGCTGCGAAGGACTACCCAAGAAGAGCGCAAAAGTACCACAACATGCCTGCCTCCACAGCTTTTTCCTTGGGGACATGCCTAATTCCTGGCTGATTTGCCTTTCTCGTCTTGGGGTTGGGGTTCGGCCTAGGGCTAGGATTTTTTTAACTAGGAAGCCCTGAGTTCAAGGCTTGCTGCATCTGCCAAAGGCATCCCAAAGGGAGTGCAGAAGTGCCACAACATGGCTGCTTTCACGGCTTTTCCCTTAGGAAGAACCTTAATACGCGGCTGATTTACCTTCCCAGGGTTACTGTTAGGCTTAGGCCTAGGACTTTTAAAACCAGGAAGCCCTGGGCTCCAGGCACACTGCAGCTGCGAAAGGCATCCCAAGGGGAGCGCAAAAGTGACACAACTTGGCTGCCACCACTGATATTTCCATGAGACCATCCCGAACCATAGGCTGATTTTCCTTCCTAGGGTTAAGGTTTGAGTTACGCCTGGGGTAAGAGTTCTATTAACCACAAAGCCCTGAGTTCCAGAACACAGCAGCTGCGAAGGACTACCCAAGAAGAGCGCAAAAGTACCACAACATGCCTGCCTCCACAGCTTTTTCCTTGGGGACATGCCTAATTCCTGGCTGATTTGCCTTTCTCGTCTTGGGGTTGGGGTTCGGCCTAGGGCTAGGATTTTTTTAACTAGGAAGCCCTGAGTTCAAGGCTTGCTGCATCTGCCAAAGGCATCCCAAAGGGAGTGCAGAAGTGCCACAACATGGCTGCTTTCACGGCTTTTCCCTTAGGAAGAACCTTAATACGCGGCTGATTTACCTTCCCAGGGTTACTGTTAGGCTTAGGCCTAGGACTTTTAAAACCAGGAAGCCCTGGGCTCCAGGCACACTGCAGCTGCGAAAGGCATCCCAAGGGGAGCGCAAAAGTGACACAACTTGGCTGCCACCACTGATATTTCCATGAGACCATCCCGAACCATAGGCTGATTTTCCTTCCTAGGGTTAAGGTTTGAGTTACGCCTGGGGTAAGGGTTCTATTAACCAGAAAGCCCTGAGTTCCAAGAACACAGCAGCTGCGAAGGACTAGCCAAGAAGAGCGCAAAAGTACCACAACATGCCTGCCTCCACAGCTTTTTCCTTGGGGACATGCCTAATTCCTGGCTGATTTGCCTTTCTCGTCTTAGGGTTGGGGTTCGGCCTAGGGCTAGGATTTTTTTAACTAGGAAGCCCTGAGTTCCAGGCTTACTGCATCTGCCAAAGGCATCCCAAAGGGAGTGCAGAAGTGCCACAACATGGCTGCTTTCACGGCTTTTCCCTTAGGAAGAACCCTAATACACGGCTGATTTACCTTCCTAGGGTTACTGTTAGGCTTAGGCCTAGGACTTTTAAAACTAGGACGCCCTGGGCTCCAGGCACACTGCAGCTGTTCAAGGCATCCCAAGGGGAGTACAAAAGTGCAACAACATGGCAGCTTTCACAGCTTTTTCCTTGGCACCATCCCTATACATAGGCTGATTTATCTGCCTAGGGTTAGGGTTCAGCCTAGGGCTTGGAGTTTTTTAACCAGGAAGCCCTGAGTTCCAGGCTTACTGCATCTGCCAAAGGCATCCCAAAGGGAGTGCAAAAGTGCCACAACATGGCTGCTTTTACAGCTTTTCCCTTAGGAAGAACCCTGATACGCGGCTGATTTACCTTCCTAGGGTTACTGTTAGGCTTAGGCCTAGGACTTTTAAAACCAGGAAGCCCTGGGCTCCAGGCACACTGCAGCTGTTAAAGGCATCCCAAGAGGGCCGCAGAAGTGACACAACTTGGCTGCCTCTGCTTCTATTCTCATGAGACCATCCCGAACCATAGGCTGATTTTCCTTCCTAGGGTTAATGTTTGAGTTTCGCCTAGGGTAAGAGTTCTATTAACCAGAAAGCCCTGAGTTCCAAGAACACAGCAGCTGCGAAGGACTACCCAAGAAGAGCGCAAAAGTACCACAACATGCCTGCCTCCACAGCTTTTTCCTTGGGGACATGCCTAATTCCTGGCTGATTTGCCTTTCTCGTCTTAGGGTTGGGGTTCGGCCTAGGGCTACTATTTTTTTAACTAGGAAGCCCTGAGTTCCAGGCTTACTTCATCTGCAAAAAGCATCCCAAAGGGAGTGCAGAAGTGCCACAACATGGCTGCTTTCACGGCTTTTCCCTTAGGAAGAACCCTAATACGCGGCTGATTTACCTTCCTAGGGTTACTGTTAGGCTTAGGCCTAGGACTTTTAAAACCAGGAAGCCCTGGGCTCCAGGCACACTGCAGCTGCGAAAGGCATCCCAAGAGGGCCGCAGAAGTGACACAACTTGGCTGCCTCTGCTTCTATTCTCATGAGACCATCCTGAACCATAGGCTGATTTTCCTTCCTAGGGTTAAGGTTTGAGTTACGCCTGGGGTAAGAGTTCTATTAACCACAAAGCCCTGAGTTCCAGAACACAGCAGCTGCGAAGGACTACCCAAGAAGAGCGCAAAAGTACCACAACATGCCTGCCTCCACAGCTTTTTCCTTGGGGACATGCCTAATTCCTGGCTGATTTGCCTTTCTCGTCTTAGGGTTGGGGTTCGGCCTAGGGCTAGGATTTTTTTAACTAGGAAGCCCTGAGTTCAAGGCTTGCTGCATCTGCCAAAGGCATCCCAAAGGGAGTGCAGAAGTGCCACAACATGGCTGCTTTCACGGCTTTTCCCTTAGGAAGAACCTTAATACGCGGCTGATTTACCTTCCCAGGGTTACTGTTCGGCTTAGGCCTAGGACTTTTAAAACCAGGAAGCCCTGGGCTCCAGGCACACTGCAGCTGCGAAAGGCATCCCAAGGGGAGCGCAAAAGTGACACAACTTGGCTGCCACCACTGATATTTCCATGAGACCATCCCAAACCATAGGCTGATTTTCCTTCCTAGGGTTAAGGTTTGAGTTACGCCTGGGGTAAGGGTTCTATTAACCAGAAAGCCCTGAGTTCCAAGAACACAGCAGCTGCGAAGGACTAGCCAAGAAGAGCGCAAAAGTACCACAACATGCCTGCCTCCACAGCTTTTTCCTTGGGGACATGCCTAATTCCTGGCTGATTTGCCTTTCTCGTCTTAGGGTTGGGGTTCGGCCTAGGGCTAGGATTTTTTTAACTAGGAAGCCCTGAGTTCCAGGCTTACTGCATCTGCCAAAGGCATCCCAAAGGGAGTGCAGAAGTGCCACAACATGGCTGCTTTCACGGCTTTTCCCTTAGGAAGAACCCTAATACGCGGCTGATTTACCTTCCTAGGGTTACTGTTAGGCTTAGGCCTAGGACTTTTAAAACTAGGACGCCCTGGGCTCCAGGCACACTGCAGCTGTTCAAGGCATCCCAAGGGGAGTACAAAAGTGCAACAACATGGCAGCTTTCACAGCTTTTTCCTTGGCACCATCCCTATACATAGGCTGATTTATCTGCCTAGGGTTAGGGTTCAGCCTAGGGCTTGGAGTTTTTTAACCAGGAAGCCCTGAGTTCCAGGCTTACTGCATCTGCCAAAGGCATCCCAAAGGGAGTGCAAAAGTGCCACAACATGGCTGCTTTCACGGCTTTTCCCTTAGGAAGAACCCTAATACCCGGCTGATTTACCTTCCTAGGGTTACTGTTAGGCTTAGGCCTAGGACTTTTAAAAACAGGAAGCCCTGGGCTCCAGGCACTCTGCAGCTGCGATAGGCATCCCAAGGGGAGCGCAAAAGTGACGCAACTTGGCTGCCACCACTGATATTTCCATGAGACCATCCCGAAACATAGGCTGATTTTCCTTCCTAGGGTTAAGGTTTGAGTTACGCCTGGGGTAAGGGTTCTATTAACCAGAAAGCCCTGAGTTCCAAGAACACAGCAGCTGCGAAGGACTACCCAAGAAGAGCGAAAAAGTACCACAACATGCCTGCGTCGACAGCTTTTTCCTTGGGGACATGCCTAATTCCTGGCTGATTTGCCTTTCTCGTCTTAGGGTTGGGGTTCGGCCTAGGGCTAGGATTTTTAAAATCAGGAAGCCCTGAGTTCCAGGCACACTGGAGCTGTGAAAGGCATCCAAAAGGGAGTGCAAAAGTGCCACAACATGGCTGCTTTCACGGCTTTTTCCTTGGCAAGAAGCCTAACACCAGGCTGATTTCCCTTCCCAGGGTTACTGTTAGGCTTAGGCCTAGGGCTAGGATTTTTAAAACTAGGAAGCCCTTAGTTCCAGGCACACTGCAGCTGTTCAAGGCATCCCAAGGGGAGTACAAAAGTGCAACAACATGGCAGCTTTCACAGCTTTTTCCTTGGCACCATCCCTATACCTAGGCTGATTTATCTGCCTAGGGTAAGGGTTAGGGTTCAGCCTAGGGCTTGGAGTTTTTTAACCAGGAAGCCCTGAGTTCCAGGCTTACTGCATCTGCCAAAGGCATCCCAAAGGGAGTGCAAAAGTGCCACAACATGGCTGCTTTTACAGCTTTTCCCTTAGGAAGAACCCTAATACGCGGCTGATTTACCTTCCTAGGGTTACTGTTCGGCTTAGGCCTAGGACTTTTAAAACCAGGAAGCCCTGGGCTCCAGGCACATGCAGCTGCGAAAGGCATCCCAAGAGGGCCGCAGAAGTGACACAACTTGGCTGCCTCTTCTTCTATTCTCATGAGACCATCCTGAACCATAGGCTGATTTTCCTTCCTAGGATTAAGGTTTGAGTTACGCCTAGGGTAAGAGTTCTATTAACCAGAAAGCCCTGAGTTCCAAGAACACAGCAGCTGCGAAGGACTAGCCAAGAAGAGCGCAAAAGTACCACAACATGCCTGCCTCCACAGCTTTTTCCTTGGGGACATGCCTAATTCCTGGCTGATTTGCCTTTCTTGTCTTAGGGTTGGGGTTCGGCCTAGGGCTAGGATTTTTTTAACCAGGAAGCCCTGAGTTCCAGGCTTACTGCATCTGCCAAATGCATCCCAAAGGGAGTGCAAAAGTGCCACAACATGGCTGCTTTCACAGCTTTTCCCTTAGGAAGAACCCTAATACGCGGCTGATTTACCTTCCTAGGGTTACTGTTAGGCTTAGGCCTAGGACTTTTAAAACCAGGAAGCCCTGGGCTCCACGCACACTGCAGCTGCGAAAGGCATCCCAAGGGGAGCGCAAAATTGACACAACTTGGCTGCCACAACTGATATTTCCATGAGACCATCCCGAACCATAGGCTGATTTTCCTTCCTAGGGTTAAGGTTTGAGTTACGCCTGGGGTAAGGGTTCTATTAACCAGAAAGCCCTGAGTTCCAAGAACACAGCAGCTGCGAAGGACTAGCCAAGAAGAGCGAAAAAGTACCACAACATGCCTGCGTCGACAGCTTTTTCCTTGGGGACATGCCTAATTCCTGGCTGATTTGCCTTTCTCGTCTTAGGGTTGGGGTTCGGCCTAGGGCTAGGATTTTTAAAATCAGGAAGCCCTGAGTTCCAGGCACACTGGAGCTGTGAAAGGCATCCAAAAGGGAGTGCAAAAGTGCCACAACATGGCTGCTTTCACGGCTTTTTCCTTGGCAAGAAGCCTAACACCAGGCTGATTTCCCTTCCCAGGGTTACTGTTAGGCTTAGGCCTAGGACTTTTAAAACCAGGAAGCCCTGGGCTCCAGGCACACTGCAGCTGCGAAAGGCATCCCAAGGGGAGCGCAAAAGTGACACAACTTGGCTGCCACCACTGATATTTCCATGAGACCATCCCGAACCATAGGCTGATTTTCCTTCCTAGGGTTAAGGTTTGAGTTACGCCTAGGGTAAGGGTTCTATTAACCAGAAAGCCCTGAGTTCCAAGAACACAGCAGCTGCGAAGGACAACCCAAGAAGAGCGAAAAAGTACCACAACATGCCTGCCTCCACAGCTTTTTCCTTGGGGACATGCCTAATTCCTGGCTGATTTGCCTTTCTCGTCTTAGGGTTGGGGTTCGGCCTAGGGCTAGGATTTTTTTAACTAGGAAGCCCTGAGTTCCAGGCTTACTGCATCTGCCAAAGGCATCCCAAAGGGAGTGCAAAAGTGCCACAACATGGCTGCTTTCACGGCTTTTCCCTTAGGAAGAACCCTAATACGCGGCTGATTTACCTTCCTAGGGTTACTGTTAGGCTTAGGCCTAGGACTTTTAAAACCAGGAAGCCCTGGGCTCCAGGCACTCTGCAGCTGCGAAAGGCATCCCAAGGGGAGCGCAAAAGTGACGCAACTTGGCTGCCACCACTGATATTTCCATGAGACCATCCCGAAACATAGGATGATTTTCCTTCCTAGGGTTAAGGTTTGAGTTACGCCTAGGGTAAGGGTTCTATTAACCAGAAAGCCCTGAGTTCCAAGAACACAGCAGCTGCGAAGGACTAGCCAAGAAGAGCGCAAAAGTACCACAACATGCCTGCCTCCACAGCTTTTTCCTTGGGGACATGCCTAATTCCTGGCTGATTTGCCTTTCTCGTCTTAGGGTTGGGATTCGGCCTAGGGCTAGGATTTTTAAAATCAGGAAGCCCTGAGTTCCAGGCACACTGGAGCTGTGAAAGGCATCCAAAAGGGAGTGCAAAAGTGCCACAACATGGCTGCTTTCACGGCTTTTTCCTTGGCAAGAAGCCTAACACCAGGCTGATTTCCCTTCCCAGGGTTACTGTTAGGCTTAGGCCTAGGGCTAGGATTTTTAAAACTAGGAAGCCCTGGGCTCCAGGCACACTGCAGCTGTTCAAGGCATCCCAAGGGGAGTACAAAAGTGCAACAACATGGCAGCTTTCACAGCTTTTTCCTTGGCACCATCCCTATACCTAGGCTGTTTTATCTGCCTAGGGTTAGGGTTAGGGTTCAGCCTAGGGCTTGGAGATTTTAACCCGGAAGCCCTGAGTTCCAGGCTTACTGCATCTGCCAAAGGCATCCCAAAGGGAGTGCAAAAGTGCCACAACATGGCTGCTTTCACGGCTTTTCCCTTAGGAAGAACCCGAATACTCGGCTGATTTACCTTCCTAGGGTTACTGTAAGGCTTAGGCCTAGGACTTTTAAAACCAGGAAGCCCTGGGCTCCAGGCACACTGCAGCTGCGAAAGGCATCCCAAGGGGAGCGCAAAAGTGACACAACTTGGCTGCCACCACTGATATTTCCATGAGACCATCCCGAACCATAGGCTGATTTTCCTTCCTAGGGTGAGGGTTAGAGTTACGCCTAGGGTTAGTGTTTTTTTAACCAGAAAGCCCTGAGTTCCAAGAACACAGCAGCTGCCAAGGACTACCCAAGAGGAGGGGAAAAGTGCCACAACATGGCTGCCTCCAGCGCTTTTTCCTTGGGACCATCATTGAACCTATGCTGATTTACTTGCCTCCAGTTCCACCTATGGTCACGCCAAGAGATAGGGATTTTAAATCAGTAAACCCTGAGCTCCAGACCCAGTGAAGCTGCAAAAGGCTTCCCAAGGGCAGCCAAAAATTGCCTCAACATGCTCCTTCCAGTGCTTTTTTCCTTGGGAACATCCCTATACCCAGGCTGATTTATCTGCCTAGGGTTAGGGTTAGGGTTCAGCCTAGAGATAGGATTTTTTGAAACAGGAAGCCCTGAATTCCAGGCACACTGCAGCTGTTAAAGGCAGTGTTCTACGTCAACCGCAACTTAGTCTGAAATAAATGCTTTTTCCCTGAGAGCATCTGAGAGGTTTGCATGAAGCACTGATATCTGACATTTGCAATTTTGAATAGGAGAGGAGAAAGAAAATGGGAAGAAGTTTTTAATTTTAGTGGTTTCAATGTTAATTTCCGTACACTTTTTCAAAACTTGTCAGCTCAAATGCCCATCAACATCTTTTAGTCATCTGTAAGTCAGTATTCATATAAAATGTGCTTCAAATCAAAAGAATTTCAAATTTGCACTCCAAATTTCTATGCCTAGATTTATGATTTCCTACACATATTAGATGAAAGGAAGGCCTTTTTTACTGTGGGAGTGCTGGAACACTGGAACAGGTTGCCCAGGGAAGTTGTGGGTGTCCCATCCCTGAAAGTATTCAAGGTCAGCTTGGACGGGGCTTGGAGCAGCAACAAAGGAGAAGCTTGATGGTAGAGAAACAAAGTTGGACTATAGAAGAAACTGGGATTGAAGTATAGGAGCAAGTTTTCTCTCAGCTCTTGGGGTAAATTCAAAGTTGTACAAAATTACATTTATCTGTGCTATTCACTACTATAACAGAAATGTTCATGAAAACTGTACAGAAGATAGCAAATTTTAAAAGAGATAAGAATTACAGCATAAAATCCATGGGATGGGTTACAACATGAGACACTCTCTAAGAGAAAATCTCTGTGTTTCAGCACTTCATCATGGTAAGATTTCATGAAGTGCCAAAGAAGGCGGCAAAATATCATTCGGGACGTTATTTCCTGGAATTCAGCCTGGCCATTAGTAGGAACTGGGTTTGAACACATCATGTAGATATACCACACACACTTTCCCTTCACTGAAAAATGACTGTTTACAACGAAGAAGCAATTGACGATCAAAATTGATTGAAAGCATCTTAAACATGTCAAGTATTTCATTGTAGATGATCTGTGATCCAAATGCTTCTTCCACCTTCGAGAGGGACAGAACAATTCTTCCATATCATGATGGTTTAAAATTGTATCAAGCAATGTTTTCTGCTGGAAAGATAGCATCTATTTTTTTCTATTTTTGGAAGAAAATATTCCTAGACATACAACAGGTGAGAACTAAGTAATTTTAAAGAAACAAATGAAAAGAAAATATTCTGTAAATAGAATGAAATGAAAAGCTGTGTTTTAAATAGGAGCTAAATATGAAACAGAATTTTTGTACCAGGCATTTGAATTACTGCACCAGCTCTTTTGCCCATCAAGAGAGGCATTTAGCATTTCAGTCTTTTCCAAGGTGTTCATGATCTGCTATGCTGATCTCTGTGTGTGCCTAGGTGTGTGTGGAAGGGGGGGCATGTGAAGGGGAGTGTGTATGTTTGCTTTACAATTGTTGTGGCAGATTCATGCCTCAGCTCCACATTTTGTTTTAGAAAGGTCACACAGAGTGGATGTGAAGTTTACTATCAACAAGAGATCAATTCCCAAATCATCCATTTCACTCTACCTTATAAATCATGTGCTTTGTTGCATATTTTATCAAATCTACTTTCAAGCCAGATGGAGGAAGGAGGATGTGGCAATCCCTCCACCATCTTGCAACTTTTATGCAAGTAGGTTTTCAAGAAAATCATCATTTCTCTTTGAAATATGTCTGGAACAGGCATGATGGTAGTGTCAACCTGTTGGAGTTTTTGTTGCTGGAAGAAGTTATACAAAAGGATTGGTTTTTACATTGACCAGTTACTGAATCAAGCTCAGGAATACATTGGAAATTCAACTGGGGCTTCCTTTCCCCGGCAGACTACTTCTAGAACGAGCTTGTACACTGAAGCTTACTCTTTTGCCCTCTTTTTGTTTCTTTCCTATTTTCTTGGCTTCTTTGCCACTCTCTAGACAATTTTGGAACTTTTTTCCCAACTCAAATGGTTTCAATAGTCTGATTGTGATCATACATTTTTACAAGGAATTTTTAAAATCTTTCCTCCAGTTAAGAAAGTCAAGGACTTAGGTCTTTTTCTTCCCTTATCAATATTGCAATGAAATTGATAAGTAAAGACCAACTCTTTCTTTTTGTTTTTAACCCAAGCAAATAATTCCCATCCATTCATCCATTTGGTGGACCAATAGTTGCCATTCTGATGGAAGTTGTCACTTCTTAACAATAGGCATTCTGTGACTATGTTGACAGCACTTTGGGTGAAGATCCTAACTGGTCTTAGATACACATAGGGAGAAATTTGCTCAGCCAGTGTCAGTCTTAAGCATGCGTATCAGAAGATCTTTCTAGAGCTGGGAATTTTCCCATGAAAGGGATTCAGTTAGGGAAGAGACACTTGCCCCAGAGGTTTACATTCTTCTTGAAGACTGCTTAAGGAACTTAGATGCCATGTCCATTTGGATCTGTGTCTGCACAGAACTTTGTCATGCCAGTGCTTGAAATGCATCTTGAAGAGAATTCACTAGCACAGAATGAATGAGAGTGGAAGGGGTTGGTGGGGCTAACCAGGCCCAACCCCCCTGCCTAAACCAGGATACCTAGAGCCTCTTGCCCAGGATTCTATCTGGGTGTACTTTTAATGTCTTCAAAGATCCAGGCTCCACAATCTTTCTGGGCAGTCTGTGCCGTGGTTCACTCACCCTCACAGTAAAGAATCATTTCCTGATGTTCCTGTATTTCAGTGTGTGCCCACTGCCTCTTGTCTTTTCACTCAGCATCACTGAAAAGACACTGATTCCCTCCCCTTTGCACTATTGCTTCCATATGGATGTGTGCTGCCATGTAGAGATATGTCAAAAACCTCCCTGAAGCCCAGGCAGATAATATTCCCTTCATCTACCAGTCAAGTTGATTCATCAGAGGAGTTTAAAGTTATGTTCAGCATGAAATGCCCCTGAAAAATCATGCTAACTACATTATTGTGTCGTCTTTCATGTGCCTGGCAAGGTTTTCCAGGAAGAGCTGCTTCATCAACTTCCTGGGTATAAAAAAGAGGGTGGCGGGTTTGTACGATTGCGAGTCCTCCTAATTGCCTTTTTTGAAGATGAGTGTCATTTGCTTACATCCAGTCCTTAGCCTCTCTTCTCGTCTACATCTTAGCAAAAAGCTTTTCCATTATGTCTGGCAAGGAGAAATTGTGCCAGCACAGAAAACATCTCCCATCGTGTTCTAGACGTTGCACGGAGGTGTGCCGAGTGTTTGGCATGAAGAAAAGAAAACTTGTCCAAAGCAGCTTCCAATCGAATGTTCATGTGATTGGAAAAGTCAGGAGAGTGCAAAGGTACTGTTTTCTAGCAGTTGGCAAGCTGCGCACACAATCCCAGTGCTGTACAGCTTCCTTCTTCACCTTTCCGAAGGTGCCGCTCTCTCCGGCTCCCGGAGGCGAAGAAGCGGCTTCTTCGCGCAAAGACGATTGTGCCGCTCACTGTGCACTCCTTAGCGCGGCTTCTGCCGAAAGACGCCCGGGAGCGGCTCTTAGCTCCGGACAGCATCGTACCTTCGTCTTTAGCGTCTCTTCTCGTCTACATCTTAGCAAAAAGCTTTTCCACTATGTCTGGCGAGGAAAAACTGTGCCAGCACAGCAAACATCTCCCATCGTGTTCTAGACGTTGCACGGAGGTGTGCCGAGTGTTTGGCATGAAGAAAAGAAAAGTTGTCCAAAACAGCTTCCAATCGAATGTTCATGTGATTGGAAAAGTCAGGAGAGTGCAAAGGTACTGTTTTCTAGCAGTTGGCAAGCTGCGCACACAATCCCAGTGTTGTACAGCTTCCTTCTTCACCTTTCCGAAGGTGCCGCTCTCTCCGGCTCCCGGAGGCGAAGAAGCGGCTTCTTCGCGCAAACACGATTGTGCCGCTCACTGTGCACTCCTTAGCGCGGCTTCTGCCGAAAGACGCCCGGGAGCAGCTCTTAGCTCCGGACAGCATCGTACCTTCGTCTTTAGCGTCTCTTCTCGTCTACATCATAGCAAAAAGCTTTTCCACTATGTCTGGCGAGGAAAAACTGTGCCAGCACAGAAAACATCTCCCATCGTGTTCTAGACGTTGCACGGAGGTGTGCCGAGTGTTTGGCATGAAGAAAAGAAAAGTTGTCCAAAACAGCTTCCAATCGAATGTTCATGTGATTGGAAAAGTCAGGAGAGTGCAAAGGTACTGTTTTCTAGCAGTTGGCAAGCTGCGCACACAATCCCAGTGTTGTACAGCTTCCTTCTTCACCTTTCCGAAGGTGCCGCTCTCTCCGGCTCCCGGAGGCGAAGAAGCGGCTTCTTCGCGCAAACACGATTGTGCCGCTCACTGTGCACTCCTTAGCGCGGCTTCTGCTGAAAGACGCCCGGGAGCAGCTCTTAGCTCCGGACAGCATCGTACCTTCGTCTTTAGCGTCTCTTCTCGTCTACATCTTAGCAAAAAGCTTTTCCACTATGTCTGGCGAGGAAAAACTGTGCCAGCACAGCAAACATCTCCCATCGTGTTCTAGACGTTGCACGGAGGTGTGCCGAGTGTTTGGCATGAAGAAAAGAAAAGTTGTCCAAAACAGCTTCCAATCGAATGTTCATGTGATTGGAAAAGTCAGGAGAGTGCAAAGGTACTGTTTTCTAGCAGTTGGCAAGCTGCGCACACAATCCCAGTGTTGTACAGCTTCCTTCTTCACCTTTCCGAAGGTGCCGCTCTCTCCGGCTCCCGGAGGCGAAGAAGCGGCTTCTTCGCGCAAAGACGATTGTGCCGCTCACTGTGCTCTCCTTAGCGCGGCTTCTGCCGAAAGACGCCCGGGAGCAGCTCTTAGCTCCGGACAGCATCGTACCTTCGTCTTTAGCGTCTCTTCTCGTCTACATCTTAGCAAAAAGCTTTTCCACTATGTCTGGCGAGGAAAAACTGTGCCAGCACAGCAAACATCTCCCATCGTGTTCTAGACGTTGCACGGAGGTGTGCCGAGTGTTTGGCATGAAGAAAAGAAAACTTGTCCAAAGCAGCTTCCAATCGAATGTTCATGTGATTGGAAAAGTCAGGAGAGTGCAAAGGTACTGTTTTCTAGCAGTTGGCAAGCTGCGCACACAATCCCAGTGCTGTACAGCTTCCTTCTTCACCTTTCCGAAGGTGCCGCTCTCTCCGGCTCCCGGAGGCGAAGAAGCGGCTTCTTCGCGCAAAGACGATTGTGCCGCTCACTGTGCACTCCTTAGCGCGGCTTCTGCCGAAAGACGCCCGGGAGCGGCTCTTAGCTCCGGACAGCATCGTACCTTCGTCTTTAGCGTCTCTTCTCGTCTACATCTTAGCAAAAAGCTTTTCCACTATGTCTGGCGAGGAAAAACTGTGCCAGCACAGCAAACATCTCCCATCGTGTTCTAGACGTTGCACGGAGGTGTGCCGAGTGTTTGGCATGAAGAAAAGAAAAGTTGTCCAAAACAGCTTCCAATCGAATGTTCATGTGATTGGAAAAGTCAGGAGAGTGCAAAGGTACTGTTTTCTAGCAGTTGGCAAGCTGCGCACACAATCCCAGTGTTGTACAGCTTCCTTCTTCACCTTTCCGAAGGTGCCGCTCTCTCCGGCTCCCGGAGGCGAAGAAGCGGCTTCTTCGCGCAAACACGATTGTGCCGCTCACTGTGCACTCCTTAGCGCGGCTTCTGCCGAAAGACGCCCGGGAGCAGCTCTTAGCTCCGGACAGCATCGTACCTTCGTCTTTAGCGTCTCTTCTCGTCTACATCTTAGGAAAAAGCTTTTCCACTATGTCTGGCGAGGAAAAACTGTGCCAGCACAGAAAACATCTCCCATCGTGTTCTAGACGTTGCACGGAAGTGTGCCGAGTGTTTGGCATGAAGAAAAGAAAAGTTGTCCAAAACAGCTTCCAATCGAATGTTCATGTGATTGGAAAAGTCAGGAGAGTGCAAAGGTACTGTTTTCTAGCAGTTGGCAAGCTGCGCACACAATCCCAGTGTTGTACAGCTTCCTTCTTCACCTTTCCGAAGGTGCCGCTCTCTCCGGCTCCCGGAGGCGAAGAAGCGGCTTCTTCGCGCAAAGACGATTGTGCCGCTCACTGTGCACTCCTTAGCGCGGCTTCTGCTGAAAGACGCCCGGGAGCGGCTCTTAGCTCCGGAGAGCATCGTACCTTCGTCTTTAGCGTCTTTTGTGGTCTACATCCTAGCAAAAAACTTTTCTACTATGTCTGGCGAGGAAAAACTGTGCCAGCACAGAAAACATCTCCCATCGTGTTCTAGACGTTGCACGGAGGTGTGCCGAGTGTTTGGCATGAAGAAAAGAAAAGTTGTCCAAAACAGCTTCCAATCGAATGTTCATGTGATTGGAAAAGTCAGGAGAGTGCAAAGGTACTGTTTTCTAGCAGTTGGCAAGCTGCGCACACAATCCCAGTGTTGTACAGCTTCCTTCTTCACCTTTCCGAAGGTGCCGCTCTCTCCGGCTCCCGGAGGCGAAGAAGCGGCTTCTTCGCGCAAAGACGATTGTGCCGCTCACTGTGCTCTCCTTAGCGCGGCTTCTGCCGAAAGACGCCCGGGAGCAGCTCTTAGCTCCGGACAGCATCGTACCTTCGTCTTTAGCGTCTCTTCTCGTCTACATCTTAGCAAAAAGCTTTTCCACTATGTCTGGCGAGGAAAAACTGTGCCAGCACAGCAAACATCTCCCATCGTGTTCTAGACGTTGCACGGAGGTGTGCCGAGTGTTTGGCATGAAGAAAAGAAAAGTTGTCCAAAACAGCTTCCAATCGAATGTTCATGTGATTGGAAAAGTCAGGAGAGTGCAAAGGTACTGTTTTCTAGCAGTTGGCAAGCTGCGCACACAATCCCAGTGTTGTACAGCTTCCTTCTTCACCTTTCCGAAGGTGCCGCTCTCTCCGGCTCCCGGAGGCGAAGAAGCGGCTTCTTCGCGCAAACACGATTGTGCCGCTCACTGTGCACTCCTTAGCGCGGCTTCTGCCGAAAGACGCCCGGGAGCAGCTCTTAGCTCCGGACAGCATCGTACCTTCGTCTTTAGCGTCTCTTCTCGTCTACATCTTAGCAAAAAGCTTTTCCACTATGTCTGGCGAGGAAAAACTGTGCCAGCACAGAAAACATCTCCCATCGTGTTCTAGACGTTGCACGGAGGTGTGCCGAGTGTTTGGCATGAAGAAAAGAAAAGTTGTCCAAAACAGCTTCCAATCGAATGTTCATGTGATTGGAAAAGTCAGGAGAGTGCAAAGGTACTGTTTTCTAGCAGTTGGCAAGCTGCGCACACAATCGCAGTGTTGTACAGCTTCCTTCTTCACCTTTCCGAAGGTGCCGCTCTCTCCGGCTCCCGGAGGCGAAGAAGCGGCTTCTTCGCGCAAAGACGATTGTGCCGCTCACTGTGCACTCCTTAGCGCGGCTTCTGCTGAAAGACGCCCGGGAGCAGCTCTTAGCTCCGGACAGCATCGTACCTTCGTCTTTAGCGTCTCTTCTCGTCTACATCTTAGCAAAAAGCTTTTCCACTATGTCTGGCGAGGAAAAACTGTGCCAGCACAGAAAACATCTCCCATCGTGTTCTAGACGTTGCACGGAGGTGTGCCGAGTGTTTGGCATGAAGAAAAGAAAAGTTGTCCAAAACAGCTTCCAATCGAATGTTCATGTGATTGGAAAAGTCAGGAGAGTGCAAAGGTACTGTTTTCTAGCAGTTGGCAAGCTGCGCACACAATCCCAGTGTTGTACAGCTTCCTTCTTCACCTTTCCGAAGGTGCCGCTCTCTCCGGCTCCCGGAGGCGAAGAAGCGGCTTCTTCGCGCAAAGACGATTGTGCCGCTCACTGTGCACTCCTTAGCGCGGCTTCTGCCGAAAGACGCCCGGGAGCAGCTCTTAGCTCCGGACAGCATCGTACCTTCGTCTTTAGCGTCTCTTCTCGTCTACATCATAGCAAAAAGCTTTTCCACTATGTCTGGCGAGGAAAAACTGTGCCAGCACAGAAAACATCTCCCATCGTGTTCTAGACGTTGCACGGAGGTGTGCCGAGTGTTTGGCATGAAGAAAAGAAAAGTTGTCCAAAACAGCTTCCAATCGAATGTTCATGTGATTGGAAAAGTCAGGAGAGTGCAAAGGTACTGTTTTCTATCAGTTGGCAAGCTGCGCACACAATCCCAGTGTTGTACAGCTTCCTTCTTCACCTTTCCGAAGGTGCCGCTCTCTCCGGCTCCCGGAGGCGAAGAAGCGGCTTCTTCGCGCAAAGACGATTGTGCCGCTCACTGTGCACTCCTTAGCGCGGCTTCTGCTGAAAGACGCCCGGGAGCAGCTCTTAGCTCCGGACAGCATCGTACCTTCGTCTTTAGCGTCTCTTCTCGTCTACATCTTAGCAAAAAGCTTTTCCACTATGTCTGGCGAGGAAAAACTGTGCCAGCACAGAAAACATCTCCCATCGTGTTCTAGACGTTGCACGGAGGTGTGCCGAGTGTTTGGCATGAAGAAAAGAAAAGTTGTCCAAAACAGCTTCCAATCGAATGTTCATGTGATTGGAAAAGTCAGGAGAGTGCAAAGGTACTGTTTTCTAGCAGTTGGCAAGCTGCGCACACAATCCCAGTGTTGTACAGCTTCCTTCTTCACCTTTCCGAAGGTGCCGCTCTCTCCGGCTCCCGGAGGCGAAGAAGCGGCTTCTTCGCGCAAAGACGATTGTGCCGCTCACTGTGCACTCCTTAGCGCGGCTTCTGCCGAAAGACGCCCGGGAGCAGCTCTTAGCTCCGGACAGCATCGTACCTTCGTCTTTAGCGTCTCTTCTCGTCTACATCTTAGCAAAAAGCTTTTCCACTATGTCTGGCGAGGAAAAACTGTGCCAGCACAGAAAACATCTCCCATCGTGTTCTAGACGTTGCACGGAGGTGTGCCGAGTGTTTGGCATGAAGAAAAGAAAAGTTGTCCAAAACAGCTTCCAATCGAATGTTCATGTGATTGGAAAAGTCAGGAGAGTGCAAAGGTACTGTTTTCTAGCAGTTGGCAAGCTGCGCACACAATCCCAGTGTTGTACAGCTTCCTTCTTCACCTTTCCGAAGGTGCCGCTCTCTCCGGCTCCCGGAGGCGAAGAAGCGGCTTCTTCGCGCAAAGACGATTGTGCCGCTCACTGTGCACTCCTTAGCGCGGCTTCTGCTGAAAGACGCCCGGGAGCAGCTCTTAGCTCCGGACAGCATCGTACCTTCGTCTTTAGCCTCTCTTCTCGTCTACATCTTAGCAAAAAACTTTTCTACTATGTCTGGCGAGGAAAAACTGTGCCAGCACAGCAAACATCTCCCATCGTGTTCTAGACGTTGCACGGAGGTGTGCCGAGTGTTTGGCATGAAGAAAAGAAAACTTGTCCAAAACAGCTTCCAATCGAATGTTCATGTGATTGGAAAAGTCAGGAGAGTGCAAAGGTACTGTTTTCTAGCAGTTGGCAAGCTGCGCACACAATCCCAGTGTTGTACAGCTTCCTTCTTCACCTTTCCGAAGGTGCCGCTCTCTCCGGCTCCCGGAGGCGAAGAAGCGGCTTCTTCGCGCAAAGACGATTGTGCCGCTCACTGTGCTCTCCTTAGCGCGGCTTCTGCCGAAAGACGCCCGGGAGCAGCTCTTAGCTCCGGACAGCATCGTACCTTCGTCTTTAGCGTCTCTTCTCGTCTACATCTTAGCAAAAAGCTTTTCCACTATGTCTGGCGAGGAAAAACTGTGCCAGCACAGAAAACATCTCCCATCGTGTTCTAGACGTTGCACGGAGGTGTGCCGAGTGTTTGGCATGAAGAAAAGAAAAGTTGTCCAAAACAGCTTCCAATCGAATGTTCATGTGATTGGAAAAGTCAGGAGAGTGCAAAGGTACTGTTTTCTAGCAGTTGGCAAGCTGCGCACACAATCCCAGTGTTGTACAGCTTCCTTCTTCACCTTTCCGAAGGTGCCGCTCTCTCCGGCTCCCGGAGGCGAAGAAGCGGCTTCTTCGCGCAAAGACGATTGTGCCGCTCACTGTGCACTCCTTAGCGCGGCTTCTGCTGAAAGACGCCCGGGAGCGGCTCTTAGCTCCGGAGAGCATCGTACCTTCGTCTTTAGCGTCTTTTGTGGTCTACATCCTAGCAAAAAACTTTTCTACTATGTCTGGCGAGGAAAAACTGTGCCAGCACAGAAAACATCTCCCATCGTGTTCTAGACGTTGCACGGAGGTGTGCCGAGTGTTTGGCATGAAGAAAAGAAAAGTTGTCCAAAACAGCTTCCAATCGAATGTTCATGTGATTGGAAAAGTCAGGAGAGTGCAAAGGTACTGTTTTCTAGCAGTTGGCAAGCTGCGCACACAATCCCAGTGTTGTACAGCTTCCTTCTTCACCTTTCCGAAGGTGCCGCTCTCTCCGGCTCCCGGAGGCGAAGAAGCGGCTTCTTCGCGCAAAGACGATTGTGCCGCTCACTGTGCACTCCTTAGCGCGGCTTCTGCCGAAAGACGCCCGGGAGCGGCTCTTAGCTCCGGACAGCATCGTACCTTCGTCTTTAGCGTCTCTTCTCGTCTACATATTAGCAAAAAGCTTTTCCACTATGTCTGGCGAGGAAAAACTGTGCCAGCACAGAAAACATCGCCCATCGTGTTCTAGACGTTGCACGGAGGTGTGCCGAGTGTTTGGCATGAAGAAAAGAAAAGTTGTCCAAAACAGCTTCCAATCGAATGTTCATGTGATTGGAAAAGTCAGGAGAGTGCAAAGGTACTGTTTTCTAGCAGTTGGCAAGCGGCGCACACAATCCCAGTGTTGTACAGCTTCCTTCTTCACCTTTCCGAAGGTGCCGCTCTCTCCGGCTCCCGGAGGCGAAGAAGCGGCTTCTTCGCGCAAACACGATTGTGCCGCTCACTGTGCACTCCGTAGCGCGGCTTCTGCCGAAAGACGCCCGGGAGCGGCTCTTAGCTCCGGACAGCATCGTACCTTCGTCTTTAGCGTCTCTTCTCGTCTACATCTTAGCAAAAAGATTTTCCACTATGTCTGGCGAGGAAAAACTGTGCCAGCACAGAAAACATCGCCCATCGTGTTCTAGGCGTTGCACGGAGGTGTGCCGAGTGTTTGGCATGAAGAAAAGAAAAGTTGTCCAAAACAGCTTCCAATCGAATGTTCATGTGATTGGAAAAGTCAGGAGAGTGCAAAGGTACTGTTTTCTAGCAGTCGGCAAGCTGCGCACACAATCCCAGTGTTGTACAGCTTCCTTCTTCACCTTTCCGAAGGTGCCGCTCTCTCCGGCTCCCGGAGGCGAAGAAGCGGCTTCTTCGCGCAAAGACGATTGTGCCGCTCACTGTGCACTCCTTAGCGCGGCTTCTGCTGAAAGACGCCCGGGAGCGGCTCTTAGCTCCGGAGAGCATCGTACCTTCGTCTTTAGCGTCTTTTGTGGTCTACATCCTAGCAAAAAACTTTTCTACTATGTCTGGCAAGGAGAAACTGTGCCAGCACAGAAAACATCTCCCATCGTGTTATAGACGTTGCACGGAGGTGTGCCGAGTGTTTGGCATGAAGAAAAGAAAAGTTGTCCAAAACAGCTTCCAATCGAATGTTCATGTGATTGGAAAAGTCAGGAGAGTGCAAAGGTACTGTTTTCTATCAGTTGGCAAGCTGCGCACACAATCCCAGTGTTGTACAGCTTCCTTCTTCACCTTTCCGAAGGTGCCGCTCTCTCCGGCTCCCGGAGGCGAAGAAGCGGCTTCTTCGCGCAAAGACGATTGTGCCGCTCACTGTGCACTCCTTAGCGCGGCTTCTGCCGAAAGACGCCCGGGAGCGGCTCTTAGCTCCGGACAGCATCGTACCTTCGTCTTTAGCGTCTCTTCTCGTCTACATCTTAGCAAAAAGCTTTTCAACTATGTCTGGCGAGGAAAAACTGTGCCAGCACAGAAAACATCTCCCATCGTGTTCTAGACGTTGCACGGAGGTGTGCCGAGTGTTTGGCATGAAGAAAAGAAAAGTTGTCCAAAACAGCTTCCAATCGAATGTTCATGTGATTGGAAAAGTCAGGAGAGTGCAAAGGTACTGTTTTCTAGCAGTTGGCAAGCTGCGCACACAATCCCAGTGTTGTACAGCTTCCTTCTTCACCTTTCCGAAGGTGCCGCTCTCTCCGGCTCCCGGAGGCGAAGAAGCGGCTTCTTCGCGCAAAGACGATTGTGCCGCTCACTGTGCACTCCTTAGCGCGGCTTCTGCTGAAAGACGCCCGGGAGCGGCTCTTAGCTCCGGAGAGCATCGTACCTTCGTCTTTAGCGTCTTTTGTGGTCTACATCCTAGCAAAAAACTTTTCTACTATGTCTGGCGAGGAAAAACTGTGCCAGCACAGAAAACATCTCCCATCGTGTTCTAGACGTTGCACGGAGGTGTGCCGAGTGTTTGGCATGAAGAAAAGAAAAGTTGTCCAAAACAGCTTCCAACGGAATGTTCATGTGATTGGAAACGTCAGGAGAGTGCAAAGGTACTGTTTTCTATCAGTTGGCAAGCTGCGCACACAATCCCAGTGTTGTACAGCTTCCTTCTTCACCTTTCCGAAGGTGCCGCTCTCTCCGGCTCCCGGAGGCGAAGAAGCGGCTTCTTCGCGCAAAGACGATTGTGCCGCTCACTGTGCACTCCTTAGCGCGGCTTCTGCCGAAAGACGCCCGGGAGCGGCTCTTAGCTCCGGAGAGCATCGTACCTTCGTCTTTAGCGTCTCTTCTCGTCTACATCTTAGCAAAAAGCTTTTCTACTATGTCTGGCGAGGAAAAACTGTGCCAGCACAGAAAACATCGCCCATCGTGTTCTAGACGTTGCACGGAGGTGTGCCGAGTGTTTGGCATGAAGAAAAGAAAAGTTGTCCAAAACAGCTTCCAATCGAATGTTCATGTGATTGGAAAAGTCAGGAGAGTGCAAAGGTACTGTTTTCTAGAAGTCGGCAAGCTGCGCACACAATCCCAGTGTTGTACAGCTTCCTTCTTCACCTTTCCGAAGGTGCCGCTCTCTCCGGCTCCCGGAGGCGAAGAAGCGGCTTCTTCGCGCAAAGACGATTGTGCCGCTCACTGTGCTCTCCTTAGCGCGGCATCTGCCGAAAGACGCCCGGGAGCGGCTCTTAGCTCCGGACAGCATCGTACCTTCGTCTTTAGCGTCTCTTCTCGTCTACATCTTAGCAAAAAGCTTTTCCACTATGTCTGGCGAGGAAAAACTGTGCCAGCACAGAAAACATCTCCCATCGTGTTCTAGACGTTGCACGGAGGTGTGCCGAGTGTTTGGCATGAAGAAAAGAAAAGTTGTCCAAAACAGCTTCCAATCGAATGTTCATGTGATTGGAAAAGTCAGGAGAGTGCAAAGGTACTGTTTTCTAGCAGTTGGCAAGCTGCGCACACAATCCCAGTGTTGTACAGCTTCCTTCTTCACCTTTCCGAAGGTGCCGCTCTCTCCGGCTCCCGGAGGCGAAGAAGCGGCTTCTTCGCACAAAGACGATTGTGCCGCTCACTGTGCACTCCTTAGCGCGGCTTCTGCCGAAAGACGCCCGGGAGCGGCTCTTAGCTCCGGACAGCATCGTACCTTCGTCTTTAGCGTCTCTTCTCGTCTACATCTTAGCAAAAAGCTTTTCCACTATGTCTGGCGAGGAAAAACTGTGCCAGCACAGAAAACATCTCCCATCGTGTTCTAGACGTTGCACGTTCCCTATACTTAGGCTGATTTTCCTTCCTGGGGATAGGGTTAGGCTTCAGCCTAGGGCTTGGAGTTTTTTAACCAGGAAGCCCTGGGCTCCAGGCACACTGCAGCTGCGAAAGGCATCCCAAGGGGAGCGCAAAAGTTACACAACTTGGCTGCCACCACTGATATTTCCATGAGACCATCCCGAACCATAGCCTGATTTTCATTCCTAGGGTTAAAGTTTGAGTTACGCCTGGGGTAAGGGTTCTATTAACCAGAAAGCCCTGAGTTCCAAGAACACAGCAGCTGCGAAGGACTACCCTAGAAGAGCGCAAAAGTACCACAACGTGCCTGCCTCCACAGCCTTTTCCTTGGGGACATGCCTAATTCCTGGCTGATTTGCCTTTCTCGTCTTAGGGTTGGGATTCGGCCTAGGGCTAGGATATTTGTAACTAGGAAGCCCTGAGTTCCAGGCTTACTGCATCTGCCAAAGGCATCCCAAAGGGAGTGCAGAAGTGCCACAACATGGCTGCTTTCACGGCTTTTCCCTTAGGAAGAACCCTAATACCCGGCTGATTTACCTTCCTAGGGTTACTGTTAGGCTTAGGCCTAGGACTTTTAAAACCAGGAAGCCCTGGGCTCCAGGCACATGCAGCTGCGAAAGGCATCCCAAGAGGGCCGCAGAAGTGACACAACTTGGCTGCCTCTTCTTCTATTCTCATGAGACCATCCTGAACCATAGGCTGATTTTCCTTCCTAGGGTTAAGGTTTGAGTTTCGCCTAGGGTAAGAGTTCTATTAACCAGAAAGACCTGAGTTCCAAGAACACAGCAGCTGCGAAGGACTACCCAAGAAGAGCGCAAAAGTACCACAACATGCCTGCCTCCACACCTTTTTCCTTGGGGACATGCCTAATTCCTGGCTGATTTGCCTTTCTCGTCTTAGGGTTGGGGTTCGGCCTAGGGCTAGGATATTTTTAACTAGGAAGCCCTGAGTTCCAGGCTTACTTCATCTACCAAAGGCATCCCAAAGGGAGTGCAAAAGTGCCACAACATGGCTGCTTTCACGGCTTTTCCCTTAGGAAGAACCCTAATACGCGGCTGATTTACCTTCCTAGGGTTACTGTTAGGCTTAGGCCTAGGACTTTTAAAACCAGGAAGCCCTGGGCTCCAGGCACATGCAGCTGTTAAAGGCATCCCAAGAGGGCTGCAGAAGTGACACAACTTGGCTGCCTCTGCTTCTATTCTCATGAGACCATCCCGAACCATAGGCTGATTTTCCTTCCTAGGGTTAAGGTTTGAGTTACGCCTAGGGTAAGAGTTCTATTAACCAGAAAGACCTGAGTTCCAAGAACACAGCAGCTGCGAAGGACTAGCCAAGGAGAGCGCAAAAGTACCACAACATGCCTGCCTCCACAGCTTTTTCCTTGGGGACATGCCTAATTCCTGGCTGATTTGCCTTTCTCGTCTTAGGGTTGGGGTTCGGCCTAGGGCTTGGAGTTTTAAAATCAGGAAGCCCTGAGTTCCAGGCACACTGGAGCTGTGAAAGGCATCCAAAAGGGAGTGCAAAAGTGCCACAACATGGCTGCTTTCACGGCTTTTTCCTTGGCAAGAAGCCTAACACCAGGCTGATTTCCCTTCCCAGGGTTACTGTTAGGCTTAGGCCTAGGGCTAGGATTTTTAAAACTAGGAAGCCCTTAGATCCAGGCACACTGCAGCTGTTCAAGGCATCCCAAGGGGAGTACAAAAGTGCAACAACATGGCAGCTTTCACAGCTTTTTCCTTGGCACCATCCCTATACCTAGGCTGATTTATCTGCCTAGGGTAAGGGTTAGGGTTCAGCCTAGGGCTTGGAGTTTTTTAACCAGGAAGCCCTGAGTTCCAGGCTTACTGCATCTGCCAAAGGCATCCCAAAGGGAGTGCAAAAGTGCCACAACATGGCTGCTTTCACGGCTTTTCCCTTAGGAAGAACCCGAATACTCGGCTGATTTACCTTCCGAGGGTTACTGTTAGGCTTAGGCCTAGGACTTTTAAAACCAGGAAGCCCTGGGCTCCAGGCATACTGCAGCTGTTAAAGGCATCCCAAGAGGGCCGCAGAAGTGACACAACTTGGCTGCCTCTGCTTCTATTCTCATGAGACCATCCCGAACCATAGGCTGATTTTCCTTCCTAGGGTTAAGGTTTGAGTTTCGCCTAGGGTAAGGGTTCTATTAACCAGAAAGACCTGAGTTCCAAGAACACAGCACCTGCGAAGGACTACCCAAGAAGAGCGCAAAAGTACCACAACGTGCCTGCCTCCACAGCCTTTTCCTTGGGGACATGCCTAATTCCTGGCTGATTTGCCTTTCTCGTCTTAGGGTTGGGGTTCGGCCTAGGGCTAGGATATTTGTAACTAGGAAGCCCTGAGTTCTAGGCTTACTGCATCTGCCAAAGGCATCCCAAAGGGTGTGCAGAAGTGCCACAACATGGCTGCTTTCACGGCTTTTCCCTTAGGAAGAACCCTAATACCCGGCTGATTTACCTTCCTAGGGTTACTGTTAGGCTTAGGCCTAGGACTTTTAAAACCAGGAAGCCCTAGGCTCCAGGCACACTGCAGCTGCGAAAGGCATCCCAAGGGGAGCGCAAAAGTGACACAACTTGGCTGCCACCACTGATATTTCCATGAGACCATCCCAAATCATAGGCTGATTTTCCTTCCTAGGGTTAAGGTTTGAGTTACGCCTAGGGTAAGGGTTCTATTAACCAGAAAGCCCTGAATTCCAAGAACACAGCAGCTGCGAAGGACTAGCCAAGGAGAGCGCAAAAGTACCACAACATGCCTGCGTCGACAGCTTTTTCTTTGGGGACATGCCTAATTCCTGGCTGATTTGCCTTTCTCGTCTTAGGGTTGGGGTTCGGCCTAGGGCTAGGATATTTTTAACTAGGAAGCCCTGAGTTCCAGGCTTACTGCATCTGCCAAAGGCATCCCAAAGGGAGTGCAGAAGTGCCACAACATGGCTGCTTTCACGGCTTTTCCCTTAGGAAGAACCCTAATACGCGGCTGATTTACCTTCCTAGGGTTACTGTTAGGCTTAGGCCTAGGACTTTTAAAACCAGGAAGCCCTGGGCTCCAGGCACACTGCAGCTGTTAAAGGCATCCCAAAAGGGCCGCAGAAGTGACACAACTTGGCTGCCTCTGCTTCTATTCTCATGAGACCATCCCGAACCATAGGCTGATTTTCCTTCCTAGGGTTAATGTTTGAGTTTCGCCTAGGGTAAGAGGTCTATTAAAGCAGAAAGACCTGAGTTCCAAGAACACAGCAGCTGCGAAGGACTACCCAAGAAGAGCGCAAAAGTACCACAACATGCCTGCCTCCACAGCTTTTTCCTTGGGGACATGCCTAATTCCTGGCTGATTTGCCTTTCTCGTCTTAGGGTTGGGGTTCGGCCTAGGGCTAGGATTTTTTCAACTAGGAAGCCTTGAGTTCCAGGCTTACTGCAACTGCCAAAGGCAACCCAAAGGGAGTGCAGAAGTGCCACAACATGGCTGCTTTCACGGCTTTCCCCTTAGGAAGAACCCTAATACGCGGCTGATTTACCTTCCTAGGGTTACTGTTAGGCTTAGGCCTAGGACTTTTAAAACTTGGACGCCCTGGGCTCCAGGCACACTGCAGCTGTTCAAGGCATCCCAAGGGGAGTACTAAAGTACCACAACATGGCAGCTTTCACAGCTTTTTCCTTGGCACCATCCCTATACATAGGCTGATTTATCTGCCTAGGGTTAGGGTTAGGGTTCAGCCTAGGGCTTGGAGTTTTTTAACCAGGAAGCCCTGAGTTCCAGGCTTACTGCATCTGCCAAATGCATCCCAAAGGGAGTGCAAAAGTGCCACAACATGGCTGCTTTCACGGCTTTTCCCTTAGGAAGAACCCTAATACACGGCTGATTTACCTTCCTAGGGTTACTGTTAGGATTAGGCCTAGGACTTTTAAAAACAGGAAGCCCTGGGCTCCAGGCACTCTGCAGCTGCGATAGGCATCCCAAGGGGAGCGCAAAAGTGACGCAACTTGGCTGCCACCACTGATATTTCCATGAGACCATCCCGAACCATAGGCTGATTTTCCTTCCTAGGGTTAAGGTTTGAGTTACGCCTAGGGTAAGGGTTCTATTAACCAGAAAGCCCTGAGTTCCAAGAACACAGCAGCTGCGAAGGACTAGCCAAGAAGAGCGAAAAAGTACCACAACATGCCTGCGTCGACAGCTTTTTCCTTGGGGACATGCCTAATTCCTGGCTGATTTGCCTTTCTCGTCTTAGGGTTGGGGTTCGGCCTAGGGCTAGGATTTTTAAAATCAGGAAGCCCTGATTCCAGGCACACTGGAGCTGTGAAAGGCATCCAAAAGGGAGTGCAGAAGTGCCACAACATGGCTGCTTTCACGGCTTTTTCCTTGGCAAGAAGCCTAACACCAGGCTGATTTCCCTTCCCAGGGTTACTGTTAGGCTTAGGCCTAGCGCTAGGATTTTTAAAACTAGGAAGCCCTTAGTTCCAGGCACACTGCAGCTGTTCAAGGCATCCCAAGGGGAGTACAAAAGTGCAACAACATGGCAGCTTTCACAGCTTTTTCCTTGGCACCATCCCTATACCTAGGCTGATTTATCTGCCTAGGGTAAGGGTTAGGGTTCAGCCTAGGGCTTGGAGTTTTTTAACCAGGAAGCCCTGAGTTCCAGGCTTACTGCATCTGCCAAAGGCATCCCAAAGGGAGTGCAGAAGTGCCACAACATGGCTGCTTTTACAGCTTTTCCCTTAGGAAGAACCCGAATACTCGGCTGATTTACCTTCCGAGGGTTACTGTTAGGCTTAGGCCTAGGACTTTTAAAACCAGGAAGCCCTGGGCTCCAGGCATACTGCAGCTGTTAAAGGCATCCCAAGAGGGCCGCAGAAGTGACACAACTTGGCTGCCTCTGCTTCTATTCTCATGAGACCATCCCGAACCATAGGCTGATTTTCCTTCCTAGGGTTAATGTTTGAGTTTTGCCTAGGGTAAGAGTTCTATTAACCAGAAAGCCCTGAGTTCCAAGAACACAGCAGCTGCGAAGGACTAGCCAAGAAGAGCGCAAAAGTACCACAACATGCCTGCCTCCACAGCTTTTTCCTTGGGGACATGCCTAATTCCTGGCTGATTTGCCTTTCTCGTCTTAGGGTTGGGGTTCGGCCTAGGGCTAGGATTTTTTTAACTAGGAAGCCCTGAGTTCCAGGCTTACTGCATCTGCCAAAGGCATCCCAAAGGGAGTGCAAAAGTGCCACAACATGGCTGCTTTCACGGCTTTTCCCTTAGGAAGAACCCTAATACGCGGCTGATTTACCTTCCTAGGGTTACTGTTAGGCTTAGGCCTAGGACTTTTAAAACCAGGAAGCCCTGGGCTCCAGGCACTCTGCAGCTGCGAAAGGCATCCCAAGGGGAGCGCAAAAGTGACGCAACTTGGCTGCCACCACTGATATTTCCATGAGACCATCCCGAACCATAGGCTGATTCTCCTTCCTAGGGTTAAGGTTTGAGTTACGCCTAGGGTAAGGGTTCTATTAACCAGAAAGCCCTGAGTTCCAAGAACACAGCAGCTGCGAAGGACTAGCCAAGAAGAGCGCAAAAGTACCACAACATGCCTGCCTCCACAGCTTTTTCCTTGGGGACATGCCTAATTCCTGGCTGATTTGCCTTTCTCGTCTTAGGGTTGGGGTTCGGCCTAGGGCTAGGATTTTTAAAATCAGGAAGCCCTGAGTTCCAGGCACACTGGAGCTGTGAAAGGCATCCAAAAGGGAGTGCAAAAGTGCCACAACATGGCTGCTTTCACGGCTTTTTCCTTGGCAAGAAGCCTAACACCAGGCTGATTTCCCTTCCCAGGGTTACTGTTAGGCTTAGGCCTAGGGCTAGGATTTTTAAAACTAGGAAGCCCTGGGCTCCAGGCACACTGCAGCTGTTCAAGGCATCCCAAGGGGAGTACAAAAGTGCAACAACATGGCAGCTTTCACAGCTTTTTCCTTGGCACCATCCCTATACCTAGGCTGTTTTATCTGCCTAGGGTTAGGGTTAGGGTTCAGCCTAGGGCTTGGAGATTTTAACCCGGAAGCCCTGAGTTCCAGGCTTACTGCATCTGCCAAAGGCATCCCAAAGGGAGTGCAAAAGTTCCACAACATGGCTGCTTTCACGGCTTTTCCCTTAGGAAGAACCCGAATACTCGGCTGATTTACCTTCCTAGGGTTACTGTAAGGCTTAGGCCTAGGACTTTTAAAACCAGGAAGCCCTGGGCTCCAGGCACACTGCAGCTGCGAAAGGCATCCCAAGGGGAGCGCAAAAGTGACACAACTTGGCTGCCACCACTGATATTTCCATGAGACCATCCCGAACCATAGGCTGATTTTCCTTCCTAGGGTGAGGGTTAGAGTTACGCCTAGGGTTAGTGTTTTTTTAACCAGAAAGCCCTGAGTTCCAAGAACACAGCAGCTGCCAAGGACTACCCAAGAGGAGGGGAAAAGTGCCACAACATGGCTGCCTCCAGCGCTTTTTCCTTGGGACCATCATTGAACCTATGCTGATTTACTTGCCTCCAGTTCCACCTATGGTCACGCCAAGAGATAGGGATTTTAAATCAGTAAACCCTGAGCTCCAGACCCAGTGAAGCTGCAAAAGGCTTCCCAAGGGCAGCCAAAAATTGCCTCAACATGCTCCTTCCAGTGCTTTTTTCCTTGGGAACATCCCTATACCCAGGCTGATTTATCTGCCTAGGGTTAGGGTTAGGGTTCAGCCTAGAGATAGGATTTTTTCAAACAGGAAGCCCTGAATTCCAGGCACACTGCAGCTGTTAAAGGCAGTGTTCTACGTCAATCGCAACTTAGTCTGAAATAAATGCTTTTTCCCTGAGAGCATCTGAGAGGTTTGCATGAAGCACTGATATCTGACATTTGCAATTTTGAATAGGAGAGGAGAAAGAAAATGGGAAGAAGTTTTTAATTTTAGTGGTTTCAATGTTAATTTCCGTACACTTTTTCAAAACTTGTCAGCTCAAATGCCCATCAACATCTTTTAGTCATCTGTAAGTCAGTATTCATATAAAATGTGCTTCAAATCAAAAGAATTTCAAATTTGCACTCCAAATTTCTATGCCTAGATTTATGATTTCCTACACATATTAGATGAAAGGAAGGCCTTTTTTACTGTGGGAGTGCTGGAACACTGGAACAGGTTGCCCAGGGAAGTTGTGGGTGTCCCATCCCTGAAAGTATTCAAGGTCAGCTTGGACGGGGCTTGGAGCAGCAACAAAGGAGAAGCTTGATGGTAGAGAAACAAAGTTGGACTATAGAAGAAACTGGGATTGAAGTATAGGAGCAAGTTTTCTCTCAGCTCTTGGGGTAAATTCAAAGTTGTACAAAATTACATTTATCTGTGCTATTCACTACTATAACAGAAATGTTCATGAAAACTGTACAGAAGATAGCAAATTTTAAAAGAGATAAGAATTACAGCATAAAATCCATGGGATGGGTTACAACATGAGACACTCTCTAAGAGAAAATCTCTGTGTTTCAGCACTTCATCATGGTAAGATTTCATGAAGTGCCAAAGAAGGCGGCAAAATATCATTCGGGACGTTATTTCCTGGAATTCAGCCTGGCCATTAGTAGGAACTGGGTTTGAACACATCATGTAGATATACCACACACACTTTCCCTTCACTGAAAAATGACTGTTTACAACGAAGAAGCAATTGACGATCAAAATTGATTGAAAGCATCTTAAACATGTCAAGTATTTCATTGTAGATGATCTGTGATCCAAATGCTTCTTCCACCTTCGAGAGGGACAGAACAATTCTTCCATATCATGATGGTTTAAAATTGTATCAAGCAATGTTTTCTGCTGGAAAGATAGCATCTATTTTTTTCTATTTTTGGAAGAAAATATTCCTAGACATACAACAGGTGAGAACTAAGTAATTTTAAAGAAACAAATGAAAAGAAAATATTCTGTAAATAGAATGAAATGAAAAGCTGTGTTTTAAATAGGAGCTAAATATGAAACAGAATTTTTGTACCAGGCATTTGAATTACTGCACCAGCTCTTTTGCCCATCAAGAGAGGCGTTTAGCATTTCAGTCTTTTCCAAGGTGTTCATGATCTGCTATGCTGATCTCTGTGTGTGCCTAGGTGTGTGTGGAAGGGGGGGCATGTGAAGGGGAGTGTGTATGTTTGCTTTACAATTGTTGTGGCAGATTCATGCCTCAGCTCCACATTTTGTTTTAGAAAGGTCACACAGAGTGGATGTGAAGTTTACTATCAACAAGAGATCAATTCCCAAATCATCCATTTGACTCTACCTTATAAATCATGTGCTTTGTTGCATATTTTATCAAATCTACTTTCAAGCCAGATGGAGGAAGGAGGATGTGGCAATCCCTCCACCATCTTGCAACTTTTATGCAAGTAGGTTTTCAAGAAAATCATCATTTCTCTTTGAAATATGTCTGGAACAGGCATGATGGTAGTGTCAACCTGTTGGAGTTTTTGTTGCTGGAAGAAGTTATACAAAAGGATTGGTTTTTACATTGACCAGTTACTGAATCAAGCTCAGGAATACATTGGAAATTCAACTGGGGCTTCCTTTCCCCGGCAGACTACTTCTAGAACGAGCTTGTACACTGAAGCTTACTCTTTTGCCCTCTTTTTGTTTCTTTCCTATTTTCTTGGCTTCTTTGCCACTCTCTAGACAATTTTGGAACTTTTTTCCCAACTCAAATGGTTTCAATAGTCTGATTGTGATCATACATTTTTACAAGGAATTTTTAAAATCTTTCCTCCAGTTAAGAAAGTCAAGGACTTAGGTCTTTTTCTTCCCTTATCAATATTGCAATGAAATTGATAAGTAAAGACCAACTCTTTCTTTTTGTTTTTAACCCAAGCAAATAATTCCCATCCATTCATCCATTTGGTGGACCAATAGTTGCCATTCTGATGGAAGTTGTCACTTCTTAACAATAGGCATTCTGTGACTATGTTGACAGCACTTTGGGTGAAGATCCTAACTGGTCTTAGATACACATAGGGAGAAATTTGCTCAGCCAGTGTCAGTCTTAAGCATGCGTATCAGAAGATCTTTCTAGAGCTGGGAATTTTCCCATGAAAGGGATTCAGTTAGGGAAGAGACACTTGCCCCAGAGGTTTACATTCTTCTTGAAGACTGCTTAAGGAACTTAGATGCCATGTCCATTTGGATCTGTGTCTGCACAGAACTTTGTCATGCCAGTGCTTGAAATGCATCTTGAAGAGAATTCACTAGCACAGAATGAATGAGAGTGGAAGGGGTTGGTGGGGCTAACCAGGCCCAACCCCCCTGCCTAAACCAGGATACCTAGAGCCTCTTGCCCAGGATTCTATCTGGGTGTACTTTTAATGTCTTCAAAGATCCAGGCTCCACAATCTTTCTGGGCAGTCTGTGCCGTGGTTCACTCACCCTCACAGTAAAGAATCATTTCCTGATGTTCCTGTATTTCAGTGTGTGCCCACTGCCTCTTGTCTTTTCACTCAGCATCACTGAAAAGACACTGATTCCCTCCCCTTTGCACTATTGCTTCCATATGGATGTGTGCTGCCATGTAGAGATATGTCAAAAACCTCCCTGAAGCCCAGGCAGATAATATTCCCTTCATCTACCAGTCAAGTTGATTCATCAGAGGAGTTTAAAGTTATGTTCAGCATGAAATGCCCCTGAAAAATCATGCTAACTACATTATTGTGTCGTCTTTCATGTGCCTGGCAAGGTTTTCCAGGAAGAGCTGCTTCATCAACTTCCTGGGTATAAAAAAGAGGGTGGCGGGTTTGTACGATTGCGAGTCCTCCTAATTGCCTTTTTTGAAGATGAGTGTCATTTGCTTACATCCAGTCCTTAGCCTCTCTTCTCGTCTACATCTTAGCAAAAAGCTTTTCCATTATGTCTGGCAAGGAGAAATTGTGCCAGCACAGAAAACATCTCCTATCGTGTTCTAGACGTTGCACGGAGGTGTGCCGAGTGTTTGGCATGAAGAAAAGAAAACTTGTCCAAAGCAGCTTCCAATCGAATGTTCATGTGATTGGAAAAGTCAGGAGAGTGCAAAGGTACTGTTTTCTAGCAGTTGGCAAGCTGCGCACACAATCCCAGTGCTGTACAGCTTCCTTCTTCACCTTTCCGAAGGTGCCGCTCTCTCCGGCTCCCGGAGGCGAAGAAGCGGCTTCTTCGCGCAAAGACGATTGTGCCGCTCACTGTGCACTCCTTAGCGCGGCTTCTGCCGAAAGACGCCCGGGAGCGGCTCTTAGCTCCGGACAGCATCGTACCTTCGTCTTTAGCGTCTCTTCTCGTCTACATCTTAGCAAAAAGCTTTTCCACTATGTCTGGCGAGGAAAAACTGTGCCAGCACAGCAAACATCTCCCATCGTGTTCTAGACGTTGCACGGAGGTGTGCCGAGTGTTTGGCATGAAGAAAAGAAAAGTTGTCCAAAACAGCTTCCAATCGAATGTTCATGTGATTGGAAAAGTCAGGAGAGTGCAAAGGTACTGTTTTCTAGCAGTTGGCAAGCTGCGCACACAATCCCAGTGTTGTACAGCTTCCTTCTTCACCTTTCCGAAGGTGCCGCTCTCTCCGGCTCCCGGAGGCGAAGAAGCGGCTTCTTCGCGCAAAGACGATTGTGCCGCTCACTGTGCACTCCTTAGCGCGGCTTCTGCCGAAAGACGCCCGGGAGCAGCTCTTAGCTCCGGACAGCATCGTACCTTCGTCTTTAGCGTCTCTTCTCGTCTACATCATAGCAAAAAGCTTTTCCACTATGTCTGGCGAGGAAAAACTGTGCCAGCACAGAAAACATCTCCCATCGTGTTCTAGACGTTGCACGGAGGTGTGCCGAGTGTTTGGCATGAAGAAAAGAAAAGTTGTCCAAAACAGCTTCCAATCGAATGTTCATGTGATTGGAAAAGTCAGGAGAGTGCAAAGGTACTGTTTTCTAGCAGTTGGCAAGCTGCGCACACAATCCCAGTGTTGTACAGCTTCCTTCTTCACCTTTCCGAAGGTGCCGCTCTCTCCGGCTCCCGGAGGCGAAGAAGCGGCTTCTTCGCGCAAAGACGATTGTGCCGCTCACTGTGCACTCCTTAGCGCGGCTTCTGCTGAAAGACGCCCGGGAGCAGCTCTTAGCTCCGGACAGCATCGTACCTTCGTCTTTAGCGTCTCTTCTCGTCTACATCTTAGCAAAAAGCTTTTCCACTATGTCTGGCGAGGAAAAACTGTGCCAGCACAGCAAACATCTCCCATCGTGTTCTAGACGTTGCACGGAGGTGTGCCGAGTGTTTGGCATGAAGAAAAGAAAAGTTGTCCAAAACAGCTTCCAATCGAATGTTCATGTGATTGGAAAAGTCAGGAGAGTGCAAAGGTACTGTTTTCTATCAGTTGGCAAGCTGCGCACACAATCCCAGTGTTGTACAGCTTCCTTCTTCACCTTTCCGAAGGTGCCGCTCTCTCCGGCTCCCGGAGGCGAAGAAGCGGCTTCTTCGCGCAAAGACGATTGTGCCGCTCACTGTGCACTCCTTAGCGCGGCATCTGCCGAAAGACGCCCGGGAGCGGCTCTTAGCTCCGGACAGCATCGTACCTTCGTCTTTAGCGTCTCTTCTCGTCTACATCTTAGCAAAAAGCTTTTCCACTATGTCTGGCGAGGAAAAACTGTGCCAGCACAGAAAACATCTCCCATCGTGTTCTAGACGTTGCACGGAGGTGTGCCGAGTGTTTGGCATGAAGAAAAGAAAAGTTGTCCAAAACAGCTTCCAATCGAATGTTCATGTGATTGGAAAAGTCAGGAGAGTGCAAAGGTACTGTTTTCTAGCAGTTGGCAAGCTGCGCACACAATCCCAGTGTTGTACAGCTTCCTTCTTCACCTTTCCGAAGGTGCCGCTCTCTCCGGCTCCCGGAGGCGAAGAAGCGGCTTCTTCGCACAAAGACGATTGTGCCGCTCACTGTGCACTCCTTAGCGCGGCTTCTGCCGAAAGACGCCCGGGAGCGGCTCTTAGCTCCGGACAGCATCGTACCTTCGTCTTTAGCGTCTCTTCTCGTCTACATCTTAGCAAAAAGCTTTTCCACTATGTCTGGCGAGGAAAAACTGTGCCAGCACAGAAAACATCTCCCATCGTGTTCTAGACGTTGCACGTTCCCTATACTTAGGCTGATTTTCCTACCTGGGGATAGGGTTAGGCTTCAGCCTAGGGCTTGGAGTTTTTTAACCAGGAAGCCCTGGGCTCCAGGCACACTGCAGCTGCGAAAGGCATCCCAAGGGGAGCGCAAAAGTTACACAACTTGGCTGCCACCACTGATATTTCCATGAGACCATCCCGAACCATAGCCTGATTTTCATTCCTAGGGTTAAAGTTTGAGTTACGCCTGGGGTAAGGGTTCTATTAACCAGAAAGCCCTGAGTTCCAAGAACACAGCAGCTGCGAAGGACTACCCTAGAAGAGCGCAAAAGTACCACAACGTGCCTGCCTCCACAGCCTTTTCCTTGGGGACATGCCTAATTCCTGGCTGATTTGCCTTTCTCGTCTTAGGGTTGGGATTCGGCCTAGGGCTAGGATATTTGTAACTAGGAAGCCCTGAGTTCCAGGCTTACTGCATCTGCCAAAGGCATCCCAAAGGGAGTGCAGAAGTGCCACAACATGGCTGCTTTCACGGCTTTTCCCTTAGGAAGAACCCTAATACCCGGCTGATTTACCTTCCTAGGGTTACTGTTAGGCTTAGGCCTAGGACTTTTAAAACCAGGAAGCCCTGGGCTCCAGGCACATGCAGCTGCGAAAGGCATCCCAAGAGGGCCGCAGAAGTGACACAACTTGGCTGCCTCTTCTTCTATTCTCATGAGACCATCCTGAACCATAGGCTGATTTTCCTTCCTAGGGTTAAGGTTTGAGTTTCGCCTAGGGTAAGAGTTCTATTAACCAGAAAGACCTGAGTTCCAAGAACACAGCAGCTGCGAAGGACTACCCAAGAAGAGCGCAAAAGTACCACAACATGCCTGCCTCCACACCTTTTTCCTTGGGGACATGCCTAATTCCTGGCTGATTTGCCTTTCTCGTCTTAGGGTTGGGGTTCGGCCTAGGGCTAGGATATTTTTAACTAGGAAGCCCTGAGTTCCAGGCTTACTTCATCTACCAAAGGCATCCCAAAGGGAGTGCAAAAGTGCCACAACATGGCTGCTTTCACGGCTTTTCCCTTAGGAAGAACCCTAATACGCGGCTGATTTACCTTCCTAGGGTTACTGTTAGGCTTAGGCCTAGGACTTTTAAAACCAGGAAGCCCTGGGCTCCAGGCACATGCAGCTGTTAAAGGCATCCCAAGAGGGCTGCAGAAGTGACACAACTTGGCTGCCTCTGCTGCTATTCTCATGAGACCATCCCGAACCATAGGCTGATTTTCCTTCCTAGGGTTAAGGTTTGAGTTACGCCTAGGGTAAGAGTTCTATTAACCAGAAAGACCTGAGTTCCAAGAACACAGCAGCTGCGAAGGACTAGCCAAGGAGAGCGCAAAAGTACCACAACATGCCTGCCTCCACAGCTTTTTCCTTGGGGACATGCCTAATTCCTGGCTGATTTGCCTTTCTCGTCTTAGGGTTGGGGTTCGGCCTAGGGCTTGGAGTTTTAAAATCAGGAAGCCCTGAGTTCCAGGCACACTGGAGCTGTGAAAGGCATCCAAAAGGGAGTGCAAAAGTGCCACAACATGGCTGCTTTCACGGCTTTTTCCTTGGCAAGAAGCCTAACACCAGGCTGATTTCCCTTCCCAGGGTTACTGTTAGGCTTAGGCCTAGGGCTAGGATTTTTAAAACTAGGAAGCCCTTAGATCCAGGCACACTGCAGCTGTTCAAGGCATCCCAAGGGGAGTACAAAAGTGCAACAACATGGCAGCTTTCACAGCTTTTTCCTTGGCACCATCCCTATACCTAGGCTGATTTATCTGCCTAGGGTAAGGGTTAGGGTTCAGCCTAGGGCTTGGAGTTTTTTAACCAGGAAGCCCTGAGTTCCAGGCTTACTGCATCTGCCAAAGGCATCCCAAAGGGAGTGCAAAAGTGCCACAACATGGCTGCTTTCACGGCTTTTCCCTTAGGAAGAACCCGAATACTCGGCTGATTTACCTTCCGAGGGTTACTGTTAGGCTTAGGCCTAGGACTTTTAAAACCAGGAAGCCCTGGGCTCCAGGCATACTGCAGCTGTTAAAGGCATCCCAAGAGGGCCGCAGAAGTGACACAACTTGGCTGCCTCTGCTTCTATTCTCATGAGACCATCCCGAACCATAGGCTGATTTTCCTTCCTAGGGTTAAGGTTTGAGTTTCGCCTAGGGTAAGGGTTCTATTAACCAGAAAGACCTGAGTTCCAAGAACACAGCAGCTGCGAAGGACTACCCAAGAAGAGCGCAAAAGTACCACAACGTGCCTGCCTCCACAGCCTTTTCCTTGGGGACATGCCTAATTCCTGGCTGATTTGCCTTTCTCGTCTTAGGGTTGGGGTTCGGCCTAGGGCTAGGATATTTGTAACTAGGAAGCCCTGAGTTCTAGGCTTACTGCATCTGCCAAAGGCATCCCAAAGGGTGTGCAGAAGTGCCACAACATGGCTGCTTTCACGGCTTTTCCCTTAGGAAGAACCCTAATACCCGGCTGATTTACCTTCCTAGGGTTACTGTTAGGCTTAGGCCTAGGACTTTTAAAACCAGGAAGCCCTAGGCTCCAGGCACACTGCAGCTGCGAAAGGCATCCCAAGGGGAGCGCAAAAGTGACACAACTTGGCTGCCACCACTGATATTTCCATGAGACCATCCCAAATCATAGGCTGATTTTCCTTCCTAGGGTTAAGGTTTGAGTTACGCCTAGGGTAAGGGTTCTATTAACCAGAAAGCCCTGAATTCCAAGAACACAGCAGCTGCGAAGGACTAGCCAAGGAGAGCGCAAAAGTACCACAACATGCCTGCGTCGACAGCTTTTTCTTTGGGGACATGCCTAATTCCTGGCTGATTTGCCTTTCTCGTCTTAGGGTTGGGGTTCGGCCTAGGGCTAGGATATTTTTAACTAGGAAGCCCTGAGTTCCAGGCTTACTGCATCTGCCAAAGGCATCCCAAAGGGAGTGCAGAAGTGCCACAACATGGCTGCTTTCACGGCTTTTCCCTTAGGAAGAACCCTAATACGCGGCTGATTTACCTTCCTAGGGTTACTGTTAGGCTTAGGCCTAGGACTTTTAAAACCAGGAAGCCCTGGGCTCCAGGCACACTGCAGCTGTTAAAGGCATCCCAAAAGGGCCGCAGAAGTGACACAACTTGGCTGCCTCTGCTTCTATTCTCATGAGACCATCCCGAACCATAGGCTGATTTTCCTTCCTAGGGTTAATGTTTGAGTTTCGCCTAGGGTAAGAGGTCTATTAAAGCAGAAAGACCTGAGTTCCAAGAACACAGCAGCTGCGAAGGACTACCCAAGAAGAGCGCAAAAGTACCACAACATGCCTGCCTCCACAGCTTTTTCCTTGGGGACATGCCTAATTCCTGGCTGATTTGCCTTTCTCGTCTTAGGGTTGGGGTTCGGCCTAGGGCTAGGATTTTTTCAACTAGGAAGCCCTGAGTTCCAGGCTTACTGCAACTGCCAAAGGCAACCCAAAGGGAGTGCAGAAGTGCCACAACATGGCTGCTTTCACGGCTTTCCCCTTAGGAAGAACCCTAATACGCGGCTGATTTACCTTCCTAGGGTTACTGTTAGGCTTAGGCCTAGGACTTTTAAAACTAGGACGCCCTGGGCTCCAGGCACACTGCAGCTGTTCAAGGCATCCCAAGGGGAGTACTAAAGTACCACAACATGGCAGCTTTCACAGCTTTTTCCTTGGCACCATCCCTATACATAGGCTGATTTATCTGCCTAGGGTTAGGGTTAGGGTTCAGCCTAGGGCTTGGAGTTTTTTAACCAGGAAGCCCTGAGTTCCAGGCTTACTGCATCTGCCAAATGCATCCCAAAGGGAGTGCAAAAGTGCCACAACATGGCTGCTTTCACGGCTTTTCCCTTAGGAAGAACCCTAATACACGGCTGATTTACCTTCCTAGGGTTACTGTTAGGATTAGGCCTAGGACTTTTAAAAACAGGAAGCCCTGGGCTCCAGGCACTCTGCAGCTGCGATAGGCATCCCAAGGGGAGCGCAAAAGTGACGCAACTTGGCTGCCACCACTGATATTTCCATGAGACCATCCCGAACCATAGGCTGATTTTCCTTCCTAGGGTTAAGGTTTGAGTTACGCCTAGGGTAAGGGTTCTATTAACCAGAAAGCCCTGAGTTCCAAGAACACAGCAGCTGCGAAGGACTAGCCAAGAAGAGCGAAAAAGTACCACAACATGCCTGCGTCGACAGCTTTTTCCTTGGGGACATGCCTAATTCCTGGCTGATTTGCCTTTCTCGTCTTAGGGTTGGGGTTCGGCCTAGGGCTAGGATTTTTAAAATCAGGAAGCCCTGATTCCAGGCACACTGGAGCTGTGAAAGGCATCCAAAAGGGAGTGCAGAAGTGCCACAACATGGCTGCTTTCACGGCTTTTTCCTTGGCAAGAAGCCTAACACCAGGCTGATTTCCCTTCCCAGGGTTACTGTTAGGCTTAGGCCTAGCGCTAGGATTTTTAAAACTAGGAAGCCCTTAGTTCCAGGCACACTGCAGCTGTTCAAGGCATCCCAAGGGGAGTACAAAAGTGCAACAACATGGCAGCTTTCACAGCTTTTTCCTTGGCACCATCCCTATACCTAGGCTGATTTATCTGCCTAGGGTAAGGGTTAGGGTTCAGCCTAGGGCTTGGAGTTTTTTAACCAGGAAGCCCTGAGTTCCAGGCTTACTGCATCTGCCAAAGGCATCCCAAAGGGAGTGCAGAAGTGCCACAACATGGCTGCTTTTACAGCTTTTCCCTTAGGAAGAACCCGAATACTCGGCTGATTTACCTTCCGAGGGTTACTGTTAGGCTTAGGCCTAGGACTTTTAAAACCAGGAAGCCCTGGGCTCCAGGCATACTGCAGCTGTTAAAGGCATCCCAAGAGGGCCGCAGAAGTGACACAACTTGGCTGCCTCTGCTTCTATTCTCATGAGACCATCCCGAACCATAGGCTGATTTTCCTTCCTAGGGTTAATGTTTGAGTTTTGCCTAGGGTAAGAGTTCTATTAACCAGAAAGCCCTGAGTTCCAAGAACACAGCAGCTGCGAAGGACTAGCCAAGAAGAGCGCAAAAGTACCACAACATGCCTGCCTCCACAGCTTTTTCCTTGGGGACATGCCTAATTCCTGGCTGATTTGCCTTTCTCGTCTTAGGGTTGGGGTTCGGCCTAGGGCTAGGATTTTTTTAACTAGGAAGCCCTGAGTTCCAGGCTTACTGCATCTGCCAAAGGCATCCCAAAGGGAGTGCAAAAGTGCCACAACATGGCTGCTTTCACGGCTTTTCCCTTAGGAAGAACCCTAATACGCGGCTGATTTACCTTCCTAGGGTTACTGTTAGGCTTAGGCCTAGGACTTTTAAAACCAGGAAGCCCTGGGCTCCAGGCACTCTGCAGCTGCGAAAGGCATCCCAAGGGGAGCGCAAAAGTGACGCAACTTGGCTGCCACCACTGATATTTCCATGAGACCATCCCGAACCATAGGCTGATTCTCCTTCCTAGGGTTAAGGTTTGAGTTACGCCTAGGGTAAGGGTTCTATTAACCAGAAAGCCCTGAGTTCCAAGAACACAGCAGCTGCGAAGGACTAGCCAAGAAGAGCGCAAAAGTACCACAACATGCCTGCCTCCACAGCTTTTTCCTTGGGGACATGCCTAATTCCTGGCTGATTTGCCTTTCTCGTCTTAGGGTTGGGGTTCGGCCTAGGGCTAGGATTTTTAAAATCAGGAAGCCCTGAGTTCCAGGCACACTGGAGCTGTGAAAGGCATCCAAAAGGGAGTGCAAAAGTGCCACAACATGGCTGCTTTCACGGCTTTTTCCTTGGCAAGAAGCCTAACACCAGGCTGATTTCCCTTCCCAGGGTTACTGTTAGGCTTAGGCCTAGGGCTAGGATTTTTAAAACTAGGAAGCCCTGGGCTCCAGGCACACTGCAGCTGTTCAAGGCATCCCAAGGGGAGTACAAAAGTGCAACAACATGGCAGCTTTCACAGCTTTTTCCTTGGCACCATCCCTATACCTAGGCTGTTTTATCTGCCTAGGGTTAGGGTTAGGGTTCAGCCTAGGGCTTGGAGATTTTAACCCGGAAGCCCTGAGTTCCAGGCTTACTGCATCTGCCAAAGGCATCCCAAAGGGAGTGCAAAAGTTCCACAACATGGCTGCTTTCACGGCTTTTCCCTTAGGAAGAACCCGAATACTCGGCTGATTTACCTTCCTAGGGTTACTGTAAGGCTTAGGCCTAGGACTTTTAAAACCAGGAAGCCCTGGGCTCCAGGCACACTGCAGCTGCGAAAGGCATCCCAAGGGGAGCGCAAAAGTGACACAACTTGGCTGCCACCACTGATATTTCCATGAGACCATCCCGAACCATAGGCTGATTTTCCTTCCTAGGGTGAGGGTTAGAGTTACGCCTAGGGTTAGTGTTTTTTTAACCAGAAAGCCCTGAGTTCCAAGAACACAGCAGCTGCCAAGGACTACCCAAGAGGAGGGGAAAAGTGCCACAACATGGCTGCCTCCAGCGCTTTTTCCTTGGGACCATCATTGAACCTATGCTGATTTACTTGCCTCCAGTTCCACCTATGGTCACGCCAAGAGATAGGCATTTTAAATCAGTAAACCCTGAGCTCCAGACCCAGTGAAGCTGCAAAAGGCTTCCCAAGGGCAGCCAAAAATTGCCTCAACATGCTCCTTCCAGTGCTTTTTTCCTTGGGAACATCCCTATACCCAGGCTGATTTATCTGCCTAGGGTTAGGGTTAGGGTTCAGCCTAGAGATAGGATTTTTTCAAACAGGAAGCCCTGAATTCCAGGCACACTGCAGCTGTTAAAGGCAGTGTTCTACGTCAATCGCAACTTAGTCTGAAATAAATGCTTTTTCCCTGAGAGCATCTGAGAGGTTTGCATGAAGCACTGATATCTGACATTTGCAATTTTGAATAGGAGAGGAGAAAGAAAATGGGAAGAAGTTTTTAATTTTAGTGGTTTCAATGTTAATTTCCGTACACTTTTTCAAAACTTGTCAGCTCAAATGCCCATCAACATCTTTTAGTCATCTGTAAGTCAGTATTCATATAAAATGTGCTTCAAATCAAAAGAATTTCAAATTTGCACTCCAAATTTCTATGCCTAGATTTATGATTTCCTACACATATTAGATGAAAGGAAGGCCTTTTTTACTGTGGGAGTGCTGGAACACTGGAACAGGTTGCCCAGGGAAGTTGTGGGTGTCCCATCCCTGAAAGTATTCAAGGTCAGCTTGGACGGGGCTTGGAGCAGCAACAAAGGAGAAGCTTGATGGTAGAGAAACAAAGTTGGACTATAGAAGAAACTGGGATTGAAGTATAGGAGCAAGTTTTCTCTCAGCTCTTGGGGTAAATTCAAAGTTGTACAAAATTACATTTATCTGTGCTATTCACTACTATAACAGAAATGTTCATGAAAACTGTACAGAAGATAGCAAATTTTAAAAGAGATAAGAATTACAGCATAAAATCCATGGGATGGGTTACAACATGAGACACTCTCTAAGAGAAAATCTCTGTGTTTCAGCACTTCATCATGGTAAGATTTCATGAAGTGCCAAAGAAGGCGGCAAAATATCATTCGGGACGTTATTTCCTGGAATTCAGCCTGGCCATTAGTAGGAACTGGGTTTGAACACATCATGTAGATATACCACACACACTTTCCCTTCACTGAAAAATGACTGTTTACAACGAAGAAGCAATTGACGATCAAAATTGATTGAAAGCATCTTAAACATGTCAAGTATTTCATTGTAGATGATCTGTGATCCAAATGCTTCTTCCACCTTCGAGAGGGACAGAACAATTCTTCCATATCATGATGGTTTAAAATTGTATCAAGCAATGTTTTCTGCTGGAAAGATAGCATCTATTTTTTTCTATTTTTGGAAGAAAATATTCCTAGACATACAACAGGTGAGAACTAAGTAATTTTAAAGAAACAAATGAAAAGAAAATATTCTGTAAATAGAATGAAATGAAAAGCTGTGTTTTAAATAGGAGCTAAATATGAAACAGAATTTTTGTACCAGGCATTTGAATTACTGCACCAGCTCTTTTGCCCATCAAGAGAGGCATTTAGCATTTCAGTCTTTTCCAAGGTGTTCATGATCTGCTATGCTGATCTCTGTGTGTGCCTAGGTGTGTGTGGAAGGGGGGGCATGTGAAGGGGAGTGTGTATGTTTGCTTTACAATTGTTGTGGCAGATTCATGCCTCAGCTCCACATTTTGTTTTAGAAAGGTCACACAGAGTGGATGTGAAGTTTACTATCAACAAGAGATCAATTCCCAAATCATCCATTTGACTCTACCTTATAAATCATGTGCTTTGTTGCATATTTTATCAAATCTACTTTCAAGCCAGATGGAGGAAGGAGGATGTGGCAATCCCTCCACCATCTTGCAACTTTTATGCAAGTAGGTTTTCAAGAAAATCATCATTTCTCTTTGAAATATGTCTGGAACAGGCATGATGGTAGTGTCAACCTGTTGGAGTTTTTGTTGCTGGAAGAAGTTATACAAAAGGATTGGTTTTTACATTGACCAGTTACTGAATCAAGCTCAGGAATACATTGGAAATTCAACTGGGGCTTCCTTTCCCCGGCAGACTACTTCTAGAACGAGCTTGTACACTGAAGCTTACTCTTTTGCCCTCTTTTTGTTTCTTTCCTATTTTCTTGGCTTCTTTGCCACTCTCTAGACAATTTTGGAACTTTTTTCCCAACTCAAATGGTTTCAATAGTCTGATTGTGATCATACATTTTTACAAGGAATTTTTAAAATCTTTCCTCCAGTTAAGAAAGTCAAGGACTTAGGTCTTTTTCTTCCCTTATCAATATTGCAATGAAATTGATAAGTAAAGACCAACTCTTTCTTTTTGTTTTTAACCCAAGCAAATAATTCCCATCCATTCATCCATTTGGTGGACCAATAGTTGCCATTCTGATGGAAGTTGTCACTTCTTAACAATAGGCATTCTGTGACTATGTTGACAGCACTTTGGGTGAAGATCCTAACTGGTCTTAGATACACATAGGGAGAAATTTGCTCAGCCAGTGTCAGTCTTAAGCATGCGTATCAGAAGATCTTTCTAGAGCTGGGAATTTTCCCATGAAAGGGATTCAGTTAGGGAAGAGACACTTGCCCCAGAGGTTTACATTCTTCTTGAAGACTGCTTAAGGAACTTAGATGCCATGTCCATTTGGATCTGTGTCTGCACAGAACTTTGTCATGCCAGTGCTTGAAATGCATCTTGAAGAGAATTCACTAGCACAGAATGAATGAGAGTGGAAGGGGTTGGTGCGGCTAACCAGGCCCAACCCCCCTGCCTAAACCAGGATACCTAGAGCCTCTTGCCCAGGATTCTATCTGGGTGTACTTTTAATGTCTTCAAAGATCCAGGCTCCACAATCTTTCTGGGCAGTCTGTGCCGTGGTTCACTCACCCTCACAGTAAAGAATCATTTCCTGATGTTCCTGTATTTCAGTGTGTGCCCACTGCCTCTTGTCTTTTCATCACTGAAAAGACACTGATTCCCTCCCCTTTGCACTATTGCTTCCATATGGATGTGTGCTGCCATGTAGAGATATGTCAAAAACCTCCCTGAAGCCCAGGCAGATAATATTCCCTTCATCTACCAGTCAAGTTGATTCATCAGAGGAGTTTAAAGTTATGTTCAGCATGAAATGCCCCTGAAAAATCATGCTAACTACATTATTGTGTCGTCTTTCATGTGCCTGGCAAGGTTTTCCAGGAAGAGCTGCTTCATCAACTTCCTGGGTATAAAAAAGAGGGTGGCGGGTTTGTACGATTGCGAGTCCTCCTAATTGCCTTTTTTGAAGATGAGTGTCATTTGCTTACATCCAGTCCTTAGCCTCTCTTCTCGTCTACATCTTAGCAAAAAGCTTTTCCATTATGTCTGGCAAGGAGAAATTGTGCCAGCACAGAAAACATCTCCTATCGTGTTCTAGACGTTGCACGGAGGTGTGCCGAGTGTTTGGCATGAAGAAAAGAAAACTTGTCCAAAGCAGCTTCCAATCGAATGTTCATGTGATTGGAAAAGTCAGGAGAGTGCAAAGGTACTGTTTTCTAGCAGTTGGCAAGCTGCGCACACAATCCCAGTGCTGTACAGCTTCCTTCTTCACCTTTCCGAAGGTGCCGCTCTCTCCGGCTCCCGGAGGCGAAGAAGCGGCTTCTTCGCGCAAAGACGATTGTGCCGCTCACTGTGCACTCCTTAGCGCGGCTTCTGCCGAAAGACGCCCGGGAGCGGCTCTTAGCTCCGGACAGCATCGTACCTTCGTCTTTAGCGTCTCTTCTCGTCTACATCTTAGCAAAAAGCTTTTCCACTATGTCTGGCGAGGAAAAACTGTGCCAGCACAGCAAACATCTCCCATCGTGTTCTAGACGTTGCACGGAGGTGTGCCGAGTGTTTGGCATGAAGAAAAGAAAAGTTGTCCAAAACAGCTTCCAATCGAATGTTCATGTGATTGGAAAAGTCAGGAGAGTGCAAAGGTACTGTTTTCTAGCAGTTGGCAAGCTGCGCACACAATCCCAGTGTTGTACAGCTTCCTTCTTCACCTTTCCGAAGGTGCCGCTCTCTCCGGCTCCCGGAGGCGAAGAAGCGGCTTCTTCGCGCAAAGACGATTGTGCCGCTCACTGTGCACTCCTTAGCGCGGCTTCTGCCGAAAGACGCCCGGGAGCAGCTCTTAGCTCCGGACAGCATCGTACCTTCGTCTTTAGCGTCTCTTCTCGTCTACATCATAGCAAAAAGCTTTTCCACTATGTCTGGCGAGGAAAAACTGTGCCAGCACAGAAAACATCTCCCATCGTGTTCTAGACGTTGCACGGAGGTGTGCCGAGTGTTTGGCATGAAGAAAAGAAAAGTTGTCCAAAACAGCTTCCAATCGAATGTTCATGTGATTGGAAAAGTCAGGAGAGTGCAAAGGTACTGTTTTCTAGCAGTTGGCAAGCTGCGCACACAATCCCAGTGTTGTACAGCTTCCTTCTTCACCTTTCCGAAGGTGCCGCTCTCTCCGGCTCCCGGAGGCGAAGAAGCGGCTTCTTCGCGCAAAGACGATTGTGCCGCTCACTGTGCACTCCTTAGCGCGGCTTCTGCTGAAAGACGCCCGGGAGCAGCTCTTAGCTCCGGACAGCATCGTACCTTCGTCTTTAGCGTCTCTTCTCGTCTACATCTTAGCAAAAAGCTTTTCCACTATGTCTGGCGAGGAAAAACTGTGCCAGCACAGCAAACATCTCCCATCGTGTTCTAGACGTTGCACGGAGGTGTGCCGAGTGTTTGGCATGAAGAAAAGAAAAGTTGTCCAAAACAGCTTCCAATCGAATGTTCATGTGATTGGAAAAGTCAGGAGAGTGCAAAGGTACTGTTTTCTAGCAGTTGGCAAGCTGCGCACACAATCCCAGTGTTGTACAGCTTCCTTCTTCACCTTTCCGAAGGTGCCGCTCTCTCCGGCTCCCGGAGGCGAAGAAGCGGCTTCTTCGCGCAAAGACGATTGTGCCGCTCACTGTGCTCTCCTTAGCGCGGCTTCTGCCGAAAGACGCCCGGGAGCAGCTCTTAGCTCCGGACAGCATCGTACCTTCGTCTTTAGCGTCTCTTCTCGTCTACATCTTAGCAAAAAGCTTTTCCACTATGTCTGGCGAGGAAAAACTGTGCCAGCACAGCAAACATCTCCCATCGTGTTCTAGACGTTGCACGGAGGTGTGCCGAGTGTTTGGCATGAAGAAAAGAAAAGTTGTCCAAAACAGCTTCCAATCGAATGTTCATGTGATTGGAAAAGTCAGGAGAGTGCAAAGGTACTGTTTTCTAGCAGTTGGCAAGCTGCGCACACAATCCCAGTGTTGTACACCTTCCTTCTTCACCTTTCCGAAGGTGCCGCTCTCTCCGGCTCCCGGAGGCGAAGAAGCGGCTTCTTCGCGCAAAGACGATTGTGCCGCTCACTGTGCACTCCTTAGCGCGGCTTCTGCCGAAAGACGCCCGGGAGCAGCTCTTAGCTCCGGACAGCATCGTACCTTCGTCTTTAGCGTCTCTTCTCGTCTACATCTTAGCAAAAAGCTTTTCCATTATGTCTGGCAAGGAGAAATTGTGCCAGCACAGAAAACATCTCCTATCGTGTTCTAGACGTTGCACGGAGGTGTGCCGAGTGTTTGGCATGAAGAAAAGAAAACTTGTCCAAAGCAGCTTCCAATCGAATGTTCATGTGATTGGAAAAGTCAGGAGAGTGCAAAGGTACTGTTTTCTAGCAGTTGGCAAGCTGCGCACACAATCCCAGTGCTGTACAGCTTCCTTCTTCACCTTTCCGAAGGTGCCGCTCTCTCCGGCTCCCGGAGGCGAAGAAGCGGCTTCTTCGCGCAAAGACGATTGTGCCGCTCACTGTGCACTCCTTAGCGCGGCTTCTGCCGAAAGACGCCCGGGAGCGGCTCTTAGCTCCGGACAGCATCGTACCTTCGTCTTTAGCGTCTCTTCTCGTCTACATCTTAGCAAAAAGCTTTTCCACTATGTCTGGCGAGGAAAAACTGTGCCAGCACAGCAAACATCTCCCATCGTGTTCTAGACGTTGCACGGAGGTGTGCCGAGTGTTTGGCATGAAGAAAAGAAAACTTGTCCAAAACAGCTTCCAATCGAATGTTCATGTGATTGGAAAAGTCAGGAGAGTGCAAAGGTACTGTTTCCTAGCAGTTGGCAAGCTGCGCACACAATCCCAGTGTTGTACAGCTTCCTTCTTCACCTTTCCGAAGGTGCCGCTCTCTCCGGCTCCCGGAGGCGAAGAAGCGGCTTCTTCGCGCAAAGACGATTGTGCCGCTCACTGTGCACTCCTTAGCGCGGCTTCTGCCGAAAGACGCCCGGGAGCAGCTCTTAGCTCCGGACAGCATCGTACCTTCGTCTTTAGCGTCTCTTCTCGTCTACATCTTAGGAAAAAGCTTTTCCACTATGTCTGGCGAGGAAAAACTGTGCCAGCACAGAAAACATCTCCCATCGTGTTCTAGACGTTGCACGGAAGTGTGCCGAGTGTTTGGCATGAAGAAAAGAAAAGTTGTCCAAAACAGCTTCCAATCGAATGTTCATGTGATTGGAAAAGTCAGGAGAGTGCAAAGGTACTGTTTTCTAGCAGTTGGCAAGCTGCGCACACAATCCCAGTGTTGTACAGCTTCCTTCTTCACCTTTCCGAAGGTGCCGCTCTCTCCGGCTCCCGGAGGCGAAGAAGCGGCTTCTTCGCGCAAAGACGATTGTGCCGCTCACTGTGCACTCCTTAGCGCGGCTTCTGCTGAAAGACGCCCGGGAGCGGCTCTTAGCTCCGGAGAGCATCGTACCTTCGTCTTTAGCGTCTTTTGTGGTCTACATCCTAGCAAAAAACTTTTCTACTATGTCTGGCGAGGAAAAACTGTGCCAGCACAGAAAACATCTCCCATCGTGTTCTAGACGTTGCACGGAGGTGTGCCGAGTGTTTGGCATGAAGAAAAGAAAAGTTGTCCAAAACAGCTTCCAATCGAATGTTCATGTGATTGGAAAAGTCAGGAGAGTGCAAAGGTACTGTTTTCTAGCAGTTGGCAAGCTGCGCACACAATCCCAGTGTTGTACAGCTTCCTTCTTCACCTTTCCGAAGGTGCCGCTCTCTCCGGCTCCCGGAGGCGAAGAAGCGGCTTCTTCGCGCAAAGACGATTGTGCCGCTCACTGTGCTCTCCTTAGCGCGGCTTCTGCCGAAAGACGCTCGGGAGCAGCTCTTAGCTCCGGACAGCATCGTACCTTCGTCTTTAGCGTCTCTTCTCGTCTACATCTTAGCAAAAAGCTTTTCCACTATGTCTGGCGAGGAAAAACTGTGCCAGCACAGCAAACATCTCCCATCGTGTTCTAGACGTTGCACGGAGGTGTGCCGAGTGTTTGGCATGAAGAAAAGAAAAGTTGTCCAAAACAGCTTCCAATCGAATGTTCATGTGATTGGAAAAGTCAGGAGAGTGCAAAGGTACTGTTTTCTAGCAGTTGGCAAGCTGCGCACACAATCCCAGTGTTGTACAGCTTCCTTCTTCACCTTTCCGAAGGTGCCGCTCTCTCCGGCTCCCGGAGGCGAAGAAGCGGCTTCTTCGCGCAAAGACGATTGTGCCGCTCACTGTGCACTCCTTAGCGCGGCTTCTGCTGAAAGACGCCCGGGAGCAGCTCTTAGCTCCGGACAGCATCGTACCTTCGTCTTTAGCGTCTCTTCTCGTCTACATCTTAGCAAAAAGCTTTTCCACTATGTCTGGCGAGGAAAAACTGTGCCAGCACAGAAAACATCTCCCATCGTGTTCTAGACGTTGCACGGAGGTGTGCCGAGTGTTTGGCATGAAGAAAAGAAAAGTTGTCCAAAACAGCTTCCAATCGAATGTTCATGTGATTGGAAAAGTCAGGAGAGTGCAAAGGTACTGTTTTCTAGCAGTTGGCAAGCTGCGCACACAATCCCAGTGTTGTACAGCTTCCTTCTTCACCTTTCCGAAGGTGCCGCTCTCTCCGGCTCCCGGAGGCGAAGAAGCGGCTTCTTCGCGCAAAGACGATTGTGCCGCTCACTGTGCACTCCTTAGCGCGGCTTCTGCCGAAAGACGCCCGGGAGCAGCTCTTAGCTCCGGACAGCATCGTACCTTCGTCTTTAGCGTCTCTTCTCGTCTACATCATAGCAAAAAGCTTTTCCACTATGTCTGGCGAGGAAAAACTGTGCCAGCACAGAAAACATCTCCCATCGTGTTCTAGACGTTGCACGGAGGTGTGCCGAGTGTTTGGCATGAAGAAAAGAAAAGTTGTCCAAAACAGCTTCCAATCGAATGTTCATGTGATTGGAAAAGTCAGGAGAGTGCAAAGGTACTGTTTTCTATCAGTTGGCAAGCTGCGCACACAATCCCAGTGTTGTACAGCTTCCTTCTTCACCTTTCCGAAGGTGCCGCTCTCTCCGGCTCCCGGAGGCGAAGAAGCGGCTTCTTCGCGCAAAGACGATTGTGCCGCTCACTGTGCACTCCTTAGCGCGGCTTCTGCCGAAAGACGCCCGGGAGCAGCTCTTAGCTCCGGACAGCATCGTACCTTCGTCTTTAGCGTCTCTTCTCGTCTACATCTTAGCAAAAAGCTTTTCCACTATGTCTGGCGAGGAAAAACTGTGCCAGCACAGCAAACATCTCCCATCGTGTTCTAGACGTTGCACGGAGGTGTGCCGAGTGTTTGGCATGAAGAAAAGAAAAGTTGTCCAAAACAGCTTCCAATCGAATGTTCATGTGATTGGAAAAGTCAGGAGAGTGCAAAGGTACTGTTTTCTAGCAGTTGGCAAGCTGCGCACACAATCCCAGTGTTGTACAGCTTCCTTCTTCACCTTTCCGAAGGTGCCGCTCTCTCCGGCTCCCGGAGGCGAAGAAGCGGCTTCTTCGCGCAAAGACGATTGTGCCGCTCACTGTGCACTCCTTAGCGCGGCTTCTGCCGAAAGACGCCCGGGAGCAGCTCTTAGCTCCGGACAGCATCGTACCTTCGTCTTTAGCGTCTCTTCTCGTCTACATCTTAGCAAAAAGCTTTTCCACTATGTCTGGCGAGGAAAAACTGTGCCAGCACAGAAAACATCTCCCATCGTGTTCTAGACGTTGCACGGAGGTGTGCCGAGTGTTTGGCATGAAGAAAAGAAAAGTTGTCCAAAACAGCTTCCAATCGAATGTTCATGTGATTGGAAAAGTCAGGAGAGTGCAAAGGTACTGTTTTCTAGCAGTTGGCAAGCTGCGCACACAATCCCAGTGTTGTACAGCTTCCTTCTTCACCTTTCCGAAGGTGCCGCTCTCTCCGGCTCCCGGAGGCGAAGAAGCGGCTTCTTCGCGCAAAGACGATTGTGCCGCTCACTGTGCACTCCTTAGCGCGGCTTCTGCTGAAAGACGCCCGGGAGCAGCTCTTAGCTCCGGACAGCATCGTACCTTCGTCTTTAGCCTCTCTTCTCGTCTACATCTTAGCAAAAAACTTTTCTACTATGTCTGGCGAGGAAAAACTGTGCCAGCACAGCAAACATCTCCCATCGTTTTCTAGACGTTGCACGGAGGTGTGCCGAGTGTTTGGCATGAAGAAAAGAAAACTTGTCCAAAACAGCTTCCAATCGAATGTTCATGTGATTGGAAAAGTCAGGAGAGTGCAAAGGTACTGTTTTCTAGCAGTTGGCAAGCTGCGCACACAATCCCAGTGTTGTACAGCTTCCTTCTTCACCTTTCCGAAGGTGCCGCTCTCTCCGGCTCCCGGAGGCGAAGAAGCGGCTTCTTCGCGCAAAGACGATTGTGCCGCTCACTGTGCACTCCTTAGCGCGGCTTCTGCCGAAAGACGCCCGGGAGCAGCTCTTAGCTCCGGACAGCATCGTACCTTCGTCTTTAGCGTCTCTTCTCGTCTACATCATAGCAAAAAGCTTTTCCACTATGTCTGGCGAGGAAAAACTGTGCCAGCACAGAAAACATCTCCCATCGTGTTCTAGACGTTGCACGGAGGTGTGCCGAGTGTTTGGCATGAAGAAAAGAAAAGTTGTCCAAAACAGCTTCCAATCGAATGTTCATGTGATTGGAAAAGTCAGGAGAGTGCAAAGGTACTGTTTTCTAGCAGTTGGCAAGCTGCGCACACAATCCCAGTGTTGTACAGCTTCCTTCTTCACCTTTCCGAAGGTGCCGCTCTCTCCGGCTCCCGGAGGCGAAGAAGCGGCTTCTTCGCGCAAAGACGATTGTGCCGCTCACTGTGCACTCCTTAGCGCGGCTTCTGCCGAAAGACGCCCGGGAGCAGCTCATAGCTCCGGACAGCATCGTACCTTCGTCTTTAGCGTCTCTTCTCGTCTACATCTTAGCAAAAAGCTTTTCCACTATGTCTGGCGAGGAAAAACTGTGCCAGCACAGAAAACATCTCCCATCGTGTTCTAGACGTTGCACGGAGGTGTGCCGAGTGTTTGGCATGAAGAAAAGAAAAGTTGTCCAAAACAGCTTCCAATCGAATGTTCATGTGATTGGAAAAGTCAGGAGAGTGCAAAGGTACTGTTTTCTAGCAGTCGGCAAGCTGCGCACACAATCCCAGTGTTGTACAGCTTCCTTCTTCACCTTTCCGAAGGTGCCGCTCTCTCCGGCTCCCGGAGGCGAAGAAGCGGCTTCTTCGCGCAAAGACGATTGTGCCGCTCACTGTGCACTCCTTAGCGCGGCTTCTGCCGAAAGACGCCCGGGAGCGGCTCTTAGCTCCGGAGAGCATCGTACCTTCGTCTTTAGCGTCTTTTGTGGTCTACATCCTAGCAAAAAGCTTTTCTACTATGTCTGGCGAGGAAAAACTGTGCCAGCACAGAAAACATCGCCCATCGTGTTCTAGACGTTGCACGGAGGTGTGCCGAGTGTTTGGCATGAAGAAAAGAAAAGTTGTCCAAAACAGCTTCCAATCGAATGTTCATGTGATTGGAAAAGTCAGGAGAGTGCATAGGTACTGTTTTCTAGAAGTCGGCAAGCTGCGCACACAATCCCAGTGTTGTACAGCTTCCTTCTTCACCTTTCCGAAGGTGCCGCTCTCTCCGGCTCCCGGAGGCGAAGAAGCGGCTTCTTCGCGCAAAGACGATTGTGCCGCTCACTGTGCTCTCCTTAGCGCGGCATCTGCCGAAAGACGCCCGGGAGCGGCTCTTAGCTCCGGACAGCATCGTACCTTCGTCTTTAGCGTCTCTTCTCGTCTACATCTTAGCAAAAAGCTTTTCCACTATGTCTGGCGAGGAAAAACTGTGCCAGCACAGAAAACATCTCCCATCGTGTTCTAGACGTTGCACGGAGGTGTGCCGAGTGTTTGGCATGAAGAAAAGAAAAGTTGTCCAAAACAGCTTCCAATCGAATGTTCATGTGATTGGAAAAGTCAGGAGAGTGCAAAGGTACTGTTTTCTAGCAGTTGGCAAGCTGCGCACACAATCCCAGTGTTGTACAGCTTCCTTCTTCACCTTTCCGAAGGTGCCGCTCTCTCCGGCTCCCGGAGGCGAAGAAGCGGCTTCTTCGCACAAAGACGATTGTGCCGCTCACTGTGCACTCCTTAGCGCGGCTTTTGCCGAAAGACGCCCGGGAGCGGCTCTTAGCTCCGGACAGCATCGTACCTTCGTCTTTAGCGTCTCTTCTCGTCTACATCTTAGCAAAAAGCTTTTCCACTATGTCTGGCGAGGAAAAACTGTGCCAGCACAGAAAACATCTCCCATCGTGTTCTAGACGTTGCACGTTCCCTATACTTAGGCTGATTTTCCTTCCTGGGGATAGGGTTAGGCTTCAGCCTAGGGCTTGGAGTTTTTTAACCAGGAAGCCCTGGGCTCCAGGCACACTGCAGCTGCGAAAGGCATCCCAAGGGGAGCGCAAAAGTTACACAACTTGGCTGCCACCACTGATATTTCCATGAGACCATCCCGAACCATAGCCTGATTTTCATTCCTAGGGTTAAAGTTTGAGTTACGCCTGGGGTAAGGGTTCTATTAACCAGAAAGCCCTGAGTTCCAAGAACACAGCAGCTGCGAAGGACTACCCTAGAAGAGCGCAAAAGTACCACAACGTGCCTGCCTCCACAGCCTTTTCCTTGGGGACATGCCTAATTCCTGGCTGATTTGCCTTTCTCGTCTTAGGGTTGGGATTCGGCCTAGGGCTAGGATATTTGTAACTAGGAAGCCCTGAGTTCCAGGCTTACTGCATCTGCCAAAGGCATCCCAAAGGGAGTGCAGAAGTGCCACAACATGGCTGCTTTCACGGCTTTTCCCTTAGGAAGAACCCTAATACCCGGCTGATTTACCTTCCTAGGGTTACTGTTAGGCTTAGGCCTAGGACTTTTAAAACCAGGAAGCCCTGGGCTCCAGGCACATGCAGCTGCGAAAGGCATCCCAAGAGGGCCGCAGAAGTGACACAACTTGGCTGCCTCTTCTTCTATTCTCATGAGACCATCCTGAACCATAGGCTGATTTTCCTTCCTAGGGTTAAGGTTTGAGTTTCGCCTAGGGTAAGAGTTCTATTAACCAGAAAGACCTGAGTTCCAAGAACACAGCAGCTGCGAAGGACTAGCCAAGAAGAGCGCAAAAGTACCACAACATGCCTGCCTCCACAGCTTTATCCTTGGGGACATGCCTAATTCCTGGCTGATTTGCCTTTCTCGTCTTAGGGTTGGGGTTCGGCCTAGGGCTAGGATATTTTTAACTAGGAAGCCCTGAGTTCCAGGCTTACTTCATCTACCAAAGGCATCCCAAAGGGAGTGCAAAAGTGCCACAACATGGCTGCTTTCACGGCTTTTCCCTTAGGAAGAACCCTAATACGCGGCTGATTTACCTTCCTAGGGTTACTGTTAGGCTTAGGCCTAGGACTTTTAAAACCAGGAAGCCCTGGGCTCCAGGCACATGCAGCTGTTAAAGGCATCCCAAGAGGGCTGCAGAAGTGACACAACTTGGCTGCCTCTGCTGCTATTCTCATGAGACCATCCCGAACCATAGGCTGATTTTCCTTCCTAGGGTTAAGGTTTGAGTTACGCCTAGGGTAAGAGTTCTATTAACCAGAAAGACCTGAGTTCCAAGAACACAGCAGCTGCGAAGGACTAGCCAAGGAGAGCGCAAAAGTACCACAACATGCCTGCCTCCACAGCTTTTTCCTTGGGGACATGCCTAATTCCTGGCTGATTTGCCTTTCTCGTCTTAGGGTTGGGGTTCGGCCTAGGGCTTGGAGTTTTAAAATCAGGAAGCCCTGAGTTCCAGGCACACTGGAGCTGTGAAAGGCATCCAAAAGGGAGTGCAAAAGTGCCACAACATGGCTGCTTTCACGGCTTTTTCCTTGGCAAGAAGCCTAACACCAGGCTGATTTCCCTTCCCAGGGTTACTGTTAGGCTTAGGCCTAGGGCTAGGATTTTTAAAACTAGGAAGCCCTTAGATCCAGGCACACTGCAGCTGTTCAAGGCATCCCAAGGGGAGTACAAAAGTGCAACAACATGGCAGCTTTCACAGCTTTTTCCTTGGCACCATCCCTATACCTAGGCTGATTTATCTGCCTAGGGTAAGGGTTAGGGTTCAGCCTAGGGCTTGGAGTTTTTTAACCAGGAAGCCCTGAGTTCCAGGCTTACTGCATCTGCCAAAGGCATCCCAAAGGGAGTGCAAAAGTGCCACAACATGGCTGCTTTCACGGCTTTTCCCTTAGGAAGAACCCGAATACTCGGCTGATTTACCTTCCGAGGGTTACTGTTAGGCTTAGGCCTAGGACTTTTAAAACCAGGAAGCCCTGGGCTCCAGGCATACTGCAGCTGTTAAAGGCATCCCAAGAGGGCCGCAGAAGTGACACAACTTGGCTGCCTCTGCTTCTATTCTCATGAGACCATCCCGAACCATAGGCTGATTTTCCTTCCTAGGGTTAAGGTTTGAGTTTCGCCTAGGGTAAGGGTTCTATTAACCAGAAAGACCTGAGTTCCAAGAACACAGCAGCTGCGAAGGACTACCCAAGAAGAGCGCAAAAGTACCACAACGTGCCTGCCTCCACAGCCTTTTCCTTGGGGACATGCCTAATTCCTGGCTGATTTGCCTTTCTCGTCTTAGGGTTGGGGTTCGGCCTAGGGCTAGGATATTTGTAACTAGGAAGCCCTGAGTTCTAGGCTTACTGCATCTGCCAAAGGCATCCCAAAGGGTGTGCAGAAGTGCCACAACATGGCTGCTTTCACGGCTTTTCCCTTAGGAAGAACCCTAATACCCGGCTGATTTACCTTCCTAGGGTTACTGTTAGGCTTAGGCCTAGGACTTTTAAAACCAGGAAGCCCTAGGCTCCAGGCACACTGCAGCTGCGAAAGGCATCCCAAGGGGAGCGCAAAAGTGACACAACTTGGCTGCCACCACTGATATTTCCATGAGACCATCCCAAATCATAGGCTGATTTTCCTTCCTAGGGTTAAGGTTTGAGTTACGCCTAGGGTAAGGGTTCTATTAACCAGAAAGCCCTGAATTCCAAGAACACAGCAGCTGCGAAGGACTAGCCAAGGAGAGCGCAAAAGTACCACAACATGCCTGCGTCGACAGCTTTTTCTTTGGGGACATGCCTAATTCCTGGCTGATTTGCCTTTCTCGTCTTAGGGTTGGGGTTCGGCCTAGGGCTAGGATTTTTTTAACTAGGAAGCCCTGAGTTCCAGGCTTACTGCATCTGCCAAAGGCATCCCAAAGGGAGTGCAGAAGTGCCACAACATGGCTGCTTTCACGGCTTTTCCCTTAGGAAGAACCCTAATACGCGGCTGATTTACCTTCCTAGGGTTACTGTTAGGCTTAGGCCTAGGACTTTTAAAACCAGGAAGCCCTGGGCTCCAGGCACACTGCAGCTGTTAAAGGCATCCCAAAAGGGCCGCAGAAGTGACACAACTTGGCTGCCTCTGCTTCTATTCTCATGAGACCATCCCGAACCATAGGCTGATTTTCCTTCCTAGGGTTAATGTTTGAGTTTCGCCTAGGGTAAGAGGTCTATTAAAGCAGAAAGACCTGAGTTCCAAGAACACAGCAGCTGCGAAGGACTACCCAAGAAGAGCGCAAAAGTACCACAACATGCCTGCCTCCACAGCTTTTTCCTTGGGGACATGCCTAATTCCTGGCTGATTTGCCTTTCTCGTCTTAGGGTTGGGGTTCGGCCTAGGGCTAGGATTTTTTCAACTAGGAAGCCCTGAGTTCCAGGCTTACTGCAACTGCCAAAGGCAACCCAAAGGGAGTGCAGAAGTGCCACAACATGGCTGCTTTCACGGCTTTCCCCTTAGGAAGAACCCTAATACGCGGCTGATTTACCTTCCTAGGGTTACTGTTAGGCTTAGGCCTAGGACTTTTAAAACTAGGACGCCCTGGGCTCCAGGCACACTGCAGCTGTTCAAGGCATCCCAAGGGGAGTACTAAAGTACCACAACATGGCAGCTTTCACAGCTTTTTCCTTGGCACCATCCCTATACATAGGCTGATTTATCTGCCTAGGGTTAGGGTTAGGGTTCAGCCTAGGGCTTGGAGTTTTTTAACCAGGAAGCCCTGAGTTCCAGGCTTACTGCATCTGCCAAATGCATCCCAAAGGGAGTGCAAAAGTGCCACAACATGGCTGCTTTCACGGCTTTTCCCTTAGGAAGAACCCTAATACACGGCTGATTTACCTTCCTAGGGTTACTGTTAGGATTAGGCCTAGGACTTTTAAAAACAGGAAGCCCTGGGCTCCAGGCACTCTGCAGCTGCGATAGGCATCCCAAGGGGAGCGCAAAAGTGACGCAACTTGGCTGCCACCACTGATATTTCCATGAGACCATCCCGAACCATAGGCTGATTTTCCTTCCTAGGGTTAAGGTTTGAGTTACGCCTAGGGTAAGGGTTCTATTAACCAGAAAGCCCTGAGTTCCAAGAACACAGCAGCTGCGAAGGACTAGCCAAGAAGAGCGAAAAAGTACCACAACATGCCTGCGTCGACAGCTTTTTCCTTGGGGACATGCCTAATTCCTGGCTGATTTGCCTTTCTCGTCTTAGGGTTGGGGTTCGGCCTAGGGCTAGGATTTTTAAAATCAGGAAGCCCTGATTCCAGGCACACTGGAGCTGTGAAAGGCATCCAAAAGGGAGTGCAGAAGTGCCACAACATGGCTGCTTTCACGGCTTTTTCCTTGGCAAGAAGCCTAACACCAGGCTGATTTCCCTTCCCAGGGTTACTGTTAGGCTTAGGCCTAGCGCTAGGATTTTTAAAACTAGGAAGCCCTTAGTTCCAGGCACACTGCAGCTGTTCAAGGCATCCCAAGGGGAGTACAAAAGTGCAACAACATGGCAGCTTTCACAGCTTTTTCCTTGGCACCATCCCTATACCTAGGCTGATTTATCTGCCTAGGGTAAGGGTTAGGGTTCAGCCTAGGGCTTGGAGTTTTTTAACCAGGAAGCCCTGAGTTCCAGGCTTACTGCATCTGCCAAAGGCATCCCAAAGGGAGTGCAGAAGTGCCACAACATGGCTGCTTTTACAGCTTTTCCCTTAGGAAGAACCCGAATACTCGGCTGATTTACCTTCCGAGGGTTACTGTTAGGCTTAGGCCTAGGACTTTTAAAACCAGGAAGCCCTGGGCTCCAGGCATACTGCAGCTGTTAAAGGCATCCCAAGAGGGCCGCAGAAGTGACACAACTTGGCTGCCTCTGCTTCTATTCTCATGAGACCATCCCGAACCATAGGCTGATTTTCCTTCCTAGGGTTAATGTTTGAGTTTTGCCTAGGGTAAGAGTTCTATTAACCAGAAAGCCCTGAGTTCCAAGAACACAGCAGCTGCGAAGGACTAGCCAAGAAGAGCGCAAAAGTACCACAACATGCCTGCCTCCACAGCTTTTTCCTTGGGGACATGCCTAATTCCTGGCTGATTTGCCTTTCTCGTCTTAGGGTTGGGGTTCGGCCTAGGGCTAGGATTTTTTTAACTAGGAAGCCCTGAGTTCAAGGCTTGCTGCATCTGCCAAAGGCATCCCAAAGGGAGTGCAAAAGTGCCACAACATGGCTGCTTTCACAGCTTTTCCCTTAGGAAGAACCTTAATACGCGGCTGATTTACCTTCCCAGGGTTACTGTTAGGCTTAGGCCTAGGACTTTTAAAACCAGGAAGCCCTGGGCTCCAGGCACACTGCAGCTGCGAAAGGCATCCCAAGGGGAGCGCAAAAGTGATACAACTTGGCTGCCACCACTGATATTTCCATGAGACCATCCCGAACCATAGGCTGATTTTCCTTCCTAGGGTTAAGGTTTGAGTTACGCCTAGGGTAAGGGTTCTATTAACCAGAAAGCCCTGAGTTCCAAGAACACAGCAGCTGCGAAGGACTAGCCAAGAAGAGCGCAAAAGTACCACAACATGCCTGCCTCCACAGCTTTTTCCTTGGGGACATGCCTAATTCCTGGCTGATTTGCCTTTCTCGTCTTAGGGTTGGGGTTCGGCCTAGGGCTAGGATATTTTTAACTAGGAAGCCCTGAGTTCCAGGCTTACTTCATCTGCAAAAAGCATCCCAAAGGGAGTGCAGAAGTGCCACAACATGGCTGCTTTCACGGCTTTTCCCTTAGGAAGAACCCTAATACGCGGCTGATATACCTTCCTAGGGTTACTGTTAGGCTTAGGCCTAGGACTTTTAAAACCAGGAAGCCCTGGGCTCCAGGCACATGCAGCTGCGAAAGGCATCCCAAGAGGTCCGCAGAAGTGACACAACTTGGCTGCCTCTGCTGCTATTCTCATGAGACCATCCTGAACCATAGGCTGAATTTCCTTCCTAGGGTTAAGGTTTGAGTTACGCCTGGGGTAAGGGTTCTATTAACCAGAAAGCCCTGAGTTCCAAGAACACAGCAGCTGCGAAGGACTAGCCGAGAAGAGCGAAAAAGTACCACAACATGCCTGCGTCGACAGCTTTTTCCTTGGGGACATGCCTAATTCCTGGCTGATTTGCCTTTCTCGTCTTAGGGTTGGGGTTCGGCCTAGGGCTAGGATTTTTAAAATCAGGAAGCCCTGAGTTCCAGGCACACTGGAGCTGTGAAAGGCATCCAAAAGGGAGTGCAAAAGTGCCACAACATGGCTGCTTTCACGGCTTTTTCCTTGGCAAGAAGCCTAACACCAGGCTGATTTCCCTTCCCAGGGTTACTGTTAGGCTTAGGCCTAGCGCTAGGATTTTTAAAACTAGGAAGCCCTTAGTTCCAGGCACACTGCAGCTGTTCAAGGCATCCCAAGGGGAGTACAAAAGTGCAACAACATGGCAGCTTTCACAGCTTTTTCCTTGGCACCATCCCTATACCTAGGCTGATTTATCTGCCTAGGGTAAGGGTTAGGGTTCAGCCTAGGGCTTGGAGTTTTTTAACCAGGAAGCCCTGAGTTCCAGGCTTACTGCATCTGCCAAAGGCATCCCAAAGGGAGTGCAAAAGTGCCACAACATGGCTGCTTTTACAGCTTTTCCCTTAGGAAGAACCCTAATACGCGGCTGATTTACCTTCCTAGGGTTACTGTTAGGCTTAGGCCTAGGACTTTTAAAAACAGGAAGCCCTGGGCTCCAGGCACACTGCAGCTGTTAAAGGCATCCCAAGAGGGCCGCAGAAGTGACACAACTTGGCTGCCTCTGCTTCTATTCTCATGAGACCATCCCGAACCATAGGCTGATTTTCCTTCCTAGGGTTAATGTTTGAGTTCCGCCTAGGGTAAGAGTTCTATTAACCAGAAAGCCCTGAGTTCCAAGAACACAGCAGCTGCGAAGGACTACCCAAGAAGAGCGCAAAAGTACCACAACATGCCTGCCTCCACAGCTTTTTCCTTGGGGACATGCCTAATTCCTGGCTGATTTGCCTTTCTCGTCTTAGGGTTGGGGTTCGGCCTAGGGCTACTATTTTTTTAACTAGGAAGCCCTGAGTTCCAGGCTTACTTCATCTGCAAAAAGCATCCCAAAGGGAGTGCAGAAGTGCCACAACATGGCTGCTTTCACGGCTTTTCCCTTAGGAAGAACCCTAATACGCGGCTGATTTACCTTCCTAGGGTTACTGTTAGGCTTAGGCCTAGGACTTTTAAAACCAGGAAGCCCTGGGCTCCAGGCACATGCAGCTGCGAAAGGCATCCCAAGAGGGCCGCAGAAGTGACACAACTTGGCTGCCTCTGCTTCTATTCTCATGAGACCATCCTGAACCATAGGCTGATTTTCCTTCCTAGGGTTAAGGTTTGAGTTACGCCTGGGGTAAGGGTTCTATTAACCAGAAAGCCCTGAGTTCCAGAACACAGCAGCTGCGAAGGACTACCCAAGAAGAGCGCAAAAGTACCACAACATGCCTGCCTCCACAGCTTTTTCCTTGGGGACATGCCTAATTCCTGGCTGATTTGCCTTTCTCGTCTTAGGGTTGGGGTTCGGCCTAGGGCTTGGATTTTTTTAACTAGGAAGCCCTGAGTTCAAGGCTTGCTGCATCTGCCAAAGGCATCCCAAAGGGAGTGCAGAAGTGCCACAACATGGCTGCTTTCACGGCTTTTCCCTTAGGAAGAACCTTAATACGCGGCTGATTTACCTTCCCAGGGTTACTGTTAGGCTTAGGCCTAGGACTTTTAAAACCAGGAAGCCCTGGGCTCCAGGCACACTGCAGCTGCGAAAGGCATCCCAAGGGGAGCGCAAAAGTGACACAACTTGGCTGCCACCACTGATATTTCCATGAGACCATCCCGAATCATAGGCTGATTTTCCTTCCTAGGGTTAAGGTTTGAGTTACGCCTGGGGTAAGGGTTCTATTAACCAGAAAGCCCTGAGTTCCAAGAACACAGCAGCTGCGAAGGACTTCCCAAGAAGAGCGCAAAAGTACCACAACATGCCTGCCTCCACAGCTTTTTCCTTGGGGACATGCCTAATTCCTGGCTGATTTGCCTTTCTCGTCTTAGGGTTGGGGTTCGGCCTAGGGCTAGGATTTTTTAACTAGGAAGCCCTGAGTTCCAGGCTTACTGCATCTGCCAAAGGCATCCCAAAGGGAGTGCAGAAGTGCCACAACATGGCTGCTTTCACGGCTTTCCCCTTAGGAAGAACCCTAATACGCGGCTGATTTACCTTCCTAGGGTTACTGTTAGGCTTAGGCCTAGGACTTTTAAAACTAGGACGCCCTGGGCTCCAGGCACACTGCAGCTGTTCAAGGCATCCCAAGGGGAGTACAAAAGTGCAACAACATGGCAGCTTTCACAGCTTTTTACTTAGCACCATCCCTATACATAGGCTGATTTATCTGCCTAGGGTTAGGGTTCAGCCTAGGGCTTGGAGTTTTTTAACCAGGAAGCCCTGAGTTCCAGGCTTACTGCATCTGCCAAATGCATCCCAAAGGGAGTGCAAAAGTGCCACAACATGGCTGCTTTCACGGCTTTTCCCTTAGGAAGAACCCTAATACGCGGCTGATTTACCTTCCTAGGGTTACTGTTAGGCTTAGGCCTAGGACTTTTAAAAACAGGAAGCCCTGGGCTCCAGGCACACTGCAGCTGCGAAAGGCATCCCAAGGGGAGCGCAAAAGTGACGCAACTTGGCTGCCACCACTGATATTTCCATGAGACCATCCCGAAACATAGGCTGATTTTCCTTCCTAGGGTTAAGGTTTGAGTTACGCCTAGGGTAAGGGTTCTATTAACCAGAAAGCCCTGAGTTCCAAGAACACAGCAGCTGCGAAGGACTAGCCAAGAAGAGCGAAAAAGTACCACAACATGCCTGCGTCGACAGCTTTTTCCTTGGGGACATGCCTAATTCCTGGCTGATTTGCCTTTCTCGTCTTAGGGTTGGGGTTCGGCCTAGGGCTAGGATTTTTAAAATCAGGAAGCCCTGAGTTCCAGGCACACTGGAGCTGTGAAAGGCATCCAAAAGGGAGTGCAAAAGTGCCACAACATGGCTGCTTTCACGGCTTTTTCCTTGGCAAGAAGCCTAACACCAGGCTGATTTCCCTTCCCAGGGTTACTGTTAGGCTTAGGCCTAGGGCTAGGATTTTTAAAACTAGGAAACCCTGGGCTCCAGGCACACTGCAGCTGTTCAAGGCATCCCAAGGGGAGTACAAAAGTGCAACAACATGGCAGCTTCCACAGCTTTTTCCTTGGCACCATCCCTATACCTAGGCTGTTTTATCTGCCTAGGGTTAGGGTTAGGGTTCAGCCTAGGGCTTGGAGATTTTAACCCGGAAGCCCTGAGTTCCAGGCTTACTGCATCTGCCAAAGGCATCCCAAAGGGAGTGCAAAAGTGCCACAACATGGCTGCTTTCACGGCTTTTCCCTTAGGAAGAACCCGAATACTCGGCTGATTTACCTTCCTAGGGTTACTGTAAGGCTTAGGCCTAGGACTTTTAAAACCAGGAAGCCCTGGGCTCCAGGCACACTGCAGCTGCGAAAGGCATCCCAAGGGGAGCGCAAAAGTGACACAACTTGGCTGCCACCACTGATATTTCCATGAGACCATCCCGAACCATAGGCTGATTTTCCTTCCTAGGGTGAGGGTTAGAGTTACGCCTAGGGTTAGTGTTTTTTTAACCAGAAAGCCCTGAGTTCCAAGAACACAGCAGCTGCCAAGGACTACCCAAGAGGAGGGGAAAAGTGCCACAACATGGCTGCCTCCAGCGCTTTTTCCTTGGGACCATCATTGAACCTATGCTGATTTACTTGCCTCCAGTTCCACCTGTGGTCACGCCAAGAGATAGGGATTTTAAATCAGTAAACCCTGAGCTCCAGACCCAGTGAAGCTGCAAAAGGCTTCCCAAGGGCAGCCAAAAATTGCCTCAACATGCTCCTTCCAGTGCTTTTTTCCTTGGGAACATCCCTATACCCAGGCTGATTTATCTGCCTAGGGTTAGGGTTAGGGTTCAGCCTAGAGATAGGATTTTTTGAAACAGGAAGCCCTGAATTCCAGGCACACTGCAGCTGTTAAAGGCAGTGTTCTACGTCAACCGCAACTTAGTCTGAAATAAATGCTTTTTCCCTGAGAGCATCTGAGAGGTTTGCATGAAGCACTGATATCTGACATTTGCAATTTTGAATAGGAGAGGAGAAAGAAAATGGGAAGAAGTTTTTAATTTTAGTGGTTTCAATGTTAATTTCCGTACACTTTTTCAAAACTTGTCAGCTCAAATGCCCATCAACATCTTTTAGTCATCTGTAAGTCAGTATTCATATAAAATGTGCTTCAAATCAAAAGAATTTCAAATTTGCACTCCAAATTTCTATGCCTAGATTTATGATTTCCTACACATATTAGATGAAAGGAAGGCCTTTTTTACTGTGGGAGTGCTGGAACACTGGAACAGGTTGCCCAGGGAAGTTGTGGGTGTCCCATCCCTGAAAGTATTCAAGGTCAGCTTGGACGGGGCTTGGAGCAGCAACAAAGGAGAAGCTTGATGGTAGAGAAACAAAGTTGGACTATAGAAGAAACTGGGATTGAAGTATAGGAGCAAGTTTTCTCTCAGCTCTTGGGGTAAATTCAAAGTTGTACAAAATTACATTTATCTGTGCTATTCACTACTATAACAGAAATGTTCATGAAAACTGTACAGAAGATAGCAAATTTTAAAAGAGATAAGAATTACAGCATAAAATCCATGGGATGGGTTACAACATGAGACACTCTCTAAGAGAAAATCTCTGTGTTTCAGCACTTCATCATGGTAAGATTTCATGAAGTGCCAAAGAAGGCGGCAAAATATCATTCGGGACGTTATTTCCTGGAATTCAGCCTGGCCATTAGTAGGAACTGGGTTTGAACACATCATGTAGATATACCACACACACTTTCCCTTCACTGAAAAATGACTGTTTACAACGAAGAAGCAATTGACGATCAAAATTGATTGAAAGCATCTTAAACATGTCAAGTATTTCATTGTAGATGATCTGTGATCCAAATGCTTCTTCCACCTTCGAGAGGGACAGAACAATTCTTCCATATCATGATGGTTTAAAATTGTATCAAGCAATGTTTTCTGCTGGAAAGATAGCATCTATTTTTTTCTATTTTTGGAAGAAAATATTCCTAGACATACAACAGGTGAGAACTAAGTAATTTTAAAGAAACAAATGAAAAGAAAATATTCTGTAAATAGAATGAAATGAAAAGCTGTGTTTTAAATAGGAGCTAAATATGAAACAGAATTTTTGTACCAGGCATTTGAATTACTGCACCAGCTCTTTTGCCCATCAAGAGAGGCATTTAGCATTTCAGTCTTTTCCAAGGTGTTCATGATCTGCTATGCTGATCTCTGTGTGTGCCTAGGTGTGTGTGGAAGGGGGGGCATGTGAAGGGGAGTGTGTATGTTTGCTTTACAATTGTTGTGGCAGATTCATGCCTCAGCTCCACATTTTGTTTTAGAAAGGTCACACAGAGTGGATGTGAAGTTTACTATCAACAAGAGATCAATTCCCAAATCATCCATTTCACTCTACCTTATAAATCATGTGCTTTGTTGCATATTTTATCAAATCTACTTTCAAGCCAGATGGAGGAAGGAGGATGTGGCAATCCCTCCACCATCTTGCAACTTTTATGCAAGTAGGTTTTCAAGAAAATCATCATTTCTCTTTGAAATATGTCTGGAACAGGCATGATGGTAGTGTCAACCTGTTGGAGTTTTTGTTGCTGGAAGAAGTTATACAAAAGGATTGGTTTTTACATTGACCAGTTACTGAATCAAGCTCAGGAATACATTGGAAATTCAACTGGGGCTTCCTTTCCCCGGCAGACTACTTCTAGAACGAGCTTGTACACTGAAGCTTACTCTTTTGCCCTCTTTTTGTTTCTTTCCTATTTTCTTGGCTTCTTTGCCACTCTCTAGACAATTTTGGAACTTTTTTCCCAACTCAAATGGTTTCAATAGTCTGATTGTGATCATACATTTTTACAAGGAATTTTTAAAATCTTTCCTCCAGTTAAGAAAGTCAAGGACTTAGGTCTTTTTCTTCCCTTATCAATATTGCAATGAAATTGATAAGTAAAGACCAACTCTTTCTTTTTGTTTTTAACCCAAGCAAATAATTCCCATCCATTCATCCATTTGGTGGACCAATAGTTGCCATTCTGATGGAAGTTGTCACTTCTTAACAATAGGCATTCTGTGACTATGTTGACAGCACTTTGGGTGAAGATCCTAACTGGTCTTAGATACACATAGGGAGAAATTTGCTCAGCCAGTGTCAGTCTTAAGCATGCGTATCAGAAGATCTTTCTAGAGCTGGGAATTTTCCCATGAAAGGGATTCAGTTAGGGAAGAGACACTTGCCCCAGAGGTTTACATTCTTCTTGAAGACTGCTTAAGGAACTTAGATGCCATGTCCATTTGGATCTGTGTCTGCACAGAACTTTGTCATGCCAGTGCTTGAAATGCATCTTGAAGAGAATTCACTAGCACAGAATGAATGAGAGTGGAAGGGGTTGGTGGGGCTAACCAGGCCCAACCCCCCTGCCTAAACCAGGATACCTAGAGCCTCTTGCCCAGGATTCTATCTGGGTGTACTTTTAATGTCTTCAAAGATCCAGGCTCCACAATCTTTCTGGGCAGTCTGTGCCGTGGTTCACTCACCCTCACAGTAAAGAATCATTTCCTGATGTTCCTGTATTTCAGTGTGTGCCCACTGCCTCTTGTCTTTTCACTCAGCATCACTGAAAAGACACTGATTCCCTCCCCTTTGCACTATTGCTTCCATATGGATGTGTGCTGCCATGTAGAGATATGTCAAAAACCTCCCTGAAGCCCAGGCAGATAATATTCCCTTCATCTACCAGTCAAGTTGATTCATCAGAGGAGTTTAAAGTTATGTTCAGCATGAAATGCCCCTGAAAAATCATGCTAACTACATTATTGTGTCGTCTTTCATGTGCCTGGCAAGGTTTTCCAGGAAGAGCTGCTTCATCAACTTCCTGGGTATAAAAAAGAGGGTGGCGGGTTTGTACGATTGCGAGTCCTCCTAATTGCCTTTTTTGAAGATGAGTGTCATTTGCTTACATCCAGTCCTTAGCCTCTCTTCTCGTCTACATCTTAGCAAAAAGCTTTTCCATTATGTCTGGCAAGGAGAAATTGTGCCAGCACAGAAAACATCTCCTATCGTGTTCTAGACGTTGCACGGAGGTGTGCCGAGTGTTTGGCATGAAGAAAAGAAAACTTGTCCAAAGCAGCTTCCAATCGAATGTTCATGTGATTGGAAAAGTCAGGAGAGTGCAAAGGTACTGTTTTCTAGCAGTTGGCAAGCTGCGCACACAATCCCAGTGCTGTACAGCTTCCTTCTTCACCTTTCCGAAGGTGCCGCTCTCTCCGGCTCCCGGAGGCGAAGAAGCGGCTTCTTCGCGCAAAGACGATTGTGCCGCTCACTGTGCACTCCTTAGCGCGGCTTCTGCCGAAAGACGCCCGGGAGCGGCTCTTAGCTCCGGACAGCATCGTACCTTCGTCTTTAGCGTCTCTTCTCGTCTACATCTTAGCAAAAAGCTTTTCCACTATGTCTGGCGAGGAAAAACTGTGCCAGCACAGCAAACATCTCCCATCGTGTTCTAGACGTTGCACGGAGGTGTGCCGAGTGTTTGGCATGAAGAAAAGAAAAGTTGTCCAAAACAGCTTCCAATCGAATGTTCATGTGATTGGAAAAGTCAGGAGAGTGCAAAGGTACTGTTTTCTATCAGTTGGCAAGCTGCGCACACAATCCCAGTGTTGTACAGCTTCCTTCTTCACCTTTCCGAAGGTGCCGCTCTCTCCGGCTCCCGGAGGCGAAGAAGCGGCTTCTTCGCGCAAAGACGATTGTGCCGCTCACTGTGCACTCCTTAGCGCGGCTTCTGCCGAAAGACGCCCGGGAGCAGCTCTTAGCTCCGGACAGCATCGTACCTTCGTCTTTAGCGTCTCTTCTCGTCTACATCATAGCAAAAAGCTTTTCCACTATGTCTGGCGAGGAAAAACTGTGCCAGCACAGAAAACATCTCCCATCGTGTTCTAGACGTTGCACGGAGGTGTGCCGAGTGTTTGGCATGAAGAAAAGAAAAGTTGTCCAAAACAGCTTCCAATCGAATGTTCATGTGATTGGAAAAGTCAGGAGAGTGCAAAGGTACTGTTTTCTAGCAGTTGGCAAGCTGCGCACACAATCCCAGTGTTGTACAGCTTCCTTCTTCACCTTTCCGAAGGTGCCGCTCTCTCCGGCTCCCGGAGGCGAAGAAGCGGCTTCTTCGCGCAAAGACGATTGTGCCGCTCACTGTGCACTCCTTAGCGCGGCTTCTGCTGAAAGACGCCCGGGAGCAGCTCTTAGCTCCGGACAGCATCGTACCTTCGTCTTTAGCGTCTCTTCTCGTCTACATCTTAGCAAAAAGCTTTTCCACTATGTCTGGCGAGGAAAAACTGTGCCAGCACAGCAAACATCTCCCATCGTGTTCTAGACGTTGCACGGAGGTGTGCCGAGTGTTTGGCATGAAGAAAAGAAAAGTTGTCCAAAACAGCTTCCAATCGAATGTTCATGTGATTGGAAAAGTCAGGAGAGTGCAAAGGTACTGTTTTCTATCAGTTGGCAAGCTGCGCACACAATCCCAGTGTTGTACAGCTTCCTTCTTCACCTTTCCGAAGGTGCCGCTCTCTCCGGCTCCCGGAGGCGAAGAAGCGGCTTCTTCGCGCAAAGACGATTGTGCCGCTCACTGTGCTCTCCTTAGCGCGGCTTCTGCCGAAAGACGCCCGGGAGCAGCTCTTAGCTCCGGACAGCATCGTACCTTCGTCTTTAGCGTCTCTTCTCGTCTACATCTTAGGAAAAAGCTTTTCCACTATGTCTGGCGAGGAAAAACTGTGCCAGCACAGCAAACATCTCCCATCGTGTTCTAGACGTTGCACGGAGGTGAGCCGAGTGTTTGGCATGAAGAAAAGAAAAGTTGTCCAAAACAGCTTCCAATCGAATGTTCATGTGATTGGAAAAGTCAGGAGAGTGCAAAGGTACTGTTTTCTAGCAGTTGGCAAGCTGCGCACACAATCCCAGTGTTGTACAGCTTCCTTCTTCACCTTTCCGAAGGTGCCGCTCTCTCCGGCTCCCGGAGGCGAAGAAGCGGCTTCTTCGCGCAAAGACGATTGTGCCGCTCACTGTGCACTCCTTAGCGCGGCTTCTGCTGAAAGACGCCCGGGAGCGGCTCTTAGCTCCGGAGAGCATCGTACCTTCGTCTTTAGCGTCTTTTGTGGTCTACATCCTAGCAAAAAACTTTTCTACTATGTCTGGCGAGGAAAAACTGTGCCAGCACAGAAAACATCTCCCATCGTGTTCTAGACGTTGCACGGAGGTGTGCCGAGTGTTTGGCATGAAGAAAAGAAAAGTTGTCCAAAACAGCTTCCAATCGAATGTTCATGTGATTGGAAAAGTCAGGAGAGTGCAAAGGTACTGTTTTCTAGCAGTTGGCAAGCTGCGCACACAATCCCAGTGTTGTACAGCTTCCTTCTTCACCTTTCCGAAGGTGCCGCTCTCTCCGGCTCCCGGAGGCGAAGAAGCGGCTTCTTCGCGCAAAGACGATTGTGCCGCTCACTGTGCTCTCCTTAGCGCGGCTTCTGCCGAAAGTCGCCCGGGAGCAGCTCTTAGCTCCGGACAGCATCGTACCTTCGTCTTTAGCGTCTCTTCTCGTCTACATCTTAGCAAAAAGCTTTTCCACTATGTCTGGCGAGGAAAAACTGTGCCAGCACAGCAAACATCTCCCATCGTGTTCTAGACGTTGCACGGAGGTGTGCCGAGTGTTTGGCATGAAGAAAAGAAAAGTTGTCCAAAACAGCTTCCAATCGAATGTTCATGTGATTGGAAAAGTCAGGAGAGTGCAAAGGTACTGTTTTCTAGCAGTTGGCAAGCTGCGCACACAATCGCAGTGTTGTACAGCTTCCTTCTTCACCTTTCCGAAGGTGCCGCTCTCTCCGGCTCCCGGAGGCGAAGAAGCGGCTTCTTCGCGCAAACACGATTGTGCCGCTCACTGTGCACTCCTTAGCGCGGCTTCTGCCGAAAGACGCCCGGGAGCAGCTCTTAGCTCCGGACAGCATCGTACCTTCGTCTTTAGCGTCTCTTCTCGTCTACATCTTAGCAAAAAGCTTTTCCACTATGTCTGGCGAGGAAAAACTGTGCCAGCACAGAAAACATCTCCCATCGTGTTCTAGACGTTGCACGGAGGTGTGCCGAGTGTTTGGCATGAAGAAAAGAAAAGTTGTCCAAAACAGCTTCCAATCGAATGTTCATGTGATTGGAAAAGTCAGGAGAGTGCAAAGGTACTGTTTTCTATCAGTTGGCAAGCTGCGCACACAATCCCAGTGTTGTACAGCTTCCTTCTTCACCTTTCCGAAGGTGCCGCTCTCTCCGGCTCCCGGAGGCGAAGAAGCGGCTTCTTCGCGCAAAGACGATTGTGCCGCTCACTGTGCACTCCTTAGCGCGGCTTCTGCTGAAAGACGCCCGGGAGCAGCTCTTAGCTCCGGACAGCATCGTACCTTCGTCTTTAGCGTCTCTTCTCGTCTACATCTTAGCAAAAAGCTTTTCCACTATGTCTGGCGAGGAAAAACTGTGCCAGCACAGCAAACATCTCCCATCGTGTTCTAGACGTTGCACGGAGGTGTGCCGAGTGTTTGGCATGAAGAAAACAAAACTTGTCCAAAACAGCTTCCAATCGAATGTTCATGTGATTGGAAAAGTCAGGAGAGTGCAAAGGTACTGTTTTCTATCAGTTGGCAAGCTGCGCACACAATCCCAGTGTTGTACAGCTTCCTTCTTCACCTTTCCGAAGGTGCCGCTCTCTCCGGCTCCCGGAGGCGAAGAAGCGGCTTCTTCGCGCAAAGACGATTGTGCCGCTCACTGTGCACTCCTTAGCGCGGCTTCTGCCGAAAGACGCCCGGGAGCAGCTCTTAGCTCCGGACAGCATCGTACCTTCGTCTTTAGCGTCTCTTCTCGTCTACATCATAGCAAAAAGCTTTTCCACTATGTCTGGCGAGGAAAAACTGTGCCAGCACAGAAAACATCTCCCATCGTGTTCTAGACGTTGCACGGAGGTGTGCCGAGTGTTTGGCATGAAGAAAAGAAAAGTTGTCCAAAACAGCTTCCAATCGAATGTTCATGTGATTGGAAAAGTCAGGAGAGTGCAAAGGTACTGTTTTCTATCAGTTGGGAAGCTGCGCACACAATCCCAGTGTTGTACAGCTTCCTTCTTCACCTTTCCGAAGGTGCCGCTCTCTCCGGCTCCCGGAGGCGAAGAAGCGGCTTCTTCGCGCAAAGACGATTGTGCCGCTCACTGTGCACTCCTTAGCGCGGCTTCTGCTGAAAGACGCCCGGGAGCAGCTCTTAGCTCCGGACAGCATCGTACCTTCGTCTTTAGCGTCTCTTCTCGTCTACATCTTAGCAAAAAGCTTTTCCACTATGTCTGGCGAGGAAAAACTGTGCCAGCACAGCAAACATCTCCCATCGTGTTCTAGACGTTGCACGGAGGTGTGCCGAGTGTTTGGCATGAAGAAAAGAAAAGTTGTCCAAAACAGCTTCCAATCGAATGTTCATGTGATTGGAAAAGTCAGGAGAGTGCAAAGGTACTGTTTTCTAGCAGTTGGCAAGCTGCGCACACAATCCCAGTGTTGTACAGCTTCCTTCTTCACCTTTCCGAAGGTGCCGCTCTCTCCGGCTCCCGGAGGCGAAGAAGCGGCTTCTTCGCGCAAAGACGATTGTGCCGCTCACTGTGCACTCCTTAGCGCGGCTTCTGCCGAAAGACGCCCGGGAGCAGCTCTTAGCTCCGGACAGCATCGTACCTTCGTCTTTAGCGTCTCTTCTCGTCTACATCTTAGCAAAAAGCTTTTCCACTATGTCTGGCGAGGAAAAACTGTGCCAGCACAGAAAACATCTCCCATCGTGTTCTAGACGTTGCACGGAGGTGTGCCGAGTGTTTGGCATGAAGAAAAGAAAAGTTGTCCAAAACAGCTTCCAATCGAATGTTCATGTGATTGGAAAAGTCAGGAGAGTGCAAAGGTACTGTTTTCTAGCAGTTGGCAAGCTGCGCACACAATCCCAGTGTTGTACAGCTTCCTTCTTCACCTTTCCGAAGGTGCCGCTCTCTCCGGCTCCCGGAGGCGAAGAAGCGGCTTCTTCGCGCAAAGACGATTGTGCCGCTCACTGTGCACTCCTTAGCGCGGCTTCTGCTGAAAGACGCCCGGGAGCAGCTCTTAGCTCCGGACAGCATCGTACCTTCGTCTTTAGCCTCTCTTCTCGTCTACATCTTAGCAAAAAACTTTTCTACTATGTCTGGCGAGGAAAAACTGTGCCAGCACAGCAAACATCTCCCATCGTGTTCTAGACGTTGCACGGAGGTGTGCCGAGTGTTTGGCATGAAGAAAAGAAAAGTTGTCCAAAACAGCTTCCAATCGAATGTTCATGTGATTGGAAACGTCAGGAGAGTGCAAAGGTACTGTTTTCTAGCAGTTGGCAAGCTGCGCACACAATCCCAGTGTTGTACAGCTTCCTTCTTCACCTTTCCGAAGGTGCCGCTCTCTCCGGCTCCCGGAGGCGAAGAAGCGGCTTCTTCGCGCAAAGACGATTGTGCCGCTCACTGTGCACTCCTTAGCGCGGCTTCTGCCGAAAGACGCCCGGGAGCGGCTCTTAGCTCCGGACAGCATCGTACCTTCGTCTTTAGCGTCTCTTCTCGTCTACATCTTAGCAAAAAGCTTTTCTACTATGTCTGGCGAGGAAAAACTGTGCCAGCACAGAAAACATCGCCCATCGTGTTCTAGACGTTGCACGGAGGTGTGCCGAGTGTTTGGCATGAAGAAAAGAAAAGTTGTCCAAAACAGCTTCCAATCGAATGTTCATGTGATTGGAAAAGTCAGGAGAGTGCAAAGGTACTGTTTTCTAGAAGTCGGCAAGCTGCGCACACAATCCCAGTGTTGTACAGCTTCCTTCTTCACCTTTCCGAAGGTGCCGCTCTCTCCGGCTCCCGGAGGCGAAGAAGCGGCTTCTTCGCGCAAAGACGATTGTGCCGCTCACTGTGCTCTCCTTAGCGCGGCATCTGCCGAAAGACGCCCGGGAGCGGCTCTTAGCTCCGGACAGCATCGTACCTTCGTCTTTAGCGTCTCTTCTCGTCTACATCTTAGCAAAAAGCTTTTCCACTATGTCTGGCGAGGAAAAACTGTGCCAGCACAGAAAACATCTCCCATCGTGTTCTAGACGTTGCACGGAGGTGTGCCGAGTGTTTGGCATGAAGAAAAGAAAAGTTGTCCAAAACAGCTTCCAATCGAATGTTCATGTGATTGGAAAAGTCAGGAGAGTGCAAAGGTACTGTTTTCTAGCAGTTGGCAAGCTGCGCACACAATCCCAGTGTTGTACAGCTTCCTTCTTCACCTTTCCGAAGGTGCCGCTCTCTCCGGCTCCCGGAGGCGAAGAAGCGGCTTCTTCGCACAAAGACGATTGTGCCGCTCACTGTGCACTCCTTAGCGCGGCTTCTGCCGAAAGACGCCCGGGAGCGGCTCTTAGCTCCGGACAGCATCGTACCTTCGTCTTTAGCGTCTCTTCTCGTCTACATCTTAGCAAAAAGCTTTTCCACTATGTCTGGCGAGGAAAAACTGTGCCAGCACAGAAAACATCTCCCATCGTGTTCTAGACGTTGCACGTTCCCTATACTTAGGCTGATTTTCCTTCCTGGGGATAGGGTTAGGCTTCAGCCTAGGGCTTGGAGTTTTTTAACCAGGAAGCCCTGGGCTCCAGGCACACTGCAGCTGCGAAAGGCATCCCAAGGGGAGCGCAAAAGTTACACAACTTGGCTGCCACCACTGATATTTCCATGAGACCATCCCGAACCATAGCCTGATTTTCATTCCTAGGGTTAAAGTTTGAGTTACGCCTGGGGTAAGGGTTCTATTAACCAGAAAGCCCTGAGTTCCAAGAACACAGCAGCTGCGAAGGACTACCCTAGAAGAGCGCAAAAGTACCACAACGTGCCTGCCTCCACAGCCTTTTCCTTGGGGACATGCCTAATTCCTGACTGATTTGCCTTTCTCGTCTTAGGGTTGGGATTCGGCCTAGGGCTAGGATATTTGTAACTAGGAAGCCCTGAGTTCCAGGCTTACTGCATCTGCCAAAGGCATCCCAAAGGGAGTGCAGAAGTGCCACAACATGGCTGCTTTCACGGCTTTTCCCTTAGGAAGAACCCTAATACCCGGCTGATTTACCTTCCTAGGGTTACTGTTAGGCTTAGGCCTAGGACTTTTAAAACCAGGAAGCCCTGGGCTCCAGGCACATGCAGATGCGAAAGGCATCCCAAGAGGGCCGCAGAAGTGACACAACTTGGCTGCCTCTTCTTCTATTCTCATGAGACCATCCTGAACCATAGGCTGATTTTCCTTCCTAGGGTTAAGGTTTGAGTTTCGCCTAGGGTAAGAGTTCTATTAACCAGAAAGACCTGAGTTCCAAGAACACAGCAGCTGCGAAGGACTACCCAAGAAGAGCGCAAAAGTACCACAACATGCCTGCCTCCACAGCTTTTTCCTTGGGGACATGCCTAATTCCTGGCTGATTTGCCTTTCTCGTCTTAGGGTTGGGGTTCGGCCTAGGGCTAGGATATTTTTAACTAGGAAGCCCTGAGTTCCAGGCTTACTTCATCTACCAAAGGCATCCCAAAGGGAGTGCAAAAGTGCCACAACATGGCTGCTTTCACGGCTTTTCCCTTAGGAAGAACCCTAATACGCGGCTGATTTACCTTCCTAGGGTTACTGTTAGGCTTAGGCCTAGGACTTTTAAAACCAGGAAGCCCTGGGCTCCAGGCACATGCAGCTGTTAAAGGCATCCCAAGAGGGCTGCAGAAGTGACACAACTTGGCTGCCTCTGCTGCTATTCTCATGAGACCATCCCGAACCATAGGCTGATTTTCCTTCCTAGGGTTAAGGTTTGAGTTACGCCTAGGGTAAGAGTTCTATTAACCAGAAAGACCTGAGTTCCAAGAACACAGCAGCTGCGAAGGACTAGCCAAGGAGAGCGCAAAAGTACCACAACATGCCTGCCTCCACAGCTTTTTCCTTGGGGACATGCCTAATTCCTGGCTGATTTGCCTTTCTCGTCTTAGGGTTGGGGTTCGGCCTAGGGCTAGGATTTTTAAAATCAGGAAGCCCTGAGTTCCAGGCACACTGGAGCTGTGAAAGGCATCCAAAAGGGAGTGCAAAAGTGCCACAACATGGCTGCTTTCACGGCTTTTTCCTTGGCAAGAAGCCTAACACCAGGCTGATTTCCCTTCCCAGGGTTACTGTTAGGCTTAGGCCTAGGGCTAGGATTTTTAAAACTAGGAAGCCCTGGGCTCCAGGCACACTGCAGCTGTTCAAGGCATCCCAAGGGGAGTACAAAAGTGCAACAACATGGCAGCTTTCACAGCTTTTTCCTTGGCACCATCCCTATACCTAGGCTGTTTTATCTGCCTAGGGTTAGGGTTAGGGTTCAGCCTAGGGCTTGGAGATTTTAACCCGGAAGCCCTGAGTTCCAGGCTTACTGCATCTGCCAAAGGCATCCCAAAGGGAGTGCAAAAGTGCCACAACATGGCTGCTTTCACGGCTTTTCCCTTAGGAAGAACCCGAATACTCGGCTGATTTACCTTCCTAGGGTTACTGTAAGGCTTAGGCCTAGGACTTTTAAAACCAGGAAGCCCTGGGCTCCAGGCACACTGCAGCTGCGAAAGGCATCCCAAGGGGAGCGCAAAAGTGACACAACTTGGCTGCCACCACTGATATTTCCATGAGACCATCCCGAACCATAGGCTGATTTTCCTTCCTAGGGTGAGGGTTAGAGTTACGCCTAGGGTTAGTGTTTTTTTAACCAGAAAGCCCTGAGTTCCAAGAACACAGCAGCTGCCAAGGACTACCCAAGAGGAGGGGAAAAGTGCCACAACATGGCTGCCTCCAGCGCTTTTTCCTTGGGACCATCATTGAACCTATGCTGATTTACTTGCCTCCAGTTCCACCTATGGTCACGCCAAGAGATAGGGATTTTAAATCAGTAAACCCTGAGCTCCAGACCCAGTGAAGCTGCAAAAGGCTTCCCAAGGGCAGCCAAAAATTGCCTCAACATGCTCCTTCCAGTGCTTTTTTCCTTGGGAACATCCCTATACCCAGGCTGATTTATCTGCCTAGGGTTAGGGTTAGGGTTCAGCCTAGAGATAGGATTTTTTGAAACAGGAAGCCCTGAATTCCAGGCACACTGCAGCTGTTAAAGGCAGTGTTCTACGTCAACCGCAACTTAGTCTGAAATAAATGCTTTTTCCCTGAGAGCATCTGAGAGGTTTGCATGAAGCACTGATATCTGACATTTGCAATTTTGAATAGGAGAGGAGAAAGAAAATGGGAAGAAGTTTTTAATTTTAGTGGTTTCAATGTTAATTTCCGTACACTTTTTCAAAACTTGTCAGCTCAAATGCCCATCAACATCTTTTAGTCATCTGTAAGTCAGTATTCATATAAAATGTGCTTCAAATCAAAAGAATTTCAAATTTGCACTCCAAATTTCTATGCCTAGATTTATGATTTCCTACACATATTAGATGAAAGGAAGGCCTTTTTTACTGTGGGAGTGCTGGAACACTGGAACAGGTTGCCCAGGGAAGTTGTGGGTGTCCCATCCCTGAAAGTATTCAAGGTCAGCTTGGACGGGGCTTGGAGCAGCAACAAAGGAGAAGCTTGATGGTAGAGAAACAAAGTTGGACTATAGAAGAAACTGGGATTGAAGTATAGGAGCAAGTTTTCTCTCAGCTCTTGGGGTAAATTCAAAGTTGTACAAAATTACATTTATCTGTGCTATTCACTACTATAACAGAAATGTTCATGAAAACTGTACAGAAGATAGCAAATTTTAAAAGAGATAAGAATTACAGCATAAAATCCATGGGATGGGTTACAACATGAGACACTCTCTAAGAGAAAATCTCTGTGTTTCAGCACTTCATCATGGTAAGATTTCATGAAGTGCCAAAGAAGGCGGCAAAATATCATTCGGGACGTTATTTCCTGGAATTCAGCCTGGCCATTAGTAGGAACTGGGTTTGAACACATCATGTAGATATACCACACACACTTTCCCTTCACTGAAAAATGACTGTTTACAACGAAGAAGCAATTGACGATCAAAATTGATTGAAAGCATCTTAAACATGTCAAGTATTTCATTGTAGATGATCTGTGATCCAAATGCTTCTTCCACCTTCGAGAGGGACAGAACAATTCTTCCATATCATGATGGTTTAAAATTGTATCAAGCAATGTTTTCTGCTGGAAAGATAGCATCTATTTTTTTCTATTTTTGGAAGAAAATATTCCTAGACATACAACAGGTGAGAACTAAGTAATTTTAAAGAAACAAATGAAAAGAAAATATTCTGTAAATAGAATGAAATGAAAAGCTGTGTTTTAAATAGGAGCTAAATATGAAACAGAATTTTTGTACCAGGCATTTGAATTACTGCACCAGCTCTTTTGCCCATCAAGAGAGGCGTTTAGCATTTCAGTCTTTTCCAAGGTGTTCATGATCTGCTATGCTGATCTCTGTGTGTGCCTAGGTGTGTGTGGAAGGGGGGGCATGTGAAGGGGAGTGTGTATGTTTGCTTTACAATTGTTGTGGCAGATTCATGCCTCAGCTCCACATTTTGTTTTAGAAAGGTCACACAGAGTGGATGTGAAGTTTACTATCAACAAGAGATCAATTCCCAAATCATCCATTTCACTCTACCTTATAAATCATGTGCTTTGTTGCATATTTTATCAAATCTACTTTCAAGCCAGATGGAGGAAGGAGGATGTGGCAATCCCTCCACCATCTTGCAACTTTTATGCAAGTAGGTTTTCAAGAAAATCATCATTTCTCTTTGAAATATGTCTGGAACAGGCATGATGGTAGTGTCAACCTGTTGGAGTTTTTGTTGCTGGAAGAAGTTATACAAAAGGATTGGTTTTTACATTGACCAGTTACTGAATCAAGCTCAGGAATACATTGGAAATTCAACTGGGGCTTCCTTTCCCCGGCAGACTACTTCTAGAACGAGCTTGTACACTGAAGCTTACTCTTTTGCCCTCTTTTTGTTTCTTTCCTATTTTCTTGGCTTCTTTGCCACTCTCTAGACAATTTTGGAACTTTTTTCCCAACTCAAATGGTTTCAATAGTCTGATTGTGATCATACATTTTTACAAGGAATTTTTAAAATCTTTCCTCCAGTTAAGAAAGTCAAGGACTTAGGTCTTTTTCTTCCCTTATCAATATTGCAATGAAATTGATAAGTAAAGACCAACTCTTTCTTTTTGTTTTTAACCCAAGCAAATAATTCCCATCCATTCATCCATTTGGTGGACCAATAGTTGCCATTCTGATGGAAGTTGTCACTTCTTAACAATAGGCATTCTGTGACTATGTTGACAGCACTTTGGGTGAAGATCCTAACTGGTCTTAGATACACATAGGGAGAAATTTGCTCAGCCAGTGTCAGTCTTAAGCATGCGTATCAGAAGATCTTTCTAGAGCTGGGAATTTTCCCATGAAAGGGATTCAGTTAGGGAAGAGACACTTGCCCCAGAGGTTTACATTCTTCTTGAAGACTGCTTAAGGAACTTAGATGCCATGTCCATTTGGATCTGTGTCTGCACAGAACTTTGTCATGCCAGTGCTTGAAATGCATCTTGAAGAGAATTCACTAGCACAGAATGAATGAGAGTGGAAGGGGTTGGTGGGGCTAACCAGGCCCAACCCCCCTGCCTAAACCAGGATACCTAGAGCCTCTTGCCCAGGATTCTATCTGGGTGTACTTTTAATGTCTTCAAAGATCCAGGCTCCACAATCTTTCTGGGCAGTCTGTGCCGTGGTTCACTCACCCTCACAGTAAAGAATCATTTCCTGATGTTCCTGTATTTCAGTGTGTGCCCACTGCCTCTTGTCTTTTCACTCAGCATCACTGAAAAGACACTGATTCCCTCCCCTTTGCACTATTGCTTCCATATGGATGTGTGCTGCCATGTAGAGATATGTCAAAAACCTCCCTGAAGCCCAGGCAGATAATATTCCCTTCATCTACCAGTCAAGTTGATTCATCAGAGGAGTTTAAAGTTATGTTCAGCATGAAATGCCCCTGAAAAATCATGCTAACTACATTATTGTGTCGTCTTTCATGTGCCTGGCAAGGTTTTCCAGGAAGAGCTGCTTCATCAACTTCCTGGGTATAAAAAAGAGGGTGGCGGGTTTGTACGATTGCGAGTCCTCCTAATTGCCTTTTTTGAAGATGAGTGTCATTTGCTTACATCCAGTCCTTAGCCTCTCTTCTCGTCTACATCTTAGCAAAAAGCTTTTCCATTATGTCTGGCAAGGAGAAATTGTGCCAGCACAGAAAACATCTCCTATCGTGTTCTAGACGTTGCACGGAGGTGTGCCGAGTGTTTGGCATGAAGAAAAGAAAACTTGTCCAAAGCAGCTTCCAATCGAATGTTCATGTGATTGGAAAAGTCAGGAGAGTGCAAAGGTACTGTTTTCTAGCAGTTGGCAAGCTGCGCACACAATCCCAGTGTTGTACAGCTTCCTTCTTCACCTTTCCGAAGGTGCCGCTCTCTCCGGCTCCCGGAGGCGAAGAAGCGGCTTCTTCGCGCAAAGACGATTGTGCCGCTCACTGTGCACTCCTTAGCGCGGCTTCTGCCGAAAGACGCCCGGGAGCAGCTCTTAGCTCCGGACAGCATCGTACCTTCGTCTTTAGCGTCTCTTCCCGTCTACATCTTAGCAAAAAGCTTTTCCACTATGTCTGGCGAGGAAAAACTGTGCCAGCACAGAAAACATCTCCCATCGTGTTCTAGACGTTGCACGGAGGTGTGCCGAGTGTTTGGCATGAAGAAAAGAAAAGTTGTCCAAAACAGCTTCCAATCGAATGTTCATGTGATTGGAAAAGTCAGGAGAGTGCAAAGGTACTGTTTTCTAGCAGTTGGCAAGCTGCGCACACAATCCCAGTGTTGTACAGCTTCCTTCTTCACCTTTCCGAAGGTGCCGCTCTCTCCGGCTCCCGGAGGCGAAGAAGCGGCTTCTTCGCGCAAAGACGATTGTGCCGCTCACTGTGCACTCCTTAGCGCGGCTTCTGCTGAAAGACGCCCGGGAGCAGCTCTTAGCTCCGGACAGCATCGTACCTTCGTCTTTAGCGTCTCTTCTCGTCTACATCTTAGCAAAAAGCTTTTCCACTATGTCTGGCGAGGAAAAACTGTGCCAGCACAGCAAACATCTCCCATCGTGTTCTAGACGTTGCACGGAGGTGTGCCGAGTGTTTGGCATGAAGAAAAGAAAAGTTGTCCAAAACAGCTTCCAATCGAATGTTCATGTGATTGGAAAAGTCAGGAGAGTGCAAAGGTACTGTTTTCTATCAGTTGGCAAGCTGCGCACACAATCCCAGTGTTGTACAGCTTCCTTCTTCACCTTTCCGAAGGTGCCGCTCTCTCCGGCTCCCGGAGGCGAAGAAGCGGCTTCTTCGCGCAAAGACGATTGTGCCGCTCACTGTGCTCTCCTTAGCGCGGCTTCTGCCGAAAGACGCCCGGGAGCGGCTCTTAGCTCCGGACAGCATCGTACCTTCGTCTTTAGCGTCTCTTCTCGTCTACATCTTAGCAAAAAGCTTTTCCACTATGTCTGGCGAGGAAAAACTGTGCCAGCACAGCAAACATCTCCCATCGTGTTCTAGACGTTGCACGGAGGTGAGCCGAGTGTTTGGCATGAAGAAAAGAAAAGTTGTCCAAAACAGCTTCCAATCGAATGTTCATGTGATTGGAAAAGTCAGGAGAGTGCAAAGGTACTGTTTTCTAGCAGTTGGCAAGCTGCGCACACAATCCCAGTGTTGTACAGCTTCCTTCTTCACCTTTCCGAAGGTGCCGCTCTCTCCGGCTCCCGGAGGCGAAGAAGCGGCTTCTTCGCGCAAAGACGATTGTGCCGCTCACTGTGCACTCCTTAGCGCGGCTTCTGCCGAAAGACGCCCGGGAGCGGCTCTTAGCTCCGGACAGCATCGTACCTTCGTCTTTAGCGTCTCTTCTCGTCTACATCTTAGCAAAAAGCTTTTCCATTATGTCTGGCAAGGAGAAATTGTGCCAGCACAGAAAACATCTCCTATCGTGTTCTAGACGTTGCACGGAGGTGTGCCGAGTGTTTGGCATGAAGAAAAGAAAACTTGTCCAAAGCAGCTTCCAATCGAATGTTCATGTGATTGGAAAAGTCAGGAGAGTGCAAAGGTACTGTTTTCTAGCAGTTGGCAAGCTGCGCACACAATCCCAGTGCTGTACAGCTTCCTTCTTCACCTTTCCGAAGGTGCCGCTCTCTCCGGCTCCCGGAGGCGAAGAAGCGGCTTCTTCGCGCAAAGACGATTGTGCCGCTCACTGTGCACTCCTTAGCGCGGCTTCTGCCGAAAGACGCCCGGGAGCGGCTCTTAGCTCCGGACAGCATCGTACCTTCGTCTTTAGCGTCTCTTCTCGTCTACATCTTAGCAAAAAGCTTTTCCACTATGTCTGGCGAGGAAAAACTCTGCAAGCACAGAAAACATCTCCCATCGTGTTCTAGACGTTGCACGGAGGTGTGCCGAGTGTTTGGCATGAAGAAAAGAAAAGTTGTCCAAAACAGCTTCCAATCGAATGTTCATGTGATTGGAAAAGTCAGGAGAGTGCAAAGGTACTGTTTTCTAGCAGTTGGCAAGCTGCGCACACAATCGCAGTGTTGTACAGCTTCCTTCTTCACCTTTCCGAAGGTGCCGCTCTCTCCGGCTCCCGGAGGCGAAGAAGCGGCTTCTTCGCGCAAACACGATTGTGCCGCTCACTGTGCACTCCTTAGCGCGGCTTCTGCCGAAAGACGCCCGGGAGCAGCTCTTAGCTCCGGACAGCATCGTACCTTCGTCTTTAGCGTCTCTTCTCGTCTACATCATAGCAAAAAGCTTTTCCACTATGTCTGGCGAGGAAAAACTGTGCCAGCACAGAAAACATCTCCCATCGTGTTCTAGACGTTGCACGGAGGTGTGCCGAGTGTTTGGCATGAAGAAAAGAAAAGTTGTCCAAAACAGCTTCCAATCGAATGTTCATGTGATTGGAAAAGTCAGGAGAGTGCAAAGGTACTGTTTTCTATCAGTTGGCAAGCTGCGCACACAATCCCAGTGTTGTACAGCTTCCTTCTTCACCTTTCCGAAGGTGCCGCTCTCTCCGGCTCCCGGAGGCGAAGAAGCGGCTTCTTCGCGCAAAGACGATTGTGCCGCTCACTGTGCACTCCTTAGCGCGGCTTCTGCTGAAAGACGCCCGGGAGCGGCTCTTAGCTCCGGAGAGCATCGTACCTTCGTCTTTAGCGTCTTTTGTGGTCTACATCCTAGCAAAAAACTTTTCTACTATGTCTGGCGAGGAAAAACTGTGCCAGCACAGAAAACATCTCCCATCGTGTTCTAGACGTTGCACGGAGGTGTGCCGAGTGTTTGGCATGAAGAAAAGAAAAGTTGTCCAAAACAGCTTCCAATCGAATGTTCATGTGATTGGAAAAGTCAGGAGAGTGCAAAGGTACTGTTTTCTAGCAGTTGGCAAGCTGCGCACACAATCGCAGTGTTGTACAGCTTCCTTCTTCACCTTTCCGAAGGTGCCGCTCTCTCCGGCTCCCGGAGGCGAAGAAGCGGCTTCTTCGCGCAAACACGATTGTGCCGCTCACTGTGCACTCCTTAGCGCGGCTTCTGCCGAAAGACGCCCGGGAGCAGCTCTTAGCTCCGGACAGCATCGTACCTTCGTCTTTAGCGTCTCTTCTCGTCTACATCTTAGCAAAAAGCTTTTCCACTATGTCTGGCGAGGAAAAACTGTGCCAGCACAGAAAACATCTCCCATCGTGTTCTAGACGTTGCACGGAGGTGTGCCGAGTGTTTGGCATGAAGAAAAGAAAAGTTGTCCAAAACAGCTTCCAATCGAATGTTCATGTGATTGGAAAAGTCAGGAGAGTGCAAAGGTACTGTTTTCTAGCAGTTGGCAAGCTGCGCACACAATCGCAGTGTTGTACAGCTTCCTTCTTCACCTTTCCGAAGGTGCCGCTCTCTCCGGCTCCCGGAGGCGAAGAAGCGGCTTCTTCGCGCAAAGACGATTGTGCCGCTCACTGTGCACTCCTTAGCGCGGCTTCTGCCGAAAGACGCCCGGGAGCAGCTCTTAGCTCCGGACAGCATCGTACCTTCGTCTTTAGCGTCTCTTCCCGTCTACATCTTAGCAAAAAGCTTTTCCACTATGTCTGGCGAGGAAAAACTGTGCCAGCACAGAAAACATCTCCCATCGTGTTCTAGACGTTGCACGGAGGTGTGCCGAGTGTTTGGCATGAAGAAAAGTTGTCCAAAACAGCTTCCAATCGAATGTTCATGTGATTGGAAAAGTCAGGAGAGTGCAAAGGTACTGTTTTCTAGCAGTTGGCAAGCTGCGCACACAATCCCAGTGTTGTACAGCTTCCTTCTTCACCTTTCCGAAGGTGCCGCTCTCTCCGGCTCCCGGAGGCGAAGAAGCGGCTTCTTCGCGCAAAGACGATTGTGCCGCTCACTGTGCACTCCTTAGCGCGGCTTCTGCTGAAAGACGCCCGGGAGCAGCTCTTAGCTCCGGACAGCATCGTACCTTCGTCTTTAGCGTCTCTTCTCGTCTACATCTTAGCAAAAAGCTTTTCCACTATGTCTGGCGAGGAAAAACTGTGCCAGCACAGCAAACATCTCCCATCGTGTTCTAGACGTTGCACGGAGGTGTGCCGAGTGTTTGGCATGAAGAAAAGAAAAGTTGTCCAAAACAGCTTCCAATCGAATGTTCATGTGATTGGAAAAGTCAGGAGAGTGCAAAGGTACTGTTTTCTATCAGTTGGCAAGCTGCGCACACAATCCCAGTGTTGTACAGCTTCCTTCTTCACCTTTCCGAAGGTGCCGCTCTCTCCGGCTCCCGGAGGCGAAGAAGCGGCTTCTTCGCGCAAAGACGATTGTGCCGCTCACTGTGCTCTCCTTAGCGCGGCTTCTGCCGAAAGACGCCCGGGAGCGGCTCTTAGCTCCGGACAGCATCGTACCTTCGTCTTTAGCGTCTCTTCTCGTCTACATCTTAGCAAAAAGCTTTTCCACTATGTCTGGCGAGGAAAAACTGTGCCAGCACAGCAAACATCTCCCATCGTGTTCTAGACGTTGCACGGAGGTGAGCCGAGTGTTTGGCATGAAGAAAAGAAAAGTTGTCCAAAACAGCTTCCAATCGAATGTTCATGTGATTGGAAAAGTCAGGAGAGTGCAAAGGTACTGTTTTCTAGCAGTTGGCAAGCTGCGCACACAATCCCAGTGTTGTACAGCTTCCTTCTTCACCTTTCCGAAGGTGCCGCTCTCTCCGGCTCCCGGAGGCGAAGAAGCGGCTTCTTCGCGCAAAGACGATTGTGCCGCTCACTGTGCACTCCTTAGCGCGGCTTCTGCCGAAAGACGCCCGGGAGCGGCTCTTAGCTCCGGACAGCATCGTACCTTCGTCTTTAGCGTCTCTTCTCGTCTACATCTTAGCAAAAAGCTTTTCCATTATGTCTGGCAAGGAGAAATTGTGCCAGCACAGAAAACATCTCCTATCGTGTTCTAGACGTTGCACGGAGGTGTGCCGAGTGTTTGGCATGAAGAAAAGAAAACTTGTCCAAAGCAGCTTCCAATCGAATGTTCATGTGATTGGAAAAGTCAGGAGAGTGCAAAGGTACTGTTTTCTAGCAGTTGGCAAGCTGCGCACACAATCCCAGTGCTGTACAGCTTCCTTCTTCACCTTTCCGAAGGTGCCGCTCTCTCCGGCTCCCGGAGGCGAAGAAGCGGCTTCTTCGCGCAAAGACGATTGTGCCGCTCACTGTGCACTCCTTAGCGCGGCTTCTGCCGAAAGACGCCCGGGAGCGGCTCTTAGCTCCGGACAGCATCGTACCTTCGTCTTTAGCGTCTCTTCTCGTCTACATCTTAGCAAAAAGCTTTTCCACTATGTCTGGCGAGGAAAAACTCTGCAAGCACAGAAAACATCTCCCATCGTGTTCTAGACGTTGCACGGAGGTGTGCCGAGTGTTTGGCATGAAGAAAAGAAAAGTTGTCCAAAACAGCTTCCAATCGAATGTTCATGTGATTGGAAAAGTCAGGAGAGTGCAAAGGTACTGTTTTCTAGCAGTTGGCAAGCTGCGCACACAATCGCAGTGTTGTACAGCTTCCTTCTTCACCTTTCCGAAGGTGCCGCTCTCTCCGGCTCCCGGAGGCGAAGAAGCGGCTTCTTCGCGCAAACACGATTGTGCCGCTCACTGTGCACTCCTTAGCGCGGCTTCTGCCGAAAGACGCCCGGGAGCAGCTCTTAGCTCCGGACAGCATCGTACCTTCGTCTTTAGCGTCTCTTCTCGTCTACATCATAGCAAAAAGCTTTTCCACTATGTCTGGCGAGGAAAAACTGTGCCAGCACAGAAAACATCTCCCATCGTGTTCTAGACGTTGCACGGAGGTGTGCCGAGTGTTTGGCATGAAGAAAAGAAAAGTTGTCCAAAACAGCTTCCAATCGAATGTTCATGTGATTGGAAAAGTCAGGAGAGTGCAAAGGTACTGTTTTCTATCAGTTGGCAAGCTGCGCACACAATCCCAGTGTTGTACAGCTTCCTTCTTCACCTTTCCGAAGGTGCCGCTCTCTCCGGCTCCCGGAGGCGAAGAAGCGGCTTCTTCGCGCAAAGACGATTGTGCCGCTCACTGTGCACTCCTTAGCGCGGCTTCTGCTGAAAGACGCCCGGGAGCGGCTCTTAGCTCCGGAGAGCATCGTACCTTCGTCTTTAGCGTCTTTTGTGGTCTACATCCTAGCAAAAAACTTTTCTACTATGTCTGGCGAGGAAAAACTGTGCCAGCACAGAAAACATCTCCCATCGTGTTCTAGACGTTGCACGGAGGTGTGCCGAGTGTTTGGCATGAAGAAAAGAAAAGTTGTCCAAAACAGCTTCCAATCGAATGTTCATGTGATTGGAAAAGTCAGGAGAGTGCAAAGGTACTGTTTTCTAGCAGTTGGCAAGCTGCGCACACAATCGCAGTGTTGTACAGCTTCCTTCTTCACCTTTCCGAAGGTGCCGCTCTCTCCGGCTCCCGGAGGCGAAGAAGCGGCTTCTTCGCGCAAACACGATTGTGCCGCTCACTGTGCACTCCTTAGCGCGGCTTCTGCCGAAAGACGCCCGGGAGCAGCTCTTAGCTCCGGACAGCATCGTACCTTCGTCTTTAGCGTCTCTTCTCGTCTACATCTTAGCAAAAAGCTTTTCCACTATGTCTGGCGAGGAAAAACTGTGCCAGCACAGAAAACATCTCCCATCGTGTTCTAGACGTTGCACGGAGGTGTGCCGAGTGTTTGGCATGAAGAAAAGAAAAGTTGTCCAAAACAGCTTCCAATCGAATGTTCATGTGATTGGAAAAGTCAGGAGAGTGCAAAGGTACTGTTTTCTAGCAGTTGGCAAGCTGCGCACACAATCGCAGTGTTGTACAGCTTCCTTCTTCACCTTTCCGAAGGTGCCGCTCTCTCCGGCTCCCGGAGGCGAAGAAGCGGCTTCTTCGCGCAAAGACGATTGTGCCGCTCACTGTGCACTCCTTAGCGCGGCTTCTGCTGAAAGACGCCCGGGAGCAGCTCTTAGCTCCGGACAGCATCGTACCTTCGTCTTTAGCCTCTCTTCTCGTCTACATCTTAGCAAAAAGCTTTTCCACTATGTCTGGCGAGGAAAAACTGTGCCAGCACAGAAAACATCTCCCATCGTGTTCTAGACGTTGCACGGAGGTGTGCCGAGTGTTTGGCATGAAGAAAAGAAAAGTTGTCCAAAACAGCTTCCAATCGAATGTTCATGTGATTGGAAAAGTCAGGAGAGTGCAAAGGTACTGTTTTCTATCAGTTGGCAAGCTGCGCACACAATCCCAGTGTTGTACAGCTTCCTTCTTCACCTTTCCGAAGGTGCCGCTCTCTCCGGCTCCCGGAGGCGAAGAAGCGGCTTCTTCGCGCAAACACGATTGTGCCGCTCACTGTGCACTCCTTAGCGCGGCTTCTGCCGAAAGACGCCCGGGAGCAGCTCTTAGCTCCGGACAGCATCGTACCTTCGTCTTTAGCGTCTCTTCTCGTCTACATCTTAGCAAAAAGCTTTTCCACTATGTCTGGCGAGGAAAAACTGTGCCAGCACAGAAAACATCTCCCATCGTGTTCTAGACGTTGCACGGAGGTGTGCCGAGTGTTTGGCATGAAGAAAAGAAAAGTTGTCCAAAACAGCTTCCAATCGAATGTTCATGTGATTGGAAAAGTCAGGAGAGTGCAAAGGTACTGTTTTCTAGCAGTTGGCAAGCTGCGCACACAATCCCAGTGTTGTACAGCTTCCTTCTTCACCTTTCCGAAGGTGCCGCTCTCTCCGGCTCCCGGAGGCGAAGAAGCGGCTTCTTCGCGCAAAGACGATTGTGCCGCTCACTGTGCACTCCTTAGCGCGGCTTCTGCTGAAAGACGCCCGGGAGCAGCTCTTAGCTCCGGACAGCATCGTACCTTCGTCTTTAGCCTCTCTTCTCGTCTACATCTTAGCAAAAAACTTTTCTACTATGTCTGGCGAGGAAAAACTGTGCCAGCACAGCAAACATCTCCCATCGTGTTCTAGACGTTGCACGGAGGTGTGCCGAGTGTTTGGCACGAAGAAAAGAAAAGTTGTCCAAAACAGCTTCCAATCGAATGTTCATGTGATTGGAAACGTCAGGAGAGTGCAAAGGTACTGTTTTCTAGCAGTTGGCAAGCTGCGCACACAATCCCAGTGTTGTACAGCTTCCTTCTTCACCTTTCCGAAGGTGCCGCTCTCTCCGGCTCCCGGAGGCGAAGAAGCGGCTTCTTCGCGCAAAGACGATTGTGCCGCTCACTGTGCACTCCTTAGCGCGGCTTCTGCCGAAAGACGCCCGGGAGCGGCTCTTAGCTCCGGACAGCATCGTACCTTCGTCTTTAGCGTCTCTTCTCGTCTACATCTTAGCAAAAAGCTTTTCTACTATGTCTGGCGAGGAAAAACTGTGCCAGCACAGAAAACATCGCCCATCGTGTTCTAGACGTTGCACGGAGGTGTGCCGAGTGTTTGGCATGAAGAAAAGAAAAGTTGTCCAAAACAGCTTCCAACGGAATGTTCATGTGATTGGAAAAGTCAGGAGAGTGCAAAGGTACTGTTTTCTAGAAGTCGGCAAGCTGCGCACACAATCCCAGTGTTGTACAGCTTCCTTCTTCACCTTTCCGAAGGTGCCGCTCTCTCCGGCTCCCGGAGGCGAAGAAGCGGCTTCTTCGCGCAAAGACGATTGTGCCGCTCACTGTGCTCTCCTTAGCGCGGCATCTGCCGAAAGACGCCCGGGAGCGGCTCTTAGCTCCGGACAGCATCGTACCTTCGTCTTTAGCGTCTCTTCTCGTCTACATCTTAGCAAAAAGCTTTTCCACTATGTCTGGCGAGGAAAAACTGTGCCAGCACAGAAAACATCTCCCATCGTGTTCTAGACGTTGCACGGAGGTGTGCCGAGTGTTTGGCATGAAGAAAAGAAAAGTTGTCCAAAACAGCTTCCAATCGAATGTTCATGTGATTGGAAAAGTCAGGAGAGTGCAAAGGTACTGTTTTCTAGCAGTTGGCAAGCTGCGCACACAATCCCAGTGTTGTACAGCTTCCTTCTTCACCTTTCCGAAGGTGCCGCTCTCTCCGGCTCCCGGAGGCGAAGAAGCGGCTTCTTCGCACAAAGACGATTGTGCCGCTCACTGTGCACTCCTTAGCGCGGCTTCTGCCGAAAGACGCCCGGGAGCGGCTCTTAGCTCCGGACAGCATCGTACCTTCGTCTTTAGCGTCTCTTCTCGTCTACATCTTAGCAAAAAGCTTTTCCACTATGTCTGGCGAGGAAAAACTGTGCCAGCACAGAAAACATCTCCCATCGTGTTCTAGACGTTGCACGTTCCCTATACTTAGGCTGATTTTCCTTCCTGGGGATAGGGTTAGGCTTCAGCCTAGGGCTTGGAGTTTTTTAACCAGGAAGCCCTGGGCTCCAGGCACACTGCAGCTGCGAAAGGCATCCCAAGGGGAGCGCAAAAGTTACACAACTTGGCTGCCACCACTGATATTTCCATGAGACCATCCCGAACCATAGCCTGATTTTCATTCCTAGGGTTAAAGTTTGAGTTACGCCTGGGGTAAGGGTTCTATTAACCAGAAAGCCCTGAGTTCCAAGAACACAGCAGCTGCGAAGGACTACCCTAGAAGAGCGCAAAAGTACCACAACGTGCCTGCCTCCACAGCCTTTTCCTTGGGGACATGCCTAATTCCTGGCTGATTTGCCTTTCTCGTCTTAGGGTTGGGATTCGGCCTAGGGCTAGGATATTTGTAACTAGGAAGCCCTGAGTTCCAGGCTTACTGCATCTGCCAAAGTCATCCCAAAGGGAGTGCAGAAGTGCCACAACATGGCTGCTTTCACGGCTTTTCCCTTAGGAAGAACCCTAATACGCGGCTGATTTACCTTCCTAGGGTTACTGTTAGGCTTAGGCCTAGGACTTTTAAAACCAGGAAGCCCTGGGCTCCAGGCACATGCAGATGCGAAAGGCATCCCAAGAGGGCCGCAGAAGTGACACAACTTGGCTGCCTCTTCTTCTATTCTCATGAGACCATCCTGAACCATAGGCTGATTTTCCTTCCTAGGGTTAAGGTTTGAGTTTCGCCTAGGGTAAGAGTTCTATTAACCAGAAAGACCTGAGTTCCAAGAACACAGCAGCTGCGAAGGACTACCCAAGAAGAGCGCAAAAGTACCACAACATGCCTGCCTCCACAGCTTTTTCCTTGGGGACATGCCTAATTCCTGGCTGATTTGCCTTTCTCGTCTTAGGGTTGGGGTTCGGCCTAGGGCTAGGATATTTTTAACTAGGAAGCCCTGAGTTCCAGGCTTACTTCATCTACCGAAGGCATCCCAAAGGGAGTGCAAAAGTGCCACAACATGGCTGCTTTCACGGCTTTTCCCTTAGGAAGAACCCTAATACCCGGCTGATTTACCTTCCTAGGGTTACTGTTAGGCTTAGGCCTAGGACTTTTAAAACCAGGAAGCCCTGGGCTCCAGGCACATGCAGCTGTTAAAGGCATCCCAAGAGGGCTGCAGAAGTGACACAACTTGGCTGCCTCTGCTGCTATTCTCATGAGACCATCCCGAACCATAGGCTGATTTTCCTTCCTAGGGTTAAGGTTTGAGTTACGCCTAGGGTAAGAGTTCTATTAACCAGAAAGACCTGAGTTCCAAGAACACAGCATCTGCGAAGGACTAGCCAAGGAGAGCGCAAAAGTACCACAACATGCCTGCCTCCACAGCTTTTTCCTTGGGGACATGCCTAATTCCTGGCTGATTTGCCTTTCTCGTCTTAGGCTTGGGGTTCGGCCTAGGGCTTGGAGTTTTAAAATCAGGAAGCCCTGAGTTCCAGGCACACTGGAGCTGTGAAAGGCATCCAAAAGGGAGTGCAAAAGTGCCACAACATGGCTGCTTTCACGGCTTTTTCCTTGGCAAGAAGCCTAACACCAGGCTGATTTCCCTTCCCAGGGTTACTGTTAGGCTTAGGCCTAGGGCTAGGATTTTTAAAACTAGGAAGCCCTTAGATCCAGGCACACTGCAGCTGTTCAAGGCATCCCAAGGGGAGTACAAAAGTGCAACAACATGGCAGCTTTCACAGCTTTTTCCTTGGCACCATCCCTATACCTAGGCTGATTTATCTGCCTAGGGTAAGGGTTAGGGTTCAGCCTAGGGCTTGGAGTTTTTTAACCAGGAAGCCCTGAGTTCCAGGCTTACTGCATCTGCCAAAGGCATCCCAAAGGGAGTGCAAAAGTGCCACAACATGGCTGCTTTCACGGCTTTTCCCTTAGGAAGAACCCGAATACCCGGCTGATTTACCTTCCTAGGGTTACTGTTAGGCTTAGGCCTAGGACTTTTAAAACCAGGAAGCCCTAGGCTCCAGGCACATGCAGCTGCGAAAGGCATCCCAAGGGGAGCGCAAAAGTGACACAACTTGGCTGCCACCACTGATATTTCCATGAGACCATCCCAAATCATAGGCTGATTTTCCTTCCTAGGGTTAAGGTTTGAGTTACGCCTAGGGTAAGGGTTCTATTAACCATAAAGCCCTGAATTCCAAGAACACAGCAGCTGCGAAGGACTAGCCAAGGAGAGCGCAAAAGTACCACAACATGCCTGCGTCGACAGCTTTTTCTTTGGGGACATGCCTAATTCCTGGCTGATTTGCCTTTCTCGTCTTAGGGTTGGGGTTCGGCCTAGGGCTAGGATATTTTTAACTAGGAAGCCCTGAGTTCCAGGCTTACTGCATCTGCCAAAGGCATCCCAAAGGGAGTGCAGAAGTGCCACAACATGGCTGCTTTCACGGCTTTTCCCTTAGGAAGAACCCTAATACGCGGCTGATTTACCTTCCTAGGGTTACTGTTAGGCTTAGGCCTAGGACTTTTAAAACCAGGAAGCCCTGGGCTCCAGGCACACTGCAGCTGTTAAAGGCATCCCAAAAGGGCCGCAGAAGTGACACAACTTGGCTGCCTCTGCTTCTATTCTCATGAGACCATCCCGAACCATAGGCTGATTTTCCTTCCTAGGGTTAATGTTTGAGTTTCGCCTAGGGTAAGAGGTCTATTAAAGCAGAAAGACCTGAGTTCCAAGAACACAGCAGCTGCGAAGGACTACCCAAGAAGAGCGCAAAAGTACCACAACATGCCTGCCTCCACAGCTTTTTCCTTGGGGACATGCCTAATTCCTGGCTGATTTGCCTTTCTCGTCTTAGGGTTGGGGTTCGGCCTAGGGCTAGGATTTTTTTAACTAGGAAGCCCTGAGTTCCAGGCTTACTGCAACTGCCAAAGGCAACCCAAAGGGAGTGCAGAAGTGCCACAACATGGCTGCTTTCACGGCTTTCCCCTTAGGAAGAACCCTAATACGCGGCTGATTTACCTTCCTAGGGTTACTGTTAGGCTTAGGCCTAGGACTTTTAAAACTAGGACGCCCTGGGCTCCAGGCACACTGCAGCTGTTCAAGGCATCCCAAGGGGAGTACTAAAGTACCACAACATGGCAGCTTTCACAGCTTTTTCCTTGGCACCATCCCTATACATAGGCTGATTTATCTGCCTAGGGTTAGGGTTAGGGTTCAGCCTAGGGCTTGGAGTTTTTTAACCAGGAAGCCCTGAGTTCCAGGCTTACTGCATCTGCCAAATGCATCCCAAAGGGAGTGCAAAAGTGCCACAACATGGCTGCTTTCACGGCTTTTCCCTTAGGAAGAACCCTAATACACGGCTGATTTACCTTCCTTGGGTTACTGTTAGGATTAGGCCTAGGACTTTTAAAACCAGGAAGCCCTGGGCTCCAGGCACTCTGCAGCTGCGATAGGCATCCCAAGGGGAGCGCAAAAGTGACGCAACTTGGCTGCCACCACTGATATTTCCATGAGACCATCCCGAACCATAGGCTGATTTTCCTTCCTAGGGTTAAGGTTTGAGTTACGCCTAGGGTAAGGGTTCTATTAACCAGAAAGCCCTGAGTTCCAAGAACACAGCAGCTGCGAAGGACTAGCCAAGAAGAGCGAAAAAGTACCACAACATGCCTGCGTCGACAGCTTTTTCCTTGGGGACATGCCTAATTCCTGGCTGATTTGCCTTTCTCGTCTTAGGGTTGGGGTTCGGCCTAGGGCTAGGATTTTTAAAATCAGGAAGCCCTGATTCCAGGCACACTGGAGCTGTGAAAGGCATCCAAAAGGGAGTGCAGAAGTGCCACAACATGGCTGCTTTCACGGCTTTTTCCTTGGCAAGAAGCCTAACACCAGGCTGATTTCCCTTCCCAGGGTTACTGTTAGGCTTAGGCCTAGCGCTAGGATTTTTAAAACTAGGAAGCCCTTAGTTCCAGGCACACTGCAGCTGTTCAAGGCATCCCAAGGGGAGTACAAAAGTGCAACAACATGGCAGCTTTCACAGCTTTTTCCTTGGCACCATCCCTATACCTAGGCTGATTTATCTGCCTAGGGTAAGGGTTAGGGTTCAGCCTAGGGCTTGGAGTTTTTTAACCAGGAAGCCCTGAGTTCCAGGCTTACTGCATCTGCCAAAGGCATCCCAAAGGGAGTGCAGAAGTGCCACAACATGGCTGCTTTTACAGCTTTTCCCTTAGGAAGAACCCGAATACTCGGCTGATTTACCTTCCGAGGGTTACTGTTAGGCTTAGGCCTAGGACTTTTAAAACCAGGAAGCCCTGGGCTCCAGGCATACTGCAGCTGTTAAAGGCATCCCAAGAGGGCCGCAGAAGTGACACAACTTGGCTGCCTCTGCTTCTATTCTCATGAGACCATCCCGAAACATAGGCTGATTTTCCTTCCTAGGGTTAATGTTTGAGTTTTGCCTAGGGTAAGAGTTCTATTAACCAGAAAGCCCTGAGTTCCAAGAACACAGCAGCTGCGAAGGACTAGCCAAGAAGAGCGCAAAAGTACCACAACATGCCTGCCTCCACAGCTTTTTCCTTGGGGACATGCCTAATTCCTGGCTGATTTGCCTTTCTCGTCTTAGGGTTGGGGTTCGGCCTAGGGCTAGGATTTTTTTAACTAGGAAGCCCTGAGTTCAAGGCTTGCTGCATCTGCCAAAGGCATCCCAAAGGGAGTGCAAAAGTGCCACAACATGGCTGCTTTCACAGCTTTTCCCTTACGAAGAACCTTAATACGCGGCTGATTTACCTTCCCAGGGTTACTGTTAGGCTTAGGCCTAGGACTTTTAAAACCAGGAAGCCCTGGGCTCCAGGCACACTGCAGCTGCGAAAGGCATCCCAAGGGGAGCGTAAAAGTGATACAACTTGGCTGCCACCACTGATATTTCCATGAGACCATCCCGAACCATAGGCTGATTTTCCTTCCTAGGGTTAAGGTTTGAGTTACGCCTGGGGTAAGGGTTCTATTAACCAGAAAGCCCTGAGTTCCAAGAACACAGCAGCTGCGAAGGACTAGCCAAGAAGAGCGCAAAAGTACCACAACATGCCTGCCTCCACAGCTTTTTCCTTGGGGACATGCCTAATTCCTGGCTGATTTGCCTTTCTCGTCTTAGGGTTGGGGTTCGGCCTAGGGCTAGGATATTTTTAACTAGGAAGCCCTGAGTTCCAGGCTTACTTCATCTGCAAAAAGCATCCCAAAGGGAGTGCAGAAGTGCCACAACATGGCTGCTTTCACGGCTTTTCCCTTAGGAAGAACCCTAATACGCGGCTGATATACCTTCCTAGGGTTACTGTTAGGCTTAGGCCTAGGACTTTTAAAACCAGGAAGCCCTGGGCTCCAGGCACATGCAGCTGCGAAAGGCATCCCAAGAGGTCCGCAGAAGTGACACAACTTGGCTGCCTCTGCTGCTATTCTCATGAGACCATCCTGAACCATAGGCTGATTTTCCTTCCTAGGGTTAAGGTTTGAGTTACGCCTGGGGTAAGCGTTCTATTAACCAGAAAGCCCTGAGTTCCAAGAACACAGCAGCTGCGAAGGACTAGCCAAGAAGAGCGAAAAAGTACCACAACATGCCTGCGTCGACAGCTTTTTCCTTGGGGACATGCCTAATTCCTGGCTGATTTGCCTTTCTCGTCTTAGGGTTGGGGTTCGGCCTAGGGCTAGGATTTTTAAAATCAGGAAGCCCTGAGTTCCAGGCACACTGGAGCTGTGAAAGGCATCCAAAAGGGAGTGCAAAAGTGCCACAACATGGCTGCTTTCACGGCTTTTTCCTTGGCAAGAAGCCTAACACCAGGCTGATTTCCCTTCCCAGGGTTACTGTTAGGCTTAGGCCTAGCGCTAGGATTTTTAAAACTAGGAAGCCCTTAGTTCCAGGCACACTGCAGCTGTTCAAGGCATCCCAAGGGGAGTACAAAAGTGCAACAACATGGCAGCTTTCACAGCTTTTTCCTTGGCACCATCCCTATACCTAGGCTGATTTATCTGCCTAGGGTAAGGGTTAGGGTTCAGCCTAGGGCTTGGAGTTTTTTAACCAGGAAGCCCTGAGTTCCAGGCTTACTGCATCTGCCAAAGGCATCCCAAAGGGAGTGCAAAAGTGCCACAACATGGCTGCTTTTACAGCTTTTCCCTTAGGAAGAACCCTAATACGCGGCTGATTTACCTTCCTAGGGTTACTGTTAGGCTTAGGCCTAGGACTTTTAAAACCAGGAAGCCCTGGGCTCCAGGCACACTGCAGCTGTTAAAGGCATCCCAAGAGGGCCGCAGAAGTGACACAACTTGGCTGCCTCTGCTTCTATTCTCATGAGACCATCCCGAACCATAGGCTGATTTTCCTTCCTAGGGTTAATGTTTGAGTTCCGCCTAGGGTAAGAGTTCTATTAACCAGAAAGCCCTGAGTTCCAAGAACACAGCAGCTGCGAAGGACTACCCAAGAAGAGCGCAAAAGTACCACAACATGCCTGCCTCCACAGCTTTTTCCTTGGGGACATGCCTAATTCCTGGCTGATTTGCCTTTCTCGTCTTAGGGTTGGGGTTCGGCCTAGGGCTACTATTTTTTTAACTAGGAAGCCCTGAGTTCCAGGCTTACTTCATCTGCAAAAAGCATCCCAAAGGGAGTGCAGAAGTGCCACAACATGGCTGCTTTCACGGCTTTTCCCTTAGGAAGAACCCTAATACGCGGCTGATTTACCTTCCTAGGGTTACTGTTAGGCTTAGGCCTAGGACTTTTAAAACCAGGAAGCCCTGGGCTCCAGGCACATGCAGCTGCGAAAGGCATCCCAAGAGGGCCGCAGAAGTGACACAACTTGGCTGCCTCTGCTTCTATTCTCATGAGACCATCCTGAACCATAGGCTGATTTTCCTTCCTAGGGTTAAGGTTTGAGTTACGCCTGGGGTAAGGGTTCTATTAACCAGAAAGCCCTGAGTTCCAGAACACAGCAGCTGCGAAGGACTACCCAAGAAGAGCGCAAAAGTACCACAACATGCCTGCCTCCACAGCTTTTTCCTTGGGGACATGCCTAATTCCTGGCTGATTTGCCTTTCTCGTCTTAGGGTTGGGGTTCGGCCTAGGGCTTGGATTTTTTTAACTAGGAAGCCCTGAGTTCAAGGCTTGCTGCATCTGCCAAAGGCATCCCAAAGGGAGTGCAGAAGTGCCACAACATGGCTGCTTTCACGGCTTTTCCCTTAGGAAGAACCTTAATACGCGGCTGATTTACCTTCCCAGGGTTACTGTTAGGCTTAGGCCTAGGACTTTTAAAACCAGGAAGCCCTGGGCTCCAGGCACACTGCAGCTGCGAAAGGCATCCCAAGGGGAGCGCAAAAGTGACACAACTTGGCTGCCACCACTGATATTTCCATGAGACCATCCCGAATCATAGGCTGATTTTCCTTCCTAGGGTTAAGGTTTGAGTTACGCCTGGGGTAAGGGTTCTATTAACCAGAAAGCCCTGAGTTCCAAGAACACAGCAGCTGCGAAGGACTTCCCAAGAAGAGCGCAAAAGTACCACAACATGCCTGCCTCCACAGCTTTTTCCTTGGGGACATGCCTAATTCCTGGCTGATTTGCCTTTCTCGTCTTAGGGTTGGGGTTCGGCCTAGGGCTAGGATTTTTTAACTAGGAAGCCCTGAGTTCCAGGCTTACTGCATCTGCCAAAGGCATCCCAAAGGGAGTGCAGAAGTGCCACAACATGGCTGCTTTCACGGCTTTCCCCTTAGGAAGAACCCTAATACGCGGCTGATTTACCTTCCTAGGGTTACTGTTAGGCTTAGGCCTAGGACTTTTAAAACTAGGACGCCCTGGGCTCCAGGCACACTGCAGCTGTTCAAGGCATCCCAAGGGGAGTACAAAAGTGCAACAACATGGCAGCTTTCACAGCTTTTTACTTAGCACCATCCCTATACATAGGCTGATTTATCTGCCTAGGGTTAGGGTTCAGCCTAGGGCTTGGAGTTTTTTAACCAGGAAGCCCTGAGTTCCAGGCTTACTGCATCTGCCAAATGCATCCCAAAGGGAGTGCAAAAGTGCCACAACATGGCTGCTTTCACGGCTTTTCCCTTAGGAAGAACCCTAATACGCGGCTGATTTACCTTCCTAGGGTTACTGTTAGGCTTAGGCCTAGGACTTTTAAAAACAGGAAGCCCTGGGCTCCAGGCACACTGCAGCTGCGAAAGGCATCCCAAGGGGAGCGCAAAAGTGACGCAACTTGGCTGCCACCACTGATATTTCCATGAGACCATCCCGAAACATAGGCTGATTTTCCTTCCTAGGGTTAAGGTTTGAGTTACGCCTAGGGTAAGGGTTCTATTAACCAGAAAGCCCTGAGTTCCAAGAACACAGCAGCTGCGAAGGACTAGCCAAGAAGAGCGAAAAAGTACCACAACATGCCTGCGTCGACAGCTTTTTCCTTGGGGACATGCCTAATTCCTGGCTGATTTGCCTTTCTCGTCTTAGGGTTGGGGTTCGGCCTAGGGCTAGGATTTTTAAAATCAGGAAGCCCTGAGTTCCAGGCACACTGGAGCTGTGAAAGGCATCCAAAAGGGAGTGCAAAAGTGCCACAACATGGCTGCTTTCACGGCTTTTTCCTTGGCAAGAAGCCTAACACCAGGCTGATTTCCCTTCCCAGGGTTACTGTTAGGCTTAGGCCTAGCGCTAGGATTTTTAAAACTAGGAAGCCCTTAGTTCCAGGCACACTGCAGCTGTTCAAGGCATCCCAAGGGGAGTACAAAAGTGCAACAACATGGCAGCTTTCACAGCTTTTTCCTTGGCACCATCCCTATACCTAGGCTGATTTATCTGCCTAGGGTAAGGGTTAGGGTTCAGCCTAGGGCTTGGAGTTTTTTAACCAGGAAGCCCTGAGTTCCAGGCTTACTGCATCTGCCAAAGGCATCCCAAAGGGAGTGCAAAAGTGCCACAACATGGCTGCTTTTACAGCTTTTCCCTTAGGAAGAACCCTAATACGCGGCTGATTTACCTTCCTAGGGTTACTGTTAGGCTTAGGCCTAGGACTTTTAAAACCAGGAAGCCCTGGGCTCCAGGCACACTGCAGCTGTTAAAGGCATCCCAAGAGGGCCGCAGAAGTGACACAACTTGGCTGCCTCTGCTTCTTTTCTCATGAGACCATCCCGAACCATAGGCTGATTTTCCTTCCTAGGGTTAATGTTTGAGTTACGCCTGGGGTAAGAGTTCTATTAACCAGAAAGCCCTGAGTTCCAAGAACACAGCAGCTGCGAAGGACTACCCAAGAAGAGCGCAAAAGTACCACAACATGCCTGCCTCCACAGCTTTTTCCTTGGGGACATGCCTAATTCCTGGCTGATTTGCCTTTCTCGTCTTAGGGTTGGGGTTCGGCCTAGGGCTAGGATTTTTTTAACTAGGAAGCCCTGAGTTCCAGGCTTACTTCATCTGCAAAAAGCATCCCAAAGGGAGTGCAGAAGTGCCACAACATGGCTGCTTTCACGGCTTTTCCCTTAGGAAGAACCCTAATACGCGGCTGATTTACCTTCCTAGGGTTACTGTTAGGCTTAGGCCTAGGACTTTTAAAACCAGGAAGCCCTGGGCTCCAGGCACACTGCAGCTGCGAAAGGCATCCCAAGGGGAGCGCAAAAGTGACACAACTTGGCTGCCACCACTGATATTTCCATGAGACCATCCCGAACCATAGGCTGATTTTCCTTCCTAGGGTTAAGGTTTGAGTTACGCCTGGGGTAAGGGTTCTATTAACCAGAAAGCCCTGAGTTCCAAGAACACAGCAGCTGCGAAGGACTACCCAAGAAGAGCGCAAAAGTACCACAACATGCCTGCCTCCACAGCTTTTTCCTTGGGGACATGCCTAATTCCTGGCTGATTTGCCTTTCTCGTCTTAGGGTTGGGGTTCGGCCTAGGGCTAGGATTTTTTAACTAGGAAGCCCTGAGTTCCAGGCTTACTGCATCTGCCAAAGGCATCCCAAAGGGAGTGCAGAAGTGCCACAACATGGCTGCTTTCACGGCTTTCCCCTTAGGAAGAACCCTAATACGCGGCTGATTTACCTTCCTAGGGTTACTGTTAGGCTTAGGCCTAGGACTTTTAAAACTAGGACGCCCTGGGCTCCAGGCACACTGCAGCTGTTCAAGGCATCCCAAGGGGAGTACAAAAGTGCAACAACATGGCAGCTTTCACAGCTTTTTCCTTAGCACCATCCCAATACATAGGCTGATTTATCTGCCTAGGGTTAGGGTTCAGCCTAGGGCTTGGAGTTTTTTAACCAGGAAGCCCTGAGTTCCAGGCTTACTGCATCTGCCAAATGCATCCCAAAGGGAGTGCAAAAGTGCCACAACATGGCTGCTTTCACGGCTTTTCCCTTAGGAAGAACCCTAATACGCGGCTGATTTACCTTCCTAGGGTTACTGTTAGGCTTAGGCCTAGGACTTTTAAAAACAGGAAGCCCTGGGCTCCAGGCACACTGCAGCTGCGAAAGGCATCCCAAGGGGAGCGCAAAAGTGACGCAACTTGGCTGCCACCACTGATATTTCCATGAGACCATCCCGAAACATAGGCTGATTTTCCTTCCTAGGGTTAAGGTTTGAGTTACGCCTAGGGTAAGGGTTCTATTAACCAGAAAGCCCTGAGTTCCAAGAACACAGCAGCTGCGAAGGACTAGCCAAGAAGAGCGAAAAAGTACCACAACATGCCTGCGTCGACAGCTTTTTCCTTGGGGACATGCCTAATTCCTGGCTGATTTGCCTTTCTCGTCTTAGGGTTGGGGTTCGGCCTAGGGCTAGGATTTTTAAAATCAGGAAGCCCTGAGTTCCAGGCACACTGGAGCTGTGAAAGGCATCCAAAAGGGAGTGCAAAAGTGCCACAACATGGCTGCTTTCACGGCTTTTTCCTTGGCAAGAAGCCTAACACCAGGCTGATTTCCCTTCCCAGGGTTACTGTTAGGCTTAGGCCTAGCGCTAGGATTTTTAAAACTAGGAAGCCCTTAGTTCCAGGCACACTGCAGCTGTTCAAGGCATCCCAAGGGGAGTACAAAAGTGCAACAACATGGCAGCTTTCACAGCTTTTTCCTTGGCACCATCCCTATACCTAGGCTGATTTATCTGCCTAGGGTAAGGGTTAGGGTTCAGCCTAGGGCTTGGAGTTTTTTAACCAGGAAGCCCTGAGTTCCAGGCTTACTGCATCTGCCAAAGGCATCCCAAAGGGAGTGCAAAAGTGCCACAACATGGCTGCTTTTACAGCTTTTCCCTTAGGAAGAACCCTAATACGCGGCTGATTTACCTTCCTAGGGTTACTGTTAGGCTTAGGCCTAGGACTTTTAAAACCAGGAAGCCCTGGGCTCCAGGCACACTGCAGCTGTTAAAGGCATCCCAAGAGGGCCGCAGAAGTGACACAACTTGGCTGCCTCTGCTTCTTTTCTCATGAGACCATCCCGAACCATAGGCTGATTTTCCTTCCTAGGGTTAATGTTTGAGTTACGCCTGGGGTAAGAGTTCTATTAACCAGAAAGCCCTGAGTTCCAAGAACACAGCAGCTGCGAAGGACTACCCAAGAAGAGCGCAAAAGTACCACAACATGCCTGCCTCCACAGCTTTTTCCTTGGGGACATGCCTAATTCCTGGCTGATTTGCCTTTCTCGTCTTAGGGTTGGGGTTCGGCCTAGGGCTAGGATTTTTTTAACTAGGAAGCCCTGAGTTCCAGGCTTACTTCATCTGCAAAAAGCATCCCAAAGGGAGTGCAGAAGTGCCACAACATGGCTGCTTTCACGGCTTTTCCCTTAGGAAGAACCCTAATACGCGGCTGATTTACCTTCCTAGGGTTACTGTTAGGCTTAGGCCTAGGACTTTTAAAACCAGGAAGCCCTGGGCTCCAGGCACATGCAGCTGCGAAAGGCATCCCAAGAGGGCCGCAGAAGTGACACAACTTGGCTGCCTCTGCTTCTATTCTCATGAGACCATCCTGAACCATAGGCTGATTTTCCTTCCTAGGGTTAAGGTTTGAGTTACGCCTGGGGTAAGGGTTCTATTAACCAGAAAGCCCTGAGTTCCAGAACACAGCAGCTGCGAAGGACTACCCAAGAAGAGCGCAAAAGTACCACAACATGCCTGCCTCCACAGCTTTTTCCTTGGGGACATGCCTAATTCCTGGCTGATTTGCCTTTCTCGTCTTAGGGTTGGGGTTCGGCCTAGGGCTAGGATTTTTTTAACTAGGAAGCCCTGAGTTCAAGGCTTGCTGCATCTGCCAAAGGCATCCCAAAGGGAGTGCAGAAGTGCCACAACATGGCTGCTTTCACGGCTTTTCCCTTAGGAAGAACCTTAATACGCGGCTGATTTACCTTCCCAGGGTTACTGTTAGGCTTAGGCCTAGGACTTTTAAAACCAGGAAGCCCTGGGCTCCAGGCACACTGCAGCTGCGAAAGGCATCCCAAGGGGAGCGCAAAAGTGACACAACTTGGCTGCCACCACTGATATTTCCATGAGACCATCCCGAACCATAGGCTGATTTTCCTTCCTAGGGTTAAGGTTTGAGTTACGCCTGGGGTAAGGGTTCTATTAACCAGAAAGCCCTGAGTTCCAAGAACACAGCAGCTGCGAAGGACTACCCAAGAAGAGCGCAAAAGTACCACAACATGCCTGCCTCCACAGCTTTTTCCTTGGGGACATGCCTAATTCCTGGCTGATTTGCCTTTCTCGTCTTAGGGTTGGGGTTCGGCCTAGGGCTAGGATTTTTTAACTAGGAAGCCCTGAGTTCCAGGCTTACTGCATCTGCCAAAGGCATCCCAAAGGGAGTGCAGAAGTGCCACAACATGGCTGCTTTCACGGCTTTCCCCTTAGGAAGAACCCTAATACGCGGCTGATTTACCTTCCTAGGGTTACTGTTAGGCTTAGGCCTAGGACTTTTAAAACTAGGACGCCCTGGGCTCCAGGCACACTGCAGCTGTTCAAGGCATCCCAAGGGGAGTACAAAAGTGCAACAACATGGCAGCTTTCACAGCTTTTTCCTTAGCACCATCCCAATACATAGGCTGATTTATCTGCCTAGGGTTAGGGTTCAGCCTAGGGCTTGGAGTTTTTTAACCAGGAAGCCCTGAGTTCCAGGCTTACTGCATCTGCCAAATGCATCCCAAAGGGAGTGCAAAAGTGCCACAACATGGCTGCTTTCACGGCTTTTCCCTTAGGAAGAACCCTAATACGCGGCTGATTTACCTTCCTAGGGTTACTGTTAGGCTTAGGCCTAGGACTTTTAAAAACAGGAAGCCCTGGGCTCCACGCACACTGCAGCTGCGAAAGGCATCCCAAGGGGAGCGCAAAAGTGACGCAACTTGGCTGCCACCACTGATATTTCCATGAGACCATCCCGAAACATAGGCTGATTTTCCTTCCTAGGGTTAAGGTTTGAGTTACGCCTAGGGTAAGGGTTCTATTAACCAGAAAGCCCTGAGTTCCAAGAACACAGCAGCTGCGAAGGACTAGCCAAGAAGAGCGAAAAAGTACCACAACATGCCTGCGTCGACAGCTTTTTCCTTGGGGACATGCCTAATTCCTGGCTGATTTGCCTTTCTCGTCTTAGGGTTGGGGTTCGGCCTAGGGCTAGGATTTTTAAAATCAGGAAGCCCTGAGTTCCAGGCACACTGGAGCTGTGAAAGGCATCCAAAAGGGAGTGCAAAAGTGCCACAACATGGCTGCTTTCACGGCTTTTTCCTTGGCAAGAAGCCTAACACCAGGCTGATTTCCCTTCCCAGGGTTACTGTTAGGCTTAGGCCTAGGGCTAGGATTTTTAAAACTAGGAAGCCCTTAGTTCCAGGCACACTGCAGCTGTTCAAGGCATCCCAAGGGGAGTACAAAAGTGCAACAACATGGCAGCTTTCACAGCTTTTTCCTTGGCACCATCCCTATACCTAGGCTGATTTATCTGCCTAGGGTAAGGGTTAGGGTTCAGCCTAGGGCTTGGAGTTTTTTAACCAGGAAGCCCTGAGTTCCAGGCTTACTGCATCTGCCAAAGGCATCCCAAAGGGAGTGCAAAAGTGCCACAACATGGCTGCTTTTACAGCTTTTCCCTTAGGAAGAACCCTAATACTCGACTGATTTACCTTCCTAGGGTTACTGTTAGGCTTAGGCCTAGGACTTTTAAAACCAGGAAGCCCTGGGCTCCAGACACACTGCAGCTGCGAAAGGCATCCCAAGGGGAGCGCAAAAGTGACACAACTTGGCTGCCACCACTGATATTTCCATGAGACCATCCCGAACCATAGGCTGATTTTCCTTCCTAGGGTTAAGGTTTGAGTTACGCCTGGGGTAAGGGTTCTATTAACCAGAAAGCCCTGAGTTCCAAGAACACAGCAGCTGCGAAGGACTACCCAAGAAGAGCGCAAAAGTACCACAACATGCCTGCCTCCACAGCTTTTTCCTTGGGGACATGCCTAATTCCTGGCTGATTTGCCTTTCTCGTCTTAGGGTTGGGGTTCGGCCTAGGGCTAGGATATTTTTAACTAGGAAGCCCTGAGTTCCAGGCTTACTTCATCTGCAAAAAGCATCCCAAAGGGAGTGCAGAAGTGCCACAACATGGCTGCTTTCACGGCTTTTCCCTTAGGAAGAACCCTAATACGCGGCTGATTTACCTTCCTAGGGTTACTGTTAGGCTTAGGCCTAGGACTTTTAAAACCAGGAAGCCCTGGGCTCCAGGCACACTGCAGCTGTTAAAGGCATCCCAAAAGGGCCGCAGAAGTGACACAACTTGGCTGCCTCTGCTTCTATTCTCATGAGACCATCCCGAACCATAGGCTGATTTTCCTTCCTAGGGTTAATGTTTGAGTTTCGCCTAGGGTAAGAGGTCTATTAAAGCAGAAAGACCTGAGTTCCAAGAACACAGCAGCTGCGAAGGACTAGCCAAGAAGAGCGCAAAAGTACCACAACATGCCTGCCTCCACAGCTTTTTCCTTGGGGACATGCCTAATTCCTGGCTGATTTGCCTTTCTCGTCTTAGGGTTGGGGTTCGGCCTAGGGCTAGGATTTTTTTAACTAGGAAGCCCTGAGTTCCAGGCTTACTGCAACTGCCAAAGGCAACCCAAAGGGAATGCAGAAGTGCCACAACATGGCTGCTTTCACGGCTTTCCCCTTAGGAAGAACCCTAATACGCGGCTGATTTACCTTCCTAGGGTTACTGTTAGGCTTAGGCCTAGGACTTTTAAAACTAGGACGCCCTGGGCTCCAGGCACACTGCAGCTGTTCAAGGCATCCCAAGGGGAGTACTAAAGTACCACAACATGGCAGCTTTCACAGCTTTTTCCTTGGCACCATCCCTATACATAGGCTGATTTATCTGCCTAGGGTTAGGGTTAGGGTTCAGCCTAGGGCTTGGAGTTTTTTAACCAGGAAGCCCTGAGTTCCAGGCTTACTGCATCTGCCAAATGCATCCCAAAGGGAGTGCAAAAGTGCCACAACATGGCTGCTTTCACGGCTTTTCCCTTAGGAAGAACCCTAATACACGGCTGATTTACCTTCCTAGGGTTACTGTTAGGATTAGGCCTAGGACTTTTAAAAACAGGAAGCCCTGGGCTCCAGGCACTCTGCAGCTGCGATAGGCATCCCAAGGGGAGCGCAAAAGTGACGCAACTTGGCTGCCACCACTGATATTTCCATGAGACCATCCCGAACCATAGGCTGATTTTCCTTCCTAGGGTTAAGGTTTGAGTTACGCCTAGGGTAAGGGTTCTATTAACCAGAAAGCCCTGAGTTCCAAGAACACAGCAGCTGCGAAGGACTAGCCAAGAAGAGCGAAAAAGTACCACAACATGCCTGCGTCGACAGCTTTTTCCTTGGGGACATGCCTAATTCCTGGCTGATTTGCCTTTCTCGTCTTAGGGTTGGGGTTCGGCCTAGGGCTAGGATTTTTAAAATCAGGAAGCCCTGATTCCAGGCACACTGGAGCTGTGAAAGGCATCCAAAAGGGAGTGCAGAAGTGCCACAACATGGCTGCTTTCACGGCTTTTTCCTTGGCAAGAAGCCTAACACCAGGCTGATTTCCCTTCCCAGGGTTACTGTTAGGCTTAGGCCTAGCGCTAGGATTTTTAAAACTAGGAAGCCCTTAGTTCCAGGCACACTGCAGCTGTTCAAGGCATCCCAAGGGGAGTACAAAAGTGCAACAACATGGCAGCTTTCACAGCTTTTTCCTTGGCACCATCCCTATACCTAGGCTGATTTATCTGCCTAGGGTAAGGGTTAGGGTTCAGCCTAGGGCTTGGAGTTTTTTAACCAGGAAGCCCTGAGTTCCAGGCTTACTGCATCTGCCAAAGGCATCCCAAAGGGAGTGCAGAAGTGCCACAACATGGCTGCTTTTACAGCTTTTCCCTTAGGAAGAACCCGAATACGCGGCTGATTTACCTTCCTAGGGTTACTGTTAGGCTTAGGCCTAGGACTTTTAAAACCAGGAAGCCCTGGGCTCCAGGCATACTGCAGCTGTTAAAGGCATCCCAAGAGGGCCGCAGAAGTGACACAACTTGGCTGCCTCTGCTTCTATTCTCATGAGACCATCCCGAACCATAGGCTGATTTTCCTTCCTAGGGTTAATGTTTGAGTTTCGCCTAGGGTAAGAGTTCTATTAACCAGAAAGCCCTGAGTTCCAAGAACACAGCAGCTGCGAAGGACTAGCCAAGAAGAGCGCAAAAGTACCACAACATGCCTGCCTCCACAGCTTTTTCCTTGGGGACATGCCTAATTCCTGGCTGATTTGCCTTTCTCGTCTTAGGGTTGGGGTTCGGCCTAGGGCTAGGATTTTTTTAACTAGGAAGCCCTGAGTTCAAGGCTTGCTGCATCTGCCAAAGGCATCCCAAAGGGAGTGCAAAAGTGCCACAACATGGCTGCTTTCACAGCTTTTCCCTTAGGAAGAACCTTAATACGCGGCTGATTTACCTTCCCAGGGTTACTGTTAGGCTTAGGCCTAGGACTTTTAAAACCAGGAAGCCCTGGGCTCCAGGCACACTGCAGCTGCGAAAGGCATCCCAAGGGGAGCGCAAAAGTGATACAACTTGGCTGCCACCACTGATATTTCCATGAGACCATCCCGAACCATAGGCTGATTTTCCTTCCTAGGGTTAAGGTTTGAGTTACGCCTGGGGTAAGGGTTCTATTAACCAGAAAGCCCTGAGTTCCAAGAACACAGCAGCTGCGAAGGACTAGCCAAGAAGAGCGCAAAAGTACCACAACATGCCTGCCTCCACAGCTTTTTCCTTGGGGACATGCCTAATTCCTGGCTGATTTGCCTTTCTCGTCTTAGGGTTGGGGTTCGGCCTAGGGCTAGGATATTTTTAACTAGGAAGCCCTGAGTTCCAGGCTTACTTCATCTGCAAAAAGCATCCCAAAGGGAGTGCAAAAGTGCCACAACATGGCTGCTTTCACGGCTTTTCCCTTAGGAAGAACCCTAATACGCGGCTGATATACCTTCCTAGGGTTACTGTTAGGCTTAGGCCTAGGACTTTTAAAACCAGGAAGCCCTGGGCTCCAGGCACATGCAGCTGCGAAAGGCATCCCAAGAGGTCCGCAGAAGTGACACAACTTGGCTGCCTCTGCTGCTATTCTCATGAGACCATCCTGAACCATAGGCTGATTTTCCTTCCTAGGGTTAAGGTTTGAGTTACGCCTGGGGTAAGGGTTCTATTAACCAGAAAGCCCTGAGTTCCAAGAACACAGCAGCTGCGAAGGACTAGCCAAGAAGAGCGCAAAAGTACCACAACATGCCTGCGTCGACAGCTTTTTCCTTGGGGACATGCCTAATTCCTGGCTGATTTGCCTTTCTCGTCTTAGGGTTGGGGTTCGGCCTAGGGCTAGGATTTTTAAAATCAGGAAGCCCTGAGTTCCAGGCACACTGGAGCTGTGAAAGGCATCCAAAAGGGAGTGCAAAAGTGCCACAACATGGCTGCTTTCACGGCTTTTTCCTTGGCAAGAAGCCTAACACCAGGCTGATTTCCCTTCCCAGGGTTACTGTTAGGCTTAGGCCTAGCGCTAGGATTTTTAAAACTAGGAAGCCCTTAGTTCCAGGCACACTGCAGCTGTTCAAGGCATCCCAAGGGGAGTACAAAAGTGCAACAACATGGCAGCTTTCACAGCTTTTTCCTTGGCACCATCCCTATACCTAGGCTGATTTATCTGCCTAGGGTAAGGGTTAGGGTTCAGCCTAGGGCTTGGAGTTTTTTAACCAGGAAGCCCTGAGTTCCAGGCTTACTGCATCTGCCAAAGGCATCCCAAAGGGAGTGCAAAAGTGCCACAACATGGCTGCTTTTACAGCTTTTCCCTTAGGAAGAACCCTAATACGCGGCTGATTTACCTTCCTAGGGTTACTGTTAGGCTTAGGCCTAGGACTTTTAAAACCAGGAAGCCCTGGGCTCCAGGCACACTGCAGCTGTTAAAGGCATCCCAAGAGGGCCGCAGAAGTGACACAACTTGGCTGCCTCTGCTTCTATTCTCATGAGACCATCCCGAACCATAGGCTGATTTTCCTTCCTAGGGTTAATGTTTGAGTTCCGCCTAGGGTAAGAGTTCTATTAACCAGAAAGCCCTGAGTTCCAAGAACACAGCAGCTGCGAAGGACTACCCAAGAAGAGCGCAAAAGTACCACAACATGCCTGCCTCCACAGCTTTTTCCTTGGGGACATGCCTAATTCCTGGCTGATTTGCCTTTCTCGTCTTAGGGTTGGGGTTCGGCCTAGGGCTACTATTTTTTTAACTAGGAAGCCCTGAGTTCCAGGCTTACTTCATCTGCAAAAAGCATCCCAAAGGGAGTGCAGAAGTGCCACAACATGGCTGCTTTCACGGCTTTTCCCTTAGGAAGAACCCTAATACGCGGCTGATTTACCTTCCTAGGGTTACTGTTAGGCTTAGGCCTAGGACTTTTAAAACCAGGAAGCCCTGGGCTCCAGGCACATGCAGCTGCGAAAGGCATCCCAAGAGGGCCGCAGAAGTGACACAACTTGGCTGCCTCTGCTTCTATTCTCATGAGACCATCCTGAACCATAGGCTGATTTTCCTTCCTAGGGTTAAGGTTTGAGTTACGCCTGGGGTAAGGGTTCTATTAACCAGAAAGCCCTGAGTTCCAGAACACAGCAGCTGCGAAGGACTACCCAAGAAGAGCGCAAAAGTACCACAACATGCCTGCCTCCACAGCTTTTTCCTTGGGGACATGCCTAATTCCTGGCTGATTTGCCTTTCTCGTCTTAGGGTTGGGGTTCGGCCTAGGGCTTGGATTTTTTTAACTAGGAAGCCCTGAGTTCAAGGCTTGCTGCATCTGCCAAAGGCATCCCAAAGGGAGTGCAGAAGTGCCACAACATGGCTGCTTTCACGGCTTTTCCCTTAGGAAGAACCTTAATACGCGGCTGATTTACCTTCCCAGGGTTACTGTTAGGCTTAGGCCTAGGACTTTTAAAACCAGGAAGCCCTGGGCTCCAGGCACACTGCAGCTGCGAAAGGCATCCCAAGGGGAGCGCAAAAGTGACACAACTTGGCTGCCACCACTGATATTTCCATGAGACCATCCCGAACCATAGGCTGATTTTCCTTCCTAGGGTTAAGGTTTGAGTTACGCCTGGGGTAAGGGTTCTATTAACCAGAAAGCCCTGAGTTCCAAGAACACAGCAGCTGCGAAGGACTAGCCAAGAAGAGCGCAAAAGTACCACAACATGCCTGCCTCCACAGCTTTTTCCTTGGGGACATGCCTAATTCCTGGCTGATTTGCCTTTCTCGTCTTAGGGTTGGGGTTCGGCCTAGGGCTAGGATTTTTTAACTAGGAAGCCCTGAGTTCCAGGCTTACTGCATCTGCCAAAGGCATCCCAAAGGGAGTGCAGAAGTGCCACAACATGGCTGCTTTCACGGCTTTCCCCTTAGGAAGAACCCTAATACGCGGCTGATTTACCTTCCTAGGGTTACTGTTAGGCTTAGGCCTAGGACTTTTAAAACTAGGACGCCCTGGGCTCCAGGCACACTGCAGCTGTTCAAGGCATCCCAAGGGGAGTACAAAAGTGCAACAACATGGCAGCTTTCACAGCTTTTTACTTAGCACCATCCCTATACATAGGCTGATTTATCTGCCTAGGGTTAGGGTTCAGCCTAGGGCTTGGAGTTTTTAACCAGGAAGCCCTGAGTTCCAGGCTTACTGCATCTGCCAAATGCATCCCAAAGGGAGTGCAAAAGTGCCACAACATGGCTGCTTTCACGGCTTTTCCCTTAGGAAGAACCCTAATACGCGGCTGATTTACCTTCCTAGGGTTACTGTTAGGCTTAGGCCTAGGACTTTTAAAAACAGGAAGCCCTGGGCTCCAGCACACTGCAGCCGAAAGGCATCCCAAGGGGAGCGCAATAGTGACGCAACTTGAGGCTTGCTGCACCACTGATATTTCCATGAGACCATCCCCGGAAACATAGGCTGATTTTCCTTCCTAGGGTTAAGTTTGAGGTTACGGACTGTAAGTGGGTTATAAGGAGAATTGGGTCTGAGTTCCAAGTACTAGCAGTGGAATTTGGACTAGCCAAGAAGAGCGAAAAAGTACCACAACATGCCTGCGTCGACAGCTTTTTCCTTGGGGACATGCCTAATTCCTGGCTGTTTTGCCTTTCTCGTCTTAGGGTTGGGGTTCGGCCTAGGGCTAGGATTTTTAAAATCAGGAAGCCCTGAGTTCCAGGCACACTGGAGCTGTGAAAGGCATCCAAACGGGAGTGCAAAAGTGCCACAACATGGCTGCTTTCACGGCTTTTTCCTTGGCAAGAAGCTTAACACCAGGCTGATTTCCCTTCCCAGGGTTACTGTTAGGCTTAGGCCTAGCGCTAGGATTTTTAAAACTAGGAAGCCCTTAGTTCCAGGCACACTGCAGCTGTTCAAGGCATCCCAAGGGGAGTACAAAAGTGCAACAACATGGCAGCTTTCACAGCTTTTTCCTTGGCACCATCCCTATACCTAGGCTGATTTATCTGCCTAGGGTAAGGGTTAGGGTTCAGCCTAGGGCTTGGAGTTTTTTAACCAGGAAGCCCTGAGTTCCAGGCTTACTGCATCTGCCAAAGGCATCCCAAAGGGAGTGCAAAAGTGCCACAACATGGCTGCTTTTACAGCTTTTCCCTTAGGAAGAACCCTAATACGCGGCTGATTTACCTTCCTAGGGTTACTGTTAGGCTTAGGCCTAGGACTTTTAAAACCAGGAAGCCCTGGGCTCCAGGCACACTGCAGCTGTTAAAGGCATCCCAAGAGGGCCGCAGAAGTGACACAACTTGGCTGCCTCTGCTTCTTTTCTCATGAGACCATCCCGAACCATAGACTGATTTTCCTTCCTAGGGTTAATGTTTGAGTTACGCCTGGGGTAAGAGTTCTATTAACCAGAAAGCCCTGAGTTCCAAGAACACAGCAGCTGCGAAGGACTACCCAAGAAGAGCGCAAAAGTACCACAACATGCCTGCCTCCACAGCTTTTTCCTTGGGGACATGCCTAATTCCTGGCTGATTTGCCTTTCTCGTCTTAGGGTTGGGGTTCGGCCTAGGGCTACTATTTTTTTAACTAGGAAGCCCTGAGTTCCAGGCTTACTTCATCTGCAAAAAGCATCCCAAAGGGAGTGCAGAAGTGCCACAACATGGCTGCTTTCACGGCTTTTCCCTTAGGAAGAACCCTAATACGCGGCTGATTTACCTTCCTAGGGTTACTGTTAGGCTTAGGCCTAGGACTTTTAAAACCAGGAAGCCCTGGGCTCCAGGCACATGCAGCTGCGAAAGGCATCCCAAGAGGGCCGCAGAAGTGACACAACTTGGCTGCCTCTGCTTCTATTCTCATGAGACCATCCTGAACCATAGGCTGATTTTCCTTCCTAGGGTTAAGGTTTGAGTTACGCCTGGGGTAAGGGTTCTATTAACCAGAAAGCCCTGAGTTCCAGAACACAGCAGCTGCGAAGGACTACCCAAGAAGAGCGCAAAAGTACCACAACATGCCTGCCTCCACAGCTTTTTCCTTGGGGACATGCCTAATTCCTGGCTGATTTGCCTTTCTCGTCTTAGGGTTGGGGTTCGGCCTAGGGCTAGGATTTTTTTAACTAGGAAGCCCTGAGTTCAAGGCTTGCTGCATCTGCCAAAGGCATCCCAAAGGGAGTGCAGAAGTGCCACAACATGGCTGCTTTCACGGCTTTTCCCTTAGGAAGAACCTTAATACGCGGCTGATTTACCTTCCCAGGGTTACTGTTAGGCTTAGGCCTAGGACTTTTAAAACCAGGAAGCCCTGGGCTCCAGGCACACTGCAGCTGCGAAAGGCATCCCAAGGGGAGCGCAAAAGTGACACAACTTGGCTGCCACCACTGATATTTCCATGAGACCATCCCGAACCATAGGCTGATTTTCCTTCCTAGGGTTAAGGTTTGAGTTACGCCTGGGGTAAGGGTTCTATTAACCAGAAAGCCCTGAGTTCCAAGAACACAGCAGCTGCGAAGGACTAGCCAAGAAGAGCGCAAAAGTACCACAACATGCCTGCCTCCACAGCTTTTTCCTTGGGGACATGCCTAATTCCTGGCTGATTTGCCTTTCTCGTCTTAGGGTTGGGGTTCGGCCTAGGGCTAGGATTTTTTAACTAGGAAGCCCTGAGTTCCAGGCTTACTGCATCTGCCAAAGGCATCCCAAAGGGAGTGCAGAAGTGCCACAACATGGCTGCTTTCACGGCTTTCCCCTTAGGAAGAACCCTAATACGCGGCTGATTTACCTTCCTAGGGTTACTGTTAGGCTTAGGCCTAGGACTTTTAAAACTAGGACGCCCTGGGCTCCAGGCACACTGCAGCTGTTCAAGGCATCCCAAGGGGAGTACAAAAGTGCAACAACATGGCAGCTTTCACAGCTTTTTCCTTAGCACCATCCCAATACATAGGCTGATTTATCTGCCTAGGGTTAGGGTTCAGCCTAGGGCTTGGAGTTTTTTAACCAGGAAGCCCTGAGTTCCAGGCTTACTGCATCTGCCAAATGCATCCCAAAGGGAGTGCAAAAGTGCCACAACATGGCTGCTTTCACGGCTTTTCCCTTAGGAAGAACCCTAATACGCGGCTGATTTACCTTCCTAGGGTTACTGTTAGGCTTAGGCCTAGGACTTTTAAAAACAGGAAGCCCTGGGCTCCACGCACACTGCAGCTGCGAAAGGCATCCCAAGGGGAGCGCAAAAGTGACGCAACTTGGCTGCCACCACTGATATTTCCATGAGACCATCCCGAAACATAGGCTGATTTTCCTTCCTAGGGTTAAGGTTTGAGTTACGCCTAGGGTAAGGGTTCTATTAACCAGAAAGCCCTGAGTTCCAAGAACACAGCAGCTGCGAAGGACTAGCCAAGAAGAGCGAAAAAGTACCACAACATGCCTGCGTCGACAGCTTTTTCCTTGGGGACATGCCTAATTCCTGGCTGATTTGCCTTTCTCGTCTTAGGGTTGGGGTTCGGCCTAGGGCTAGGATTTTTAAAATCAGGAAGCCCTGAGTTCCAGGCACACTGGAGCTGTGAAAGGCATCCAAAAGGGAGTGCAAAAGTGCCACAACATGGCTGCTTTCACGGCTTTTTCCTTGGCAAGAAGCCTAACACCAGGCTGATTTCCCTTCCCAGGGTTACTGTTAGGCTTAGGCCTAGGGCTAGGATTTTTAAAACTAGGAAGCCCTTAGTTCCAGGCACACTGCAGCTGTTCAAGGCATCCCAAGGGGAGTACAAAAGTGCAACAACATGGCAGCTTTCACAGCTTTTTCCTTGGCACCATCCCTATACCTAGGCTGATTTATCTGCCTAGGGTAAGGGTTAGGGTTCAGCCTAGGGCTTGGAGTTTTTTAACCAGGAAGCCCTGAGTTCCAGGCTTACTGCATCTGCCAAAGGCATCCCAAAGGGAGTGCAAAAGTGCCACAACATGGCTGCTTTTACAGCTTTTCCCTTAGGAAGAACCCTGATACGCGGCTGATTTACCTTCCTAGGGTTACTGTTAGGCTTAGGCCTAGGACTTTTAAAACCAGGAAGCCCTGGGCTCCAGGCACACTGCAGCTGTTAAAGGCATCCCAAGAGGGCCGCAGAAGTGACACAACTTGGCTGCCTCTGCTTCTATTCTCATGAGACCATCCCGAACCATAGGCTGATTTTCCTTCCTAGGGTTAATGTTTGAGTTTCGCCTAGGGTAAGAGTACTATTAACCAGAAAGCCCTGAGTTCCAAGAACACAGCAGCTGCGAAGGACTACCCAAGAAGAGCGCAAAAGTACCACAACATGCCTGCGTCGACAGCTTTTTCCTTGGGGACATGCCTAATTCCTGGCTGATTTGCCTTTCTCGTCTTAGGGTTGGGGTTCGGCCTAGGGCTACTATTTTTTTAACTAGGAAGCCCTGAGTTCCAGGCTTACTTCATCTGCAAAAAGCATCCCAAAGGGAGTGCAGAAGTGCCACAACATGGCTGCTTTCACGGCTTTTCCCTTAGGAAGAACCCTAATACGCGGCTGATTTACCTTCCTAGGGTTACTGTTAGGCTTAGGCCTAGGACTTTTAAAACCAGGAAGCCCTGGGCTCCAGGCACACTGCAGCTGCGAAAGGCATCCCAAGAGGGCCGCAGAAGTGACACAACTTGGCTGCCTCTGCTTCTATTCTCATGAGACCATCCTGAACCATAGGCTGATTTTCCTTCCTAGGGTTAAGGTTTGAGTTACGCCTAGGGTAAGAGTTCTATTAACCAGAAAGCCCTGAGTTCCAGAACACAGCAGCTGCGAAGGACTACCCAAGAAGAGCGCAAAAGTACCACAACATGCCTGCCTCCACAGCTTTTTCCTTGGGGACATGCCTAATTCCTGGCTGATTTGCCTTTCTCGTCTTAGGGTTGGGGTTCGGCCTAGGGCTAGGATTTTTTTAACTAGGAAGCCCTGAGTTCAAGGCTTGCTGCATCTGCCAAAGGCATCCCAAAGGGAGTGCAGAAGTGCCACAACATGGCTGCTTTCACGGCTTTTCCCTTAGGAAGAACCTTAATACGCGGCTGATTTACCTTCCCAGGGTTACTGTTAGGCTTAGGCCTAGGACTTTTAAAACCAGGAAGCCCTGGGCTCCAGGCACACTGCAGCTGCGAAAGGCATCCCAAGGGGAGCGCAAAAGTGACACAACTTGGCTGCCACCACTGATATTTCCATGAGACCATCCCGAACCATAGGCTGATTTTCCTTCCTAGGGTTAAGGTTTGAGTTACGCCTGGGGTAAGGGTTCTATTAACCAGAAAGCCCTGAGTTCCAAGAACACAGCAGCTGCGAAGGACTAGCCAAGAAGAGCGCAAAAGTACCACAACATGCCTGCCTCCACAGCTTTTTCCTTGGGGACATGCCTAATTCCTGGCTGATTTGCCTTTCTCGTCTTAGGGTTGGGGTTCGGCCTAGGGCTAGGATTTTTTTAACTAGGAAGCCCTGAGTTCCAGGCTTACTGCATCTGCCAAAGGCATCCCAAAGGGAGTGCAGAAGTGCCACAACATGGCTGCTTTCACGGCTTTCCCCTTAGGAAGAACCCTAATACGCGGCTGATTTACCTTCCTAGGGTTACTGTTAGGCTTAGGCCTAGGACTTTTAAAACTAGGACGCCCTGGGCTCCAGGCACACTGCAGCTGTTCAAGGCATCCCAAGGGGTGTACAAAAGTGCAACAACATGGCAGCTTTCACAGCTTTTTCCTTGGCACCATCCCTATACATAGGCTGATTTATCTGCCTAGGGTTAGGGTTCAGCCTAGGGCTTGGAGTTTTTTAACCAGGAAGCCCTGAGTTCCAGGCTTACTGCATCTGCCAAATGCATCCCAAAGGGAGTGCAAAAGTGCCACAACATGGCTGCTTTCACGGCTTTTCCCTTAGGAAGAACCCTAATACGCGGCTGATTTACCTTCCTAGGGTTACTGTTAGGCTTAGGCCTAGGACTTTTAAAAACAGGAAGCCCTGGGCTCCAGGCACTCTGCAGCTGCGATAGGCATCCCAAGGGGAGCGCAAAAGTGACGCAACTTGGCTGCCACCACTGATATTTCCATGAGACCATCCCGAAACATAGGCTGATTTTCCTTCCTAGGGTTAAGGTTTGAGTTACGCCTGGGGTAAGGGTTCTATTAACCAGAAAGCCCTGAGTTCCAAGAACACAGCAGCTGCGAAGGACTAGCCAAGAAGAGCGAAAAAGTACCACAACATGCCTGCGTCGACAGCTTTTTCCTTGGGGACATGCCTAATTCCTGGCTGATTTGCCTTTCTCGTCTTAGGGTTGGGGTTCGGCCTAGGGCTAGGATTTTTAAAATCAGGAAGCCCTGAGTTCCAGGCACACTGGAGCTGTGAAAGGCATCCAAAAGGGAGTGCAAAAGTGCCACAACATGGCTGCTTTCACGGCTTTTTCCTTGGCAAGAAGCCTAACACCAGGCTGATTTCCCTTCCCAGGGTTACTGTTAGGCTTAGGCCTAGGGCTAGGATTTTTAAAACTAGGAAGCCCTTAGTTCCAGGCACACTGCAGCTGTTCAAGGCATCCCAAGGGGAGTACAAAAGTGCAACAACATGGCAGCTTTCACAGCTTTTTCCTTGGCACCATCCCTATACCTAGGCTGATTTATCTGCCTAGGGTAAGGGTTAGGGTTCAGCCTAGGGCTTGGAGTTTTTTAACCAGGAAGCCCTGAGTTCCAGGCTTACTGCATCTGCCAAAGGCATCCCAAAGGGAGTGCAAAAGTGCCACAACATGGCTGCTTTTACAGCTTTTCCCTTAGGAAGAACCCTAATACTCGACTGATTTACCTTCCTAGGGTTACTGTTAGGCTTAGGCCTAGGACTTTTAAAACCAGGAAGCCCTGGGCTCCAGACACACTGCAGCTGCGAAAGGCATCCCAAGGGGAGCGCAAAAGTGACACAACTTGGCTGCCACCACTGATATTTCCATGAGACCATCCCGAACCATAGGCTGATTTTCCTTCCTAGGGTTAAGGTTTGAGTTACGCCTGGGGTAAGGGTTCTATTAACCAGAAAGCCCTGAGTTCCAAGAACACAGCAGCTGCGAAGGACTACCCAAGAAGAGCGCAAAAGTACCACAACATGCCTGCCTCCACAGCTTTTTCCTTGGGGACATGCCTAATTCCTGGCTGATTTGCCTTTCTCGTCTTAGGGTTGGGGTTCGGCCTAGGGCTAGGATATTTTTAACTAGGAAGCCCTGAGTTCCAGGCTTACTTCATCTGCAAAAAGCATCCCAAAGAGAGGGCAGAAGTGCCACAACATGGCTGCTTTCACGGCTTTTCCCTTAGGAAGAACCCTAATACGCGGCTGATTTACCTTCCTAGGGTTACTGTTCGGCTTAGGCCTAGGACTTTTAAAACCAGGAAGCCCTGGACTCCAGGCACATGCAGCTGCGAAAGGCATCCCAAGAGGGCCGCAGAAGTGACACAACTTGGCTGCCTCTTCTTCTATTCTCATGAGACCATCCTGAACCATAGGCTGATTTTCCTTCCTAGGATTAAGGTTTGAGTTACGCCTAGGGTAAGAGTTCTATTAACCAGAAAGACCTGAGTTCCAAGAACACAGCAGCTGCGAAGGACTAGCCAAGAAGAGCGCAAAAGTACCACAACATGCCTGCCTCCACAGCTTTTTCCTTGGGGACATGCCTAATTCCTGGCTGATTTGCCTTTCTCGTCTTAGGGTTGGGGTTCGGCCTAGGGCTAGGATATTTTTAACTAGGAAGCCCTGAGTTCCAGGCTTACTGCATCTGCCAAAGGCATCCCAAAGGGAGTGCAGAAGTGCCACAACATGGCTGCTTTCACGGCTTTTCCCTTAGGAAGAACCCTAATACGTGGCTGATTTACCTTCCTAGGGTTACTGTTAGGCTTAGGCCTAGGACTTTTAAAACCAGGAAGCCCTGGGCTCCAGGCACATGCAGCTGCGAAAGGCATCCCAAGAGGGCCGCAGAAGTGACACAACTTGGCTGCCTCTGCTTCTATTCTCATGAGACCATCCTGAATCATAGGCTGATTTTCCTTCCTAGGGTTAAGGTTTGAGTTACGCCTGGGGAAAGGGTTCTATTAACCAGAAAGCCCTGAGTTCCAAGAACACAGCAGCTGCGAAGGACTACCCAAGAAGAGCGCAAAAGTACCACAACATGCCTGCCTCCACAGCTTTTTCCTTGGGGACATGCCTAATTCCTGGCTGATTTGCCTTTCTCGTCTTAGGGTTGGGGTTCGGCCTAGGGCTAGGATTTTTTTAACCAGGAAGCCCTGAGTTCCAGGCTTACTGCATCTGCCAAATGCATCCCAAAGGGAGTGCAAAAGTGCCACAACATGGCTGCTTTCACAGCTTTTCCCTTAGGAAGAACCCTAATACGCGGCTGATTTACCTTCCTAGGGTTACTGTTAGGCTTAGGCCTAGGACTTTTAAAACCAGGAAGCCCTGGGCTCCACGCACACTGCAGCTGCGAAAGGCATCCCAAGGGGAGCGCAAAATTGACACAACTTGGCTGCCACAACTGATATTTCCATGAGACCATCCCGAACCATAGGCTGATTTTCCTTCCTAGGGTTAAGGTTTGAGTTACGCCTAGGGTAAGGGTTCTATTAACCAGAAAGCCCTGAGTTCCAAGAACACAGCAGCTGCGAAGGACTACCCAAGAAGAGCGAAAAAGTACCACAACATGCCTGCGTCGACAGCTTTTTCCTTGGGGACATGCCTAATTCCTGGCTGATTTGCCTTTCTCGTCTTAGGGTTGGGGTTCGGCCTAGGGCTAGGATTTTTAAAATCAGGAAGCCCTGAGTTCCAGGCACACTGGAGCTGTGAAAGGCATCCAAAAGGCAGTGCAAAAGTGCCACAACATGGCTGCTTTCACGGCTTTTTCCTTGGCAAGAAGCCTAACACCAGGCTGATTTCCCTTCCCAGGGTTACTGTTAGGCTTAGGCCTAGGGCTAGGATTTTTAAAACTAGGAAGCCCTTAGTTCCAGGCACACTGCAGCTGTTCAAGGCATCCCAAGGGGAGTACAAAAGTGCAACAACATGGCAGCTTTCACAGCTTTTTCCTTGGCACCATCCCTATACCTAGGCTGATTTATCTGCCTAGGGTAAGGGTTAGGGTTCAGCCTAGGGCTTGGAGTTTTTTAACCAGGAAGCCCTGAGTTCCAGGCTTACTGCATCTGCCAAAGGCATCCCAAAGGGAGTGCAAAAGTGCCACAACATGGCTGCTTTTACAGCTTTTCCCTTAGGAAGAACCCTAATACTCGACTGATTTACCTTCCTAGGGTTACTGTTAGGCTTAGGCCTAGGACTTTTAAAACCAGGAAGCCCTGGGCTCCAGGCACACTGCAGCTGCGAAAGGCATCCCAAGGGGAGCGCAAAAGTGACACAACTTGGCTGCCACCACTGATATTTCCATGAGACCATCCCGAACCATAGGCTGATTTTCCTTCCTAGGGTTAAGGTTTGAGTTACGCCTAGGGTAAGGGTTCTATTAACCAGAAAGCCCTGAGTTCCAAGAACACAGCAGCTGCGAAGGACTACCCAAGAAGAGCGCAAAAGTACCACAACATGCCTGCCTCCACAGCTTTTTCCTTGGGGATATGCCTAATTCCTGGCTGATTTGCCTTTCTCGTCTTAGGGTTGGGGTTCGGCCTAGGGCTAGGATATTTTTAACTAGGAAGCCCTGAGTTCCAGGCTTACTTCATCTGCAAAAAGCATCCCAAAGGGAGTGCAGAAGTGCCACAACATGGCTGCTTTCACGGCTTTTCCCTTAGGAAGAACCCTAATACGCGGCTGATTTACCTTCCTAGGGTTACTGTTCGGCTTAGGCCTAGGACTTTTAAAACCAGGAAGCCCTGGGCTCCAGGCACACTGCAGCTGCGAAAGGCATCCCAAGAGGGCCGCAGAAGTGACACAACTTGGCTGCCTCTTCTTCTATTCTCATGAGACCATCCTGAACCATAGGCTGATTTTCCTTCCTAGGGTTAAGGTTTGAGTTACGCCTAGGGTAAGGGTTCTATTAACCAGAAAGACCTGAGTTCCAAGAACACAGCAGCTGCGAAGGACTAGCCAAGAAGAGCGCAAAAGTACCACAACATGCCTGCCTCCACAGCTTTTTCCTTGGGGACATGCCTAATTCCTGGCTGATTTGCCTTTCTCGTCTTAGGGTTGGGGTTCGGCCTAGGGCTAGGATTTTTTTAACTAGGAAGCCCTGAGTTCAAGGCTTGCTGCATCTGCCAAAGGCATCCCAAAGGGAGTGCAGAAGTGCCACAACATGGCTGCTTTCACGGCTTTTCCCTTAGGAAGAACCTTAATACGCGGCTGATTTACCTTCCCAGGGTTACTGTTAGGCTTAGGCCTAGGACTTTTAAAACCAGGAAGCCCTGGGCTCCAGGCACACTGCAGCTGCGAAAGGCATCCCAAGGGGAGCGCAAAAGTGACACAACTTGGCTGCCACCACTGATATTTCCATGAGACCATCCCGAACCATAGGCTGATTTTCCTTCCTAGGGTTAAGGTTTGAGTTACGCCTGGGGTAAGGGTTCTATTAACCAGAAAGCCCTGAGTTCCAAGAACACAGCAGCTGCGAAGGACTAGCCAAGAAGAGCGCAAAAGTACCACAACATGCCTGCCTCCACAGCTTTTTCCTTGGGGACATGCCTAATTCCTGGCTGATTTGCCTTTCTCGTCTTAGGGTTGGGGTTCGGCCTAGGGCTAGGATTTTTTTAACTAGGAAGCCCTGAGTTCCAGGCTTACTGCATCTGCCAAAGGCATCCCAAAGGGAGTGCAGAAGTGCCACAACATGGCTGCTTTCACGGCTTTTCCCTTAGGAAGAACCCTAATACGCGGCTGATTTACCTTCCTAGGGTTACTGTTAGGCTTAGGCCTAGGACTTTTAAAACCAGGAAGCCCTGGGCTCCAGGCACTCTGCAGCTGCGAAAGGCATCCCAAGGGGAGCGCAAAAGTGACGCAACTTGGCTGCCACCACTGATATTTCCATGAGACCATCCCGAAACATAGGCTGATTTTCCTTCCTAGGGTTAAGGTTTGAGTTACGCCTAGGGTAAGGGTTCTATTAACCAGAAAGCCCTGAGTTCCAAGAACACAGCAGCTGCGAAGGACTAGCCAAGAAGAGCGCAAAAGTACCACAACATGCCTGCCTCCACAGCTTTTTCCTTGGGGACATGCCTAATTCCTGGCTGATTTGCCTTTCTCGTCTTAGGGTTGGGGTTCGGCCTAGGGCTAGGATTTTTAAAATCAGGAAGCCCTGAGTTCCAGGCACACTGGAGCTGTGAAAGGCATCCAAAAGGGATTGCAAAAGTGCCACAACATGGTTGCTTTCACGGCTTTTTCCTTGGCAAGAAGCCTAACACCAGGCTGATTTCCCTTCCCAGGGTTACTGTTAGGCTTAGGCCTAGGGCTAGGATTTTTAAAACTAGGAAGCCCTGGGCTCCAGGCACACTGCAGCTGTTCAAGGCATCCCAAGGGGAGTACAAAAGTGCAACAACATGGCAGCTTTCACAGCTTTTTCCTTGGCACCATCCCTATACCTAGGCTGTTTTATCTGCCTAGGGTTAGGGTTAGGGTTCAGCCTAGGGCTTGGAGATTTTAACCCGGAAGCCCTGAGTTCCAGGCTTACTGCATCTGCCAAAGGCATCCCAAAGGGAGTGCAGAAGTGCCACAACATGGCTGCTTTCACGGCTTTTCCCTTAGGAAGAACCCGAATACTCGGCTGATTTACCTTCCTAGGGTTACTGTAAGGCTTAGGCCTAGGACTTTTAAAACCAGGAAGCCCTGGGCTCCAGGCACACTGCAGCTGCGAAAGGCATCCCAAGGGGAGCGCAAAAGTGACACAACTTGGCTGCCACCACTGATATTTCCATGAGACCATCCCGAACCATAGGCTGATTTTCCTTCCTAGGGTGAGGGTTAGAGTTACGCCTAGGGTTAGTGTTTTTTTAACCAGAAAGCCCTGAGTTCCAAGAACACAGCAGCTGCCAAGGACTACCCAAGAGGAGGGGAAAAGTGCCACAACATGGCTGCCTCCAGCGCTTTTTCCTTGGGACCATCATTGAACCTAGGCTGATTTACTTGCCTCCAGTTCCACCTATGGTCACGCCAAGAGATAGGGATTTTAAATCAGTAAACCCTGAGCTCCAGACCCAGTGAAGCTGCAAAAGGCTTCCCAAGGGCAGCCAAAAATTGCCTCAACATGCTCCTTCCAGTGCTTTTTTCCTTGGGAACATCCCTATACCCAGGCTGATTTATCTGCCTAGGGTTAGGGTTAGGGTTCAGCCTAGAGATAGGATTTTTTCAAACAGGAAGCCCTGAATTCCAGGCACACTGCAGCTGTTAAAGGCAGTGTTCTACGTCAACCGCAACTTAGTCTGAAATAAATGCTTTTTCCCTGAGAGCATCTGAGAGGTTTGCATGAAGCACTGATATCTGACATTTGCAATTTTGAATAGGAGAGGAGAAAGAAAATGGGAAGAAGTTTTTAATTTTAGTGGTTTCAATGTTAATTTCCGTACACTTTTTCAAAACTTGTCAGCTCAAATGCCCATCAACATCTTTTAGTCATCTGTAAGTCAGTATTCATATAAAATGTGCTTCAAATCAAAAGAATTTCAAATTTGCACTCCAAATTTCTATGCCTAGATTTATGATTTCCTCCACATATTAGATGAAAGGAAGGCCTTTTTTACTGTGGGAGTGCTGGAACACTGGAACAGGTTGCCCAGGGAAGTTGTGGGTGTCCCATCCCTGAAAGTATTCAAGGTCAGCTTGGACGGGGCTTGGAGCAGCAACAAAGGAGAAGCTTGATGGTAGAGAAACAAAGTTGGACTATAGAAGAAACTGGGATTGAAGTATAGGAGCAAGTTTTCTCTCAGCTCTTGGGGTAAATTCAAAGTTGTACAAAATGACATTTATCTGTGCTATTCACTACTGTAACAGAAATGTTCATGAAAACTGTACAGAAGATAGCAAATTTTAAAAGAGATAAGAATTACAGCATAAAATCCATGGGATGGGTTACAACATGAGACACTCTCTAAGAGAAAATCTCTGTGTTTCAGCACTTCATCATGGTAAGATTTCATGAAGTGCCAAAGAAGGCGGCAAAATATCATTCGGGACGTTATTTCCTGGAATTCAGCCTGGCCATTAGTAGGAACTGGGTTTGAACACATCATGTAGATATACCACACACACTTTCCCTTCACTGAAAAATGACTGTTTACAACGAAGAAGCAATTGACGATCAAAATTGATTGAAAGCATCTTAAACATGTCAAGTATTTCATTGTAGATGATCTGTGATCCAAATGCTTCTTCCACCTTCGAGAGGGACAGAACAATTCTTCCATATCATGATGGTTTAAAATTGTATCAAGCAATGTTTTCTGCTGAAAAGATAGCATCTATTTTTTTCTATTTTTGGAAGAAAATATTCCTAGACATACAACAGGTGAGAACTAAGTAATTTTAAAGAAACAAATGAAAAGAAAATATTCTGTAAATAGAATGAAATGAAAAGCTGTGTTTTAAATAGGAGCTAAATATGAAACAGAATTTTTGTACCAGGCATTTGAATTACTGCACCAGCTCTTTTGCCCATCAAGAGAGGCATTTAGCATTTCAGTCTTTTCCAAGGTGTTCATGATCTGCTATGCTGATCTCTGTGTGTGCCTAGGTGTGTGTGGAAGGGGGGGCATGTGAAGGGGAGTGTGTATGTTTGCTTTACAATTGTTGTGGCAGATTCATGCCTCAGCTCCACATTTTGTTTTAGAAAGGTCACACAGAGTGGATGTGAAGTTTACTATCAACAAGAGATCAATTCCCAAATCATCCATTTCACTCTACCTTATAAATCATGTGCTTTGTTGCATATTTTATCAAATCTACTTTCAAGCCAGATGGAGGAAGGAGGATGTGGCAATCCCTCCACCATCTTGCAACTTTTATGCAAGTAGGTTTTCAAGAAAATCATCATTTCTCTTTGAAATATGTCTGGAACAGGCATGATGGTAGTGTCAACCTGTTGGAGTTTTTGTTGCTGGAAGAAGTTATACAAAAGGATTGGTTTTTACATTGACCAGTTACTGAATCAAGCTCAGGAATACATTGGAAATTCAACTGGGGCTTCCTTTCCCCGGCAGACTACTTCTAGAACGAGCTTGTACACTGAAGCTTACTCTTTTGCCCTCTTTTTGTTTCTTTCCTATTTTCTTGGCTTCTTTGCCACTCTCTAGACAATTTTGGAACTTTTTTCCCAACTCAAATGGTTTCAATAGTCTGATTGTGATCATACATTTTTACAAGGAATTTTTAAAATCTTTCCTCCAGTTAAGAAAGTCAAGGACTTAGGTCTTTTTCTTCCCTTATCAATATTGCAATGAAATTGATAAGTAAAGACCAACTCTTTCTTTTTGTTTTTAACCCAAGCAAATAATTCCCATCCATTCATCCATTTGGTGGACCAATAGTTGCCATTCTGATGGAAGTTGTCACTTCTTAACAATAGGCATTCTGTGACTATGTTGACAGCACTTTGGGTGAAGATCCTAACTGGTCTTAGATACACATAGGGAGAAATTTGCTCAGCCAGTGTCAGTCTTAAGCATGCGTATCAGAAGATCTTTCTAGAGCTGGGAATTTTCCCATGAAAGGGATTCAGTTAGGGAAGAGACACTTGCCCCAGAGGTTTACATTCTTCTTGAAGACTGCTTAAGGAACTTAGATGCCATGTCCATTTGGATCTGTGTCTGCACAGAACTTTGTCATGCCAGTGCTTGAAATGCATCTTGAAGAGAATTCACTAGCACAGAATGAATGAGAGTGGAAGGGGTTGGTGGGGCTAACCAGGCCCAACCCCCCTGCCTAAACCAGGATACCTAGAGCCTCTTGCCCAGGATTCTATCTGGGTGTACTTTTAATGTCTTCAAAGATCCAGGCTCCACAATCTTTCTGGGCAGTCTGTGCCGTGGTTCAGTCACCCTCACAGTAAAGAATCATTTCCTGATGTTCCTGTATTTCAGTGTGTGCCCACTGCCTCTTGCCTTTTCACTCAGCATCACTGAAAAGACACTGATTCCCTCCCCTTTGCACTATTGCTTCCATATGGATGTGTGCTGCCATGTAGAGATATGTCAAAAACCTCCCTGAAGCCCAGGCAGATAATATTCCCTTCATCTACCAGTCAAGTTGATTCATCAGAGGAGTTTAAAGTTATGTTCAGCATGAAATGCCCCTGAAAAATCATGCTAACTACATTATTGTGTCGTCTTTCATGTGCCTGGCAAGGTTTTCCAGGAAGAGCTGCTTCATCAACTTCCTGGGTATAAAAAAGAGGGTGGCGGGTTTGTACGATTGCGAGTCCTCCTAATTGCCTTTTTTGAAGATGAGTGTCATTTGCTTACATCCAGTCCTTAGCCTCTCTTCTCGTCTACATCTTAGCAAAAAGCTTTTCCATTATGTCTGGCAAGGAGAAATTGTGCCAGCACAGAAAACATCTCCTATCGTGTTCTAGACGTTGCACGGGGGTGTGCCGAGTGTTTGGCATGAAGAAAAGAAAAGTTGTCCAAAACAGCTTCCAATCGAATGTTCATGTGATTGGAAAAGTCAGGAGAGTGCAAAGGTACTGTTTTCTAGCAGTTGGCAAGCGGCGCACACAATCCCAGTGTTGTACAGCTTCCTTCTTCACCTTTCCGAAGGTGCCGCTCTCTCCGGCTCCCGGAGGCGAAGAAGCGGCTTCTTCGCGCAAAGACGATTGTGCCGCTCACTGTGCACTCCTTAGCGCGGCTTCTGCCGAAAGACGCCCGGGAGCGGCTCTTAGCTCCGGACAGCATCGTACCTTCGTCTTTAGCGTCTTTTGTGGTCTACATCTTAGCAAATAACTTTTCTACTATGTCAGGCGAGGAAAAACTGTGCCAGCACAGAAAACATCTCCCATCGTGTTCTAGACGTTGCACGGAGGTGTGCCGAGTGTTTGGCATGAAGGAAAGAAAAGTTGTCCAAAACAGCTTCCAATCGAATGTTCATGTGATTGGAAAAGTCAGGAGAGTGCAAAGGTACTGTTTTCTAGCAGTTGGCAAGCTGCGCACACAATCCCAGTGTTGTACAGCTTCCTTCTTCACCTTTCCGAAGGTGCCGCTCTCTCCGGCTCCCGGAGGCGAAGAAGCGGCTTCTTCGCGCAAAGACGATTGTGCCGCTCACTGTGCACTCCTTAGCGCGGCTTCTGCCGAAAGACGCCCGGGAGCGGCTCTTAGCTCCGGACAGCATCGTACCTTCGTCTTTAGCGTCTCTTCTCGTCTACATCTTAGCAAAAAGCTTTTCCACTATGTCTGGCGAGGAAAAACTGTGCCAGCACAGAAAACATCTCCCATCGTGTTCTAGACGTTGCACGGAGGTGTGCCGAGTGTTTGGCATGAAGAAAAGTTGTCCAAAACAGCTTCCAATCGAATGTTCATGTGATTGGAAAAGTCAGGAGAGTGCAAAGGTACTGTTTTCTATCAGTTGGCAAGCTGCGCACACAATCCCAGTGTTGTACAGCTTCCTTCTTCACCTTTCCGAAGGTGCCGCTCTCTCCGGCTCCCGGAGGCGAAGAAGCGGCTTCTTCGCGCAAAGACGATTGTGCCGCTCACTGTGCACTCCTTAGCGCGGCTTCTGCTGAAAGACGCCCGGGAGCAGCTCTTAGCTCCGGACAGCATCGTACCTTCGTCTTTAGCGTCTCTTCTCGTCTACATCTTAGCAAAAAGCTTTTCCACTATGTCTGGCGAGGAAAAACTGTGCCAGCACAGAAAACATCTCCCATCGTGTTCTAGACGTTGCACGGAGGTGTGCCGAGTGTTTGGCATGAAGAAAAGAAAAGTTGTCCAAAACAGCTTCCAATCGAATGTTCATGTGATTGGAAAAGTCAGGAGAGTGCAAAGGTACTGTTTTCTAGCAGTTGGCAAGCTGCGCACACAATCCCAGTGTTGTACAGCTTCCTTCTTCACCTTTCCGAAGGTGCCGCTCTCTCCGGCTCCCGGAGGCGAAGAAGCGGCTTCTTCGCGCAAAGACGATTGTGCCGCTCACTGTGCTCTCCTTAGCGCGGCTTCTGCCGAAAGACGCCCGGGAGCAGCTCTTAGCTCCGGACAGCATCGTACCTTCGTCTTTAGCGTCTCTTCTCGTCTACATCTTAGCAAAAAGCTTTTCCACTATGTCTGGCGAGGAAAAACTGTGCCAGCACAGAAAACATCTCCCATCGTGTTCTAGACGTTGCACGGAGGTGTGCCGAGTGTTTGGCATGAAGAAAAGAAAAGTTGTCCAAAACAGCTTCCAATCGAATGTTCATGTGATTGGAAAAGTCAGGAGAGTGCAAAGGTACTGTTTTCTAGCAGTTGGCAAGCTGCGCACACAATCCCAGTGTTGTACAGCTTCCTTCTTCACCTTTCCGAAGGTGCCGCTCTCTCCGGCTCCCGGAGGCGAAGAAGCGGCTTCTTCGCGCAAAGACGATTGTGCCGCTCACTGTGCACTCCTTAGCGCGGCTTCTGCTGAAAGACGCCCGGGAGCGGCTCTTAGCTCCGGAGAGCATCGTACCTTCGTCTTTAGCGTCTTTTGTGGTCTACATCCTAGCAAAAAACTTTTCTACTATGTCTGGCGAGGAAAAACTGTGCCAGCACAGAAAACATCTCCCATCGTGTTCTAGACGTTGCACGGAGGTGTGCCGAGTGTTTGGCATGAAGAAAAGAAAAGTTGTCCAAAACAGCTTCCAACGGAATGTTCATGTGATTGGAAACGTCAGGAGAGTGCAAAGGTACTGTTTTCTAGCAGTTGGCAAGCTGCGCACACAATCCCAGTGTTGTACAGCTTCCTTCTTCACCTTTCCGAAGGTGCCGCTCTCTCCGGCTCCCGGAGGCGAAGAAGCGGCTTCTTCGCGCAAAGACGATTGTGCCGCTCACTGTGCACTCCTTAGCGCGGCTTCTGCCGAAAGACGCCCGGGAGCAGCTCTTAGCTCCGGACAGCATCGTACCTTCGTCTTTAGCGTCTCTTCCCGTCTACATCTTAGCAAAAAGCTTTTCCACTATGTCTGGCGAGGAAAAACTGTGCCAGCACAGAAAACATCTCCCATCGTGTTCTAGACGTTGCACGGAGGTGTGCCGAGTGTTTGGCATGAAGAAAAGTTGTCCAAAGCAGGTTCCAATCGAATGTTCATGTGATTGGAAAAGTCAGGAGAGTGCAAAGGTACTGTTTTCTATCAGTTGGCAAGCTGCGCACACAATCCCAGTGTTGTACAGCTTCCTTCTTCACCTTTCCGAAGGTGCCGCTCTCTCCGGCTCCCGGAGGCGAAGAAGCGGCTTCTTCGCGCAAAGACGATTGTGCCGCTCACTGTGCTCTCCTTAGCGCGGCTTCTGCCGAAAGACGCCCGGGAGCAGCTCTTAGCTCCGGACAGCATCGTACCTTCGTCTTTAGCGTCTCTTCTCGTCTACATCTTAGCAAAAAGCTTTTCCACTATGTCTGGCGAGGAAAAACTGTGCCAGCACAGAAAACATCTCCCATCGTGTTCTAGACGTTGCACGGAGGTGTGCCGAGTGTTTGGCATGAAGAAAAGAAAAGTTGTCCAAAACAGCTTCCAATCGAATGTTCATGTGATTGGAAAAGTCAGGAGAGTGCAAAGGTACTGTTTTCTAGCAGTTGGCAAGCTGCGCACACAATCCCAGTGTTGTACAGCTTCCTTCTTCACCTTTCCGAAGGTGCCGCTCTCTCCGGCTCCCGGAGGCGAAGAAGCGGCTTCTTCGCGCAAAGACGATTGTGCCGCTCACTGTGCACTCCTTAGCGCGGCTTCTGCCGAAAGACGCCCGGGAGCGGCTCTTAGCTCCGGACAGCATCGTACCTTCGTCTTTAGCGTCTCTTCTCGTCTACATCTTAGCAAAAAGCTTTTCCACTATGTCTGGCGAGGAAAAACTGTGCCAGCACAGAAAACATCGCCCATCGTGTTCTAGGCGTTGCACGGAGGTGTGCCGAGTGTTTGGCATGAAGAAAAGAAAAGTTGTCCAAAACAGCTTCCAATCGAATGTTCATGTGATTGGAAAAGTCAGGAGAGTGCAAAGGTACTGTTTTCTAGTAGTCGGCAAGCTGCGCACACAATCCCAGTGTTGTACAGCTTCCTTCTTCACCTTTCCGAAGGTGCCGCTCTCTCCGGCTCCCGGAGGCGAAGAAGCGGCTTCTTCGCGCAAAGACGATTGTGCCGCTCACTGTGCTCTCCTTAGCGCGGCATCTGCCGAAAGACGCCCGGGAGCGGCTCTTAGCTCCGGACAGCATCGTACCTTCGTCTTTAGCGTCTCTTCTCGTCTACATCTTAGCAAAAAGCTTTTCCACTATGTCTGGCGAGGAAAAACTCTGCAAGCACAGAAAACATCTCCCATCGTGTTCTAGACGTTGCACGGAGGTGTGCCGAGTGTTTGGCATGAAGAAAAGAAAAGTTGTCCAAAACAGCTTCCAATCGAATGTTCATGTAATTGGAAAAGTCAGGAGAGTGCAAAGGTACTGTTTTCTATCAGTTGGCAAGCTGCGCACACAATCCCAGTGTTGTACAGCTTCCTTCTTCACCTTTCCGAAGGTGCCGCTCTCTCCGGCTCCCGGCGGCGAAGAAGAGGCTTCTTCGCGCAAAGACGATTGTGCCGCTCACTGTGCACTCCTTAGCGCGGCTTCTGCCGAAAGACGCCCGGGAGCAGCTCTTAGCTCCGGACAGCATCGTACCTTCGTCTTTAGCGTCTCTTCTCGTCTACATCTTAGCAAAAAGCTTTTCCACTATGTCTGGCGAGGAAAAACTGTGCCAGCACAGAAAACATCTCCCATCGTGTTCTAGACGTTGCACGGAGGTGTGCCGAGTGTTTGGCATGAAGAAAAGAAAAGTTGTCCAAAACAGCTTCCAACGGAATGTTCATGTGATTGGAAACGTCAGGAGAGTGCAAAGGTACTGTTTTCTAGCAGTTGGCAAGCTGCGCACACAATCCCAGTGTTGTACAGCTTCCTTCTTCACCTTTCCGAAGGTGCCGCTCTCTCCGGCTCCCGGAGGCGAAGAAGCGGCTTCTTCGCGCAAAGACGATTGTGCCGCTCACTGTGCACTCCTTAGCGCGGCTTCTGCCGAAAGACGCCCGGGAGCGGCTCTTAGCTCGGGAGAGCATCGTACCTTCGTCTTTAGCGTCTATTGTGGTCTACATCCTAGCAAAAAACTTTTCTACTATGTCTGGCGAGGAAAAACTGTGCCAGCACAGAAAACATCTCCCATCGTGTTCTAGACGTTGCACGGAGGTGTGCCGAGTGTTTGGCATGAAGAAAAGAAAAGTTGTCCAAAACAGCTTCCAATCGAATGTTCATGTGATTGGAAAAGTCAGGAGAGTGCAAAGGTACTGTTTTCTAGCAGTTGGCAAGCTGCGCACACAATCCCAGTGTTGTACAGCTTCCTTCTTCACCTTTCCGAAGGTGCCGCTCTCTCCGGCTCCCGGAGGCGAAGAAGCGGCTTCTTCGCGCAAAGACGATTGTGCCGCTCACTGTGCACTCCTTAGCGCGGCTTCTGCCGAAAGACGCCCGGGAGCGGCTCTTAGCTCCGGACAGCATCGTACCTTCGTCTTTAGCGTCTCTTCTCGTCTACATCTTAGCAAAAAGCTTTTCCACTATGTCTGGCGAGGAAAAACTGTGCCAGCACAGAAAACATCGCCCATCGTGTTCTAGACGTTGCACGGAGGTGTGCCGAGTGTTTGGCATGAAGAAAAGAAAAGTTGTCCAAAACAGCTTCCAATCGAATGTTCATGTGATTGGAAAAGTCAGGAGAGTGCAAAGGTACTGTTTTCTAGCAGTTGGCAAGCTGCGCACACAATCCCAGTGTTGTACAGCTTCCTTCTTCACCTTTCCGAAGGTGCCGCTCTCTCCGGCTCCCGGAGGCGAAGAAGCGGCTTCTTCGCACAAAGACGATTGTGCCGCTCACTGTGCACTCCTTAGCGCGGCTTCTGCCGAAAGACGCCCGGGAGCGGCTCTTAGCTCCGGACAGCATCGTACCTTCGTCTTTAGCGTCTCTTCTCGTCTACATCTTAGCAAAAAGCTTTTCCACTATGTCTGGCGAGGAAAAACTGTGCCAGCACAGAAAACATCTCCCATCGTGTTCTAGACGTTGCACGTTCCCTATACTTAGGCTGATTTTCCTTCCTGGGGATAGGGTTAGGCTTCAGCCTAGGGCTTGGAGTTTTTTAACCAGGAAGCCCTGGGCTCCAGGCACACTGCAGCTGCGAAAGGCATCCCAAGGGGAGCGCAAAAGTGACACAACTTGGCTGCCACCACTGATATTTCCATGAGACCATCCCGAACCATAGCCTGATTTTCCTTCCTAGGGTTAAAGTTTGAGTTACGCCTGGGGTAAGGGTTCTATTAACCAGAAAGCCCTGAGTTCCAAGAACACAGCAGCTGCGAAGGACTACCCAAGAAGAGCGAAAAAGTACCACAACATCCCTGCCTCCACAGCTTTTTCCTTGGGGACATGCCTAATTCCTGGCTGATTTGCCTTTCTCGTCTTAGGGTTGGGGTTCGGCCTAGGGCTAGGATATTTTTAACTAGGAAGCCCTGAGTTCCAGGCTTACTGCATCTGCCAAAGGCATCCCAAAGGGAGTGCAGAAGTGCCACAACATGGCTGCTTTCACGGCTTTTCCCTTAGGAAGAACCCTAATACGCGGCTGATTTACCTTCCTAGGGTTACTGTTAGGCTTAGGCCTAGGACTTTTAAAACTAGGACGCCCTGGGCTCCAGGCACACTGCAGCTGTTCAAGGCATCCCAAGGGGAGTACAAAAGTGCAACAACATGGCAGCTTTCACAGCTTTTTCCTTGGAACCATCCCTATACATAGGCTGATTTATCTGCCTAGGGTAAGGGTTAGGGTTCAGCCTAGGGCTTGGAGTTTTTTAACCAGGAAGCCCTGAGTTCCAGGCTTACTGCATCTGCCAAAGGCATCCCAAAGGGAGTGCAAAAGTGCCACAACATGGCTGCTTTTACAGCTTTTCCCTTAGGAAGAACCCTAATACGCGGCTGATTTACCTTCCGAGGGTTACTGTTAGGCTTAGGCCTAGGACTTTTAAAACCAGGAAGCCCTGGGCTCCAGGCACACTGCAGCTGCGAAAGGCATCCCAAGGGGAGCGCAAAAGTGACACAACTTGGCTGCCACCACTGATATTTCCATGAGACCATCCCGAACCATAGGCTGATTTTCCTTCCTAGCGTTAAGGTTTGAGTTACGCCTGGGGTAAGGGTTCTATTAACCAGAAAGCCCTGAGTTCCAAGAACACAGCAGCTGCGAAGGACTACCCAAGAAGAGCGCAAAAGTACCACAACATGCCTGCCTCCACAGCTTTTTCCTTGGGGACATGCCTAATTCCTGGCTGATTTGCCTTTCTCGTCTTAGGGTTGGGGTTCGGCCTAGGGCTAGGATATTTTTAACTAGGAAGCCCTGAGTTCCAGGCTTACTTCATCTGCCAAAAGCATCCAAAAGGGAGTGCAGAAGTGCCACAACATGGCTGCTTTCACGGCTTTTCCCTTAGGAAGAACCCTAATACGCGGCTGATTTACCTTCCTAGGGTTACTGTTAGGCTTAGGCCTAGGACTTTTAAAACCAGGAAGCCCTGGGCTCCAGGCACATGCAGCTGCGAAAGGCATCCCAAGAGGGCCGCAGAAGTGACACAACTTGGCTGCCTCTTCTTCTATTCTCATGAGACCATCCTGAACCATAGGCTGATTTTCCTTCCTAGGGTTAATGTTTGAGTTTCGCCTAGGGTAAGAGTTCTATTAACCAGAAAGACCTGAGTTCCAAGAACACAGCAGCTGCGAAGGACTACCCAAGAAGAGCGCAAAAGTACCACAACATGCCTGCCTCCACAGCTTTTTCCTTGGGGACATGCCTAATTCCTGGCTGATTTGCCTTTCTCGTCTTAGGGTTGGGGTTCGGCCTAGGGCTAGGATTTTTTTAACTAGGAAGCCCTGAGTTCCAGGCTTACTTCATCTTCCAGAGGCATCCCAAAGGGAGTGCAGAAGTGCCACAACATGGCTGCTTTCACGGCTTTTCCCTTAGGAAGAACCCTAATACGCGGCTGATTTACCTTCCTAGGGTTACTGTTAGGCTTAGGCCTAGGACTTTTAAAACCAGGAAGCCCTGGGCTCCAGGCACATGCAGCTGCGAAAGGCATCCCAAGAGGGCCGCAGAAGTGACACAACTTGGCTGCCTCTGCTTCTATTCTCATGAGACCACCCTAAACCATAGGCTGATTTTCCTTCCTAGGGTTAAGGTTTGAGTTACGCCTGGGGTAAGGGTTCTATTAACCAGAAAGCCCTGAGTTCCAAGAACACAGCAGCTGCGAAGGACTAGCCAAGAAGAGCGCAAAAGTACCACAACATGCCTGCCTCCACAGCTTTTTCCTTGGGGACATGCCTAATTCCTGGCTGATTTGCCTTTCTCGTCTTAGGGTTGGGGTTCGGCCTAGGGCTAGGATTTTTTTAACTAGGAAGCCCTGAGTTCAAGGCTTGCTGCATCTGCCAAAGGCATCCCAAAGGGAGTGCAAAAGTGCCACAACATGGCTGCTTTCACAGCTTTTCCCTTAGGAAGAACCTTAATACGCGGCTGATTTACCTTCCCAGGGTTACTGTTAGGCTTAGGCCTAGGACTTTTAAAACCAGGAAGCCCTGGGCTCCAGGCACACTGCAGCTGCGAAAGGCATCCCAAGGGGAGCGCAAAAGTGACACAACTTGGCTGCCACCACTGATATTTCCATGAGACCATCCCGAACCATAGGCTGATTTTCCTTCCTAGGGTTAAGGTTTGAGTTACGCCTGGGGTAAGGGTTCTATTAACCAGAAAGCCCTGAGTTCCAAGAACACAGCAGCTGCGAAGGACTAGCCAAGAAGAGCGCAAAAGTACCACAACATGCCTGCCTCCACAGCTTTTTCCTTGGGGACATGCCTAATTCCTGGCTGATTTGCCTTTCTCGTCTTAGGGTTGGGGTTCGGCCTAGGGCTAGGATATTTTTAACTAGGAAGCCCTGAGTTCCAGGCTTACTTCATCTGCAAAAAGCATCCCAAAGGGAGTGCAGAAGTGCCACAACATGGCTGCTTTCACGGCTTTTCCCTTAGGAAGAACCCTAATACGCGGCTGATTTACCTTCCTAGGGTTACTGTTCGGCTTAGGCCTAGGACTTTTAAAACCAGGAAGCCCTAGGCTCCACGCACACTGCAGCTGCGAAAGGCATCCCAAGGGGAGCGCAAAATTGACACAACTTGGCTGCCACCACTGATATTTCCATGAGACCATCCCGAACCATAGGCTGATTTTCCTTCCTAGGGTTAAGGTTTGAGTTACGCCTGGGGTAAGGGTTCTATTAACCAGAAAGCCCTGAGTTCCAAGAACACAGCAGCTGCGAAGGACTAGCCAAGAAGAGCGCAAAAGTACCACAACATGCCTGCCTCCACAGCTTTTTCCTTGGGGACATGCCTAATTCCTGGCTGATTTGCCTTTCTCGTCTTAGGGTTGGGGTTCGGCCTAGGGCTAGGATTTTTAAAATCAGGAAGCCCTGAGTTCCAGGCACACTGGAGCTGTGAAAGGCATCCAAAAGGGAGTGCAAAAGTGCCACAACATGGCTGCTTTCACGGCTTTTTCCTTGGCAAGAAGCCTAACACCAGGCTGATTTACCTTCCTAGGGTTACTGTTTGGCTTAGGCCTAGGGCTAGGATTTTTAAAACTGGGGAGCCCTTAGTTCCAGGCACACTGCAGCTGTTCAAGGCATCCCAAGGGGAGTACAAAAGTGCAACAACATGGCAGCTTTCACAGCTTTTTCCTTGGCACCATCCCTATACCTAGGCTGATTTATCTGCCTAGGGTTAGGGTTAGGGTTCAGCCTAGTGCTTGGAGATTTTAACCCGGAAGCCCTGAGTTCCAGGCTTACTGCATCTGCCAAAGGCATCCCAAAGGGAGTGCAAAAGTGCCACAACATGGCTGCTTTCACGGCTTTTCCCTTAGGAAGAACCCGAATACTCGGCTGATTTACCTTCCTAGGGTTACTGTAAGGCTTAGGCCTAGGACTTTTAAAACCAGGAAGCCCTGGGCTCCAGGCACACTGCAGCTGCGAAAGGCATCCCAAGGGGAGCGCAAAAGTGACGCAACTTGGCTGCCACCACTGATATTTCCATGAGACCATCCCGAACCATAGGCTGATTTTCCTTCCTAGGGTGAGGGTTAGAGTTATGCCTAGGGTTAGTGTTTTTTTAACCAGAAAGCCCTGAGTTCCAAGAACACAGCAGCTGCGAAGGACTACCCAAGAGGAGGGGAAAAGTGCCACAACATGGCTGCCTCCAGCGCTTTTTCCTTGGGACCATCATTGAACCTAGGCTGATTTACTTGCCTCCAGTTCCACCTATGGTCACGCCAAGAGATAGGGATTTTAAATCAGTAAACCCTGAGCTCCAGACCCAGTGAAGCTGCAAAAGGCTTCCCAAGGGCAGCCAAAAATTGCCTCAACATGCTCCTTCCAGTGCTTTTTTCCTTGGGAACATCCCTATACCCAGGCTGATTTATCTGCCTAGGGTTAGGGTTAGGGTTCAGCCTAGAGATAGGATTTTTTCAAACAGGAAGCCCTGAATTCCAGGCACACTGCAGCTGTTAAAGGCAGTGTTCTACGTCAACCGCAACTTAGTCTGAAATAAATGCTTTTTCCCTGAGAGCATCTGAGAGGTTTGCATGAAGCACTGATATCTGACATTTGCAATTTTGAATAGGAGAGGAGAAAGAAAATGGGAAGAAGTTTTTAATTTTAGTGGTTTCAATGTTAATTTCCGTACACTTTTTCAAAACTTGTCAGCTCAAATGCCCATCAACATCTTTTAGTCATCTGTAAGTCAGTATTCATATAAAATGTGCTTCAAATCAAAAGAATTTCAAATTTGCACTCCAAATTTCTATGCCTAGATTTATGATTTCCTCCACATATTAGATGAAAGGAAGGCCTTTTTTACTGTGGGAGTGCTGGAACACTGGAACAGGTTGCCCAGGGAAGTTGTGGGTGTCCCATCCCTGAAAGTATTCAAGGTCAGCTTGGACGGGGCTTGGAGCAGCAACAAAGGAGAAGCTTGATGGTAGAGAAACAAAGTTGGACTATAGAAGAAACTGGGATTGAAGTATAGGAGCAAGTTTTCTCTCAGCTCTTGGGGTAAATTCAAAGTTGTACAAAATGACATTTATCTGTGCTATTCACTACTGTAACAGAAATGTTCATGAAAACTGTACAGAAGATAGCAAATTTTAAAAGAGATAAGAATTACAGCATAAAATCCATGGGATGGGTTACAACATGAGACACTCTCTAAGAGAAAATCTCTGTGTTTCAGCACTTCATCATGGTAAGATTTCATGAAGTGCCAAAGAAGGCGGCAAAATATCATTCGGGACGTTATTTCCTGGAATTCAGCCTGGCCATTAGTAGGAACTGGGTTTGAACACATCATGTAGATATACCACACACACTTTCCCTTCACTGAAAAATGACTGTTTACAACGAAGAAGCAATTGACGATCAAAATTGATTGAAAGCATCTTAAACATGTCAAGTATTTCATTGTAGATGATCTGTGATCCAAATGCTTCTTCCACCTTCGAGAGGGACAGAACAATTCTTCCATATCATGATGGTTTAAAATTGTATCAACCAATGTTTTCTGCTGGAAAGATAGCATCTATTTTTTTCTATTTTTGGAAGAAAATATTCCTAGACATACAACAGGTGAGAACTAAGTAATTTTAAAGAAACAAATGAAAAGAAAATATTCTGTAAATAGAATGAAATGAAAAGCTGTGTTTTAAATAGGAGCTAAATATGAAACAGAATTTTTGTACCAGGCATTTGAATTACTGCACCAGCTCTTTTGCCCATCAAGAGAGGCATTTAGCATTTCAGTCTTTTCCAAGGTGTTCATGATCTGCTATGCTGATCTCTGTGTGTGCCTAGGTGTGTGTGGAAGGGGGGGCATGTGAAGGGGAGTGTGTATGTTTGCTTTACAATTGTTGTGGCAGATTCATGCCTCAGCTCCACATTTTGTTTTAGAAAGGTCACACAGAGTGGATGTGAAGTTTACTATCAACAAGAGATCAATTCCCAAATCATCCATTTGACTCTACCTTATAAATCATGTGCTTTGTTGCATATTTTATCAAATCTACTTTCAAGCCAGATGGAGGAAGGAGGATGTGGCAATCCCTCCACCATCTTGCAACTTTTATGCAAGTAGGTTTTCAAGAAAATCATCATTTCTCTTTGAAATATGTCTGGAACAGGCATGATGGTAGTGTCAACCTGTTGGAGTTTTTGTTGCTGGAAGAAGTTATACAAAAGGATTGGTTTTTACATTGACCAGTTACTGAATCAAGCTCAGGAATACATTGGAAATTCAACTGGGGCTTCCTTTCCCCGGCAGACTACTTCTAGAACGAGCTTGTACACTGAAGCTTACTCTTTTGCCCTCTTTTTGTTTCTTTCCTATTTTCTTGGCTTCTTTGCCACTCTCTAGACAATTTTGGAACTTTTTTCCCAACTCAAATGGTTTCAATAGTCTGATTGTGATCATACATTTTTACAAGGAATTTTTAAAATCTTTCCTCCAGTTAAGAAAGTCAAGGACTTAGGTCTTTTTCTTCCCTTATCAATATTGCAATGAAATTGATAAGTAAAGACCAACTCTTTCTTTTTGTTTTTAACCCAAGCAAATAATTCCCATCCATTCATCCATTTGGTGGACCAATAGTTGCCATTCTGATGGAAGTTGTCACTTCTTAACAATAGGCATTCTGTGACTATGTTGACAGCACTTTGGGTGAAGATCCTAACTGGTCTTAGATACACATAGGGAGAAATTTGCTCAGCCAGTGTCAGTCTTAAGCATGCGTATCAGAAGATCTTTCTAGAGCTGGGAATTTTCCCATGAAAGGGATTCAGTTAGGGAAGAGACACTTGCCCCAGAGGTTTACATTCTTCTTGAAGACTGCTTAAGGAACTTAGATGCCATGTCCATTTGGATCTGTGTCTGCACAGAACTTTGTCATGCCAGTGCTTGAAATGCATCTTGAAGAGAATTCACTAGCACAGAATGAATGAGAGTGGAAGGGGTTGGTGGGGCTAACCAGGCCCAACCCCCCTGCCTAAACCAGGATACCTAGAGCCTCTTGCCCAGAATTCTATCTGGGTGTACTTTTAATGTCTTCAAAGATCCAGGCTCCACAATCTTTCTGGGCAGTCTGTGCCGTGGTTCACTCACCCTCACAGTAAAGAATCATTTCCTGATGTTCCTGTATTTCAGTGTGTGCCCACTGCCTCTTGCCTTTTCACTCAGCATCACTGAAAAGACACTGATTCCCTCCCCTTTGCACTATTGCTTCCATATGGATGTGTGCTGCCATGTAGAGATATGTCAAAAACCTCCCTGAAGCCCAGGCAGATAATATTCCCTTCATCTACCAGTCAAGTTGATTCATCAGAGGAGTTTAAAGTTATGTTCAGCATGAAATGCCCCTGAAAAATCATGCTAACTACATTATTGTGTCGTCTTTCATGTGCCTGGCAAGGTTTCCCAGGAAGAGCTGCTTCATCAACTTCCTGGGTATAAAAAAGAGGGTGGCGGGTTTGTACGATTGCGAGTCCTCCTAATTGCCTTTTTTGAAGATGAGTGTCATCTGCTTACATCCAGTCCTTAGCCTCTCTTCTCGTCTACATCTTAGCAAAAAGCTTTTCCATTATGTCTGGCAAGGAGAAATTGTGCCAGCACAGAAAACATCTCCTATCGTGTTCTAGACGTTGCACGGGGGTGTGCCGAGTGTTTGGCATGAAGAAAAGAAAACTTGTCCAAAGCAGCTTCCAATCGAAGGTTCATGTGATTGGAAAAGTCAGGAGAGTGCAAAGGTACTGTTTTCTAGCAGTTGGCAAGCGGCGCACACAATCCCAGTGCTGTACAGCTTCCTTCTTCACCTTTCCGAAGGTGCCGCTCTCTCCGGCTCCCGGAGGCGAAGAAGCGGCTTCTTCGCGCAAAGACGATTGTGCCGCTCACTGTGCACTCCTTAGCGCGGCTTCTGCCGAAAGACGCCCGGGAGCGGCTCTTAGCTCCGGACAGCATCGTACCTTCGTCTTTAGCGTCTCTTCTCGTCTACATCTTAGCAAAAAGCTTTTCCACTATGTCTGGCGAGGAAAAACACTGCAAGCACAGAAAACATCTCCCATCGTGTTCTAGACGTTGCACGGAGGTGTGCCGAGTGTTTGGCATGAAGGAAAGAAAAGTTGTCCAAAACAGCTTCCAACGGAATGTTCATGTGATTGGAAAAGTCAGGAGAGTGCAAAGGTACTGTTTTCTATCAGTTGGCAAGCTGCGCACACAATCCCAGTGTTGTACAGCTTCCTTCTTCACCTTTCCGAAGGTGCCGCTCTCTCCGGCTCCCGGAGGCGAAGAAGCGGCTTCTTCGCGCAAAGACGATTGTGCCGCTCACTGTGCACTCCTTAGCGCGGCATCTGCCGAAAGACGCCCGGGAGCGGCTCTTAGCTCCGGACAGCATCGTACCTTCGTCTTTAGCGTCTTTTGAGGTCTACATCCTAGCAAAAAACTTTTCTACTATGTCTGGCGAGGAAAAACTGTGCCAGCACAGAAAACATCTCCCATCGTGTTCTAGACGTTGCACGGAGGTGTGCCGAGTGTTTGGCATGAAGGAAAGAAAAGTTGTCCAAAACAGCTTCCAACGGAATGTTCATGTGATTGGAAACGTCAGGAGAGTGCAAAGGTACTGTTTTCTATCAGTTGGCAAGCTGCGCACACAATCCCAGTGTTGTACAGCTTCCTTCTTCACCTTTCCGAAGGTGCCGCTCTCTCCGGCTCCCGGAGGCGAAGAAGCGGCTTCTTCGCGCAAAGACGATTGTGCCGCTCACTGTGCACTCCTTAGCGCGGCTTCTGCCGAAAGACGCCCGGGAGCGGCTCTTAGCTCCGGACAGCATCGTACCTTCGTCTTTAGCGTCTCTTCTCGTCTACATCTTAGCAAAAAACTTTTCCACTATGTCTGGCGAGGAAAAACTGTGCCAGCACAGAAAACATCTCCCATCGTGTTCTAGACGTTGCACGGAGGTGTGCCGAGTGTTTGGCATGAAGAAAAGAAAACTTGTCCAAAACAGCTTCCAACGGAATGTTCATGTGATTGGAAACGTCAGGAGAGTGCAAAGGTACCGTTTTCTATCAGTTGGCAAGCTGCGCACACAATCCCAGTGTTGTACAGCTTCCTTCTTCACCTTTCCGAAGGTGCCGCTCTCTCCGGCTCCCGGAGGCGAAGAAGCGGCTTTTTCGCGCAAAGACGATTGTGCCGCTCACTGTGCACTCCTTAGCGCGGCATCTGCCGAAAGACGCCCGGGAGCGGCTCTTAGCTCCGGACAGCATCGTACCTTTGTCTTTAGCGTCTCTTCTCGTCTACATCTTAGCAAAAAACCTTTCTACTATGTCTGGCGAGGAAAAACTCTGCAAGCACAGAAAACATCTCCCATCGTGTTCTAGACGTTGCACGGAGGTGTGCCGAGTGTTTGGCATGAAGGAAAGAAAAGTTGTCCAAAACAGCTTACAATCGAATGTTCATGTGATTGGAAAAGTCAGGAGAGTGCAAAGGTACTGTTTTCTAGCAGTTGGCAAGCGGCGCACACAATCCCAGTGTTGTACAGCTTCCTTCTTCACCTTTCCGAAGGTGCCGCTCTCTCCGGCTCCCGGAGGCGAAGAAGCGGCTTCTTCGCGCAAAGACGATTGTGCCGCTCACTGTGCTCTCCTTAGCGCGGCTTCTGCCGAAAGACGCCCGGGAGCGGCTCTTAGCTCCGGACAGCATCGTACCTTCGTCTTTAGCGTCTCTTCTCGTCTACATCTTAGCAAAAAACTTTTCTATTATGTCAGGCGAGGAAAAACTGTGCCAGCACAGAAAACATCTCCTATCGTGTTCTAGACGTTGCACGGAGGTGTGCCGAGTGTTTGGCATGAAGGAAAGAAAAGTTGTCCAAAACAGCTTCCAACGGAATGTTCATGTGATTGGAAAAGTCAGGAGAGTGCAAAGGTACTGTTTTCTATCAGTTGGCAAGCTGCGCACACAATCCCAGTGTTGTACAGCTTCCTTCTTCACCTTTCCGAAGGTGCCGCTCTCTCCGGCTCCCGGAGGCGAAGAAGCGGCTTCTTCGCGCAAAGACGATTGTGCCGCTCACTGTGCTCTCCTTAGCGCGGCTTCTGCCGAAAGACGCCCTGGAGCGGCTCTTAGCTCCGGAGAGCATCGTACCTTCGTCTTTAGCGTCTCTTCTCGTCTACATCTTAGCAAAAAACCTTTCTACTATATCTGGCGAGGAAAAACTGTGCCAGCACAGAAAACATCTCCTATCGTGTTCTAGACGTTGCACGGAGGTGTGCCGAGTGTTTGGCATGAAGGAAAGAAAACTTGTCCAAAACAGCTTCCAACGGAATGTTCATGTGATTGGAAAAGTCAGGAGAGTGCAAAGGTACTGTTTTCTATCAGTTGGCAAGCGGCGCACAGAATCCCAGTGTTGTACAGCTTCCTTCTTCACCTTTCCGAAGGTGCCGCTCTCTCCGGCTCCCGGAGGCGAAGAAGCGGCTTCTTCGCGCAAAGACGATTGTGCCGCTCACTGTGCTCTCCTTAGCGCGGCTTCTGCCGAAAGACGCCCGGGAGCGGCTCTTAGCTCCGGACAGCATCGTACCTTCGTCTTTAGCGTCTCTTCTCGTCTACATCTTAGCAAAAAGCTTTTCCACTATGTCTGGCGAGGAAAAACTGTGCCAGCACAGAAAACATCTCCCATCGTGTTCTAGACGTTGCACGATCCCTATACTTAGGCTGATTTTCCTTCCTGGGGATAGGGTTAGGCTTCAGACTAGGGCTTGGAGTTTTTTAACCAGGAAGCCCTGGGCTCCAGGCACACTGCAGCTGCGAAAGGCATCCCAAGGGGAGCGCAAAAGTGACACAACTTGGCTGCCACCACTGATATTTCCATGAGACCATCCCGAACCATAGGCTGATTTTCCTTCCTAGGGTTAAGGTTTGAGTTACGCCTGGGGTAAGGGTTCTATTAACCAGAAAGCCCTGAGTTCCAAGAACACAGCAGCTGCGAAGGACTAGCCAAGAAGAGCGCAAAAGTACCACAACATGCCTGCGTCGACAGCTTTTTCCTTGGGGACATGCCTAATTCCTGGCTGATTTGCCTTTCTCGTCTTAGGGTTGGGGTTCGGCCTAGGGCTAGGATTTTTAAAATCAGGAAGCCCTGAGTTCCAGGCACACTGGAGCTGTGAAAGGCATCCAAAAGGGAGTGCAAAAGTGCCACAACATGGCTGCTTTCACGGCTTTTTCCTTGGCAAGAAGCCTAACACCAGGCTGATTTCCCTTCCTAGGGTTACTGTTAGGCTTTGGCCTAGGGCTAGGATTTTTAAAACTAGGAAGCCCTGGGCTCCAGGCACACTGCAGCTGTTCAAGGCATCCCAAGGTGAGTACTAAAGTACCACAACATGGCAGCTTTCACAGCTTTTTCCATGGCACAATCCCGATACATAGGCTGATTTATCTGCCTAGGGTTAGGGTTAGGGTTCAGCCTAGGGCTTGGAGTTTTTTAACCAGGAAGCCCTGAGTTCCAGGCTTACTGCATCTGCCAAAGGCATCCTAAAGGGAGTGCAAAAGTGCCACAACATGGCTGCTTTCACGGCTTTTCCCTTAGGAAGAACCCTAATACGCGGCTGATTTACCTTCCTAGGGTTACTGTTAGGCTTAGGCCTAGGACTTTTAAAACCAGGAAGCCCTGGGCTCCAGGCACACTGCAGCTGCGAAAGGCATCCTAAGAGGGCCGCAGAAGTGACACAACTTGGCTGCCTCTGCTGCTATTCTCATGAGACCATCCTGAACCATAGGCTGATTTTCCTTCCTAAGGTTAAGGTTTGAGTTACGCCTAGGGTAAGAGTTCTATTAACCAGAAAGCCCTGAGTTCCAAGAACACAGCAGCTGCGAAGGACTAGCCAAGAAGAGCGCAAAAGTACCACAACGTGCCTGCGTCGACAGCTTTTTCCTTGGGGAGATGCCTAATTCCTGGCTGATTTGCCTTTCTCGTCTTAGGGTTGGGGTTGGGCCTAGGGCTAGGATATTTTTAACTAGGAAGCCCTGAGTTCCAGGCTTTCTTCATCTGCCAAAAGCATCCCAAAGGGAGTGCAAAAGTGCCACAACATGGCTGCTTTCACGGCTTTTCCCTTAGGAAGAACCCTAATACGCGGCTGATTTACCTTCCTAGGGTTACTGTTAGGCTTAGGCCTAGGACTTTTAAAAACAGGAAGCCCTGGGCTCCAGGCACTCTGCAGCTGCGAAAGGCATCCCAAGGGGAGCGCAAAATTGACACAACTTGGCTGCCACCACTGATATTTCCATGAGACCATCCCGAACCATAGGCTGATTTTCCTTCCTAGGGTTAAGGTTTGAGTTACGCCTGGGGTAAGGGTTCTATTAACCAGAAAGCCCTGAGTTCCAAGAACACAGCAGCTGCGAAGGACTAGCCAAGAAGAGCGCAAAAGTACCACAACATGCCTGCCTCCACAGCTTTTTCCTTGGGGACATGCCTAATTCCTGGCTGATTTGCCTTTCTCGTCTTAGGGTTGGGGTTCGGCCTAGGGCTAGGATTTTTAAAATCAGGAAGCCCTGAGTTCCAGGCACACTGGAGCTGTGAAAGGCATCCAAAAGGGAGTGCAAAAGTGCCACAACATGGCTGCTTTCACGGCTTTTTCCTTGGCAAGAAGCCTAACACCAGGCTGATTTCCCTTCCTAGGGTTACTGTTAGGCTTTGGCCTAGGGCTAGGATTTTTAAAACTAGGAAACCCTGGGCTCCAGGCACACTGCAGCTGTTCAAGGCATCCCAAGGGGAGTACCAAAGTACCACAACATGGCAGCTTTCACAGCTTTTTCCATGGCACCATCCCTATACATAGGCTGATTTATCTGCCTAGGGTTAGGGTTAGGGTTCAGCCTAGGGCTTGGAGTTTTTTAACCAGGAAGCCCTGAGTTCCAGGCTTACTGCATCTGCCAAAGGCATCCCAAAGGGAGTGCAAAAGTGCCACAACATGGCTGCTTTCACGGCTTTTCCCTTAGGAAGAACCTTAATACGCGGCTGATTTACCTTCCTAGGGTTACTGTTAGGCTTAGGCCTAGGACTTTTAAAACCAGGAAGCCCTGGGCTCCAGGCACATGCAGCTGTTAAAGGCATCCCAAGAGGGCCGCAGAAGTGACACAACTTGGCTGCCTCTGCTGCTCTTCTCATGAGACCATCCCGAACCATAGGCTGATTTTCCTTCCTAGGGTTAAGGTTTGAGTTACGCCTCGGGTAAGGGTTCTATTAACCAGAAAGCCCTGAGTTCCAAGAACACAGCAGCTGCGAAGGACTAGCCAAGAAGAGCGCAAAAGTACCACAACATGCCTGCCTCCACAGCTTTTTCCTTGGGGACATGCCTAATTCCTGGCTGATTTGCCTTTCTCGTCTTAGGGTTGGGGTTCGGCCTAGGGCTAGGATTTTTTTAACTAGGAAGCCCTGAGTTCCAGGCTTACTTCATCTGCCAAAGGCATCCCAAAGGGAGTGCAGAAGTGCCACAACATGGCTGCATTCACGGCTTTTCCCTTAGGAAGAACCCTAATACGCGGCTGATTTACCTTCCTAGGGTTACTGTTAGGCTTAGGCCTAGGACTTTTAAAACTAGGAAGGCCTGGGCTCCAGGCACACTGCAGCTGGTCAAGGCATCCCAAGGGGAGTACTAAAGTACCACAACATGGCAGCTTTCACAGCTTTTTCCTTGGCACCATCCCTATACATAGGCTGATTTATCTGCCTAGGGTTAGGGTTAGGGTTCAGCCTAGGGCTTGGAGTTTTTTAACCAGGAAGCCCTGAGTTCCAGGCTTACTTCATCTGCCAAAGGCATCCCAAAGCGAGTGCAAAAGTGCCACAACATGGCTGCTTTCACGGCTTTTCCCTTATGAAGAACCCTAATACGCGGCAGATTTACCTTCCTAGGGTTACTGTTAGGCTTAGGCCTAGGACTTTTAAAAACAGGAAGCCCTGGGCTCCAGGCACACTGCAGCTGCGAAAGGCATCCCAAGGGGAGCGCAAAAGTGACACAACTTGGCTGCCACCACTGATATTTCCATGAGACCATCCCGAACCATAGGCTGATTTTCCTTCCTAGGGTTAAGGTTTGAGTTACGCCTGGGGTAAGGGTTCTATTAACCAGAAAGCCCTGAGTTCCAAGAACACAGCAGCTGCGAAGGACTAGCCAAGAAGAGCGCAAAAGTACCACAACGTGCCTGCCTCCACAGCTTTTTCCTTGGGGACATGCCTAATTCCTGGCTGATTTGCCTTTCTCGTCTTAGGGTTGGGGTTCGGCCTAGGGCTAGGATTTTTAAAATCAGGAAGCCCTGAGTTCCAGGCACACTGGAGCTGTGAAAGGCATCCAAAAGGGAGTGCAAAAGTGCCACAACATGGCTGCTTTCACGGCTTTTTCCTTGGCAAGAAGCCTAACACCAGGCTGATTTCCCTTCCTAGGGTTACTGTTAGGCTTTGGCCTAGGGCTAGGATTTTTAAAACTAGGAAGCCCTGGGCTCCAGGCACACTGCAGCTGTTCAAGGCATCCCAAGGTGAGTACTAAAGTACCACAACATGGCAGCTTTCACAGCTTTTTCCATGGCACCATCCCTATACATAGGCTGATTTATCTGCCTAGGGTTAGGGTTAGGGTTCAGCCTAGGGCTTGGAGTTTTTTAACCAGGAAGCCCTGAGTTCCAGGCTTACTGCATCTGCCAAAGGCATCCCAAAGGGAGTGCAAAAGTGCCACAACATGGCTGCTTTCACGGCTTTTCCCTTAGGAAGAACCCTAATACGCGGCTGATTTACCTTCCTAGGGTTACAGTTAGGCTTAGGCCTAGGACTTTTAAAACCAGGAAGCCCTGGGCTCCAGGCACACTGCAGCTGCGAAAGGCATCCTAAGAGGGCCGCAGAAGTGACACAACTTGGCTGCCTCTGCTGCTATTCTCATGAGACCATCCTGAACCATAGGCTGATTTTCCTTCCTAAGGTTAAGGTTTGAGTTACGCCTAGGGTAAGAGTTCTATTAACCAGAAAGCCCTGAGTTCCAAGAACACAGCAGCTGCGAAGGACTAGCCAAGAAGAGCGCAAAAGTACCACAACGTGCCTGCGTCGACATCTTTTTCCTTGGGGACATGCCTAATTCCTGGCTGATTTGCCTTTCTCGTCTTAGGGTTGGGGTTCGGCCTAGGGCTAGGATATTTTTAACTAGGAAGCCCTGAGTTCCAGGCTTACTTCATCTGCCAAAAGCATCCCAAAGGGAGTGCAGAAGTGCCACAACATGGCTGCTTTCACGGCTTTTCCCTTAGGAAGAACCCTAATACCCGGCTGATTTACCTTCCTAGGGTTACTGTTAGGCTTAGGCCTAGGACTTTTAAAACCAGGAAGCCCTGGGCTCCAGGCACACTGCAGCTGCGAAAGGCATCCCAAGGGGAGCGCAAAAGTGACACAACTTGGCTGCCACCACAGATATTTCCATGAGACCATCCTGAACCATAGGCTGATTTTCCTTCCTAGGGTTAAGGTTTGAGTTACGCCTGGGGTAAGGGTTCTATTAACCAGAAAGCCCTGAGTTCCAAGAACACAGCAGCTGCGAAGGACTACCCAAGAAGAGCGCAAAAGTACCACAACGTGCCTGCCTCCACAGCTTTTTCCTTGGGGACATGCCTAATTCCTGGCTGATTTGCCTTTCTCGTCTTAGGGTTGGGGTTCGGCCTAGGGCTAGGATATTTTTAACTAGGAAGCCCTGAGTTCCAGGCTTACTTCATCTGCAAAAAGCATCCCAAAGGGAGTGCAGAAGTGCCACAACATGGCTGCTTTTACAGCTTTTCCCTTAGGAAGAACCCTAATACGCGGCTGATTTACCTTCCTAGGGTTACTGTTAGGCTTAGGCCTAGGACTTTTAAAACCAGGAAGCCCTGGGCTCCAGGCACATGCAGCTGTTAAAGGCATCCCAAGAGGGCCGCAGAAGTGACACAACTTGGCTGCCTCTGCTGCTCTTCTCATGAGACCATCCCGAACCATAGGCTGATTTTCCTTCCTAGGGTTAAGGTTTGAGTTACGCCTGGGGTAAGGGTTCTATTAACCAGAAAGCCCTGAGTTCCAAGAACACAGCAGCTGCGAAGGACTACCCAAGAAGAGCGCAAAAGTACCACAACATGCCTGCCTCCACAGCTTTTTCCTTGGGGACATGCCTAATTCCTGGCTGATTTGCCTTTCTCGTCTTAGGGTTGGGGTTCGGCCTAGGGCTAGGATTTTTTTAACTAGGAAGCCCTGAGTTCCAGGCTTACTGCATCTGCCAAAGGCATCCCAAAGGGAGTGCAGAAGTGCCACAACATGGCTGCTTTCACGGCTTTTCCCTTAGGAAGAACCTTAATACGCGGCTGATTTACCTTCCTAGGGTTACTGTTAGGCTTAGGCCTAGGACTTTTAAAACCAGGAAGCCCTGGGCTCCAGGCACACTGCAGCTGCGAAAGGCATCCCAAGGGGAGCGCAAAAGTGACACAACTTGGCTGCCACCACTGATATTTCCATGAGACCATCCCGAACCATAGGCTGATTTTCCTTCCTAGGGTTAAGGTTTGAGTTACGCCTGGGGTAAGGGTTCTATTAACCAGAAAGACCTGAGTTCCAAGAACACAGCAGCTGCAAAGGACTAGCCAAGAAGAGCGAAAAAGTACCACAACATGCCTGCGTCGACAGCTTTTTCCTTGGGGACATGCCTAATTCCTGGCTGATTTGCCTTTCTCCTCTTAGGGTTGGGGTTCGGCCTAGGGCTAGGATTTTTAAAATCAGGAAGCCCTGAGTTCCAGGCACACTGGAGCTGTGAAAGGCATCCAAAAGGGAGTGCAAAAGTGCCACAACATGGTTGCTTTCACGGCTTTTTCCTTGGCAAGGAGCTTAACACCAGGCTGATTTCCCTTCCCAGGGTTACTGTTAGGCTTAGGCCTAGGGCTAGGATTTTTAAAACTAGGAAGCCCTTAGATCCAGGCACACTGCAGCTGTTCAAGGCATCCCAAGGGGAGTACAAAAGTGCAACAACATGGCAGCTTTCACAGCTTTTTCCTTGGCACCATCCCTATACCTAGGCTGTTTTATCTGCCTAGGGTTAGGGTTAGGGTTCAGCCTAGGGCTTGGAGTTTTTTAACCAGGAAGCCCTGAGTTCCAGGCTTACTGCATCTGCCAAATGCATCCCAAAGGGAGTGCAAAAGTGCCACAACATGGCTGCTTTCACAGCTTTTCCCTTAGGAAGAACCCTAATACGCGGCTGATTTACCTTCCTAGGGTTACTGTTAGGCTTAGGCCTAGGACTTTTAAAACCAGGAAGCCCTAGGCTCCACGCACACTGCAGCTGCGAAAGGCATCCCAAGGGGAGCGCAAAAGTGACGCAACTTGGCTGCCACCACTGATATTTCCATGAGACCATCCCGAACCATAGGCTGATTTTCCTTCCTAGGGTTAAGGTTTGAGTTACGCCTGGGGTAAGGGTTCTATTAACCAGAAAGCCCTGAGTTCCAAGAACACAGCAGCTGCGAAGGACTAGCCAAGAAGAGCGCAAAAGTACCACAACATGCCTGCCTCCACAGCTTTTTCCTTGGGGACATGCCTAATTCCTGGCTGATTTGCCTTTCTCGTCTTAGGGTTGGGGTTCGGCCTAGGGCTAGGATTTTTAAAATCAGGAAGCCCTGAGTTCCAGGCACACTGGAGCTGTGAAAGGCATCCAAAAGGGAGTGCAAAAGTGCCACAACATGGCTGCTTTCACGGCTTTTTCCTTGGCAAGAAGCCTAACACCAGGCTGATTTACCTTCCTAGGGTTACTGTTAGGCTTAGGCCTAGGGCTAGGATTTTTAAAACTGGGGAGCCCTGGGCTCCAGGCACACTGCAGCTGTTCAAGGCATCCCAAGGGGAGTACAAAAGTGCAACAACATGGCAACTTTCACAGCTTTTTCCTTGGCACCATCCCTATACCTAGGCTGATTTATCTGCCTAGGGTTAGGGTTAGGGTTCAGCCTAGTGCTTGGAGATTTTAACCCGGAAGCCCTGAGTTCCAGGCTTACTGCATCTGCCAAAGGCATCCCAAAGGGAGTGCAAAAGTGCCACAACATGGCTGCTTTCACGGCTTTTCCCTTAGGAAGAACCCGAATACTCGGCTGATTTACCTTCCTAGGGTTACTGTAAGGCTTAGGCCTAGGACTTTTAAAACCAGGAAGCCCTGGGCTCCAGGCACACTGCAGCTGCGAAAGGCATCCCAAGGGGAGCGCTAAAGTGACGCAACTTGGCTGCCACCACTGATATTTCCATGAGACCATCCCGAACCATAGGCTGATTTTCCTTCCTAGGGTGAGGGTTAGAGTTATGCCTAGGGTTAGTGTTTTTTTAACCAGAAAGCCCTGAGTTCCAAGAACACAGCAGCTGCGAAGGACTACCCAAGAGGAGGGGAAAAGTGCCACAACATGGCTGCCTCCAGCGCTTTTTCCTTGGGACCATCATTGAACCTAGGCTGATTTACTTGCCTCCAGTTCCACCTATGGTCACGCCAAGAGATAGGGATTTTAAATCAGTAAACCCTGAGCTCCAGACCCAGTGAAGCTGCAAAAGGCTTCCCAAGGGCAGCCAAAAATTGCCTCAACATGCTCCTTCCAGTGCTTTTTTCCTTGGGAACATCCCTATACCCAGGCTGATTTATCTGCCTAGGGTTAGGGTTAGGGTTCAGCCTAGAGATAGGATTTTTTCAAACAGGAAGCCCTGAATTCCAGGCACACTGCAGCTGTTAAAGGCAGTGTTCTACGTCAACCGCAACTTAGTCTGAAATAAATGCTTTTTCCCTGAGAGCATCTGAGAGGTTTGCATGAAGCACTGATATCTGACATTTGCAATTTTGAATAGGAGAGGAGAAAGAAAATGGGAAGAAGTTTTTAATTTTAGTGGTTTCAATGTTAATTTCCGTACACTTTTTCAAAACTTGTCAGCTCAAATGCCCATCAACATCTTTTAGTCATCTGTAAGTCAGTATTCATATAAAATGTGCTTCAAATCAAAAGAATTTCAAATTTGCACTCCAAATTTCTATGCCTAGATTTATGATTTCCTCCACATATTAGATGAAAGGAAGGCCTTTTTTACTGTGGGAGTGCTGGAACACTGGAACAGGTTGCCCAGGGAAGTTGTGGGTGTCCCATCCCTGAAAGTATTCAAGGTCAGCTTGGACGGGGCTTGGAGCAGCAACAAAGGAGAAGCTTGATGGTAGAGAAACAAAGTTGGACTATAGAAGAAACTGGGATTGAAGTATAGGAGCAAGTTTTCTCTCAGCTCTTGGGGTAAATTCAAAGTTGTACAAAATGACATTTATCTGTGCTATTCACTACTGTAACAGAAATGTTCATGAAAACTGTACAGAAGATAGCAAATTTTAAAAGAGATAAGAATTACAGCATAAAATCCATGGGATGGGTTACAACATGAGACACTCTCTAAGAGAAAATCTCTGTGTTTCAGCACTTCATCATGGTAAGATTTCATGAAGTGCCAAAGAAGGCGGCAAAATATCATTCGGGACGTTATTTCCTGGAATTCAGCCTGGCCATTAGTAGGAACTGGGTTTGAACACATCATGTAGATATACCACACACACTTTCCCTTCACTGAAAAATGACTGTTTACAACGAAGAAGCAATTGACGATCAAAATTGATTGAAAGCATCTTAAACATGTCAAGTATTTCATTGTAGATGATCTGTGATCCAAATGCTTCTTCCACCTTCGAGAGGGACAGAACAATTCTTCCATATCATGATGGTTTAAAATTGTATCAACCAATGTTTTCTGCTGGAAAGATAGCATCTATTTTTTTCTATTTTTGGAAGAAAATATTCCTAGACATACAACAGGTGAGAACTAAGTAATTTTAAAGAAACAAATGAAAAGAAAATATTCTGTAAATAGAATGAAATGAAAAGCTGTGTTTTAAATAGGAGCTAAATATGAAACAGAATTTTTGTACCAGGCATTTGAATGACTGCACCAGCTCTTTTGCCCATCAAGAGAGGCATTTAGCATTTCAGTCTTTTCCAAGGTGTTCATGATCTGCTATGCTGATCTCTGTGTGTGCCTAGGTGTGTGTGGAAGGGGGGGCATGTGAAGGGGAGTGTGTATGTTTGCTTTACAATTGTTGTGGCAGATTCATGCCTCAGCTCCACATTTTGTTTTAGTAAGGTCACACAGAGTGGATGTGAAGTTTACTATCAACAAGAGATCAATTCCCAAATCATCCATTTGACTCTACCTTATAAATCATGTGCTTTGTTGCATATTTTATCAAATCTACTTTCAAGCCAGATGGAGGAAGGAGGATGTGGCAATCCCTCCACCATCTTGCAACTTTTATGCAAGTAGGTTTTCAAGAAAATCATCATTTCTCTTTGAAATATGTCTGGAACAGGCATGATGGTAGTGTCAACCTGTTGGAGTTTTTGTTGCTGGAAGAAGTTATACAAAAGGATTGGTTTTTACATTGACCAGTTACTGAATCAAGCTCAGGAATACATTGGAAATTCAACTGGGGCTTCCTTTCCCCGGCAGACTACTTCTAGAACGAGCTTGTACACTGAAGCTTACTCTTTTGCCCTCTTTTTGTTTCTTTCCTATTTTCTTGGCTTCTTTGCCACTCTCTAGACAATTTTGGAACTTTTTTCCCAACTCAAATGGTTTCAATAGTCTGATTGTGATCATACATTTTTACAAGGAATTTTTAAAATCTTTCCTCCAGTTAAGAAAGTCAAGGACTTAGGTCTTTTTCTTCCCTTATCAATATTGCAATGAAATTGATAAGTAAAGACCAACTCTTTCTTTTTGTTTTTAACCCAAGCAAATAATTCCCATCCATTCATCCATTTGGTGGACCAATAGTTGCCATTCTGATGGAAGTTGTCACTTCTTAACAATAGGCATTCTGTGACTATGTTGACAGCACTTTGGGTGAAGATCCTAACTGGTCTTAGATACACATAGGGAGAAATTTGCTCAGCCAGTGTCAGTCTTAAGCATGCGTATCAGAAGATCTTTCTAGAGCTGGGAATTTTCCCATGAAAGGGATTCAGTTAGGGAAGAGACACTTGCCCCAGAGGTTTACATTCTTCTTGAAGACTGCTTAAGGAACTTAGATGCCATGTCCATTTGGATCTGTGTCTGCACAGAACTTTGTCATGCCAGTGCTTGAAATGCATCTTGAAGAGAATTCACTAGCACAGAATGAATGAGAGTGGAAGGGGTTGGTGGGGCTAACCAGGCCCAACCCCCCTGCCTAAACCAGGATACCTAGAGCCTCTTGCCCAGGATTCTATCTGGGTGTACTTTTAATGTCTTCAAAGATCCAGGCTCCACAATCTTTCTGGGCAGTCTGTGCCGTGGTTCACTCACCCTCACAGTAAAGAATCATTTCCTGATGTTCCTGTATTTCAGTGTGTGCCCACTGCCTCTTGTCTTTTCACTCAGCATCACTGAAAAGACACTGATTCCCTCCCCTTTGCACTATTGCTTCCATATGGATGTGTGCTGCCATGTAGAGATATGTCAAAAACCTCCCTGAAGCCCAGGCAGATAATATTCCCTTCATCTACCAGTCAAGTTGATTCATCAGAGGAGTTTAAAGTTATGTTCAGCATGAAATGCCCCTGAAAAATCATGCTAACTACATTATTGTGTCGTCTTTCATGTGCCTGGCAAGGTTTCCCAGGAAGAGCTGCTTCATCAACTTCCTGGGTATAAAAAAGAGGGTGGCGGGTTTGTACGATTGCGAGTCCTCCTAATTGCCTTTTTTGAAGATGAGTGTCATTTGCTTACATCCAGTCCTTAGCCTCTCTTCTCGTCTACATCTTAGCAAAAAGCTTTTCCATTATGTCTGGCAAGGAGAAATTGTGCCAGCACAGAAAACATCTCCTATCGTGTTCTAGACGTTGCACGGGGGTGTGCCGAGTGTTTGGCATGAAGAAAAGAAAACTTGTCCAAAGCAGCTTCCAATCGAAGGTTCATGTGATTGGAAAAGTCAGGAGAGTGCAAAGGTACTGTTTTCTAGCAGTTGGCAAGCGGCGCACACAATCCCAGTGCTGTACAGCTTCCTTCTTCACCTTTCCGAAGGTGCCGCTCTCTCCGGCTCCCGGAGGCGAAGAAGCGGCTTCTTCGCGCAAAGACGATTGTGCCGCTCACTGTGCACTCCTTAGCGCGGCTTCTGCCGAAAGACGCCCGGGAGCGGCTCTTAGCTCCGGACAGCATCGTACCTTCGTCTTTAGCGTCTCTTCTCGTCTACATCTTAGCAAAAAGCTTTTCCACTATGTCTGGCGAGGAAAAACACTGCAAGCACAGAAAACATCTCCCATCGTGTTCTAGACGTTGCACGGAGGTGTGCCGAGTGTTTGGCATGAAGGAAAGAAAAGTTGTCCAAAACAGCTTCCAACGGAATGTTCATGTGATTGGAAAAGTCAGGAGAGTGCAAAGGTACTGTTTTCTATCAGTTGGCAAGCTGCGCACAGAATCCCAGTGTTGTACAGCTTCCTTCTTCACCTTTCCGAAGGTGCCGCTCTCTCCGGCTCCCGGAGGCGAAGAAGCGGCTTCTTCGCGCAAAGACGATTGTGCCGCTCACTGTGCACTCCTTAGCGCGGCATCTGCCGAAAGACGCCCGGGAGCGGCTCTTAGCTCCGGACAGCATCGTACCTTCGTCTTTAGCGTCTTTTGAGGTCTACATCCTAGCAAAAAACTTTTCTACTATGTCTGGCGAGGAAAAACTGTGCCAGCACAGAAAACATCTCCCATCGTGTTCTAGACGTTGCACGGAGGTGTGCCGAGTGTTTGGCATGAAGGAAAGAAAAGTTGTCCAAAACAGCTTCCAACGGAATGTTCATGTGATTGGAAACGTCAGGAGAGTGCAAAGGTACTGTTTTCTATCAGTTGGCAAGCTGCGCACACAATCCCAGTGTTGTACAGCTTCCTTCTTCACCTTTCCGAAGGTGCCGCTCTCTCCGGCTCCCGGAGGCGAAGAAGCGGCTTCTTCGCGCAAAGACGATTGTGCCGCTCACTGTGCACTCCTTAGCGCGGCTTCTGCCGAAAGACGCCCGGGAGCGGCTCTTAGCTCCGGACAGCATCGTACCTTCGTCTTTAGCGTCTCTTCTCGTCTACATCTTAGCAAAAAACTTTTCCACTATGTCTGGCGAGGAAAAACTGTGCCAGCACAGAAAACATCTCCCATCGTGTTCTAGACGTTGCACGGAGGTGTGCCGAGTGTTTGGCATGAAGAAAAGAAAACTTGTCCAAAACAGCTTCCAACGGAATGTTCATGTGATTGGAAACGTCAGGAGAGTGCAAAGGTACTGTTTTCTATCAGTTGGCAAGCTGCGCACACAATCCCAGTGTTGTACAGCTTCCTTCTTCACCTTTCCGAAGGTGCCGCTCTCTCCGGCTCCCGGAGGCGAAGAAGCGGCTTTTTCGCGCAAAGACGATTGTGCCGCTCACTGTGCACTCCTTAGCGCGGCATCTGCCGAAAGACGCCCGGGAGCGGCTCTTAGCTCCGGACAGCATCGTACCTTCGTCTTTAGCGTCTCTTCTCGTCTACATCTTAGCAAAAAACCTTTCTACTATGTCTGGCGAGGAAAAACTGTGCCAGCACAGAAAACATCTCCCATCGTGTTCTAGACGTTGCACGGAGGTGTGCCGAGTGTTTGGCATGAAGAAAAGAAAAGTTGTCCAAAACAGCTTACAATCGAATGTTCATGTGATTGGAAAAGTCAGGAGAGTGCAAAGGTACTGTTTTCTAGCAGTTGGCAAGCGGCGCACACAATCCCAGTGTTGTACAGCTTCCTTCTTCACCTTTCCGAAGGTGCCGCTCTCTCCGGCTCCCGGAGGCGAAGAAGCGGCTTCTTCGCGCAAAGACGATTGTGCCGCTCACTGTGCTCTCCTTAGCGCGGCTTCTGCCGAAAGACGCCCGGGAGCGGCTCTTAGCTCCGGACAGCATCGTACCTTCGTCTTTAGCGTCTCTTCTCGTCTACATCTTAGCAAAAAACTTTTCTATTATGTCAGGCGAGGAAAAACTGTGCCAGCACAGAAAACATCTCCTATCGTGTTCTAGACGTTGCACGGAGGTGTGCCGAGTGTTTGGCATGAAGGAAAGAAAAGTTGTCCAAAACAGCTTCCAACGGAATGTTCATGTGATTGGAAAAGTCAGGAGAGTGCAAAGGTACTGTTTTCTATCAGTTGGCAAGCTGCGCACACAATCCCAGTGTTGTACAGCTTCCTTCTTCACCTTTCCGAAGGTGCCGCTCTCTCCGGCTCCCGGAGGCGAAGAAGCGGCTTCTTCGCGCAAAGACGATTGTGCCGCTCACTGTGCTCTCCTTAGCGCGGCTTCTGCCGAAAGACGCCCTGGAGCGGCTCTTAGCTCCGGAGAGCATCGTACCTTCGTCTTTAGCGTCTCTTCTCGTCTACATCTTAGCAAAAAACCTTTCTACTATATCTGGCGAGGAAAAACTGTGCCAGCACAGAAAACATCTCCTATCGTGTTCTAGACGTTGCACGGAGGTGTGCCGAGTGTTTGGCATGAAGGAAAGAAAACTTGTCCAAAACAGCTTCCAACGGAATGTTCATGTGATTGGAAAAGTCAGGAGAGTGCAAAGGTACTGTTTTCTATCAGTTGGCAAGCGGCGCACACAATCCCAGTGTTGTACAGCTTCCTTCTTCACCTTTCCGAAGGTGCCGCTCTCTCCGGCTCCCGGAGGCGAAGAAGCGGCTTCTTCGCGCAAAGACGATTGTGCCGCTCACTGTGCTCTCCTTAGCGCGGCTTCTGCCGAAAGACGCCCGGGAGCGGCTCTTAGCTCCGGACAGCATCGTACCTTCGTCTTTAGCGTCTCTTCTCGTCTACATCTTAGCAAAAAGCTTTTCCACTATGTCTGGCGAGGAAAAACTGTGCCAGCACAGAAAACATCTCCCATCGTGTTCTAGACGTTGCACGATCCCTATACTTAGGCTGATTTTCCTTCCTGGGGATAGGGTTAGGCTTCAGCCTAGGGCTTGGAGTTTTTTAACCAGGAAGCCCTGGGCTCCAGGCACACTGCAGCTGCGAAAGGCATCCCAAGGGGAGCGCAAAAGTGACACAACTTGGCTGCCACCACTGATATTTCCATGAGACCATCCCGAACCATAGGCTGATTTTCCTTCCTAGGGTTAAGGTTTGAGTTACGCCTGGGGTAAGGGTTCTATTAACCAGAAAGCCCTGAGTTCCAAGAACACAGCAGCTGCGAAGGACTACCCAAGAAGAGCGCAAAAGTACCACAACATGCCTGCCTCCACAGCTTTTTCCTTGGGGACATGCCTAATTCCTGGCTGATTTGCCTTTCTCGTCTTAGGGTTGGGGTTCGGCCTAGGGCTAGGATTTTTTTAACTAGGAAGCCCTGAGTTCCAGGCTTACTTCATCTGCCAAAAGCATCCCAAAGGGAGTGCAGAAGTGCCAGAACATGGCTGCTTTCACGGCTTTTCCCTTAGGAAGAACCCTAATACGCGGCTGATTTACCTTCCTAGGGTTACTGTTAGGCTTAGGCCTAGGACTTTTAAAACCAGGAAGCCCTGGGCTCCAGGCACATGCAGCTGCGAAAGGCATCCCAAGAGGGCCGCAGAAGTGACACAACTTGGCTGCCTCTGCTGCTCTTCTCATGAGACCATCCCGAACCATAGGCTGATTTTCCTTCCTAGGGTTAAGGTTTGAGTTATGCCTAGGGTAAGAGTTCTATTAACCAGAAAGCCCTGAGTTCCAAGAACACAGCAGCTGCGAAGGACTAGCCAAGAAGAGCGCAAAAGTACCACAACATGCCTGCCTCCACAGCTTTTTCCTTGGGGACATGCCTAATTCCTGGCTGATTTGCCTTTCTCGTCTTAGGGTTGGGGTTCGGCCTAGGGCTAGGATTTTTTTAACTAGGAAGCCCTGAGTTCCAGGCTTACTTCATCTGCCAAAGGCATCCCAAAGGGAGTGCAGAAGTGCCACAACATGGCTGCATTCACGGCTTTTCCCTTAGGAAGAACCCTAATACGCGGCTGATTTACCTTCCTAGGGTTACTGTTAGGCTTAGGCCTAGGACTTTTAAAACCAGGAAGCCCTAGGCTCCACGCACACTGCAGCTGCGAAAGGCATCCCAAGGGGAGCGCAAAAGTGACACAACTTGGCTGCCACCACTGATATTTCTATGAGACCATCCCGAACCATAGGCTGATTTTCCTTCCTAGGGTTAAGGTTTGAGTTACGCCTGGGGTAAGGGTTCTATTAACCAGAAAGCCCTGAGTTCCAAGAACACAGCAGCTGCGAAGGACTAGCCAAGAAGAGCGCAAAAGTACCACAACATGCCTGCCTCCACAGCTTTTTCCTTGGGGACATGCCTAATTCCTGGCTGATTTGCCTTTCTCGTCTTAGGGTTGGGGTTCGGCCTAGGGCTAGGATTTTTAAAATCAGGAAGCCCTGAGTTCCAGGCACACTGGAGCTGTGAAAGGCATCCAAAAGGGAGTGCAAAAGTGCCACAACATGGCTGCTTTCACGGCTTTTTCCTTGGCAAGAAGCCTAACACCAGGCTGATTTACCTTCCTAGGGTTACTGTTTGGCTTAGGCCTAGGGCTAGGATTTTTAAAACTGGGGAGCCCTGGGCTCCAGGCACACTGCAGCTGTTCAAGGCATCCCAAGGGGAGTACAAAAGTGCAACAACATGGCAGCTTTCACAGCTTTTTCCTTGGCACCATCCCTATACCTAGGCTGATTTATCTGCCTAGGGTTAGGGTTAGGGTTCAGCCTAGTGCTTGGAGATTTTAACCCGGAAGCCCTGAGTTCCAGGCTTACTGCATCTGCCAAAGGCATCCCAAAGGGAGTGCAAAAGTGCCACAACATGGCTGCTTTCACGGCTTTTCCCTTAGGAAGAACCCGAATACTCGGCTGATTTACCTTCCTAGGGTTACTGTAAGGCTTAGGCCTAGGACTTTTAAAACCAGGAAGCCCTGGGCTCCAGGCACACTGCAGCTGCGAAAGGCATCCCAAGGGGAGCGCAAAAGTGACGCAACTTGGCTGCCACCACTGATATTTCCATGAGACCATCCCGAACCATAGGCTGATTTTCCTTCCTAGGGTGAGGGTTAGAGTTATGCCTAGGGTTAGTGTTTTTTTAACCAGAAAGCCCTGAGTTCCAAGAACACAGCAGCTGCGAAGGACTACCCAAGAGGAGGGGAAAAGTGCCACAACATGGCTGCCTCCAGCGCTTTTTCCTTGGGACCATCATTGAACCTAGGCTGATTTACTTGCCTCCAGTTCCACCTATGGTCACGCCAAGAGATAGGCATTTTAAATCAGTAAACCCTGAGCTCCAGACCCAGTGAAGCTGCAAAAGGCTTCCCAAGGGCAGCCAAAAATTGCCTCAACATGCTCCTTCCAGTGCTTTTTTCCTTGGGAACATCCCTATACCCAGGCTGATTTATCTGCCTAGGGTTAGGGTTAGGGTTCAGCCTAGAGATAGGATTTTTTCAAACAGGAAGCCCTGAATTCCAGGCACACTGCAGCTGTTAAAGGCAGTGTTCTACGTCAACCGCAACTTAGTCTGAAATAAATGCTTTTTCCCTGAGAGCATCTGAGAGGTTTGCATGAAGCACTGATATCTGACATTTGCAATTTTGAATAGGAGAGGAGAAAGAAAATGGGAAGAAGTTTTTAATTTTAGTGGTTTCAATGTTAATTTCCGTACACTTTTTCAAAACTTGTCAGCTCAAATGCCCATCAACATCTTTTAGTCATCTGTAAGTCAGTATTCATATAAAATGTGCTTCAAATCAAAAGAATTTCAAATTTGCACTCCAAATTTCTATGCCTAGATTTATGATTTCCTACACATATTAGATGAAAGGAAGGCCTTTTTTACTGTGGGAGTGCTGGAACACTGGAACAGGTTGCCCAGGGAAGTTGTGGGTGTCCCATCCCTGAAAGTATTCAAGGTCAGCTTGGACGGGGCTTGGAGCAGCAACAAAGGAGAAGCTTGATGGTAGAGAAACAAAGTTGGACTATAGAAGAAACTGGGATTGAAGTATAGGAGCAAGTTTTCTCTCAGCTCTTGGGGTAAATTCAAAGTTGTACAAAATGACATTTATCTGTGCTATTCACTACTGTAACAGAAATGTTCATGAAAACTGTACAGAAGATAGCAAATTTTAAAAGAGATAAGAATTACAGCATAAAATCCATGGGATGGGTTACAACATGAGACACTCTCTAAGAGAAAATCTCTGTGTTTCAGCACTTCATCATGGTAAGATTTCATGAAGTGCCAAAGAAGGCGGCAAAATATCATTCGGGACGTTATTTCCTGGAATTCAGCCTGGCCATTAGTAGGAACTGGGTTTGAACACATCATGTAGATATACCACACACACTTTCCCTTCACTGAAAAATGACTGTTTACAACGAAGAAGCAATTGACGATCAAAATTGATTGAAAGCATCTTAAACATGTCAAGTATTTCATTGTAGATGATCTGTGATCCAAATGCTTCTTCCACCTTCGAGAGGGACAGAACAATTCTTCCATATCATGATGGTTTAAAATTGTATCAACCAATGTTTTCTGCTGGAAAGATAGCATCTATTTTTTTCTATTTTTGGAAGAAAATATTCCTAGACATACAACAGGTGAGAACTAAGTAATTTTAAAGAAACAAATGAAAAGAAAATATTCTGTAAATAGAATGAAATGAAAAGCTGTGTTTTAAATAGGAGCTAAATATGAAACAGAATTTTTGTACCAGGCATTTGAATGACTGCACCAGCTCTTTTGCCCATCAAGAGAGGCATTTAGCATTTCAGTCTTTTCCAAGGTGTTCATGATCTGCTATGCTGATCTCTGTGTGTGCCTAGGTGTGTGTGGAAGGGGGGGCATGTGAAGGGGAGTGTGTATGTTTGCTTTACAATTGTTGTGGCAGATTCATGCCTCAGCTCCACATTTTGTTTTAGTAAGGTCACACAGAGTGGATGTGAAGTTTACTATCAACAAGAGATCAATTCCCAAATCATCCATTTGACTCTACCTTATAAATCATGTGCTTTGTTGCATATTTTATCAAATCTACTTTCAAGCCAGATGGAGGAAGGAGGATGTGGCAATCCCTCCACCATCTTGCAACTTTTATGCAAGTAGGTTTTCAAGAAAATCATCATTTCTCTTTGAAATATGTCTGGAACAGGCATGATGGTAGTGTCAACCTGTTGGAGTTTTTGTTGCTGGAAGAAGTTATACAAAAGGATTGGTTTTTACATTGACCAGTTACTGAATCAAGCTCAGGAATACATTGGAAATTCAACTGGGGCTTCCTTTCCCCGGCAGACTACTTCTAGAACGAGCTTGTACACTGAAGCTTACTCTTTTGCCCTCTTTTTGTTTCTTTCCTATTTTCTTGGCTTCTTTGCCACTCTCTAGACAATTTTGGAACTTTTTTCCCAACTCAAATGGTTTCAATAGTCTGATTGTGATCATACATTTTTACAAGGAATTTTTAAAATCTTTCCTCCAGTTAAGAAAGTCAAGGACTTAGGTCTTTTTCTTCCCTTATCAATATTGCAATGAAATTGATAAGTAAAGACCAACTCTTTCTTTTTGTTTTTAACCCAAGCAAATAATTCCCATCCATTCATCCATTTGGTGGACCAATAGTTGCCATTCTGATGGAAGTTGTCACTTCTTAACAATAGGCATTCTGTGACTATGTTGACAGCACTTTGGGTGAAGATCCTAACTGGTCTTAGATACACATAGGGAGAAATTTGCTCAGCCAGTGTCAGTCTTAAGCATGCGTATCAGAAGATCTTTCTAGAGCTGGGAATTTTCCCATGAAAGGGATTCAGTTAGGGAAGAGACACTTGCCCCAGAGGTTTACATTCTTCTTGAAGACTGCTTAAGGAACTTAGATGCCATGTCCATTTGGATCTGTGTCTGCACAGAACTTTGTCATGCCAGTGCTTGAAATGCATCTTGAAGAGAATTCACTAGCACAGAATGAATGAGAGTGGAAGGGGTTGGTGGGGCTAACCAGGCCCAACCCCCCTGCCTAAACCAGGATACCTAGAGCCTCTTGCCCAGGATTCTATCTGGGTGTACTTTTAATGTCTTCAAAGATCCAGGCTCCACAATCTTTCTGGGCAGTCTGTGCCGTGGTTCACTCACCCTCACAGTAAAGAATCATTTCCTGATGTTCCTGTATTTCAGTGTGTGCCCACTGCCTCTTGTCTTTTCACTCAGCATCACTGAAAAGACACTGATTCCCTCCCCTTTGCACTATTGCTTCCATATGGATGTGTGCTGCCATGTAGAGATATGTCAAAAACCTCCCTGAAGCCCAGGCAGATAATATTCCCTTCATCTACCAGTCAAGTTGATTCATCAGAGGAGTTTAAAGTTATGTTCAGCATGAAATGCCCCTGAAAAATCATGCTAACTACATTATTGTGTCGTCTTTCATGTGCCTGGCAAGGTTTCCCAGGAAGAGCTGCTTCATCAACTTCCTGGGTATAAAAAAGAGGGTGGCGGGTTTGTACGATTGCGAGTCCTCCTAATTGCCTTTTTTGAAGATGAGTGTCATTTGCTTACATCCAGTCCTTAGCCTCTCTTCTCGTCTACATCTTAGCAAAAAGCTTTTCCATTATGTCTGGCAAGGAGAAATTGTGCCAGCACAGAAAACATCTCCTATCGTGTTCTAGACGTTGCACGGGGGTGTGCCGAGTGTTTGGCATGAAGAAAAGAAAACTTGTCCAAAGCAGCTTCCAATCGAAGGTTCATGTGATTGGAAAAGTCAGGAGAGTGCAAAGGTACTGTTTTCTAGCAGTTGGCAAGCGGCGCACACAATCCCAGTGCTGTACAGCTTCCTTCTTCACCTTTCCGAAGGTGCCGCTCTCTCCGGCTCCCGGAGGCGAAGAAGCGGCTTCTTCGCGCAAAGACGATTGTGCCGCTCACTGTGCACTCCTTAGCGCGGCTTCTGCCGAAAGACGCCCGGGAGCGGCTCTTAGCTCCGGACAGCATCGTACCTTCGTCTTTAGCGTCTCTTCTCGTCTACATCTTAGCAAAAAGCTTTTCCACTATGTCTGGCGAGGAAAAACACTGCAAGCACAGAAAACATCTCCCATCGTGTTCTAGACGTTGCACGGAGGTGTGCCGAGTGTTTGGCATGAAGGAAAGAAAAGTTGTCCAAAACAGCTTCCAACGGAATGTTCATGTGATTGGAAAAGTCAGGAGAGTGCAAAGGTACTGTTTTCTATCAGTTGGCAAGCTGCGCACAGAATCCCAGTGTTGTACAGCTTCCTTCTTCACCTTTCCGAAGGTGCCGCTCTCTCCGGCTCCCGGAGGCGAAGAAGCGGCTTCTTCGCGCAAAGACGATTGTGCCGCTCACTGTGCACTCCTTAGCGCGGCATCTGCCGAAAGACGCCCGGGAGCGGCTCTTAGCTCCGGACAGCATCGTACCTTCGTCTTTAGCGTCTTTTGAGGTCTACATCCTAGCAAAAAACTTTTCTACTATGTCTGGCGAGGAAAAACTGTGCCAGCACAGAAAACATCTCCCATCGTGTTCTAGACGTTGCACGGAGGTGTGCCGAGTGTTTGGCATGAAGGAAAGAAAAGTTGTCCAAAACAGCTTCCAACGGAATGTTCATGTGATTGGAAACGTCAGGAGAGTGCAAAGGTACTGTTTTCTATCAGTTGGCAAGCTGCGCACACAATCCCAGTGTTGTACAGCTTCCTTCTTCACCTTTCCGAAGGTGCCGCTCTCTCCGGCTCCCGGAGGCGAAGAAGCGGCTTCTTCGCGCAAAGACGATTGTGCCGCTCACTGTGCACTCCTTAGCGCGGCTTCTGCCGAAAGACGCCCGGGAGCGGCTCTTAGCTCCGGACAGCATCGTACCTTCGTCTTTAGCGTCTCTTCTCGTCTACATCTTAGCAAAAAACTTTTCCACTATGTCTGGCGAGGAAAAACTGTGCCAGCACAGAAAACATCTCCCATCGTGTTCTAGACGTTGCACGGAGGTGTGCCGAGTGTTTGGCATGAAGAAAAGAAAACTTGTCCAAAACAGCTTCCAACGGAATGTTCATGTGATTGGAAACGTCAGGAGAGTGCAAAGGTACTGTTTTCTATCAGTTGGCAAGCTGCGCACACAATCCCAGTGTTGTACAGCTTCCTTCTTCACCTTTCCGAAGGTGCCGCTCTCTCCGGCTCCCGGAGGCGAAGAAGCGGCTTTTTCGCGCAAAGACGATTGTGCCGCTCACTGTGCACTCCTTAGCGCGGCATCTGCCGAAAGACGCCCGGGAGCGGCTCTTAGCTCCGGACAGCATCGTACCTTCGTCTTTAGCGTCTCTTCTCGTCTACATCTTAGCAAAAAACCTTTCTACTATGTCTGGCGAGGAAAAACTGTGCCAGCACAGAAAACATCTCCCATCGTGTTCTAGACGTTGCACGGAGGTGTGCCGAGTGTTTGGCATGAAGGAAAGAAAAGTTGTCCAAAACAGCTTACAATCGAATGTTCATGTGATTGGAAAAGTCAGGAGAGTGCAAAGGTACTGTTTCCTAGCAGTTGGCAAGCGGCGCACACAATCCCAGTGTTGTACAGCTTCCTTCTTCACCTTTCCGAAGGTGCCGCTCTCTCCGGCTCCCGGAGGCGAAGAAGCGGCTTCTTCGCGCAAAGACGATTGTGCCGCTCACTGTGCTCTCCTTAGCGCGGCTTCTGCCGAAAGACGCCCGGGAGCGGCTCTTAGCTCCGGACAGCATCGTACCTTCGTCTTTAGCGTCTCTTCTCGTCTACATCTTAGCAAAAATCTTTTCTATTATGTCAGGCGAGGAAAAACTGTGCCAGCACAGAAAACATCTCCTATCGTGTTCTAGACGTTGCACGGAGGTGTGCCGAGTGTTTGGCATGAAGGAAAGAAAAGTTGTCCAAAACAGCTTCCAACGGAATGTTCATGTGATTGGAAAAGTCAGGAGAGTGCAAAGGTACTGTTTTCTATCAGTTGGCAAGCTGCGCACACAATCCCAGTGTTGTACAGCTTCCTTCTTCACCTTTCCGAAGGTGCCGCTCTCTCCGGCTCCCGGAGGCGAAGAAGCGGCTTCTTCGCGCAAAGACGATTGTGCCGCTCACTGTGCTCTCCTTAGCGCGGCTTCTGCCGAAAGACGCCCTGGAGCGGCTCTTAGCTCCGGAGAGCATCGTACCTTCGTCTTTAGCGTCTCTTCTCGTCTACATCTTAGCAAAAAACCTTTCTACTATATCTGGCGAGGAAAAACTGTGCCAGCACAGAAAACATCTCCTATCGTGTTCTAGACGTTGCACGGAGGTGTGCCGAGTGTTTGGCATGAAGGAAAGAAAACTTGTCCAAAACAGCTTCCAACGGAATGTTCATGTGATTGGAAAAGTCAGGAGAGTGCAAAGGTACTGTTTTCTATCAGTTGGCAAGCGGCGCACACAATCCCAGTGTTGTACAGCTTCCTTCTTCACCTTTCCGAAGGTGCCGCTCTCTCCGGCTCCCGGAGGCGAAGAAGCGGCTTCTTCGCGCAAAGACGATTGTGCCGCTCACTGTGCTCTCCTTAGCGCGGCTTCTGCCGAAAGACGCCCGGGAGCGGCTCTTAGCTCCGGACAGCATCGTACCTTCGTCTTTAGCGTCTCTTCTCGTCTACATCTTAGCAAAAAGCTTTTCCACTATGTCTGGCGAGGAAAAACTGTGCCAGCACAGAAAACATCTCCCATCGTGTTCTAGACGTTGCACGATCCCTATACTTAGGCTGATTTTCCTTCCTGGGGATAGGGTTAGGCTTCAGCCTAGGGCTTGGAGTTTTTTAACCAGGAAGCCCTGGGCTCCAGGCACACTGCAGCTGCGAAAGGCATCCCAAGGGGAGCGCAAAAGTGACACAACTTGGCTGCCACCACTGATATTTCCATGAGACCATACCGAACCATAGGCTGATTTTCCTTCCTAGGGTTAAGGTTTGAGTTACGCCTGGGGTAAGGGTTCTATTAACCAGAAAGCCCTGAGTTCCAAGAACACAGCAGCTGCGAAGGACTACCCAAGAAGAGCGCAAAAGTACCACAACATGCCTGCCTCCACAGCTTTTTCCTTGGGGACATGCCTAATTCCTGGCTGATTTGCCTTTCTCGTCTTAGGGTTGGGGTTCGGCCTAGGGCTAGGATTTTTTTAACTAGGAAGCCCTGAGTTCCAGGCTTACTTCATCTGCCAAAAGCATCCCAAAGGGAGTGCAGAAGTGCCAGAACATGGCTGCTTTCACGGCTTTTCCCTTAGGAAGAACCCTAATACGCGGCTGATTTACCTTCCTAGGGTTACTGTTAGGCTTAGGCCTAGGACTTTTAAAACCAGGAAGCCCTGGGCTCCAGGCACATGCAGCTGCGAAAGGCATCCCAAGAGGGCCGCAGAAGTGACACAACTTGGCTGCCTCTGCTGCTCTTCTCATGAGACCATCCCGAACCATAGGCTGATTTTCCTTCCTAGGGTTAAGGTTTGAGTTATGCCTAGGGTAAGAGTTCTATTAACCAGAAAGCCCTGAGTTCCAAGAACACAGCAGCTGCGAAGGACTAGCCAAGAAGAGCGCAAAAGTACCACAACATGCCTGCCTCCACAGCTTTTTCCTTGGGGACATGCCTAATTCCTGGCTGATTTGCCTTTCTCGTCTTAGGGTTGGGGTTCGGCCTAGGGCTAGGATTTTTTTAACTAGGAAGCCCTGAGTTCCAGGCTTACTTCATCTGCCAAAGGCATCCCAAAGGGAGTGCAGAAGTGCCACAACATGGCTGCATTCACGGCTTTTCCCTTAGGAAGAACCCTAATACGCGGCTGATTTACCTTCCTAGGGTTACTGTTAGGCTTAGGCCTAGGACTTTTAAAACTAGGAAGCCCTGGGCTCCAGGCACACTGCAGCTGTTCAAGGCATCCCAAGGGGAGTACTAAAGTACCACAACATGGCAGCTTTCACAGCTTTTTCCTTGGCACCATCCCTATACATAGGCTGATTTATCTGCCTAGGGTTAGGGTTAGGGTTCAGCCTAGGGCTTGGAGTTTTTTAACCAGGAAGCCCTGAGTTCCAGGCTTACTTCATCTGCCAAAGGCATCCCAAAGGGAGTGCAAAAGTGCCACAACATGGCTGCTTTCACGGCTTTTCCCTTAGGAAGAACCCTAATACGCGGCAGATTTACCTTCCTAGGGTTACTGTTAGGCTTAGGCCTAGGACTTTTAAAACCAGGAAGCCCTGGGCTCCAGGCACACTGCAGCTGCGAAAGGCATCCCAAGGGGAGCGCAAAAGTGACACAACTTGGCTGCCACCACTGATATTTCCATGAGACCATCCCGAACCATAGGCTGATTTTCCTTCCTAGGGTTAAGGTTTGAGTTACGCCTGGGGTAAGGGTTCTATTAACCAGAAAGCCCTGAGTTCCAAGAACACAGCAGCTGCGAAGGACTACCCAAGAAGAGCGCAAAAGTACCACAACATGCCTGCCTCCACAGCTTTTTCCTTGGGGACATGCCTAATTCCTGGCTGATTTGCCTTTCTCGTCTTAGGGTTGGGGTTTGGCCTAGGGCTAGGATTTTTAAAATCAGGAAGCCCTGAGTTCCAGGCACACTGGAGCTGTGAAAGGCATCCAAAAGGGAGTGCAAAAGTGCCACAACATGGCTGCTTTCACGGCTTTTTCCTTGGCAAGAAGCCTAACACCAGGCTGATTTCCCTTCCTAGGGTTACTGTTAGGCTTTGGCCTAGGGCTAGGATTTTTAAAACTAGGAAGCCCTGGGCTCCAGGCACACTGCAGCTGTTCAAGGCATCCCAAGGTGAGTACTAAAGTACCACAACATGGCAGCTTTCACAGCTTTTTCCATGGCACCATCCCTATACATAGGCTGATTTATCTGCCTAGGGTTAGGGTTAGGGTTCAGCCTAGGGCTTGGAGTTTTTTAACCAGGAAGCCCTGAGTTCCAGGCTTACTGCATCTGCCAAAGGCATCCCAAAGGGAGTGCAGAAGTGCCACAACATGGCTGCTTTCACGGCTTTTCCCTTAGGAAGAACCCTAATACGCGGCTGATTTACCTTCCTAGGGTTACTGTTCGGCTTAGGCCTAGGACTTTTAAAACCAGGAAGCCCTGGGCTCCAGGCACACTGCAGCTGCGAAAGGCATCCTAAGAGGGCCGCAGAAGTGACACAACTTGGCTGCCTCTGCTGCTATTCTCATGAGACCATCCTGAACCATAGGCTGATTTTACTTCCTAAGGTTAAGGTTTGAGTTACGCCTAGGGTAAGAGTTCTATTAACCAGAAAGCCCTGAGTTCCAAGAACACAGCAGCTGCGAAGGACTAGCCAAGAAGAGCGCAAAAGTACCACAACGTGCCTGCGTCGACAGCTTTTTCCTTGGGGAGATGCCTAATTCCTGGCTGATTTGCCTTTCTCGTCTTAGGGTTGGGGTTCGGCCTAGGGCTAGGATATTTTTAACTAGGAAGCCCTGAGTTCCAGGCTTACTTCATCTGCCAAAAGCATCCCAAAGGGAGTGCAAAAGTGCCACAACATGGCTGCTTTCACGGTTTTTCCCTTAGGAAGAACCCTAATACGCGGCTGATTTACCTTCCTAGGGTTACTGTTAGGCTTAGGCCTAGGACTTTTAAAAACAGGAAGCCCTGGGCTCCAGGCACTCTGCAGCTGCGAAAGGCATCCCAAGGGGAGCGCAAAAGTGACACAACTTGGCTGCCACCACTGATATTTCCATGAGACCATCCTGAACCATAGGCTGATTTTCCTTCCTAGGGTTAAGGTTTGAGTTACGCCTGGGGTAAGGGTTCTATTAACCAGAAAGCCCTGAGTTCCAAGAACACAGCAGCTGCGAAGGACTAGCCAAGAAGAGCGCAAAAGTACCACAACATGCCTGCCTCCACAGCTTTTTCCTTGGGGACATGCCTAATTCCTGGCTGATTTGCCTTTCTCGTCTTAGGGTTGGGGTTCGGCCTAGGGCTAGGATTTTTTTAACTAGGAAGCCCTGAGTTCCAGGCTTACTTCATCTGCCAAAGGCATCCCAAAGGGAGTGCAGAAGTGCCACAACATGGCTGCATTCACGGCTTTTCCCTTAGGAAGAACCCTAATACGCGGCTGATTTACCTTCCTAGGGTTACTGTTAGGCTTAGGCCTAGGACTTTTAAAACCAGGAAGCCCTGGGCTCCAGGCACACTGCAGCTGCGAAAGGCATCCCAAGGGGAGCGCAAAAGTGACACAACTTGGCTGCCACCACTGATATTTCTATGAGACCATCCCGAACCATAGGCTGATTTTCCTTCCTAGGGTTAAGGTTTGAGTTACGCCTGGGGTAAGGGTTCTATTAACCAGAAAGCCCTGAGTTCCAAGAACACAGCAGCTGCGAAGGACTAGCCAAGAAGAGCGCAAAAGTACCACAACATGCCTGCCTCCACAGCTTTTTCCTTGGGGACATGCCTAATTCCTGGCTGATTTGCCTTTCTCGTCTTAGGGTTGGGGTTCGGCCTAGGGCTAGGATTTTTAAAATCAGGAAGCCCTGAGTTCCAGGCACACTGGAGCTGTGAAAGGCATCCAAAAGGGAGTGCAAAAGTGCCACAACATGGCTGCTTTCACGGCTTTTTCCTTGGCAAGAAGCCTAACACCAGGCTGATTTACCTTCCTAGGGTTACTGTTTGGCTTAGGCCTAGGGCTAGGATTTTTAAAACTGGGGAGCCCTGGGCTCCAGGCACACTGCAGCTGTTCAAGGCATCCCAAGGGGAGTACAAAAGTGCAACAACATGGCAGCTTTCACAGCTTTTTCCTTGGCACCATCCCTATACCTAGGCTGATTTATCTGCCTAGGGTTAGGGTTAGGGTTCAGCCTAGTGCTTGGAGATTTTAACCCGGAAGCCCTGAGTTCCAGGCTTACTGCATCTGCCAAAGGCATCCCAAAGGGAGTGCAAAAGTGCCACAACATGGCTGCTTTCACGGCTTTTCCCTTAGGAAGAACCCGAATACTCGGCTGATTTACCTTCCTAGGGTTACTGTAAGGCTTAGGCCTAGGACTTTTAAAACCAGGAAGCCCTGGGCTCCAGGCACACTGCAGCTGCGAAAGGCATCCCAAGGGGAGCGCAAAAGTGACGCAACTTGGCTGCCACCACTGATATTTCCATGAGACCATCCCGAACCATAGGCTGATTTTCCTTCCTAGGGTGAGGGTTAGAGTTATGCCTAGGGTTAGTGTTTTTTTAACCAGAAAGCCCTGAGTTCCAAGAACACAGCAGCTGCGAAGGACTACCCAAGAGGAGGGGAAAAGTGCCACAACATGGCTGCCTCCAGCGCTTTTTCCTTGGGACCATCATTGAACCTAGGCTGATTTACTTGCCTGCAGTTCCACCTATGGTCACGCCAAGAGATAGGCATTTTAAATCAGTAAACCCTGAGCTCCAGACCCAGTGAAGCTGCAAAAGGCTTCCCAAGGGCAGCCAAAAATTGCCTCAACATGCTCCTTCCAGTGCTTTTTTCCTTGGGAACATCCCTATACCCAGGCTGATTTATCTGCCTAGGGTTAGGGTTAGGGTTCAGCCTAGAGATAGGATTTTTTCAAACAGGAAGCCCTGAATTCCAGGCACACTGCAGCTGTTAAAGGCAGTGTTCTACGTCAACCGCAACTTAGTCTGAAATAAATGCTTTTTCCCTGAGAGCATCTGAGAGGTTTGCATGAAGCACTGATATCTGACATTTGCAATTTTGAATAGGAGAGGAGAAAGAAAATGGGAAGAAGTTTTTAATTTTAGTGGTTTCAATGTTAATTTCCGTACACTTTTTCAAAACTTGTCAGCTCAAATGCCCATCAACATCTTTTAGTCATCTGTAAGTCAGTATTCATATAAAATGTGCTTCAAATCAAAAGAATTTCAAATTTGCACTCCAAATTTCTATGCCTAGATTTATGATTTCCTACACATATTAGATGAAAGGAAGGCCTTTTTTACTGTGGGAGTGCTGGAACACTGGAACAGGTTGCCCAGGGAAGTTGTGGGTGTCCCATCCCTGAAAGTATTCAAGGTCAGCTTGGACGGGGCTTGGAGCAGCAACAAAGGAGAAGCTTGATGGTAGAGAAACAAAGTTGGACTATAGAAGAAACTGGGATTGAAGTATAGGAGCAAGTTTTCTCTCAGCTCTTGGGGTAAATTCAAAGTTGTACAAAATGACATTTATCTGTGCTATTCACTACTGTAACAGAAATGTTCATGAAAACTGTACAGAAGATAGCAAATTTTAAAAGAGATAAGAATTACAGCATAAAATCCATGGGATGGGTTACAACATGAGACACTCTCTAAGAGAAAATCTCTGTGTTTCAGCACTTCATCATGGTAAGATTTCATGAAGTGCCAAAGAAGGCGGCAAAATATCATTCGGGACGTTATTTCCTGGAATTCAGCCTGGCCATTAGTAGGAACTGGGTTTGAACACATCATGTAGATATACCACACACACTTTCCCTTCACTGAAAAATGACTGTTTACAACGAAGAAGCAATTGACGATCAAAATTGATTGAAAGCATCTTAAACATGTCAAGTATTTCATTGTAGATGATCTGTGATCCAAATGCTTCTTCCACCTTCGAGAGGGACAGAACAATTCTTCCATATCATGATGGTTTAAAATTGTATCAACCAATGTTTTCTGCTGGAAAGATAGCATCTATTTTTTTCTATTTTTGGAAGAAAATATTCCTAGACATACAACAGGTGAGAACTAAGTAATTTTAAAGAAACAAATGAAAAGAAAATATTCTGTAAATAGAATGAAATGAAAAGCTGTGTTTTAAATAGGAGCTAAATATGAAACAGAATTTTTGTACCAGGCATTTGAATGACTGCACCAGCTCTTTTGCCCATCAAGAGAGGCATTTAGCATTTCAGTCTTTTCCAAGGTGTTCATGATCTGCTATGCTGATCTCTGTGTGTGCCTAGGTGTGTGTGGAAGGGGGGGCATGTGAAGGGGAGTGTGTATGTTTGCTTTACAATTGTTGTGGCAGATTCATGCCTCAGCTCCACATTTTGTTTTAGTAAGGTCACACAGAGTGGATGTGAAGTTTACTATCAACAAGAGATCAATTCCCAAATCATCCATTTGACTCTACCTTATAAATCATGTGCTTTGTTGCATATTTTATCAAATCTACTTTCAAGCCAGATGGAGGAAGGAGGATGTGGCAATCCCTCCACCATCTTGCAACTTTTATGCAAGTAGGTTTTCAAGAAAATCATCATTTCTCTTTGAAATATGTCTGGAACAGGCATGATGGTAGTGTCAACCTGTTGGAGTTTTTGTTGCTGGAAGAAGTTATACAAAAGGATTGGTTTTTACATTGACCAGTTACTGAATCAAGCTCAGGAATACATTGGAAATTCAACTGGGGCTTCCTTTCCCCGGCAGACTACTTCTAGAACGAGCTTGTACACTGAAGCTTACTCTTTTGCCCTCTTTTTGTTTCTTTCCTATTTTCTTGGCTTCTTTGCCACTCTCTAGACAATTTTGGAACTTTTTTCCCAACTCAAATGGTTTCAATAGTCTGATTGTGATCATACATTTTTACAAGGAATTTTTAAAATCTTTCCTCCAGTTAAGAAAGTCAAGGACTTAGGTCTTTTTCTTCCCTTATCAATATTGCAATGAAATTGATAAGTAAAGACCAACTCTTTCTTTTTGTTTTTAACCCAAGCAAATAATTCCCATCCATTCATCCATTTGGTGGACCAATAGTTGCCATTCTGATGGAAGTTGTCACTTCTTAACAATAGGCATTCTGTGACTATGTTGACAGCACTTTGGGTGAAGATCCTAACTGGTCTTAGATACACATAGGGAGAAATTTGCTCAGCCAGTGTCAGTCTTAAGCATGCGTATCAGAAGATCTTTCTAGAGCTGGGAATTTTCCCATGAAAGGGATTCAGTTAGGGAAGAGACACTTGCCCCAGAGGTTTACATTCTTCTTGAAGACTGCTTAAGGAACTTAGATGCCATGTCCATTTGGATCTGTGTCTGCACAGAACTTTGTCATGCCAGTGCTTGAAATGCATCTTGAAGAGAATTCACTAGCACAGAATGAATGAGAGTGGAAGGGGTTGGTGGGGCTAACCAGGCCCAACCCCCCTGCCTAAACCAGGATACCTAGAGCCTCTTGCCCAGGATTCTATCTGGGTGTACTTTTAATGTCTTCAAAGATCCAGGCTCCACAATCTTTCTGGGCAGTCTGTGCCGTGGTTCACTCACCCTCACAGTAAAGAATCATTTCCTGATGTTCCTGTATTTCAGTGTGTGCCCACTGCCTCTTGTCTTTTCACTCAGCATCACTGAAAAGACACTGATTCCCTCCCCTTTGCACTATTGCTTCCATATGGATGTGTGCTGCCATGTAGAGATATGTCAAAAACCTCCCTGAAGCCCAGGCAGATAATATTCCCTTCATCTACCAGTCAAGTTGATTCATCAGAGGAGTTTAAAGTTATGTTCAGCATGAAATGCCCCTGAAAAATCATGCTAACTACATTATTGTGTCGTCTTTCATGTGCCTGGCAAGGTTTCCCAGGAAGAGCTGCTTCATCAACTTCCTGGGTATAAAAAAGAGGGTGGCGGGTTTGTACGATTGCGAGTCCTCCTAATTGCCTTTTTTGAAGATGAGTGTCATTTGCTTACATCCAGTCCTTAGCCTCTCTTCTCGTCTACATCTTAGCAAAAAGCTTTTCCATTATGTCTGGCAAGGAGAAATTGTGCCAGCACAGAAAACATCTCCTATCGTGTTCTAGACGTTGCACGGGGGTGTGCCGAGTGTTTGGCATGAAGAAAAGAAAACTTGTCCAAAGCAGCTTCCAATCGAAGGTTCATGTGATTGGAAAAGTCAGGAGAGTGCAAAGGTACTGTTTTCTAGCAGTTGGCAAGCGGCGCACACAATCCCAGTGCTGTACAGCTTCCTTCTTCACCTTTCCGAAGGTGCCGCTCTCTCCGGCTCCCGGAGGCGAAGAAGCGGCTTCTTCGCGCAAAGACGATTGTGCCGCTCACTGTGCACTCCTTAGCGCGGCTTCTGCCGAAAGACGCCCGGGAGCGGCTCTTAGCTCCGGACAGCATCGTACCTTCGTCTTTAGCGTCTCTTCTCGTCTACATCTTAGCAAAAAGCTTTTCCACTATGTCTGGCGAGGAAAAACACTGCAAGCACAGAAAACATCTCCCATCGTGTTCTAGACGTTGCACGGAGGTGTGCCGAGTGTTTGGCATGAAGGAAAGAAAAGTTGTCCAAAACAGCTTCCAACGGAATGTTCATGTGATTGGAAAAGTCAGGAGAGTGCAAAGGTACTGTTTTCTATCAGTTGGCAAGCTGCGCACAGAATCCCAGTGTTGTACAGCTTCCTTCTTCACCTTTCCGAAGGTGCCGCTCTCTCCGGCTCCCGGAGGCGAAGAAGCGGCTTCTTCGCGCAAAGACGATTGTGCCGCTCACTGTGCACTCCTTAGCGCGGCATCTGCCGAAAGACGCCCGGGAGCGGCTCTTAGCTCCGGACAGCATCGTACCTTCGTCTTTAGCGTCTTTTGAGGTCTACATCCTAGCAAAAAACTTTTCTACTATGTCTGGCGAGGAAAAACTGTGCCAGCACAGAAAACATCTCCCATCGTGTTCTAGACGTTGCACGGAGGTGTGCCGAGTGTTTGGCATGAAGGAAAGAAAAGTTGTCCAAAACAGCTTCCAACGGAATGTTCATGTGATTGGAAACGTCAGGAGAGTGCAAAGGTACTGTTTTCTATCAGTTGGCAAGCTGCGCACACAATCCCAGTGTTGTACAGCTTCCTTCTTCACCTTTCCGAAGGTGCCGCTCTCTCCGGCTCCCGGAGGCGAAGAAGCGGCTTCTTCGCGCAAAGACGATTGTGCCGCTCACTGTGCACTCCTTAGCGCGGCTTCTGCCGAAAGACGCCCGGGAGCGGCTCTTAGCTCCGGACAGCATCGTACCTTCGTCTTTAGCGTCTCTTCTCGTCTACATCTTAGCAAAAAACTTTTCCACTATGTCTGGCGAGGAAAAACTGTGCCAGCACAGAAAACATCTCCCATCGTGTTCTAGACGTTGCACGGAGGTGTGCCGAGTGTTTGGCATGAAGAAAAGAAAACTTGTCCAAAACAGCTTCCAACGGAATGTTCATGTGATTGGAAACGTCAGGAGAGTGCAAAGGTACTGTTTTCTATCAGTTGGCAAGCTGCGCACACAATCCCAGTGTTGTACAGCTTCCTTCTTCACCTTTCCGAAGGTGCCGCTCTCTCCGGCTCCCGGAGGCGAAGAAGCGGCTTTTTCGCGCAAAGACGATTGTGCCGCTCACTGTGCACTCCTTAGCGCGGCATCTGCCGAAAGACGCCCGGGAGCGGCTCTTAGCTCCGGACAGCATCGTACCTTCGTCTTTAGCGTCTCTTCTCGTCTACATCTTAGCAAAAAACCTTTCTACTATGTCTGGCGAGGAAAAACTGTGCCAGCACAGAAAACATCTCCCATCGTGTTCTAGACGTTGCACGGAGGTGTGCCGAGTGTTTGGCATGAAGGAAAGAAAAGTTGTCCAAAACAGCTTACAATCGAATGTTCATGTGATTGGAAAAGTCAGGAGAGTGCAAAGGTACTGTTTCCTAGCAGTTGGCAAGCGGCGCACACAATCCCAGTGTTGTACAGCTTCCTTCTTCACCTTTCCGAAGGTGCCGCTCTCTCCGGCTCCCGGAGGCGAAGAAGCGGCTTCTTCGCGCAAAGACGATTGTGCCGCTCACTGTGCACTCCTTAGCGCGGCTTCTGCCGAAAGACGCCCGGGAGCGGCTCTTAGCTCCGGACAGCATCGTACCTTCGTCTTTAGCGTCTCTTCTCGTCTACATCTTAGCAAAAATCTTTTCTATTATGTCAGGCGAGGAAAAACTGTGCCAGCACAGAAAACATCTCCTATCGTGTTCTAGACGTTGCACGGAGGTGTGCCGAGTGTTTGGCATGAAGGAAAGAAAAGTTGTCCAAAACAGCTTCCAACGGAATGTTCATGTGATTGGAAAAGTCAGGAGAGTGCAAAGGTACTGTTTTCTATCAGTTGGCAAGCTGCGCACACAATCCCAGTGTTGTACAGCTTCCTTCTTCACCTTTCCGAAGGTGCCGCTCTCTCCGGCTCCCGGAGGCGAAGAAGCGGCTTCTTCGCGCAAAGACGATTGTGCCGCTCACTGTGCTCTCCTTAGCGCGGCTTCTGCCGAAAGACGCCCTGGAGCGGCTCTTAGCTCCGGAGAGCATCGTACCTTCGTCTTTAGCGTCTCTTCTCGTCTACATCTTAGCAAAAAACCTTTCTACTATATCTGGCGAGGAAAAACTGTGCCAGCACAGAAAACATCTCCTATCGTGTTCTAGACGTTGCACGGAGGTGTGCCGAGTGTTTGGCATGAAGGAAAGAAAACTTGTCCAAAACAGCTTCCAACGGAATGTTCATGTGATTGGAAAAGTCAGGAGAGTGCAAAGGTACTGTTTTCTATCAGTTGGCAAGCGGCGCACACAATCCCAGTGTTGTACAGCTTCCTTCTTCACCTTTCCGAAGGTGCCGCTCTCTCCGGCTCCCGGAGGCGAAGAAGCGGCTTCTTCGCGCAAAGACGATTGTGCCGCTCACTGTGCTCTCCTTAGCGCGGCTTCTGCCGAAAGACGCCCGGGAGCGGCTCTTAGCTCCGGACAGCATCGTACCTTCGTCTTTAGCGTCTCTTCTCGTCTACATCTTAGCAAAAAGCTTTTCCACTATGTCTGGCGAGGAAAAACTGTGCCAGCACAGAAAACATCTCCCATCGTGTTCTAGACGTTGCACGATCCCTATACTTAGGCTGATTTTCCTTCCTGGGGATAGGGTTAGGCTTCAGCCTAGGGCTTGGAGTTTTTTAACCAGGAAGCCCTGGGCTCCAGGCACACTGCAGCTGCGAAAGGCATCCCAAGGGGAGCGCAAAAGTGACACAACTTGGCTGCCACCACTGATATTTCCATGAGACCATACCGAACCATAGGCTGATTTTCCTTCCTAGGGTTAAGGTTTGAGTTACGCCTGGGGTAAGGGTTCTATTAACCAGAAAGCCCTGAGTTCCAAGAACACAGCAGCTGCGAAGGACTACCCAAGAAGAGCGCAAAAGTACCACAACATGCCTGCCTCCACAGCTTTTTCCTTGGGGACATGCCTAATTCCTGGCTGATTTGCCTTTCTCGTCTTAGGGTTGGGGTTCGGCCTAGGGCTAGGATTTTTTTAACTAGGAAGCCCTGAGTTCCAGGCTTACTTCATCTGCCAAAAGCATCCCAAAGGGAGTGCAGAAGTGCCAGAACATGGCTGCTTTCACGGCTTTTCCCTTAGGAAGAACCCTAATACGCGGCTGATTTACCTTCCTAGGGTTACTGTTAGGCTTAGGCCTAGGACTTTTAAAACCAGGAAGCCCTGGGCTCCAGGCACATGCAGCTGCGAAAGGCATCCCAAGAGGGCCGCAGAAGTGACACAACTTGGCTGCCTCTGCTGCTCTTCTCATGAGACCATCCCGAACCATAGGCTGATTTTCCTTCCTAGGGTTAAGGTTTGAGTTATGCCTAGGGTAAGAGTTCTATTAACCAGAAAGCCCTGAGTTCCAAGAACACAGCAGCTGCGAAGGACTAGCCAAGAAGAGCGCAAAAGTACCACAACATGCCTGCCTCCACAGCTTTTTCCTTGGGGACATGCCTAATTCCTGGCTGATTTGCCTTTCTCGTCTTAGGGTTGGGGTTCGGCCTAGGGCTAGGATTTTTTTAACTAGGAAGCCCTGAGTTCCAGGCTTACTTCATCTGCCAAAGGCATCCCAAAGGGAGTGCAGAAGTGCCACAACATGGCTGCATTCACGGCTTTTCCCTTAGGAAGAACCCTAATACGCGGCTGATTTACCTTCCTAGGGTTACTGTTAGGCTTAGGCCTAGGACTTTTAAAACTAGGAAGCCCTGGGCTCCAGGCACACTGCAGCTGTTCAAGGCATCCCAAGGGGAGTACTAAAGTACCACAACATGGCAGCTTTCACAGCTTTTTCCTTGGCACCATCCCTATACATAGGCTGATTTATCTGCCTAGGGTTAGGGTTAGGGTTCAGCCTAGGGCTTGGAGTTTTTTAACCAGGAAGCCCTGAGTTCCAGGCTTACTTCATCTGCCAAAGGCATCCCAAAGGGAGTGCAAAAGTGCCACAACATGGCTGCTTTCACGGCTTTTCCCTTAGGAAGAACCCTAATACGCGGCAGATTTACCTTCCTAGGGTTACTGTTAGGCTTAGGCCTAGGACTTTTAAAACCAGGAAGCCCTGGGCTCCAGGCACACTGCAGCTGCGAAAGGCATCCCAAGGGGAGCGCAAAAGTGACACAACTTGGCTGCCACCACTGATATTTCCATGAGACCATCCCGAACCATAGGCTGATTTTCCTTCCTAGGGTTAAGGTTTGAGTTACGCCTGGGGTAAGGGTTCTATTAACCAGAAAGCCCTGAGTTCCAAGAACACAGCAGCTGCAAAGGACTACCCAAGAAGAGCGCAAAAGTACCACAACATGCCTGCCTCCACAGCTTTTTCCTTGGGGACATGCCTAATTCCTGGCTGATTTGCCTTTCTCGTCTTAGGGTTGGGGTTCGGCCTAGGGCTAGGATTTTTTTAACTAGGAAGCCCTGAGTTCCAGGCTTACTTCATCTGCCAAAAGCATCCCAAAGGGAGTGCAGAAGTGCCAGAACATGGCTGCTTTCACGGCTTTTCCCTTAGGAAGAACCCTAATACGCGGCTGATTTACCTTCCTAGGGTTACTGTTAGGCTTAGGCCTAGGACTTTTAAAACCAGGAAGCCCTGGGCTCCAGGCACATGCAGCTGCGAAAGGCATCCCAAGAGGGCCGCAGAAGTGACACAACTTGGCTGCCTCTGCTGCTCTTCTCATGAGACCATCCCGAACCATAGGCTGATTTTCCTTCCTAGGGTTAAGGTTTGAGTTATGCCTAGGGTAAGAGTTCTATTAACCAGAAAGCCCTGAGTTCCAAGAACACAGCAGCTGCGAAGGACTAGCCAAGAAGAGCGCAAAAGTACCACAACATGCCTGCCTCCACAGCTTTTTCCTTGGGGACATGCCTAATTCCTGGCTGATTTGCCTTTCTCGTCTTAGGGTTGGGGTTCGGCCTAGGGCTAGGATTTTTTTAACTAGGAAGCCCTGAGTTCCAGGCTTACTTCATCTGCCAAAGGCATCCCAAAGGGAGTGCAGAAGTGCCACAACATGGCTGCATTCACGGCTTTTCCCTTAGGAAGAACCCTAATACGCGGCTGATTTACCTTCCTAGGGTTACTGTTAGGCTTAGGCCTAGGACTTTTAAAACTAGGAAGCCCTGGGCTCCAGGCACACTGCAGCTGTTCAAGGCATCCCAAGGGGAGTACTAAAGTACCACAACATGGCAGCTTTCACAGCTTTTTCCTTGGCACCATCCCTATACATAGGCTGATTTATCTGCCTAGGGTTAGGGTTAGGGTTCAGCCTAGGGCTTGGAGTTTTTTAACCAGGAAGCCCTGAGTTCCAGGCTTACTTCATCTGCCAAAGGCATCCCAAAGGGAGTGCAAAAGTGCCACAACATGGCTGCTTTCACGGCTTTTCCCTTAGGAAGAACCCTAATACGCGGCAGATTTACCTTCCTAGGGTTACTGTTAGTCTTAGGCCTAGGACTTTTAAAACCAGGAAGCCCTGGGCTCCAGGCACACTGCAGCTGCGAAAGGCATCCCAAGGGGAGCGCAAAAGTGACACAACTTGGCTGCCACCACTGATATTTCCATGAGACCATCCCGAACCATAGGCTGATTTTCCTTCCTAGGGTTAAGGTTTGAGTTACGCCTGGGGTAAGGGTTCTATTAACCAGAAAGCCCTGAGTTCCAAGAACACAGCAGCTGCGAAGGACTAGCCAAGAAGGGCGCAAAAGTACCACAACATGCCTGCCTCCACAGCTTTTTCCTTGGGGACATGCCTAATTCCTGGCTGATTTGCCTTTCTCGTCTTAGGGTTGGGGTTCGGCCTAGGGCTAGGATTTTTAAAATCAGGAAGCCCTGAGTTCCAGGCACACTGGAGCTGTGAAAGGCATCCAAAAGGGAGTGCAAAAGTGCCACAACATGGCTGCTTTCACGGCTTTTTCCTTGGCAAGAAGCCTAACACCAGGCTGATTTCCCTTCCTAGGGTTACTGTTAGGCTTTGGCCTAGGGCTAGGATTTTTAAAACTAGGAAGCCCTGGGCTCCAGGCACACTGCAGCTGTTCAAGGCATCCCAAGGTGAGTACTAAAGTACCACAACATGGCAGCTTTCACAGCTTTTTCCATGGCACCATCCCTATACATAGGCTGATTTATCTGCCTAGGGTTAGGGTTAGGGTTCAGCCTAGGGCTTGGAGTTTTTTAACCAGGAAGCCCTGAGTTCCAGGCTTACTGCATCTGCCAAAGGCATCCCAAAGGGAGTGCAGAAGTGCCACAACATGGCTGCTTTCACGGCTTTTCCCTTAGGAAGAACCCTAATACGCGGCTGATTTACCTTCCTAGGGTTACTGTTAGGCTTAGGCCTAGGACTTTTAAAACCAGGAAGCCCTGGGCTCCAGGCACACTGCAGCTGCGAAAGGCATCCTAAGAGGGCCGCAGAAGTGACACAACTTGGCTGCCTCTGCTGCTATTCTCATGAGACCATCCTGAACCATAGGCTGATTTTCCTTCCTAAGGTTAAGGTTTGAGTTACGCCTAGGGTAAGAGTTCTATTAACCAGAAAGCCCTGAGTTCCAAGAACACAGCAGCTGCGAAGGACTAGCCAAGAAGAGCGCAAAAGTACCACAACGTGCCTGCGTCGACAGCTTTTTCCTTGGGGAGATGCCTAATTCCTGGCTGATTTGCCTTTCTCGTCTTAGGGTTGGGGTTCGGCCTAGGGCTAGGATATTTTTAACTAGGAAGCCCTGAGTTCCAGGCTTACTTCATCTGCCAAAAGCATCCCAAAGGGAGTGCAAAAGTGCCACAACATGGCTGCTTTCACGGTTTTTCCCTTAGGAAGAACCCTAATACGCGGCTGATTTACCTTCCTAGGGTTACTGTTAGGCTTAGGCCTAGGACTTTTAAAAACAGGAAGCCCTGGGCTCCAGGCACTCTGCAGCTGCGAAAGGCATCCCAAGGGGAGCGCAAAAGTGACACAACTTGGCTGCCACCACTGATATTTCCATGAGACCATCCTGAACCATAGGCTGATTTTCCTTCCTAGGGTTAAGGTTTGAGTTACGCCTTGGGTAAGGGTTCTATTAACCAGAAAGCCCTGAGTTCCAAGAACACAGCAGCTGCGAAGGACTACCCAAGAAGAGCGCAAAAGTACCACAACATGCCTGCGTCGACAGCTTTTTCCTTGGGGACATGCCTAATTCCTGGCTGATTTGCCTTTCTCGTCTTAGGGTTGGGGTTCGGCCTAGGGCTAGGATTTTTAAAATCAGGAAGCCCTGAGTTCCAGGCACACTGGAGCTGTGAAAGGCATCCAAAAGGGAGTGCAAAAGTGCCACAACATGGCTGCTTTCACGGCTTTTTCCTTGGCAAGAAGCCTAACACCAGGCTGATTTCCCTTCCTAGGGTTACTGTTAGGCTTTGGCCTAGGGCTAGGATTTTTAAAACTAGGAAACCCTGGGCTCCAGGCACACTGCAGCTGTTCAAGGCATCCCAAGGTGAGTACTAAAGTACCACAACATGGCAGCTTTCACAGCTTTTTCCATGGCACCATCCCTATACATAGGCTGATTTATCTGCCTAGGGTTAGGGTTAGGGTTCAGCCTAGGGCTTGGAGTTTTTTAACCAGGAAGCCCTGAGTTCCAGGCTTACTGCATCTGCCAAAGGCATCCCAAAGGGAGTGCAAAAGTGCCACAACATGGCTGCTTTCACGGCTTTTCCCTTAGGAAGAACCTTAATACGCGGCTGATTTACCTTCCTAGGGTTACTGTTAGGCTTAGGCCTAGGACTTTTAAAACCAGGAAGCCCTGGGCTCCAGGCACATGCAGCTGTTAAAGGCATCCCAAGAGGGCCGCAGAAGTGACACAACTTGGCTGCCTCTGCTGCTCTTCTCATGAGACCATCCCGAACCATAGGCTGATTTTCCTTCCTAGGGTTAAGGTTTGAGTTACGCCTCGGGTAAGGGTTCTATTAACCAGAAAGCCCTGAGTTCCAAGAACACAGCAGCTGCGAAGGACTAGCCAAGAAGAGCGCAAAAGTACCACAACATGCCTGCCTCCACAGCTTTTTCCTTGGGGACATGCCTAATTCCTGGCTGATTTGCCTTTCTCGTCTTAGGGTTGGGGTTCGGCCTAGGGCTAGGATTTTTAAAATCAGGAAGCCCTGAGTTCCAGGCACACTGGAGCTGTGAAAGGCATCCAAAAGGGAGTGCAAAAGTGCCACAACATGGCTGCTTTCACGGCTTTTTCCTTGGCAAGAAGCCTAACACCAGGCTGATTTCCCTTCCTAGGGTTACTGTTAGGCTTTGGCCTAGGGCTAGGATTTTTAAAACTAGGAAGCCCTGGGCTCCAGGCACACTGCAGCTGTTCAAGGCATCCCAAGGTGAGTACTAAAGTACCACAACATGGCAGCTTTCACAGCTTTTTCCATGGCACCATCCCTATACATAGGCTGATTTATCTGCCTAGGGTTAGGGTTAGGGTTCAGCCTAGGGCTTGGAGTTTTTTAACCAGGAAGCCCTGAGTTCCAGGCTTACTGCATCTGCCAAAGGCATCCCAAAGGGAGTGCAAAAGTGCCACAACATGGCTGCTTTCACGGCTTTTCCCTTAGGAAGAACCCTAATACGCGGCTGATTTACCTTCCTAGGGTTACTGTTAGGCTTAGGCCTAGGACTTTTAAAACCAGGAAGCCCTGGGCTCCAGGCACACTGCAGCTGTTAAAGGCATCCTAAGAGGGCCGCAGAAGTGACACAACTTGGCTGCCTCTGCTGCTATTCTCATGAGACCATCCTGAACCATAGGCTGATTTTCCTTCCTAAGGTTAAGGTTTGAGTTACGCCTAGGGTAAGAGTTCTATTAACCAGAAAGCCCTGAGTTCCAAGAACACAGCAGCTGCGAAGGACTAGCCAAGAAGAGCGCAAAAGTACCACAACGTGCCTGCGTCGACAGCTTTTTCCTTGGGGACATGCCTAATTCCTGGCTGATTTGCCTTTCTCGTCTTAGGGTTGGGGTTCGGCCTAGGGCTAGGATATTTTTAACTAGGAAGCCCTGAGTTCCAGGCTTACTTCATCTGCCAAAAGCATCCCAAAGGGAGTGCAGAAGTGCCACAACATGGCTGCTTTCACGGCTTTTCCCTTAGGAAGAACCCTAATACCCGGCTGATTTACCTTCCTAGGGTTACTGTTAGGCTTAGGCCTAGGACTTTTAAAACCAGGAAGCCCTGGGCTCCAGGCACACTGCAGCTGCGAAAGGCATCCCAAGGGGAGCGCAAAAGTGACACAACTTGGCTGCCACCACTGATATTTCCATGAGACCATCCTGAACCATAGGCTGATTTTCCTTCCTAGGGTTAAGGTTTGAGTTACGCCTGGGGTAAGGGTTCTATTAACCAGAAAGCCCTGAGTTCCAAGAACACAGCAGCTGCGAAGGACTACCCAAGAAGAGCGCAAAAGTACCACAACGTGCCTGCGTCGACAGCTTTTTCCTTGGGGACATGCCTAATTCCTGGCTGATTTGCCTTTCTCGTCTTAGGGTTGGGGTTTGGCCTAGAGCTAGGATTTTTTTAACTAGGAAGCCCTGAGTTCCAGGCTTACTTCATCTGCAAAAAGCATCCCAAAGGGAGTGCAGAAGTGCCACAACATGGCTGCTTTCACGGCTTTTCCCTTAGGAAGTACCCTAATACGCGGCTGATTTACCTTCCTAGGGTTACTGTTAGGCTTAGGCCTAGGACTTTTAAAACCAGGAAGCCCTGGGCTCCAGGCACATGCAGCTGCGAAAGGCATCCCAAGAGGGCCGCAGAAGTGACACAACTTGGCTGCCTCTGCTTCTATTCTCATGAGACCATCCCGAACCATAGGCTGATTTTCCTTCCTAGGGTTAAGGTTTGAGTTATGCCTAGGGTAAGGGTTCTATTAACTAGAAAGCCCTTAGTTCCAAGAAAACAGCAGCTGCGAAGGACTAGCCAAGAACAGCGCAAAAGTACCACAACATGCCTGCCTCCACAGCTTTTTCCTTGGGGATATGCCTAATTCCTGGCTGATTTGCCTTTCTCGTCTTAGGGTTGGGGTTCGGCCTAGGGCTAGGATATTTTTAACTAGGAAGCCCTGAGTTCCAGGCTTACTGCATCTGCCAAAGGCATCCCAAAGGGAGTGCAGAAGTGCCACAACATGGCTGCTTTCACGGCTTTTCCCTTAGGAAGAACCCTAATACCCGGCTGATTTACCTTCCTAGGGTTACTGTTAGGCTTAGGCCTAGGACTTTTAAAACCAGGAAGCCCTGGGCTCCAGGCACATGCAGCTGCGAAAGGCATCCCAAGAGGGCCGCAGAAGCGACACAACTTGGCTGCCTCTGCTTCTATTCTCATGAGACCATCCTGAACCATAGGCTGATTTTCCTTCCTAGGGTTAAGGTTTGAGTTACGCCTAGGGTAAGAGTTCTATTAACCAGAAAGACCTGAGTTCCAAGAACACAGCATCTGCGAAGGACTAGCCAAGAAGGGCGCAAAAGTACCACAACGTGCTTGCCTCCACAGCTTTTTCCTTGGGGACATGCCTAATTCCTGGCTGATTTGCCTTTCTCGTCTTAGGGTTGGGGTTCGGCCTAGGGCTAGGATTTTTAAAATCAGGAAGCCCTGAGTTCCAGGCACACTGGAGCTGTGAAAGGCATCCAAAAGGGAGTGCAAAAGTGCCACAACATGGCTGCTTTCACGGCTTTTTCCTTGGCAAGAAGCCTAACACCAGGCTGATTTCCCTTCCTAGGGTTACTGTTAGGCTTTGGCCTAGGGCTAGGATTTTTAAAACTAGGAAGCCCTGGGCTCCAGGCACACTGCAGCTGTTCAAGGCATCCCAAGGTGAGTACTAAAGTACCACAACATGGCAGCTTTCACAGCTTTTTCCATGGCACCATCCCTATACATAGGCTGATTTATCTGCCTAGGGTTAGGGTTAGGGTTCAGCCTAGGGCTTGGAGTTTTTTAACCAGGAAGCCCTGAGTTCCAGGCTTACTGCATCTGCCAAAGGCATCCCAAAGGGAGTGCAGAAGTGCCACAACATGGCTGCTTTCACGGCTTTTCCCTTAGGAAGAACCCTAATACCCGGCTGATTTACCTTCCTAGGGTTACTGTTAGGCTTAGGCCTAGGACTTTTAAAACCAGGAAGCCCTGGGCTCCAGGCACACTGCAGCTGCGAAAGGCATCCTAAGAGGGCCGCAGAAGTGACACAACTTGGCTGCCTCTGCTGCTATTCTCATGAGACCATCCTGAACCATAGGCTGATTTTCCTTCCTAAGGTTAAGGTTTGAGTTACGCCTAGGGTAAGAGTTCTATTAACCAGAAAGCCCTGAGTTCCAAGAACACAGCAGCTGCGAAGGACTAGCCAAGAAGAGCGCAAAAGTACCACAACGTGCCTGCCTCCACAGCTTTTTCCTTGGGGAGATGCCTAATTCCTGGCTGATTTGCCTTTCTCGTCTTAGGGTTGGGGTTCGGCCTAGGGCTAGGATATTTTTAACTAGGAAGCCCTGAGTTCCAGGCTTACTTCATCTGCCAAAAGCATCCCAAAGGGAGTGCAAAAGTGCCACAACATGGCTGCTTTCACGGCTTTTCCCTTAGGAAGAACCCTAATACGCGGCAGATTTACCTTCCTAGGGTTACTGTTAGGCTTAGGCCTAGGACTTTTAAAACCAGGAAGCCCTGGGCTCTACGCACACTGCAGCTGCGAAAGGCATCCCAAGGGGAGCGCAAAATTGACACAACTTGGCTGCCACCACTGATATTTCCATGAGACCATCCCGAACCATAGGCTGATTTTCCTTCCTAGGGTTAAGGTTTGAGTTACGCCTGGGGTAAGGGTTCTATTAACCAGAAAGCCCTGAGTTCCAAGAACACAGCAGCTGCAAAGGACTAGCCAAGAAGAGCGCAAAAGTACCACAACATGCCTGCCTCCACAGCTTTTTCCTTGGGGACATGCCTAATTCCTGGCTGATTTGCCTTTCTCGTCTTAGGGTTGGGGTTCGGCCTAGGGCTAGGATTTTTAAAATCAGGAAGCCTTGAGTTCCAGGCACACTGGAGCTGTGAAAGGCATCCAAAAGGGAGTGCAAAAGTGCCACAACATGGCTGCTTTCACGGCTTTTTCCTTGGCAAGAAGCCTAACACCAGGCTGATTTACCTTCCTAGGGTTACTGTTAGGCTTAGGCCTAGGGCTCGGATTTTTAAAACTAGGAAGTCCTGGGCTCCAGGCACACTGCAGCTGTTCAAGGCATCCCAAGGGGAGTACAAAAGTGCAACAACATGGCAGCTTTCACAGCTTTTTCCTTGGCACCATCCCTATACATAGGCTGATTTATCTGCCTAGGGTTAGGGTTCAGCCTAGGGCTTGGAGTTTTTTAACCAGGAAGCCCTGAGTTCCAGGCTTACTGCATCTGCCAAAGGCATCCCAAAGGGAGTGCAAAAGTGCCACAACATGGCTGCTTTCACGGCTTTTCCCTTAGGAAGAACCCTAATACGCGGCAGATTTACCTTCCTAGGGTTACTGTAAGGCTTAGGCCTAGGACTTTTAAAACCAGGAAGCCCTGGGCTCCAGGCACACTGCAGCTGCGAAAGGCATCCCAAGGGGAGCGCAAAAGTGACACAACTTGGCTGCCACCACTGATATTTCTATGAGACCATCCCGAACCATAGGCTGATTTTCCTTCCTAGGGTGAGGGTTAGAGTTATGCCTAGGGTTAGTGTTTTTTTAACCAGAAAGCCCTGAGTTCCAAGAACACAGCAGCTGCCAAGGACTACCCAAGAGGAGGGGAAAAGTGCCACAACATGGCTGCCTCCAGCGCTTTTTCCTTGGGACCATCATTGAACCTAGGCTGATTTACTTGCCTCCAGTTCCACCTATGGTCACGCCAAGAGATAGGGATTTTAAATCAGTAAACCCTGAGCTCCAGACCCAGTGAAGCTGCAAAAGGCTTCCCAAGGGCAGCCAAAAATTGCCTCAACATGCTCCTTCCAGTGCTTTTTTCCTTGGGAACATCCCTATACCCAGGCTGATTTATCTGCCTAGGGTTAGGGTTAGGGTTCAGCCTAGAGATAGGATTTTTTCAAACAGGAAGCCCTGAATTCCAGGCACACTGCAGCTGTTAAAGGCAGTGTTCTACGTCAACCGCAACTTAGTCTGAAATAAATGCTTTTTCCCTGAGAGCATCTGAGAGGTTTGCATGAAGCACTGATATCTGACATTTGCAATTTTGAATAGGAGAGGAGAAAGAAAATGGGAAGAAGTTTTTAATTTTAGTGGTTTCAATGTTAATTTCCGTACACTTTTTCAAAACTTGTCAGCTCAAATGCCCATCAACATCTTTTAGTCATCTGTAAGTCAGTATTCATATAAAATGTGCTTCAAATCAAAAGAATTTCAAATTTGCACTCCAAATTTCTATGCCTAGATTTATGATTTCCTACACATATTAGATGAAAGGAAGGCCTTTTTTACTGTGGGAGTGCTGGAACACTGGAACAGGTTGCCCAGGGAAGTTGTGGGTGTCCCATCCCTGAAAGTATTCAAGGTCAGCTTGGACGGGGCTTGGAGCAGCAACAAAGGAGAAGCTTGATGGTAGAGAAACAAAGTTGGACTATAGAAGAAACTGGGATTGAAGTATAGGAGCAAGTTTTCTCTCAGCTCTTGGGGTAAATTCAAAGTTGTACAAAATGACATTTATCTGTGCTATTCACTACTGTAACAGAAATGTTCATGAAAACTGTACAGAAGATAGCAAATTTTAAAAGAGATAAGAATTACAGCATAAAATCCATGGGATGGGTTACAACATGAGACACTCTCTAAGAGAAAATCTCTGTGTTTCAGCACTTCATCATGGTAAGATTTCATGAAGTGCCAAAGAAGGCGGCAAAATATCATTCGGGACGTTATTTCCTGGAATTCAGCCTGGCCATTAGTAGGAACTGGGTTTGAACACATCATGTAGATATACCACACACACTTTCCCTTCACTGAAAAATGACTGTTTACAACGAAGAAGCAATTGACGATCAAAATTGATTGAAAGCATCTTAAACATGTCAAGTATTTCATTGTAGATGATCTGTGATCCAAATGCTTCTTCCACCTTCGAGAGGGACAGAACAATTCTTCCATATCATGATGGTTTAAAATTGTATCAACCAATGTTTTCTGCTGGAAAGATAGCATCTATTTTTTTCTATTTTTGGAAGAAAATATTCCTAGACATACAACAGGTGAGAACTAAGTAATTTTAAAGAAACAAATGAAAAGAAAATATTCTGTAAATAGAATGAAATGAAAAGCTGTGTTTTAAATAGGAGCTAAATATGAAACAGAATTTTTGTACCAGGCATTTGAATTACTGCACCAGCTCTTTTGCCCATCAAGAGAGGCATTTAGCATTTCAGTCTTTTCCAAGGTGTTCATGATCTGCTATGCTGATCTCTGTGTGTGCCTAGGTGTGTGTGGAAGGGGGGGCATGTGAAGGGGAGTGTGTATGTTTGCTTTACAATTGTTGTGGCAGATTCATGCCTCAGCTCCACATTTTGTTTTAGAAAGGTCACACAGAGTGGATGTGAAGTTTACTATCAACAAGAGATCAATTCCCAAATCATCCATTTCACTCTACCTTATAAATCATGTGCTTTGTTGCATATTTTATCAAATCTACTTTCAAGCCAGATGGAGGAAGGAGGATGTGGCAATCCCTCCACCATCTTGCAACTTTTATGCAAGTAGGTTTTCAAGAAAATCATCATTTCTCTTTGAAATATGTCTGGAACAGGCATGATGGTAGTGTCAACCTGTTGGAGTTTTTGTTGCTGGAAGAAGTTATACAAAAGGATTGGTTTTTACATTGACCAGTTACTGAATCAAGCTCAGGAATACATTGGAAATTCAACTGGGGCTTCCTTTCCCCGGCAGACTACTTCTAGAACGAGCTTGTACACTGAAGCTTACTCTTTTGCCCTCTTTTTGTTTCTTTCCTATTTTCTTGGCTTCTTTGCCACTCTCTAGACAATTTTGGAACTTTTTTCCCAACTCAAATGGTTTCAATAGTCTGATTGTGATCATACATTTTTACAAGGAATTTTTAAAATCTTTCCTCCAGTTAAGAAAGTCAAGGACTTAGGTCTTTTTCTTCCCTTATCAATATTGCAATGAAATTGATAAGTAAAGACCAACTCTTTCTTTTTGTTTTTAACCCAAGCAAATAATTCCCATCCATTCATCCATTTGGTGGACCAATAGTTGCCATTCTGATGGAAGTTGTCACTTCTTAACAATAGGCATTCTGTGACTATGTTGACAGCACTTTGGGTGAAGATCCTAACTGGTCTTAGATACACATAGGGAGAAATTTGCTCAGCCAGTGTCAGTCTTAAGCATGCGTATCAGAAGATCTTTCTAGAGCTGGGAATTTTCCCATGAAAGGGATTCAGTTAGGGAAGAGACACTTGCCCCAGAGGTTTACATTCTTCTTGAAGACTGCTTAAGGAACTTAGATGCCATGTCCATTTGGATCTGTGTCTGCACAGAACTTTGTCATGCCAGTGCTTGAAATGCATCTTGAAGAGAATTCACTAGCACAGAATGAATGAGAGTGGAAGGGGTTGGTGGGGCTAACCAGGCCCAACCCCCCTGCCTAAACCAGGATACCTAGAGCCTCTTGCCCAGGATTCTATCTGGGTGTACTTTTAATGTCTTCAAAGATCCAGGCTCCACAATCTTTCTGGGCAGTCTGTGCCGTGGTTCACTCACCCTCACAGTAAAGAATCATTTCCTGATGTTCCTGTATTTCAGTGTGTGCCCACTGCCTCTTGTCTTTTCACTCAGCATCACTGAAAAGACACTGATTCCCTCCCCTTTGCACTATTGCTTCCATATGGATGTGTGCTGCCATGTAGAGATATGTCAAAAACCTCCCTGAAGCCCAGGCAGATAATATTCCCTTCATCTACCAGTCAAGTTGATTCATCAGAGGAGTTTAAAGTTATGTTCAGCATGAAATGCCCCTGAAAAATCATGCTAACTACATTATTGTGTCGTCTTTCATGTGCCTGGCAAGGTTTTCCAGGAAGAGCTGCTTCATCAACTTCCTGGGTATAAAAAAGAGGGTGGCGGGTTTGTACGATTGCGAGTCCTCCTAATTGCCTTTTTTGAAGATGAGTGTCATTTGCTTACATCCAGTCCTTAGCCTCTCTTCTCGTCTACATCTTAGCAAAAAGCTTTTCCATTATGTCTGGAAAGGAGAAATTGTGCCAGCACAGAAAACATCTCCCATCGTGTTCTAGACGTTGCACGGGGGTGTGCCGAGTGTTTGGCATGAAGAAAAGAAAACTTGTCCAAAGCAGCTTCCAATCGAAGGTTCATGTGATTGGAAAAGTCAGGAGAGTGCAAAGGTACTGTTTTCTAGCAGTTGGCAAGCGGCGCACACAATCCCAGTGCTGTACAGCTTCCTTCTTCACCTTTCCGAAGGTGCCGCTCTCTCCGGCTCCCGGAGGCGAAGAAGCGGCTTCTTCGCGCAAAGACGATTGTGCCGCTCACTGTGCACTCCTTAGCGCGGCTTCTGCCGAAAGACGCCCGGGAGCGGCTCTTAGCTCCGGACAGCATCGTACCTTCGTCTTTAGCGTCTCTTCTCGTCTACATCTTAGCAAAAAACTTTTCTACTATGTCAGGCGAGGAAAAACTCTGCCAGCACAGAAAACATCTCCCATCGTGTTCTAGACGTTGCACGGAGGTGTGCCGAGTGTTTGGCATGAAGGAAAGAAAAGTTGTCCAAAACAGCTTCCAACGGAATGTTCATGTGATTGGAAAAGTCAGGAGAGTGCAAAGGTACTGTTTTCTATCAGTTGGCAAGCTGCGCACACAATCCCAGTGTTGTACAGCTTCCTTCTTCACCTTTCCGAAGGTGCCGCTCTCTCCGGCTCCCGGAGGCGAAGAAGCGGCTTCTTCGCGCAAAGACGATTGTGCCGCTCACTGTGCACTCCTTAGCGCGGCTTCTGCCGAAAGACGCCCGGGAGCGGCTCTTAGCTCCGGACAGCATCGTACCTTCGTCTTTAGCGTCTCTTCTCGTCTACATCTTAGCAAAAAACTTTTCTACTATGTCTGGCGAGGAAAAACTCTGCAAGCACAGAAAACATCTCCTATCGTGTTCTAGACGTTGCACGGAGGTGTGCCGAGTGTTTGGCATGAAGGAAAGAAAAGTTGTCCAAAACAGCTTCCAACGGAATGTTCATGTGATTGGAAAAGTCAGGAGAGTGCAAAGGTACTGTTTTCTATCAGTTGGCAAGCTGCGCACACAATCCCAGTGTTGTACAGCTTCCTTCTTCACCTTTCCGAAGGTGCCGCTCTCTCCGGCTCCCGGAGGCGAAGAAGCGGCTTCTTCGCGCAAAGACGATTGTGCCGCTCACTGTGCACTCCTTAGCGCGGCTTCTGCCGAAAGACGCCCGGGAGCGCTCTTAGCTCCGGACAGCATCGTACCTTCGTCTTTAGCGTCTTTTGTGGTCTACATCCTAGCAAAAAACTCTTCTACTATGTCTGGCGAGGAAAAACTGTGCCAGCACAGAAAACATCTCCCATCGTGTTCTAGACGTTGCACGGAGGTGTGCCGAGTGTTTGGCATGAAGAAAAGAAAAGTTGTCCAAAACAGCTTCCAATCGAATGTTCATGTGATTGGAAAAGTCAGGAGAGTGCAAAGGTACTGTTTTCTAGCAGTTGGCAAGCGGCGCACAGAATCCCAGTGTTGTACAGCTTCCTTCTTCACCTTTCCGAAGGTGCCGCTCTCTCCGGCTCCCGGAGGCGAAGAAGCGGCTTCTTCGCGCAAAGACGATTGTGCCGCTCACTGTGCTCTCCTTAGCGCGGCTTCTGCCGAAAGACGCCCGGGAGCGGCTCTTAGCTCCGGACAGCATCGTACCTTCGTCTTTAGCGTCTCTTCTCGTCTACATCTTAGCAAAAAGCTTTTCCACTATGTCTGGCGAGGAAAAACTGTGCCAGCACAGAAAACATCTCCCATCGTGTTCTAGGCGTTGCACGGAGGTGTGCCGAGTGTTTGGCATGAAGAAAAGAAAAGTTGTCCAAAACAGCTTCCAATCGAATGTTCATGTGATTGGAAAAGTCAGGAGAGTGCAAAGGTACTGTTTTCTAGCAGTTGGCAAGCTGCGCACACAATCCCAGTGTTGTACAGCTTCCTTCTTCACCTTTCCGAAGGTGCCGCTCTCTCCGGCTCCCGGAGGCGAAGAAGCGGCTTCTTCGCGCAAAGACGATTGTGCCGCTCACTGTGCACTCCTTAGCGCGGCTTCTGCCGAAAGACGCCCGGGATCGGCTCTTATCTCCGGAGAGCATCGTACCTTCGTCTTTAGCGTCTTTTGTGGTCTACATCCTAGCAAAAAACTCTTCTACTATGTCTGGCGAGGAAAAACTGTGCCAGCACAGAAAACATCTCCCATCGTGTTCTAGACGTTGCACGGAGGTGTGCCGAGTGTTTGGCATGAAGGAAAGAAAAGTTGTCCAAAACAGCTTCCAATCGAATGTTCATGTGATTGGAAAAGTCAGGAGAGTGCAAAGGTACTGTTTTCTATCAGTTGGCAAGCTGCGCACACAATCCCAGTGTTGTACAGCTTCCTTCTTCACCTTTCCGAAGGTGCCGCTCTCTCCGGCTCCCGGAGGCGAAGAAGCGGCTTCTTCGCGCAAAGACGATTGTGCCGCTCACTGTGCACTCCTTAGCGCGGCTTCTGCCGAAAGACGCCCGGGAGCGGCTCTTAGCTCCGGACAGCATCGTACCTTCGTCTTTAGCGTCTCTTCTCGTCTACATATTAGCAAAAAGCTTTTCCACTATGTCTGGCGAGGAAAAACAGTGCCAGCACAGAAAACATCGCCCATCGTGTTCTAGACGTTGCACGATCCCTATACTTAGGCTGATTTTCCTTCCTGGGGATAGGGTTAGGCTTCAGCCTAGGGCTTGGAGTTTTTTAACCAGGAAGCCCTGGGCTCCAGGCACACTGCAGCTGCGAAAGGCATCCCAAGGGGAGCGCAAAAGTGACACAACTTGGCTGCCACCACTGATATTTCCATGAGACCATCCCGAACCATAGGCTGATTTTCCTTCCTAGGGTTAAGGTTTGAGTTACGCCTAGGGTAAGGGTTCTATTAACCAGAAAGCCCTGAGTTCCAAGAACACAGCAGCTGCAAAGGACTACCCAAGAAGAGCGCAAAAGTACCACAACATGCCTGCCTCCACAGCTTTTTCCTTGGGGACATGCCTAATTCCTGGCTGATTTGCCTTTCTCGTCTTAGGGTTGGGGTTCGGCCTAGGGCTAGGATTTTTTTAACTAGGAAGCCCTGAGTTCCAGGCTTACTTCATCTGCCAAAAGCATCCCAAAGGGAGTGCAGAAGTGCCACAACATGGCTGCTTTCACGGCTTTTCCCTTAGGAAGAACCCTAATACGCGGCTGATTTACCTTCCTAGGGTTACTGTTAGGCTTAGGCCTAGGACTTTTAAAACCAGGAAGCCCTGGGCTCCAGGCACATGCAGCTGCGAAAGGCATCCCAAGGGGAGCGCAAAAGTGACACAACTTGGCTGCCTCTGCTGCTCTTCTCATGAGACCATGCTGAACCATAGGCAGATTTTCCTTCCTAGGGTTAAGGTTTGAGTTACGCCTAGGGTAAGAGTTCTAATAACCAGAAAGCCCTGAGTTCCAAGAACACAGCAGCTGCGAAGGACTACCCAAGAAGAGCGCAAAAGTACCACAACGTGCCTGCCTCCACAGCTTTTTCCTTGGGGACATGCCTAATTCCTGGCTGATTTGCCTTTCTCGTCTTAGGGTTGGGGTTCGGCCTAGGGCTAGGATATTTTTAACTAGGAAGCCCTGAGTTCCAGGCTTACTTCATCTACAAAAGGCATCCCAAAGGGAGTGCAAAAGTGCCATAACATGGCTGCTTTCACGGCTTTTCCCTTAGGAAGAACCTTAATACGCGGCTGATTTACCTTCCTAGGGTTACTGTTAGGCTTAGGCCTAGGACTTTTAAAACCAGGAAGCCCTGGGCTCCAGGCACATGCAGCTGTTAAAGGCATCCCAAGAGGGCTGCAGAAGTGACACAACTTGGCTGCCTCTGCTGCTACTCTCATGAGACCATCCCGAACCATAGGCTGATTTTCCTTCCTAGGGTTAAGGTTTGAGTTACGCCTAGGGTAAGAGTTCTATTAACCAGAAAGACCTGAGTTCCAAGAACACAGCAGCTGCGAAGGACTAGCCAAGGAGAGCGCAAAAGTACCACAACATGCCTGCCTCCACAGCTTTTTCCTTGGGGACATGCCTAATTCCTAGCTGATTTGCCTTCCTCGTCTTAGGGTTGGGGTTCGGCCTAGGGCTAGGATTTTTAAAATCAGGAAGCCCTGAGTTCCAGGCACACTGGAGCTGTGAAAGGCATCCAAAAGGGAGTGCAAAAGTGCCACAACATGGCTGCTTTCACGGCTTTTTCCTTGGCAAGAAGCCTAACACCAGGCTGATTTCCCTTCCCAGGGTTACTGTTAGGCTTAGGCCTAGGGCTAGGATTTTTAAAACTAGGAAGCCCTGGGCTCCAGGCACACTGCAGCTGTTCAAGGCATCCCAAGGGGAGTACAAAAGTGCAACAACATGGCAGCTTTCACAGCTTTTTCCTTGGCACCATCCCTATACCTAGGCTGTTTTATCTGCCTAGGGTTAGGGTTAGGGTTCAGCCTAGGTCTTGGAGTTTTTTAACCAGGAAGACCTGAGTTCCAGGCTTACTGCATCTGCCAAAGGCATCCCAAAGGGAGTGCAAAAGTGCACCACATGGCTGCTTTCACAGCTTTTCCCTTATGAAGAACCCTAATACCCGGCTGATTTACCTTCCTAGGGTTACTGTTAGGCTTAGGCGTAGGACTTTTAAAACCAGGAAGCCCTGGGCTCCAGGCACACTGCAGCTGTTAAAGGCATCCCAAGAGGGCCGCAGAAGTGACACAACTTGGCTGCCTCTGCTTCTATTCTCATGAGACCATCCCGAACCATAGGCTGATTTTCCTTCCTAGGGTTAAGGTTTGAGTTACGCCTAGGGTAAGGGTTCTATTAACCAGAAAGACCTGAGTTCCAAGAACACAGAAGCTGCGAAGGACTACCCAAGAAGAGCGCAAAAGTACCACAACGTGCCTGCCTCCACAGCTTTTTCCTTGGGGACATGCCTAATTCCTGGCTGATTTGCCTTTCTCGTCTTAGGGTTGGGGTTCGGCCTAGGGCTAGGATATTTTTAACCAGGAAGCCCTGAGTTCCAGGCTTACTGCATCTGCCAAAGGCATCCCAAAGGGTGTGCAGAAGTGCCACAACATGGCTGCTTTCACGGCTTTTCCCTTAGGAAGAACCCTAATATGCGGCTGATTTACCTTCCTAGGGTTACTGTTAGGCTTAGGCCTAGGACTTTTAAAACCAGGAAGCCCTGGGCTCCAGGCACACTGCAGCTGCGAAAGGCATCCCAAGGGGAGCGCAAAAGTGACACAACTTGGCTGCCACCACTGATATTTCCATGAGACCATTCCAAATCATAGGCTGATTTTCCTTCCTAGGGTTAAGGTTTGAGTTACGCCTAGGGTAAGGGTTCTATTAACCAGAAAGCCCTGAATTCCAAGAACACAGCAGCTGCAAAGGACTAGCCAAAGAGAGCGCAAAAGTACCACAACATGCCTGCCTCCACAGCTTTTTCCTTGGGGACATGCCTAATTCCTGGCTGATTTGCCTTTCTCGTCTTAGGGTTGGGGTTCGGCCTAGGGCTAGATTATTTTTAACTAGGAAGCCCTGAGTTCCAGGCTTACTGCATCTACCAAAGGCATCCCAAAGGGAGTGCAGAAGTGCCACAACATGGCTGCTTTCACGGCTTTTCCCTTAGGAAGAACCCTAATACGCGGCTGATTTACCTTCCTAGGGTTACTGTTAGGCTTAGGCCTAGGACTTTTAAAACCAGGAAGCCCTGGGCTCCAGGCACACTGCAGCTGTTAAAGGCATCCCAAAAGGGCCGCAGAAGTGACACAACTTGGCTGCCTCTGCTTCTATTCTCATGAGACCATCCCGAACCATAGGCTGATTTTCCTTCCTAGGGTTAATGTTTGAGTTTCGCCTAGGGTAAGAGGTCTATTAACCAGAAAGCCCTGAGTTCCAAGAACACAGCAGCTGCGAAGGACTAGCCAAGAAGAGCGCAAAAGTACCACAACGTGCCTGCGTCGACAGCTTTTTCCTTGGGGACATGCCTAATTCCTGGCTGATTTGCCTTTCTCGTCTTAGGGTTGGGGTTCGGCCTAGGGCTAGGATTTTTTTAACTAGGAAGCCCTGAGTTCCAGGCTTACTGCATCTGCCAAAGGCATCCCAAAGGGAGTGCAGAAGTGCCACAACATGGCTGCTTTCACGGCTTTCCCCTTAGGAAGAACCCTAATACGCGGCTGATTTACCTTCCTAGGGTTACTGTTAGGCTTAGGCCTAGGACTTTTAAAACTAGGACGCCCTGGGATCCAGGCACACTGCAGCTGTTCAAGGCATCCCAAGGGGAGTACTAAAGTACCACAACATGGCAGCTTTCACAGCTTTTTCCTTGGCACCATCCCTATATATAGGCTGATTTATCTGCCTAGGGTTAGGGTTCAGACTAGGGCTTGGAGTTTTTTAACCAGGAAGCCCTGAGTTCCAGGCTTACTGCATCTGCCAAATGCATCCCAAAGGGAGTGCAAAAGTGCCACAACATGGCTGCTTTCACAGCTTTTCCCTTAGGAAGAACCCTAATACGCGGCTGATTTACCTTCCTAGGGTTACTGTTAGGCTTAGGCCTAGGACTTTTAAAAACAGGAAGCCCTGGGCTCCAGGCACTCTGCAGCTGCGATAGGCATCCCAAGGGGAGCGCAAAAGTGACGCAACTTGGCTGCCACCACTGATATTTCCATGAGACCATCCCGAAACATAGGCTGATTTTCCTTCCTAGGGTTAAGGTTTGAGTTACGCCTAGGGTAAGGGTTCTATTAACCAGAAAGCCCTGAGTTCCAAGAACACAGCAGCTGCGAAGGACTAGCCAAGAAGAGCGAAAAAGTACCACAACATGCCTGCGTCGACAGCTTTTTCCTTGGGGACATGCCTAATTCCTGGCTGATTTGCCTTTCTCGTCTTAGGGTTGGGGTTCGGCCTAGGGCTAGGATTTTTAAAATCAGGAAGCCCTGAGTTCCAGGCACACTGGAGCTGTGAAAGGCATCCAAAAGGGAGTGCAAAAGTGCCACAACATGGCTGCTTTCACGGCTTTTTCCTTGGCAAGAAGCCTAACACCAGGCTGATTTCCCTTCCCAGGGTTACTGTTAGGCTTAGGCCTAGGGCTAGGATTTTTAAAACTAGGAAGCCCTTAGTTCCAGGCACACTGCAGCTGTTCAAGGCATCCCAAGGGGAGTACAAAAGTGCAACAACATGGCAGCTTTCACAGCTTTTTCCTTGGCACCATCCCTATACCTAGGCTGATTTATCTGCCTAGGGTAAGGGTTAGGGTTCAGCCTAGGGCTTGGAGTTTTTTAACCAGGAAGCCCTGAGTTCCAGGCTTACTGCATCTGCCAAAGGCATCCCAAAGGGAGTGCAAAAGTGCCACAACATGGCTGCTTTTACAGCTTTTCCCTTAGGAAGAACCCTAATACGCGTCTGATTTACCTTCCTAGGGTTACTGTTAGGCTTAGGCCTAGGACTTTTAAAACCAGGAAGCCCTGGGCTCCAGGCACACTGCAGCTGTTAAAGGCATCCCAAGAGGGCCGCAGAAGTGACACAACTTGGCTGCCTCTGCTTCTATTCTCATGAGACCATCCCGAACCATAGGCTGATTTTCCTTCCTAGGGTTAATGTTTGAGTTTCGCCTAGGGTAAGAGTTCTATTAACCAGAAAGCCCTGAGTTCCAAGAACACAGCAGCTGCGAAGGACTAGCCAAGAAGAGCGCAAAAGTACCACAACATGCCTGCCTCCACAGCTTTTTCCTTGGGGACATGCCTAATTCCTGGCTGATTTGCCTTTCTCGTCTTAGGGTTGGGGTTCGGCCTAGGGCTACTATTTTTTTAACTAGGAAGCCCTGAGTTCCAGGCTTACTTCATCTGCAAAAAGCATCCCAAAGGGAGTGCAGAAGTGCCACAACATGGCTGCTTTCACGGCTTTTCCCTTAGGAAGAACCCTAATACGCGGCTGATTTACCTTCCTAGGGTTACTGTTAGGCTTAGGCCTAGGACTTTTAAAACCAGGAAGCCCTGGGCTCCAGGCACATGCAGCTGCGAAAGGCATCCCAAGAGGTCCGCAGAAGTGACACAACTTGGCTGCCTCTGCTGCTATTCTCATGAGACCATCCTGAACCATAGGCTGATTTTCCTTCCTAGGGTTAAGGTTTGAGTTACGCCTGGGGTAAGGGTTCTATTAACCAGAAAGCCCTGAGTTCCAAGAACACAGCAGCTGCGAAGGACTAGCCAAGAAGAGCGCAAAAGTACCACAACATGCCTGCCTCCACAGCTTTTTCCTTGGGGACATGCCTAATTCCTGGCTGATTTGCCTTTCTCGTCTTAGGGTTGGGGTTCGGCCTAGGGCTAGGATTTTTAAAATCAGGAAGCCCTGAGTTCCAGGCACACTGGAGCTGTGAAAGGCATCCAAAAGGGAGTGCAAAAGTGCCACAACATGGCTGCTTTCACGGCTTTTTCCTTGGCAAGAAGCCTAACACCAGGCTGATTTCCCTTCCCAGGGTTACTGTTAGGCTTAGGCCTAGGGCTAGGATTTTTAAAACTAGGAAGCCCTTAGTTCCAGGCACACTGCAGCTGTTCAAGGCATCCCAAGGGGAGTACAAAAGTGCAACAACATGGCAGCTTTCACAGCTTTTTCCTTGGCACCATCCCTATACCTAGGCTGATTTATCTGCCTAGGGTAAGGGTTAGGGTTCAGCCTAGGGCTTGGAGTTTTTTAACCAGGAAGCCCTGAGTTCAAGGCTTGCTGCATCTGCCAAAGGCATCCCAAAGGGAGTGCAGAAGTGCCACAACATGGCTGCTTTCACGGCTTTTCCCTTAGGAAGAACCTTAATACGCGGCTGATTTACCTTCCCAGGGTTACTGTTAGGCTTAGGCCTAGGACTTTTAAAACTAGGAAGCCCTGGGCTCCAGGCACACTGCAGCTGCGAAAGGCATCCCAAGGGGAGCGCAAAAGTGACACAACTTGGCTGCCACCACTGATATTTCCATGAGACCATCCCGAACCATAGGCTGATTTTCCTTCCTTGGGTTAAGGTTTGAGTTACGCCTGGGGTAAGGGTTCTATTAACCAGAAAGCCCTGAGTTCCAAGAACACAGCAGCTGCGAAGGACTACCCAAGAAGAGCGCAAAAGTACCACAACATGCCTGCCTCCACAGCTTTTTCCTTGGGGACATGCCTAATTCCTGGCTGATTTGCCTTTCTCGTCTTAGGGTTGGGGTTCGGCCTAGGGCTAGGATATTTTTAACTAGGAAGCCCTGAGTTCCAGGCTTACTTCATCTGCCAGAGGCATCCCAAAGGGAGTGCAGAAGTGCCACAACATGGCTGCTTTCACGGCTTTTCCCTTAGGAAGAACCCTAATACGCGGCTGATTTACCTTCCTAGGGTTACTGTTAGGCTTAGGCCTAGGACTTTTAAAACCAGGAAGCCCTGGGCTCCAGGCACATGCAGCTGCGAAAGGCATCCCAAGAGGGCCGCAGAAGTGACACAACTTGGCTGCCTCTGCTGCTATTCTCATGAGACCATCCCGAACCATAGGCTGATTTTCCTTCCTAGGGTTAAGGTTTGAGTTACGCCTGGGGTAAGGGTTCTATTAACCAGAAAGCCCTGAGTTCCAAGAACACAGCAGCTGCGAAGGACTAGCCAAGAAGAGCGCAAAAGTACCACAACATGCCTGCCTCCACAGCTTTTTCCTTGGGGACATGCCTAATTCCTGGCTGATTTGCCTTTCTCGTCTTAGGGTTGGGGTTCGGCCTAGGGCTAGGATTTTTAAAATCAGGAAGCCCTGAGTTCCAGGCACACTGGAGCTGTGAAAGGCATCCAAAAGGGAGTGCAAAAGTGCCACAACATGGTTGCTTTCACGGCTTTTTCCTTGGCAAGAAGCTTAACACCAGGCTGATTTCCCTTCCCAGGGTTACTGTTAGGGTTAGGCCTAGGGCTAGGATTTTTAAAACTAGGAAGCCCTTAGATCCAGGCACACTGCAGCTGTTCAAGGCATCCCAAGGGGAGTACAAAAGTGCAACAACATGGCAGCTTTCACAGCTTTTTCCTTGGCACCATCCCTATACCTAGGCTGTTTTATATGCCTAGGGTTAGGGTTAGGGTTCAGCCTAGGGCTTGGAGTTTTTTAACCAGGAAGCCCTGAGTTCCAGGCTTACTGCATCTGCCAAATGCATCCCAAAGGGAGTGCAGAAGTGCCACAACATGGCTGCTTTCACGGCTTTTTCCTTGGCAAGAAGCTTAACACCAGGCTGATTTCCCTTCCCAGGGTTACTGTTAGGCTTAGGCCTAGGGCTAGGATTTTTAAAACTAGGAAGCCCTTAGATCCAGGCACACTGCAGCTGTTCAAGGCATCCCAAGGGGAGTACAAAAGTGCAACAACATGGCAGCTTTCACAGCTTTTTCCTTGGCACCATCCCGATACCTAGGCTGTTTTACCTGCCTAGGGTTAGGGTTAGGGTTCAGCCTAGGGCTTGGAGTTTTTTAACCAGGAAGCCCTGAGTTCCAGGCTTACTGCATCTGCCAAAGGCATCCCAAAGGGAGTGCAAAAGTGCCACAACATGGCTGCTTTCACAGCTTTTCCCTTAGGAAGAACCCTAATACGCGGCTGATTTACCTTCCTAGGGTTACTGTTAGGCTTAGGCCTAGGACTTTTAAAACCAGGAAGCCCTAGGCTCCACGCGCACTGCAGCTGCGAAACGCATCCCAAGGGGAGCGCAAAATTGACACAACTTGGCTGCCACCACTGATATTTCCATGAGACCATCCCGAACCATAGGCTGATTTTCCTTCCTAGGGTTAAGGTTTGAGTTACGCCTGGGGTAAGGGTTCTATTAACCAGAAAGCCCTGAGTTCCAAGAACACAGCAGCTGCGAAGGACTACCCAAGAGGAGGGGAAAAGTGCCACAACATGGCTGCCTCCCGCGCTTTTTCCTTGGGACCATCATTGAACCTAGGCTGATTTACTTGCCTCCAGTTCCACCTATGGTCACGCCAAGAGATAGGCATTTTAAATCAGTAAACCCTGAGCTCCAGACCCAGTGAAGCTGCAAAAGGCTTCCCAAGGGCAGCCAAAAATTGCCTCAACATGCTCCTTCCAGTGCTTTTTTCCTTGGGAACATCCCTATACCCAGGCTGATTTATCTGCCTAGGGTTAGGGTTAGGGTTCAGCCTAGAGATAGGATTTTTTCAAACAGGAAGCCCTGAATTCCAGGCACACTGCAGCTGTTAAAGGCAGTGTTCTACGTCAACCGCAACTTAGTCTGAAATAAATGCTTTTTCCCTGAGAGCATCTGAGAGGTTTGCATGAAGCACTGATATCTGACATTTGCAATTTTGAATAGGAGAGGAGAAAGAAAATGGGAAGAAGTTTTTAATTTTAGTGGTTTCAATGTTAATTTCCGTACACTTTTTCAAAACTTGTCAGCTCAAATGCCCATCAACATCTTTTAGTCATCTGTAAGTCAGTATTCATATAAAATGTGCTTCAAATCAAAAGAATTTCAAATTTGCACTCCAAATTTCTATGCCTAGATTTATGATTTCCTACACATATTAGATGAAAGGAAGGCCTTTTTTACTGTGGGAGTGCTGGAACACTGGAACAGGTTGCCCAGGGAAGTTGTGGGTGTCCCATCCCTGAAAGTATTCAAGGTCAGCTTGGACGGGGCTTGGAGCAGCAACAAAGGAGAAGCTTGATGGTAGAGAAACAAAGTTGGACTATAGAAGAAACTGGGATTGAAGTATAGGAGCAAGTTTTCTCTCAGCTCTTGGGGTAAATTCAAAGTTGTACAAAATGACATTTATCTGTGCTATTCACTACTGTAACAGAAATGTTCATGAAAACTGTACAGAAGATAGCAAATTTTAAAAGAGATAAGAATTACAGCATAAAATCCATGGGATGGGTTACAACATGAGACACTCTCTAAGAGAAAATCTCTGTGTTTCAGCACTTCATCATGGTAAGATTTCATGAAGTGCCAAAGAAGGCGGCAAAATATCATTCGGGACGTTATTTCCTGGAATTCAGCCTGGCCATTAGTAGGAACTGGGTTTGAACACATCATGTAGATATACCACACACACTTTCCCTTCACTGAAAAATGACTGTTTACAACGAAGAAGCAATTGACGATCAAAATTGATTGAAAGCATCTTAAACATGTCAAGTATTTCATTGTAGATGATCTGTGATCCAAATGCTTCTTCCACCTTCGAGAGGGACAGAACAATTCTTCCATATCATGATGGTTTAAAATTGTATCAACCAATGTTTTCTGCTGGAAAGATAGCATCTATTTTTTTCTATTTTTGAAAGAAAATATTCCTAGACATACAACAGGTGAGAACTAAGTAATTTTAAAGAAACAAATGAAAAGAAAATATTCTGTAAATAGAATGAAATGAAAAGCTGTGTTTTAAATAGGAGCTAAATATGAAACAGAATTTTTGTACCAGGCATTTGAATTACTGCACCAGCTCTTTTGCCCATCAAGAGAGGCATTTAGCATTTCAGTCTTTTCCAAGGTGTTCATGATCTGCTATGCTGATCTCTGTGTGTGCCTAGGTGTGTGTGGAAGGGGGGGCATGTGAAGGGGAGTGTGTATGTTTGCTTTACAATTGTTGTGGCAGATTCATGCCTCAGCTCCACATTTTGTTTTAGAAAGGTCACACAGAGTGGATGTGAAGTTTACTATCAACAAGAGATCAATTCCCAAATCATCCATTTGACTCTACCTTATAAATCATGTGCTTTGTTGCATATTTTATCAAATCTACTTTCAAGCCAGATGGAGGAAGGAGGATGTGGCAATCCCTCCACCATCTTGCAACTTTTATGCAAGTAGGTTTTCAAGAAAATCATCATTTCTCTTTGAAATATGTCTGGAACAGGCATGATGGTAGTGTCAACCTGTTGGAGTTTTTGTTGCTGGAAGAAGTTATACAAAAGGATTGGTTTTTACATTGACCAGTTACTGAATCAAGCTCAGGAATACATTGGAAATTCAACTGGGGCTTCCTTTCCCCGGCAGACTACTTCTAGAACGAGCTTGTACACTGAAGCTTACTCTTTTGCCCTCTTTTTGTTTCTTTCCTATTTTCTTGGCTTCTTTGCCACTCTCTAGACAATTTTGGAACTTTTTTCCCAACTCAAATGGTTTCAATAGTCTGATTGTGATCATACATTTTTACAAGGAATTTTTAAAATCTTTCCTCCAGTTAAGAAAGTCAAGGACTTAGGTCTTTTTCTTCCCTTATCAATATTGCAATGAAATTGATAAGTAAAGACCAACTCTTTCTTTTTGTTTTTAACCCAAGCAAATAATTCCCATCCATTCATCCATTTGGTGGACCAATAGTTGCCATTCTGATGGAAGTTGTCACTTCTTAACAATAGGCATTCTGTGACTATGTTGACAGCACTTTGGGTGAAGATCCTAACTGGTCTTAGATACACATAGGGAGAAATTTGCTCAGCCAGTGTCAGTCTTAAGCATGCGTATCAGAAGATCTTTCTAGAGCTGGGAATTTTCCCATGAAAGGGATTCAGTTAGGGAAGAGACACTTGCCCCAGAGGTTTACATTCTTCTTGAAGACTGCTTAAGGAACTTAGATGCCATGTCCATTTGGATCTGTGTCTGCACAGAACTTTGTCATGCCAGTGCTTGAAATGCATCTTGAAGAGAATTCACTAGCACAGAATGAATGAGAGTGGAAGGGGTTGGTGGGGCTAACCAGGCCCAACCCCCCTGCCTAAACCAGGATACCTAGAGCCTCTTGCCCAGGATTCTATCTGGGTGTACTTTTAATGTCTTCAAAGATCCAGGCTCCACAATCTTTCTGGGCAGTCTGTGCCGTGGTTCACTCACCCTCACAGTAAAGAATCATTTCCTGATGTTCCTGTATTTCAGTGTGTGCCCACTGCCTCTTGTCTTTTCACTCAGCATCACTGAAAAGACACTGATTCCCTCCCCTTTGCACTATTGCTTCCATATGGATGTGTGCTGCCATGTAGAGATATGTCAAAAACCTCCCTGAAGCCCAGGCAGATAATATTCCCTTCATCTACCAGTCAAGTTGATTCATCAGAGGAGTTTAAAGTTATGTTCAGCATGAAATGCCCCTGAAAAATCATGCTAACTACATTATTGTGTCGTCTTTCATGTGCCTGGCAAGGTTTTCCAGGAAGAGCTGCTTCATCAACTTCCTGGGTATAAAAAAGAGGGTGGCGGGTTTGTACGATTGCGAGTCCTCCTAATTGCCTTTTTTGAAGATGAGTGTCATTTGCTTACATCCAGTCCTTAGCCTCTCTTCTCGTCTACATCTTAGCAAAAAGCTTTTCCATTATGTCTGGAAAGGAGAAATTGTGCCAGCACAGAAAACATCTCCTATCGTGTTCTAGACGTTGCACGGAGGTGTGCCGAGTGTTTGGCATGAAGAAAAGAAAACTTGTCCAAAGCAGCTTCCAATCGAATGTTCATGTGATTGGAAAAGTCAGGAGAGTGCAAAGGTACTGTTTTCTAGCAGTTGGCAAGCTGCGCACACAATCCCAGTGTTGTACAGCTTCCTTCTTCACCTTTCCGAAGGTGCCGCTCTCTCCGGCTCCCGGAGGCGAAGAAGCGGCTTCTTCGCGCAAAGACGATTGTGCCGCTCACTGTGCTCTCCTTAGCGCGGCTTCTGCCGAAAGACGCCCGGGAGCGGCTCTTAGCTCCGGACAGCATCGTACCTTCGTCTTTAGCGTCTCTTCTCATCTACATCTTAGCAAAAAGCTTTTCCACTATGTCTGGCGAGGAAAAACTGTGCCAGCACAGAAAACATCTCCCATCGTGTTCTAGACGTTGCACGGAGGTGTGCCGAGTGTTTGGCATGAAGGAAAGAAAAGTTGTCCAAAACAGCTTCCAACGGAATGTTCATGTGATTGGAAAAGTCAGGAGAGTGCAAAGGTACTGTTTTCTATCAGTTGGCAAGCTGCGCACACAATCCCAGTGTTGTACAGCTTCCTTCTTCACCTTTCCGAAGGTGCCGCTCTCTCCGGCTCCCGGAGGCGAAGAAGCGGCTTCTTCGCGCAAAGACGATTGTGCCGCTCACTGTGCACTCCTTAGCGCGGCATCTGCCGAAACACGCCCGGGAGCGGCTCTTAGCTCCGGACAGCATCGCACCTTCGTCTTTAGCGTCTTTTGTGGTCTACATCCTAGCAAAAAACTTTTCTACTATATCTGGCGAGGAAAAACTGTGCCAGCACAGAAAACATCTCCCATCGTGTTCTAGACGTTGCACGGAGGTGTGCCGAGTGTTTGGCATGAAGGAAAGAAAAGTTGTCCAAAACAGCTTCCAACGGAACGTTCATGTGATTGGAAACGTCAGGAGAGTGCAAAGGTACTGTTTTCTATCAGTTGGCAAGCTGCGCACACAATCCCAGTGTTGTACAGCTTCCTTCTTCACCTTTCCGAAGGTGCCGCTCTCTCCGGCTCCCGGAGGCGAAGAAGCGGCTTCTTCGCGCAAAGACGATTGTGCCGCTCACTGTGCTCTCCTTAGCCCGGCTTCTGCCGAAAGACGCCCTGGAGCGGCTCTTAGCTCCGGAGAGCATCGTACCTTCGTCTTTAGCGTCTCTTCTCGTCTACATCTTAGCAAAAAGCTTTTCCACTATGTCTGGCGAGGAAAAACTGTGCCAGCACAGAAAACATCTCCCATCGTGTTCTAGACGTTGCACGGAGGTGTGCCGAGTGTTTGGCATGAAGGAAAGAAAAGTTGTCCAAAACAGCTTCCAATCGAATGTTCATGTGATTGGAAAAGTCAGGAGAGTGCAAAGGTACTGTTTTCTATCAGTTGGCAAGCGGCGCACACAATCCCAGTGTTGTACAGCTTCCTTCTTCACCTTTCCGAAGGTGCCGCTCTCTCCGGCTCCCGGAGGCGAAGAAGCGGCTTCTTCGCGCAAAGACGATTGTGCCGCTCACTGTGCACTCCTTAGCGCGGCTTCTGCCGAAAGACGCCCGGGAGCGGCTCTTAGCTCCGGACAGCATCGTACCTTCGTCTTTAGCGTCTCTTCTCGTCTACATCTTAGCAAAAAGCTTTTCCACTATGTCTGGCGAGGAAAAACTGTGCCAGCACAGAAAACATCTCCTATCGTGTTCTAGACGTTGCACGGAGGTGTGCCGAGTGTTTGGCATGAAGGAAAGAAAAGTTGTCCAAAACAGCTTCCAACGGAATGTTCATGTGATTGGAAAAGTCAGGAGAGTGCAAAGGTACTGTTTTCTATCAGTTGGCAAGCGGCGCACACAATCCCAGTGTTGTACAGCTTCCTTCTTCACCTTTCCGAAGGTGCCGCTCTCTCCGGCTCCCGGAGGCGAAGAAGCGGCTTCTTCGCGCAAAGACGATTGTGCCGCTCACTGTGCTCTCCTTATCGCGGCTTCTGCGGAAAGACGCCCGGGAGCGGCTCTTAGCTCCGGACAGCATCGTACCTTCGTCTTTAGCGTCTCTTCTCGTCTACATCTTAGCAAAAAGCTTTTCCACTATGTCTGGTGAGGAAAAACTGTGCCAGCACAGAAAACATCGCCCATCGTGTTCTAGACGTTGCACGATCCCTATACTTAGGCTGATTTTCCTTCCTGGGGATAGGGTTAGGCTTCAGCCTAGGGCTTGGAGATTTTTAACCAGGAAGCCCTGGGCTCCAGGCACACTGCAGCTGCGAAAGGCATCCCAAGGGGAGCGCAAAAGTGACACAACTTGGCTGCCACCACTGATATTTCCATGAGACCATCCCGAACCATAGGCTGATTTTCCTTCCTAGGGTTAAGGTTTGAGTTACGCCTGGGGTAAGGGTTCTATTAACCAGAAAGCCCTGAGTTCCAAGAACACAGCAGCTGCGAAGGACTACCCAAGAAGAGCGCAAAAGTACCACAACATGCCTGCCTCCACAGCTTTTTCCTTGGGGACATGCCTAATTCCTGGCTGATTTGCCTTTCTCGTCTTAGGGTTGGGGTTCGGCCTAGGGCTAGGATTTTTTTAACTAGGAAGCCCTGAGTTCCAGGCTTACTTCATCTGCCAAAAGCATCCCAAAGGGAGTGCAGAAGTGCCACAACATGGCTGCTTTCACGGCTTTTCCCTTAGGAAGAACCCTAACACGCAGCTGATTTACCTTCCTAGGGTTACTGTTAGGCTTAGGCCTAGGACTTTTAAAACCAGGAAGCCCTGGGCTCCAGGCACATGCAGCTGCGAAAGGCATCCCAAGAGGGCCGCAGAAGTGACACAACTTGGCTGCCTCTGCTGCTCTTCTGATGAGACCATCCCGAACCATAGGCTGATTTTCCTTCCTAGGGTTAAGGTTTGAGTTATGCCTAGGGTAAGAGTTCTATTAACCAGAAAGCCCTGAGTTCCAAGAACACAGCAGCTGCGAAGGACTACCCAAGAAGAGCGCAAAAGTACCACAACATGCCTGCCTCCACAGCTTTTTCCTTGGGGACATGCCTAATTCCTGGCTGATTTGCCTTTCTCGTCTTAGGGTTGGGGTTCGGCCTAGGGCTAGGATTTTTTTAACTAGGAAGCCCTGAGTTCCAGGCTTACTTCATCTGCCAAAGGCATCCCAAAGGGAGTGCAGAAGTGCCACAACATGGCTGCATTCACGGCTTTTCCCTTAGGAAGGACCCTAATACCCGGATGATTTACCTTCCTAGGGTTACTGTTAGGCTTAGGCCTAGGACTTTTAAAACTAGGAAGCCCTGGGCTCCAGGCACACTGCAGCTGTTCAAGGCATCCCAAGGGGAGTACTAAAGTACCACAACATGGCAGCTTTCACAGCTTTTTCCTTGGCACCATCCCTATACATAGGCTGATTTATCTGCCTAGGGTTAGGGTTAGGGTTCAGCCTAGGGCTTGGAGTTTTTTAACCAGGAAGCCCTTAGTTCCAGGCTTACTGCATCTGCCAAAGGCATCCCAAAGGGAGTGCAAAAGTGCCACAACATGGCTGCTTTCACGGCTTTTCCCTTAGGAAGAACCCTAATACGCGGCTGATTTACCTTCCTAGGGTTACTGTTAGGCTTAGGCCTAGGACTTTTAAAACCAGGAAGCCCTGGGCTCCAGGCACACTGCAGCTGCGAAAGGCATCCTAAGAGGGCCGCAGAAGTGACACAACTTGGCTGCCTCTGCTGCTATTCTCATGAGACCATCCTGAACCATAGGCTGATTTTCCTTCCTAAGGTTAAGGTTTGAGTTACGCCTAGGGTAAGAGTTCTATTACCCAGAAAGCCCTGAGTTCCAAGAACACAGCAGCTGCGAAGGACTAGCCAAGGAGAGCGCAAAAGTACCACAACGTGCCTGCGTCGACAGCTTTTTCCTTGGGGACATGCCTAATTCCTGGCTGATTTGCCTTTCTCGTCTTAGGGTTGGGGTTCGGCCTAGGGCTAGGATTTTTTTAACTAGGAAGCCCTGAGTTCCAGGCTTACTGCATCTGCCAAAGGCATCCCAAAGGGAGTGCAGAAGTGCCACAACATGGCTGCTTTCACGGCTTTTCCCTTAGGAAGAACCTTAATACGCGGCTGATTTACCTTCCTAGGGTTACTGTTAGGCTTAGGCCTAGGACTTTTAAAACCAGGAAGCCCTGGGCTCCAGGCACATGCAGCTGTTAAAGGCATCCCAAGAGGGCTGCAGAAGTGACACAACTTGGCTGCCTCTGCTGCTATTCTCATGAGACCATCCCGAACCATAGGCTGATTTTCCTTCCTAGGGTTAATGTTTGAGTTTCGCCTAGGGTAAGAGGTCTATTAACCAGAAAGCCCTGAGTTCCAAGAACACAGCAGCTGCGAAGGACTAGCCAAGAAGAGCGCAAAAGTACCACAACATGCCTGCCTCCACAGCTTTTTCCTTGGGGACATGCCTAATTCCTGGCTGATTTGCCTTTGTCGTCTTAGGGTTGGGGTTCGGCCTAGGGCTAGGATTTTTAAAATCAGGAAGCCCTGAGTTCCAGGCACACTGGAGCTGTGAAAGGCATCCAAAAGGGAGTGCAAAAGTGCCACAACATGGTTGCTTTCACGGCTTTTTCCTTGGCAAGAAGCTTAACACCAGGCTGATTTCCCTTCCCAGGGTTACTGTTAGGCTTAGGCCTAGGGCTAGGATTTTTAAAACTAGGAAGCCCTTAGATCCAGGCACACTGCAGCTGCGAAAGGCATCCCAAGGGGAGTACAAAAGTGCAACAACATGGCAGCTTTCACAGCTTTTTCCTTGGCACCATCCCTATACCTAGGCTGTTTTATCTGCCTAGGGTTAGGGTTAGGGTTCAGCCTAGGGCTTGGAGTTTTTTAACCAGGAAGCCCTGAGTTCCAGGCTTACTGCATCTGCCAAATGCATCCCAAAGGGAGTGCAAAAGTGCCACAACATGGCTGCTTTCACAGCTTTTCCCTTAGGAAGAACCCTAATACGCGGCTGATTTACCTTCCTAGGGTTACTGTTAGGCTTAGGCCTAGGACTTTTAAAACCAGGAAGCCCTAGGCTCCACGCACACTGCAGCTGCGAAAGGCATCCCAAGGGGAGCGCAAAATTGACACAACTTGGCTGCCACCACTGATATTTCCATGAGACCATCCTGAACCATAGGCTGATTTTCCTTCCTAGGGTTAAGGTTTGAGTTACGCCTGGGGTAAGGGTTCTATTAACCAGAAAGCCCTGAGTTCCAAGAACACAGCAGCTGCGAAGGACTAGCCAAGAAGAGCGCAAAAGTACCACAACATGCCTGCCTCCACAGCTTTTTCCTTGGGGACATGCCTAATTCCTGGCTGATTTGCCTTTCTCGTCTTAGGGTTGGGGTTCGGCCTAGGGCTAGGATTTTTAAAATCAGGAAGCCTTGAGTTCCAGGCACACTGGAGCTGTGAAAGGCATCCAAAAGGGAGTGCAAAAGTGCCACAACATGGCTGCTTTCACGGCTTTTTCCTTGGCAAGAAGCCTAACACCAGGCTGATTTCCCTTCCTAGGGTTACTGTTAGGCTTAGGCCTAGGGCTAGGATTTTTAAAACTGGGAAGCCCTGGGCTCCAGGCACACTGCAGCTGCGAAAGGCATCCCAAGGGGAGCGCAAAAGTGACACAACTTGGCTGCAACCACTGATATTTCCATGAGACCATCCCGAACCATAGGCTGATTTTCCTTCCTAGGGTGAGGGTTAGAGTTACGCCTAGGGTTAGTGTTTTTTTAACCAGAAAGCCCTGAGTTCCAAGAACACAGCAGCTGCGAAGGACTACCCAAGAGGAGGGGAAAAGTGCCACAACATGGCTGCCTCCAGCGCTTTTTCCTTGGGACCATCATTGAACCTAGGCTGATTTACTTGCCTCCAGTTCCACCTATGGTCACGCCAAGAGATAGGGATTTTAAATCAGTAAACCCTGAGCTCCAGACCCAGTGAAGCTGCAAAAGGCTTCCCAAGGGCAGCCAAAAATTGCCTCAACATGCTCCTTCCAGTGCTTTTTTCCTTGGGAACATCCCTATACCCAGGCTGATTTATCTGCCTAGGGTTAGGGTTAGGGTTCAGCCTAGAGATAGGATTTTTTCAAACAGGAAGCCCTGAATTCCAGGCACACTGCAGCTGTTAAAGGCAGTGTTCTACGTCAACCGCAACTTAGTCTGAAATAAATGCTTTTTCCCTGAGAGCATCTGAGAGGTTTGCATGAAGCACTGATATCTGACATTTGCAATTTTGAATATAGAGGAGAAAGAAAATGGGAAGAAGTTTTTAATTTTAGTGGTTTCAATGTTAATTTCCGTACACTTTTTCAAAACTTGTCAGCTCAAATGCCCATCAACATCTTTTAGTCATCTGTAAGTCAGTATTCATATAAAATGTGCTTCAAATCAAAAGAATTTCAAATTTGCACTCCAAATTTCTATGCCTAGATTTATGATTTCCTACACATATTAGATGAAAGGAAGGCCTTTTTTACTGTGGGAGTGCTGGAACACTGGAACAGGTTGCCCAGGGAAGTTGTGGGTGTCCCATCCCTGAAAGTATTCAAGGTCAGCTTGGACGGGGCTTGGAGCAGCAACAAAGGAGAAGCTTGATGGTAGAGAAACAAAGTTGGACTATAGAAGAAACTGGGATTGAAGTATAGGAGCAAGTTTTCTCTCAGCTCTTGGGGTAAATTCAAAGTTGTACAAAATGACATTTATCTGTGCTATTCACTACTGTAACAGAAATGTTCATGAAAACTGTACAGAAGATAGCAAATTTTAAAAGAGATAAGAATTACAGCATAAAATCCATGGGATGGGTTACAACATGAGACACTCTCTAAGAGAAAATCTCTGTGTTTCAGCACTTCATCATGGTAAGATTTCATGAAGTGCCAAAGAAGGCGGCAAAATATCATTCGGGACGTTATTTCCTGGAATTCAGCCTGGCCATTAGTAGGAACTGGGTTTGAACACATCATGTAGATATACCACACACACTTTCCCTTCACTGAAAAATGACTGTTTACAACGAAGAAGCAATTGACGATCAAAATTGATTGAAAGCATCTTAAACATGTCAAGTATTTCATTGTAGATGATCTGTGATCCAAATGCTTCTTCCACCTTCGAGAGGGACAGAAACAATTCTTCCATATCATGATGGTTTAAAATTGTATCAACCAATGTTTTCTGCTGGAAAGATAGCATCTATTTTTTTCTATTTTTGGAAGAAAATATTCCTAGACATACAACAGGTGAGAACTAAGTAATTTTAAAGAAACAAATGAAAAGAAAATATTCTGTAAATAGAATGAAATGAAAAGCTGTGTTTTAAATAGGAGCTAAATATGAAACAGAATTTTTGTACCAGGCATTTGAATTACTGCACCAGCTCTTTTGCCCATCAAGAGAGGCATTTAGCATTTCAGTCTTTTCCAAGGTGTTCATGATCTGCTATGCTGATCTCTGTGTGTGCCTAGGTGTGTGTGGAAGGGGGGGCATGTGAAGGGGAGTGTGTATGTTTGCTTTACAATTGTTGTGGCAGATTCATGCCTCAGCTCCACATTTTGTTTTAGAAAGGTCACACAGAGTGGATGTGAAGTTTACTATCAACAAGAGATCAATTCCCAAATCATCCATTTGACTCTACCTTATAAATCATGTGCTTTGTTGCATATTTTATCAAATCTACTTTCAAGCCAGATGGAGGAAGGAGGATGTGGCAATCCCTCCACCATCTTGCAACTTTTATGCAAGTAGGTTTTCAAGAAAATCATCATTTCTCTTTGAAATATGTCTGGAACAGGCATGATGGTAGTGTCAACCTGTTGGAGTTTTTGTTGCTGGAAGAAGTTATACAAAAGGATTGGTTTTTACATTGACCAGTTACTGAATCAAGCTCAGGAATACATTGGAAATTCAACTGGGGCTTCCTTTCCCCGGCAGACTACTTCTAGAACGAGCTTGTACACTGAAGCTTACTCTTTTGCCCTCTTTTTGTTTCTTTCCTATTTTCTTGGCTTCTTTGCCACTCTCTAGACAATTTTGGAACTTTTTTCCCAACTCAAATGGTTTCAATAGTCTGATTGTGATCATACATTTTTACAAGGAATTTTTAAAATCTTTCCTCCAGTTAAGAAAGTCAAGGACTTAGGTCTTTTTCTTCCCTTATCAATATTGCAATGAAATTGATAAGTAAAGACCAACTCTTTCTTTTTGTTTTTAACCCAAGCAAATAATTCCCATCCATTCATCCATTTGGTGGACCAATAGTTGCCATTCTGATGGAAGTTGTCACTTCTTAACAATAGGCATTCTGTGACTATGTTGACAGCACTTTGGGTGAAGATCCTAACTGGTCTTAGATACACATAGGGAGAAATTTGCTCAGCCAGTGTCAGTCTTAAGCATGCGTATCAGAAGATCTTTCTAGAGCTGGGAATTTTCCCATGAAAGGGATTCAGTTAGGGAAGAGACACTTGCCCCAGAGGTTTACATTCTTCTTGAAGACTGCTTAAGGAACTTAGATGCCATGTCCATTTGGATCTGTGTCTGCACAGAACTTTGTCATGCCAGTGCTTGAAATGCATCTTGAAGAGAATTCACTAGCACAGAATGAATGAGAGTGGAAGGGGTTGGTGGGGCTAACCAGGCCCAACCCCCCTGCCTAAACCAGGATACCTAGAGCCTCTTGCCCAGGATTCTATCTGGGTGTACTTTTAATGTCTTCAAAGATCCAGGCTCCACAATCTTTCTGGGCAGTTTGTGCCGTGGTTCACTCACCCTCACAGTAAAGAATCATTTCCTGATGTTCCTGTATTTCAGTGTGTGCCCACTGCCTCTTGTCTTTTCACTCAGCATCACTGAAAAGACACTGATTCCCTCCCCTTTGCACTATTGCTTCCATATGGATGTGTGCTGCCATGTAGAGATATGTCAAAAACCTCCCTGAAGCCCAGGCAGATAATATTCCCTTCATCTACCAGTCAAGTTGATTCATCAGAGGAGTTTAAAGTTATGTTCAGCATGAAATGCCCCTGAAAAATCATGCTAACTACATTATTGTGTCGTCTTTCATGTGCCTGGCAAGGTTTTCCAGGAAGAGCTGCTTCATCAACTTCCTGGGTATAAAAAAGAGGGTGGCGGGTTTGTACGATTGCGAGTCCTCCTAAGTGCCTTTTTTGAAGATGAGTGTCATTTGCTTACATCCAGTCCTTAGCCTCTCTTCTCGTCTACATCTTAGCAAAAAGCTTTTCCATTATGTCTGGCAAGGAGAAATTGTGCCAGCACAGAAAACATCTCCTATCGTGTTCTAGACGTTGCACGGAGGTGTGCCGAGTGTTTGGCATGAAGAAAAGAAAACTTGTCCAAAGCAGCTTCCAATCGAATGTTCATGTGATTGGAAAAGTCAGGAGAGTGCAAAGGTACTGTTTTCTAGCAGTTGGCAAGCTGCGCACACAATCCCAGTGCTGTACAGCTTCCTTCTTCACCTTTCCGAAGGTGCCGCTCTCTCCGGCTCCCGGAGGCGAAGAAGCGGCTTCTTCGCGCAAAGACGATTGTGCCGCTCACTGTGCACTCCTTAGCGCGGCTTCTGCCGAAAGACGCCCGGGAGCGGCTCTTAGCTCCGGACAGCATCGTACCTTCGTCTTTAGCGTCTCTTCTCGTCTACATCTTAGCAAAAAGCTTTTCCACTATGTCTGGCGAGGAAAAACTGTGCCAGCACAGAAAACATCGCCCATCGTGTTCTAGACGTTGCACGATCCCTATACTTAGGCTGATTTTCCTTCCTGGGGATAGGGTTAAGCTTCAGCCTAGGGCTTGGAGTGTTTTAACCAGGAAGCCCTGGGCTCCAGGCACACTGCAGCTGCGAAAGGCATCCAAGGGGAGCGCAAAAGTGACACAACTTGGCTGCCACCACTGATATTTCCATGAGACCATCCCGAACCATAGGCTGATTTTCCTTCCTAGGGTGAGGGTTAGAGTTACGCCTAGGGTTAGTGTTTTTTTAACCAGAAAGCCCTGAGTTCCAAGAACACAGCAGCTGCGAAGGACTAGCCAAGAAGAGCGCAAAAGTACCACAACATGCCTGCCTCCACAGCTTTTTCCTTGGGGACATGCCTAATTCCTGGCTGATTTGCCTTTCTCGTCTTAGGGTTGGGGTTCGGCCTAGGGCTAGGATTTTTTTAACTAGGAAGCCCTGAGTTCCAGGCTTACTTCATCTGCAAAAAGCATCCCAAAGGGAGTGCAGAAGTGCCACAACATGGCTGCTTTCACGGCTTTTCCCTTAGGAAGAACCCTAATACGCGGCAGATTTACTTTCCTAGGGTTACTGTTAGGCTTAGGCCTAGGACTTTTAAAAACAGGAAGCCCTGGGCTCCAGGAACATGCAGCTGTTAAAGGCATCCCAAGAGGGCCGCAGAAGTGACACAACTTGGCTGCCTCTGCTGCTCTTCTCATGAGACCATCCCGAACCATAGGCTGATTTTCCTTCCTAGGGTTAAGGTTTGAGTTACGCCTAGAGTAAGGGTTCTATTAACCAGAAAGCCCTGAGTTCCAAGAACACAGCAGCTGCGAAGGACTACCCAAGAAGAGCGCAAAAGTACCACAACATGCCTGCCTCCACAGCTTTTTCCTTGGGGACATGCCTAATTCCTGGCTGATTTGCCTTTCTCGTCTTAGGGTTGGGGTTCGGCCTAGGGCTAGGATTTTTTTAACTAGGAAGCCCTGAGTTCCAGGCTTACTTCATCTGCCAAAGGCATCCCAAAGGGAGTGCAGAAGTGCCACAACATGGCTGCATTCACGGCTTTTCCCTTAGGAAGGACCCTAATACCCGGATGATTTACCTTCCTAGGGTTACTGTTAGGCTTAGGCCTAGGACTTTTAAAACTAGGAAGCCCTGGGCTCCAGGCACACTGCAGCTGTTCAAGGCATCCCAAGGGGGTAGTACTAAAGTACCACAACATGGCAGCTTTCACAGCTTTTTCCTTGGCACCATCCCTATACATAGGCTGATTTATCTGCCTAGGGTTAGGGTTAGGGTTCAGCCTAGGGCTTGGAGTTTTTTAACCAGGAAGCCCTTAGTTCCAGGCTTACTGCATCTGCCAAAGGCATCCCAAAGGGAGTGCAAAAGTGCCACAACATGCTTGCTTTCACGGCTTTTCCCTTAGGAAGAACCCTAATACGCGGCTGATTTACCTTCCTAGGGTTACTGTTAGGCTTAGGCCTAGGACTTTTAAAACCAGGAAGCCCTGGGCTCCAGGCACACTGCAGCTGCGAAAGGCATCCTAAGAGGGCCGCAGAAGTGACACAACTTGGCTGCCTCTGCTGCTATTCTCATGAGACCATCCTGAACCATAGGCTGATTTTCCTTCCTAAGGTTAAGGTTTGAGTTACGCCTAGGGTAAGAGTTCTATTACCCAGAAAGCCCTGAGTTCCAAGAACACAGCAGCTGCGAAGGACTAGCCAAGGAGAGCGCAAAAGTACCACAACGTGCCTGCGTCGACAGCTTTTTCCTTGGGGACATGCCTAATTCCTGGCTGATTTGCCTTTCTCGTCTTAGGGTTGGGGTTCGGCCTAGGGCTAGGATTTTTTTAACTAGGAAGCCCTGAGTTCCAGGCTTACTGCATCTGCCAAAGGCATCCCAAAGGGAGTGCAGAAGTGCCACAACATGGCTGCTTTCACGGCTTTTCCCTTAGGAAGAACCTTAATACGCGGCTGATTTACCTTCCTAGGGTTACTGTTAGGCTTAGGCCTAGGACTTTTAAAACCAGGAAGCCCTGGGCTCCAGGCACATGCAGCTGTTAAAGGCATCCCAAGAGGGCTGCAGAAGTGACACAACTTGGCTGCCTCTGCTGCTATTCTCATGAGACCATCCCGAACCATAGGCTGATTTTCCTTCCTAGGGTTAATGTTTGAGTTTCGCCTAGGGTAAGAGGTCTATTAACCAGAAAGCCCTGAGTTCCAAGAACACAGCAGCTGCGAAGGACTAGCCAAGAAGAGCGCAAAAGTACCACAACATGCCTGCCTCCACAGCTTTTTCCTTGGGGACATGCCTAATTCCTGGCTGATTTGCCTGTCGTCTTAGGGTTGGGGTTCGGCCTAGGGCTAGGATTTTTAAAATCAGGAAGCCCTGAGTTCCAGGCACACTGGAGCTGTGAAAGGCATCCAAAAGGGAGTGCAAAAGTGCCACAACATGTGTTGCTTTCACGGCTTTTTCCTTGGCAAGAAGCTTAACACCAGGCTGATTTCCCTTCCCAGGGTTACTGTTAGGCTTAGGCCTAGGGCTAGGATTTTTAAAACTAGGAAGCCCTTAGATCCAGGCACACTGCAGCTGCGAAAGGCATCCCAAGGGGAGTACAAAAGTGCAACAACATGGCAGCTTTCACAGCTTTTTCCTTGGCACCATCCCCTATACCTAGGCTGTTTTATCTGCCTAGGGTTAGGGTTAGGGTTCAGCCTAGGGCTTGGAGTTTTTTAACCAGGAAGCCCTGAGTTCCAGGCTTACTGCATCTGCCAAATGCATCCCAAAGGGAGTGCAAAAGTGCCACAACATGGCTGCTTTCACAGCTTTTCCCTTAGGAAGAACCCTAATACGCGGCTGATTTACCTTCCTAGGGTTACTGTTAGGCTTAGGCCTAGGACTTTTAAAACCAGGAAGCCCTAGGCTCCACGCACACTGCAGCTGCGAAAGGCATCCCAAGGGGAGCGCAAAATTGACACAACTTGGCTGCCACCACTGATATTTCCATGAGACCATCCTGAACCATAGGCTGATTTTCCTTCCTAGGGTTAAGGTTTGAGTTACGCCTGGGGTAAGGGTTCTATTAACCAGAAAGCCCTGAGTTCCAAGAACACAGCAGCTGCGAAGGACTAGCCAAGAAGAGCGCAAAAGTACCACAACATGCCTGCCTCCACAGCTTTTTCCTTGGGGACATGCCTAATTCCTGGCTGATTTGCCTTTCTCGTCTTAGGGTTGGGGTTCGGCCTAGGGCTAGATTTTTAAAATCAGGAAGCCTTGAGTTCCAGGCACACTGGAGCTGTGAAAGGCATCCAAAAGGGAGTGCAAAAGTGCCACAACATGGCTGCTTTCACGGCTTTTTCCTTGGCAAGAAGCCTAACACCAGGCTGATTTCCCTTCCTAGGGTTACTGTTAGGCTTAGGCCTAGGGCTAGGATTTTTAAAACTGGGAAGCCCTGGGCTCCAGGCACACTGCAGCTGCGAAAGGCATCCCAAGGGGAGCGCAAAAGTGACACAACTTGGCTGCAACCACTGATATTTCCATGAGACCATCCCGAACCATAGGCTGATTTTCCTTCCTAGGGTGAGGGTTAGAGTTACGCCTAGGGTTAGTGTTTTTTTAACCAGAAAGCCCTGAGTTCCAAGAACACAGCAGCTGCGAAGGACTACCCAAGAGGAGGGGAAAAGTGCCACAACATGGCTGCCTCCAGCGCTTTTTCCTTGGGACCATCATTGAACCTAGGCTGATTTACTTGCCTCCAGTTCCACCTATGGTCACGCCAAGAGATAGGGATTTTAAATCAGTAAACCCTGAGCTCCAGACCCAGTGAAGCTGCAAAAGGCTTCCCAAGGGCAGCCAAAAATTGCCTCAACATGCTCCTTCCAGTGCTTTTTTCCTTGGGAACATCCCTATACCCAGGCTGATTTATCTGCCTAGGGTTAGGGTTAGGGTTCAGCCTAGAGATAGGATTTTTTCAAACAGGAAGCCCTGAATTCCAGGCACACTGCAGCTGTTAAAGGCAGTGTTCTACGTCAACCGCAACTTAGTCTGAAATAAATGCTTTTTCCCTGAGAGCATCTGAGAGGTTTGCATGAAGCACTGATATCTGACATTTGCAATTTTGAATAGGAGAGGAGAAAGAAAATGGGAAGAAGTTTTTAATTTTAGTGGTTTCAATGTTAATTTCCGTACACTTTTTCAAAACTTGTCAGCTCAAATGCCCATCAACATCTTTTAGTCATCTGTAAGTCAGTATTCATATAAAATGTGCTTCAAATCAAAAGAATTTCAAATTTGCACTCCAAATTTCTATGCCTAGATTTATGATTTCCTACACATATTAGATGAAAGGAAGGCCTTTTTTACTGTGGGAGTGCTGGAACACTGGAACAGGTTGCCCAGGGAAGTTGTGGGTGTCCCATCCCTGAAAGTATTCAAGGTCAGCTTGGACGGGGCTTGGAGCAGCAACAAAGGAGAAGCTTGATGGTAGAGAAACAAAGTTGGACTATAGAAGAAACTGGGATTGAAGTATAGGAGCAAGTTTTCTCTCAGCTCTTGGGGTAAATTCAAAGTTGTACAAAATGACATTTATCTGTGCTATTCACTACTGTAACAGAAATGTTCATGAAAACTGTACAGAAGATAGCAAATTTTAAAAGAGATAAGAATTACAGCATAAAATCCATGGGATGGGTTACAACATGAGACACTCTCTAAGAGAAAATCTCTGTGTTTCAGCACTTCATCATGGTAAGATTTCATGAAGTGCCAAAGAAGGCGGCAAAATATCATTCGGGACGTTATTTCCTGGAATTCAGCCTGGCCATTAGTAGGAACTGGGTTTGAACACATCATGTAGATATACCACACACACTTTCCCTTCACTGAAAAATGACTGTTTACAACGAAGAAGCAATTGACGATCAAAATTGATTGAAAGCATCTTAAACATGTCAAGTATTTCATTGTAGATGATCTGTGATCCAAATGCTTCTTCCACCTTCGAGAGGGACAGAACAATTCTTCCATATCATGATGGTTTAAAATTGTATCAACCAATGTTTTCTGCTGGAAAGATAGCATCTATTTTTTTCTATTTTTGGAAGAAAATATTCCTAGACATACAACAGGTGAGAACTAAGTAATTTTAAAGAAACAAATGAAAAGAAAATATTCTGTAAATAGAATGAAATGAAAAGCTGTGTTTTAAATAGGAGCTAAATATGAAACAGAATTTTTGTACCAGGCATTTGAATTACTGCACCAGCTCTTTTGCCCATCAAGAGAGGCATTTAGCATTTCAGTCTTTTCCAAGGTGTTCATGATCTGCTATGCTGATCTCTGTGTGTGCCTAGGTGTGTGTGGAAGGGGGGGCATGTGAAGGGGAGTGTGTATGTTTGCTTTACAATTGTTGTGGCAGATTCATGCCTCAGCTCCACATTTTGTTTTAGAAAGGTCACACAGAGTGGATGTGAAGTTTACTATCAACAAGAGATCAATTCCCAAATCATCCATTTGACTCTACCTTATAAATCATGTGCTTTGTTGCATATTTTATCAAATCTACTTTCAAGCCAGATGGAGGAAGGAGGATGTGGCAATCCCTCCACCATCTTGCAACTTTTATGCAAGTAGGTTTTCAAGAAAATCATCATTTCTCTTTGAAATATGTCTGGAACAGGCATGATGGTAGTGTCAACCTGTTGGAGTTTTTGTTGCTGGAAGAAGTTATACAAAAGGATTGGTTTTTACATTGACCAGTTACTGAATCAAGCTCAGGAATACATTGGAAATTCAACTGGGGCTTCCTTTCCCCGGCAGACTACTTCTAGAACGAGCTTGTACACTGAAGCTTACTCTTTTGCCCTCTTTTTGTTTCTTTCCTATTTTCTTGGCTTCTTTGCCACTCTCTAGACAATTTTGGAACTTTTTTCCCAACTCAAATGGTTTCAATAGTCTGATTGTGATCATACATTTTTACAAGGAATTTTTAAAATCTTTCCTCCAGTTAAGAAAGTCAAGGACTTAGGTCTTTTTCTTCCCTTATCAATATTGCAATGAAATTGATAAGTAAAGACCAACTCTTTCTTTTTGTTTTTAACCCAAGCAAATAATTCCCATCCATTCATCCATTTGGTGGACCAATAGTTGCCATTCTGATGGAAGTTGTCACTTCTTAACAATAGGCATTCTGTGACTATGTTGACAGCACTTTGGGTGAAGATCCTAACTGGTCTTAGATACACATAGGGAGAAATTTGCTCAGCCAGTGTCAGTCTTAAGCATGCGTATCAGAAGATCTTTCTAGAGCTGGGAATTTTCCCATGAAAGGGATTCAGTTAGGGAAGAGACACTTGCCCCAGAGGTTTACATTCTTCTTGAAGACTGCTTAAGGAACTTAGATGCCATGTCCATTTGGATCTGTGTCTGCACAGAACTTTGTCATGCCAGTGCTTGAAATGCATCTTGAAGAGAATTCACTAGCACAGAATGAATGAGAGTGGAAGGGGTTGGTGGGGCTAACCAGGCCCAACCCCCCTGCCTAAACCAGGATACCTAGAGCCTCTTGCCCAGGATTCTATCTGGGTGTACTTTTAATGTCTTCAAAGATCCAGGCTCCACAATCTTTCTGGGCAGTTTGTGCCGTGGTTCACTCACCCTCACAGTAAAGAATCATTTCCTGATGTTCCTGTATTTCAGTGTGTGCCCACTGCCTCTTGTCTTTTCACTCAGCATCACTGAAAAGACACTGATTCCCTCCCCTTTGCACTATTGCTTCCATATGGATGTGTGCTGCCATGTAGAGATATGTCAAAAACCTCCCTGAAGCCCAGGCAGATAATATTCCCTTCATCTACCAGTCAAGTTGATTCATCAGAGGAGTTTAAAGTTATGTTCAGCATGAAATGCCCCTGAAAAATCATGCTAACTACATTATTGTGTCGTCTTTCATGTGCCTGGCAAGGTTTTCCAGGAAGAGCTGCTTCATCAACTTCCTGGGTATAAAAAAGAGGGTGGCGGGTTTGTACGATTGCGAGTCCTCCTAAGTGCCTTTTTTGAAGATGAGTGTCATTTGCTTACATCCAGTCCTTAGCCTCTCTTCTCGTCTACATCTTAGCAAAAAGCTTTTCCATTATGTCTGGCAAGGAGAAATTGTGCCAGCACAGAAAACATCTCCTATCGTGTTCTAGACGTTGCACGGAGGTGTGCCGAGTGTTTGGCATGAAGAAAAGAAAACTTGTCCAAAGCAGCTTCCAATCGAATGTTCATGTGATTGGAAAAGTCAGGAGAGTGCAAAGGTACTGTTTTCTAGCAGTTGGCAAGCTGCGCACACAATCCCAGTGCTGTACAGCTTCCTTCTTCACCTTTCCGAAGGTGCCGCTCTCTCCGGCTCCCGGAGGCGAAGAAGCGGCTTCTTCGCGCAAAGACGATTGTGCCGCTCACTGTGCACTCCTTAGCGCGGCTTCTGCCGAAAGACGCCCGGGAGCGGCTCTTAGCTCCGGACAGCATCGTACCTTCGTCTTTAGCGTCTCTTCTCGTCTACATCTTAGCAAAAAGCTTTTCCACTATGTCTGGCGAGGAAAAACTGTGCCAGCACAGAAAACATCGCCCATCGTGTTCTAGACGTTGCACGATCCCTATACTTAGGCTGATTTTCCTTCCTGGGGATAGGGTTAAGCTTCAGCCTAGGGCTTGGAGTGTTTTAACCAGGAAGCCCTGGGCTCCAGGCACACTGCAGCTGCGAAAGGCATCCCAAGGGGAGCGCAAAAGTGACACAACTTGGCTGCCACCACTGATATTTCCATGAGACCATCCCGAACCATAGGCTGATTTTCCTTCCTAGGGTGAGGGTTAGAGTTACGCCTAGGGTTAGTGTTTTTTTAACGAGAAAGCCCTGAGTTCCAAGAACACAGCAGCTGCGAAGGACTAGCCAAGAAGAGCGCAAAAGTACCACAACATGCCTGCCTCCACAGCTTTTTCCTTGGGGACATGCCTAATTCCTGGCTGATTTGCCTTTCTCGTCTTAGGGTTGGGGTTCGGCCTAGGGCTAGGATTTTTTTAACTAGGAAGCCCTGAGTTCCAGGCTTACTTCATCTGCAAAAAGCATCCCAAAGGGAGTGCAGAAGTGCCACAACATGGCTGCTTTCACGGCTTTTCCCTTAGGAAGAACCCTAATACGCGGCAGATTTACTTTCCTAGGGTTACTGTTAGGCTTAGGCCTAGGACTTTTAAAACCAGGAAGCCCTGGGCTCCAGGAACATGCAGCTGTTAAAGGCATCCCAAGAGGGCCGCAGAAGTGACACAACTTGGCTGCCTCTGCTGCTCTTCTCATGAGACCATCCCGAACCATAGGCTGATTTTCCTTCCTAGGGTTAAGGTTTGAGTTACGCCTAGAGTAAGGGTTCTATTAACCAGAAAGCCCTGAGTTCCAAGAACACAGCAGCTGCGAAGGACTACCCAAGAAGAGCGCAAAAGTACCACAACATGCCTGCCTCCACAGCTTTTTCCTTGGGGACATGCCTAATTCCTGGCTGATTTGCCTTTCTCGTCTTAGGGTTGGGGTTCGGCCTAGGGCTAGGATTTTTTTAACTAGGAAGCCCTGAGTTCCAGGCTTACTTCATCTGCCAAAGGCATCCCAAAGGGAGTGCAGAAGTGCCACAACATGGCTGCATTCACGGCTTTTCCCTTAGGAAGGACCCTAATACCCGGATGATTTACCTTCCTAGGGTTACTGTTAGGCTTAGGCCTAGGACTTTTAAAACTAGGAAGCCCTGGGCTCCAGGCACACTGCAGCTGTTCAAGGCATCCCAAGGGGAGTACTAAAGTACCACAACATGGCAGCTTTCACAGCTTTTTCCTTGGCACCATCCCTATACATAGGCTGATTTATCTGCCTAGGGTTAGGGTTAGGGTTCAGCCTAGGGCTTGGAGTTTTTTAACCAGGAAGCCCTTAGTTCCAGGCTTACTGCATCTGCCAAAGGCATCCCAAAGGGAGTGCAAAAGTGCCACAACATGGCTGCTTTCACGGCTTTTCCCTTAGGAAGAACCCTAATACGCGGCTGATTTACCTTCCTAGGGTTACTGTTAGGCTTAGGCCTAGGACTTTTAAAACCAGGAAGCCCTGGGCTCCAGGCACACTGCAGCTGCGAAAGGCATCCTAAGAGGGCCGCAGAAGTGACACAACTTGGCTGCCTCTGCTGCTATTCTCATGAGACCATCCTGAACCATAGGCTGATTTTCCTTCCTAAGGTTAAGGTTTGAGTTACGCCTAGGGTAAGAGTTCTATTACCCAGAAAGCCCTGAGTTCCAAGAACACAGCAGCTGCGAAGGACTAGCCAAGGAGAGCGCAAAAGTACCACAACGTGCCTGCGTCGACAGCTTTTTCCTTGGGGACATGCCTAATTCCTGGCTGATTTGCCTTTCTCGTCTTAGGGTTGGGGTTCGGCCTAGGGCTAGGATTTTTTTAACTAGGAAGCCCTGAGTTCCAGGCTTACTGCATCTGCCAAAGGCATCCCAAAGGGAGTGCAGAAGTGCCACAACATGGCTGCTTTCACGGCTTTTCCCTTAGGAAGAACCTTAATACGCGGCTGATTTACCTTCCTAGGGTTACTGTTAGGCTTAGGCCTAGGACTTTTAAAACCAGGAAGCCCTGGGCTCCAGGCACATGCAGCTGTTAAAGGCATCCCAAGAGGGCTGCAGAAGTGACACAACTTGGCTGCCTCTGCTGCTATTCTCATGAGACCATCCCGAACCATAGGCTGATTTTCCTTCCTAGGGTTAATGTTTGAGTTTCGCCTAGGGTAAGAGGTCTATTAACCAGAAAGCCCTGAGTTCCAAGAACACAGCAGCTGCGAAGGACTAGCCAAGAAGAGCGCAAAAGTACCACAACATGCCTGCCTCCACAGCTTTTTCCTTGGGGACATGCCTAATTCCTGGCTGATTTGCCTTTGTCGTCTTAGGGTTGGGGTTCGGCCTAGGGCTAGGATTTTTAAAATCAGGAAGCCCTGAGTTCCAGGCACACTGGAGCTGTGAAAGGCATCCAAAAGGGAGTGCAAAAGTGCCACAACATGGTTGCTTTCACGGCTTTTTCCTTGGCAAGAAGCTTAACACCAGGCTGATTTCCCTTCCCAGGGTTACTGTTAGGCTTAGGCCTAGGGCTAGGATTTTTAAAACTAGGAAGCCCTTAGATCCAGGCACACTGCAGCTGCGAAAGGCATCCCAAGGGGAGTACAAAAGTGCAACAACATGGCAGCTTTCACAGCTTTTTCCTTGGCACCATCCCTATACCTAGGCTGTTTTATCTGCCTAGGGTTAGGGTTAGGGTTCAGCCTAGGTCTTGGAGTTTTTTAACCAGGAAGCCCTGAGTTCCAGGCTTACTGCATCTGCCAAATGCATCCCAAAGGGAGTGCAAAAGTGCCACAACATGGCTGCTTTCACAGCTTTTCCCTTAGGAAGAACCCTAATACGCGGCTGATTTACCTTCCTAGGGTTACTGTTAGGCTTAGGCCTAGGACTTTTAAAACCAGGAAGCCCTAGGCTCCACGCACACTGCAGCTGCGAAAGGCATCCCAAGGGGAGCGCAAAATTGACACAACTTGGCTGCCACCACTGATATTTCCATGAGACCATCCCGAACCATAGGCTGATTTTCCTTCCTAGGGTTAAGGTTTGAGTTACGCCTGGGGTAAGGGTTCTATTAACCAGAAAGCCCTGAGTTCCAAGAACACAGCAGCTGCGAAGGACTAGCCAAGAAGAGCGCAAAAGTACCACAACATGCCTGCCTCCACAGCTTTTTCCTTGGGGACATGCCTAATTCCTGGCTGATTTGCCTTTCTCGTCTTAGGGTTGGGGTTCGGCCTAGGGCTAGGATTTTTAAAATCAGGAAGCCTTGAGTTCCAGGCACACTGGAGCTGTGAAAGGCATCCAAAAGGGAGTGCAAAAGTGCCACAACATGGCTGCTTTCACGGCTTTTTCCTTGGCAAGAAGCCTAACACCAGGCTGATTTCCCTTCCTAGGGTTACTGTTAGGCTTAGGCCTAGGGCTAGGATTTTTAAAACTGGGAAGCCCTGGGCTCCAGGCACACTGCAGCTGCGAAAGGCATCCCAAGGGGAGCGCAAAAGTGACACAACTTGGCTGCAACCACTGATATTTCCATGAGACCATCCCGAACCATAGGCTGATTTTCCTTCCTAGGGTGAGGGTTAGAGTTACGCCTAGGGTTAGTGTTTTTTTAACCAGAAAGCCCTGAGTTCCAAGAACACAGCAGCTGCGAAGGACTACCCAAGAGGAGGGGAAAAGTGCCACAACATGGCTGCCTCCAGCGCTTTTTCCTTGGGACCATCATTGAACCTAGGCTGATTTACTTGCCTCCAGTTCCACCTATGGTCACGCCAAGAGATAGGGATTTTAAATCAGTAAACCCTGAGCTCCAGACCCAGTGAAGCTGCAAAAGGCTTCCCAAGGGCAGCCAAAAATTGCCTCAACATGCTCCTTCCAGTGCTTTTTTCCTTGGGAACATCCCTATACCCAGGCTGATTTATCTGCCTAGGGTTAGGGTTAGGGTTCAGCCTAGAGATAGGATTTTTTCAAACAGGAAGCCCTGAATTCCAGGCACACTGCAGCTGTTAAAGGCAGTGTTCTACGTCAACCGCAACTTAGTCTGAAATAAATGCTTTTTCCCTGAGAGCATCTGAGAGGTTTGCATGAAGCACTGATATCTGACATTTGCAATTTTGAATAGGAGAGGAGAAAGAAAATGGGAAGAAGTTTTTAATTTTAGTGGTTTCAATGTTAATTTCCGTACACTTTTTCAAAACTTGTCAGCTCAAATGCCCATCAACATCTTTTAGTCATCTGTAAGTCAGTATTCATATAAAATGTGCTTCAAATCAAAAGAATTTCAAATTTGCACTCCAAATTTCTATGCCTAGATTTATGATTTCCTACACATATTAGATGAAAGGAAGGCCTTTTTTACTGTGGGAGTGCTGGAACACTGGAACAGGTTGCCCAGGGAAGTTGTGGGTGTCCCATCCCTGAAAGTATTCAAGGTCAGCTTGGACGGGGCTTGGAGCAGCAACAAAGGAGAAGCTTGATGGTAGAGAAACAAAGTTGGACTATAGAAGAAACTGGGATTGAAGTATAGGAGCAAGTTTTCTCTCAGCTCTTGGGGTAAATTCAAAGTTGTACAAAATGACATTTATCTGTGCTATTCACTACTGTAACAGAAATGTTCATGAAAACTGTACAGAAGATAGCAAATTTTAAAAGAGATAAGAATTACAGCATAAAATCCATGGGATGGGTTACAACATGAGACACTCTCTAAGAGAAAATCTCTGTGTTTCAGCACTTCATCATGGTAAGATTTCATGAAGTGCCAAAGAAGGCGGCAAAATATCATTCGGGACGTTATTTCCTGGAATTCAGCCTGGCCATTAGTAGGAACTGGGTTTGAACACATCATGTAGATATACCACACACACTTTCCCTTCACTGAAAAATGACTGTTTACAACGAAGAAGCAATTGACGATCAAAATTGATTGAAAGCATCTTAAACATGTCAAGTATTTCATTGTAGATGATCTGTGATCCAAATGCTTCTTCCACCTTCGAGAGGGACAGAACAATTCTTCCATATCATGATGGTTTAAAATTGTATCAACCAATGTTTTCTGCTGGAAAGATAGCATCTATTTTTTTCTATTTTTGGAAGAAAATATTCCTAGACATACAACAGGTGAGAACTAAGTAATTTTAAAGAAACAAATGAAAAGAAAATATTCTGTAAATAGAATGAAATGAAAAGCTGTGTTTTAAATAGGAGCTAAATATGAAACAGAATTTTTGTACCAGGCATTTGAATTACTGCACCAGCTCTTTTGCCCATCAAGAGAGGCATTTAGCATTTCAGTCTTTTCCAAGGTGTTCATGATCTGCTATGCTGATCTCTGTGTGTGCCTAGGTGTGTGTGGAAGGGGGGGCATGTGAAGGGGAGTGTGTATGTTTGCTTTACAATTGTTGTGGCAGATTCATGCCTCAGCTCCACATTTTGTTTTAGAAAGGTCACACAGAGTGGATGTGAAGTTTACTATCAACAAGAGATCAATTCCCAAATCATCCATTTGACTCTACCTTATAAATCATGTGCTTTGTTGCATATTTTATCAAATCTACTTTCAAGCCAGATGGAGGAAGGAGGATGTGGCAATCCCTCCACCATCTTGCAACTTTTATGCAAGTAGGTTTTCAAGAAAATCATCATTTCTCTTTGAAATATGTCTGGAACAGGCATGATGGTAGTGTCAACCTGTTGGAGTTTTTGTTGCTGGAAGAAGTTATACAAAAGGATTGGTTTTTACATTGACCAGTTACTGAATCAAGCTCAGGAATACATTGGAAATTCAACTGGGGCTTCCTTTCCCCGGCAGACTACTTCTAGAACGAGCTTGTACACTGAAGCTTACTCTTTTGCCCTCTTTTTGTTTCTTTCCTATTTTCTTGGCTTCTTTGCCACTCTCTAGACAATTTTGGAACTTTTTTCCCAACTCAAATGGTTTCAATAGTCTGATTGTGATCATACATTTTTACAAGGAATTTTTAAAATCTTTCCTCCAGTTAAGAAAGTCAAGGACTTAGGTCTTTTTCTTCCCTTATCAATATTGCAATGAAATTGATAAGTAAAGACCAACTCTTTCTTTTTGTTTTTAACCCAAGCAAATAATTCCCATCCATTCATCCATTTGGTGGACCAATAGTTGCCATTCTGATGGAAGTTGTCACTTCTTAACAATAGGCATTCTGTGACTATGTTGACAGCACTTTGGGTGAAGATCCTAACTGGTCTTAGATACACATAGGGAGAAATTTGCTCAGCCAGTGTCAGTCTTAAGCATGCGTATCAGAAGATCTTTCTAGAGCTGGGAATTTTCCCATGAAAGGGATTCAGTTAGGGAAGAGACACTTGCCCCAGAGGTTTACATTCTTCTTGAAGACTGCTTAAGGAACTTAGATGCCATGTCCATTTGGATCTGTGTCTGCACAGAACTTTGTCATGCCAGTGCTTGAAATGCATCTTGAAGAGAATTCACTAGCACAGAATGAATGAGAGTGGAAGGGGTTGGTGGGGCTAACCAGGCCCAACCCCCCTGCCTAAACCAGGATACCTAGAGCCTCTTGCCCAGGATTCTATCTGGGTGTACTTTTAATGTCTTCAAAGATCCAGGCTCCACAATCTTTCTGGGCAGTTTGTGCCGTGGTTCACTCACCCTCACAGTAAAGAATCATTTCCTGATGTTCCTGTATTTCAGTGTGTGCCCACTGCCTCTTGTCTTTTCACTCAGCATCACTGAAAAGACACTGATTCCCTCCCCTTTGCACTATTGCTTCCATATGGATGTGTGCTGCCATGTAGAGATATGTCAAAAACCTCCCTGAAGCCCAGGCAGATAATATTCCCTTCATCTACCAGTCAAGTTGATTCATCAGAGGAGTTTAAAGTTATGTTCAGCATGAAATGCCCCTGAAAAATCATGCTAACTACATTATTGTGTCGTCTTTCATGTGCCTGGCAAGGTTTTCCAGGAAGAGCTGCTTCATCAACTTCCTGGGTATAAAAAAGAGGGTGGCGGGTTTGTACGATTGCGAGTCCTCCTAAGTGCCTTTTTTGAAGATGAGTGTCATTTGCTTACATCCAGTCCTTAGCCTCTCTTCTCGTCTACATCTTAGCAAAAAGCTTTTCCATTATGTCTGGCAAGGAGAAATTGTGCCAGCACAGAAAACATCTCCTATCGTGTTCTAGACGTTGCACGGAGGTGTGCCGAGTGTTTGGCATGAAGAAAAGAAAACTTGTCCAAAGCAGCTTCCAATCGAATGTTCATGTGATTGGAAAAGTCAGGAGAGTGCAAAGGTACTGTTTTCTAGCAGTTGGCAAGCTGCGCACACAATCCCAGTGCTGTACAGCTTCCTTCTTCACCTTTCCGAAGGTGCCGCTCTCTCCGGCTCCCGGAGGCGAAGAAGCGGCTTCTTCGCGCAAAGACGATTGTGCCGCTCACTGTGCACTCCTTAGCGCGGCTTCTGCCGAAAGACGCCCGGGAGCGGCTCTTAGCTCCGGACAGCATCGTACCTTCGTCTTTAGCGTCTCTTCTCGTCTACATCTTAGCAAAAAGCTTTTCCACTATGTCTGGCGAGGAAAAACTGTGCCAGCACAGAAAACATCGCCCATCGTGTTCTAGACGTTGCACGATCCCTATACTTAGGCTGATTTTCCTTCCTGGGGATAGGGTTAAGCTTCAGCCTAGGGCTTGGAGTGTTTTAACCAGGAAGCCCTGGGCTCCAGGCACACTGCAGCTGCGAAAGGCATCCCAAGGGGAGCGCAAAAGTGACACAACTTGGCTGCCACCACTGATATTTCCATGAGACCATCCCGAACCATAGGCTGATTTTCCTTCCTAGGGTGAGGGTTAGAGTTACGCCTAGGGTTAGTGTTTTTTTAACCAGAAAGCCCTGAGTTCCAAGAACACAGCAGCTGCGAAGGACTAGCCAAGAAGAGCGCAAAAGTACCACAACATGCCTGCCTCCACAGCTTTTTCCTTGGGGACATGCCTAATTCCTGGCTGATTTGCCTTTCTCGTCTTAGGGTTGGGGTTCGGCCTAGGGCTAGGATTTTTTTAACTAGGAAGCCCTGAGTTCCAGGCTTACTTCATCTGCAAAAAGCATCCCAAAGGGAGTGCAGAAGTGCCACAACATGGCTGCTTTCACGGCTTTTCCCTTAGGAAGAACCCTAATACGCGGCAGATTTACTTTCCTAGGGTTACTGTTAGGCTTAGGCCTAGGACTTTTAAAACCAGGAAGCCCTGGGCTCCAGGAACATGCAGCTGTTAAAGGCATCCCAAGAGGGCCGCAGAAGTGACACAACTTGGCTGCCTCTGCTGCTCTTCTCATGAGACCATCCCGAACCATAGGCTGATTTTCCTTCCTAGGGTTAAGGTTTGAGTTACGCCTAGAGTAAGGGTTCTATTAACCAGAAAGCCCTGAGTTCCAAGAACACAGCAGCTGCGAAGGACTACCCAAGAAGAGCGCAAAAGTACCACAACGTGCCTGCCTCCACAGCTTTTTCCTTGGGGACATGCCTAATTCCTGGCTGATTTGCCTTTCTCGTCTTAGGGTTGGGGTTCGGCCTAGGGCTAGGATATTTTTAACTAGGAAGCCCTGAGTTCCAGGCTTACTTCATCTGCCAAAGGCATCCCAAAGGGAGTGCAGAAGTGCCACAACATGGCTGCATTCACGGCTTTTCCCTTAGGAAGAACCCTAATACCCGGCTGATTTACCTTCCTAGGGTTACTGTTAGGCTTAGGCCTAGGACTTTTAAAACTAGGAAGCCCTGGGCTCCAGGCACACTGCAGCTGTTCAAGGCATCCCAAGGGGAGTACTAAAGTACCACAACATGGCAGCTTTCACAGCTTTTTCCTTGGCACCATCCCTATACATAGGCTGATTTATCTGCCTAGGGTTAGGGTTAGGGTTCAGCCTAGGGCTTGGAGTTTTTTAACCAGGAAGCCCTTAGTTCCAGGCTTACTGCATCTGCCAAAGGCATCCCAAAGGGAGTGCAAAAGTGCCACAACATGGCTGCTTTCACGGCTTTTCCCTTAGGAAGAACCCTAATACGCGGCTGATTTACCTTCCTAGGGTTACTGTTAGGCTTAGGCCTAGGACTTTTAAAACCAGGAAGCCCTGGGCTCCAGGCACACTGCAGCTGCGAAAGGCATCCTAAGAGGGCAGCAGAAGTGACACAACTTGGCTGCCTCTGCTGCTCTTCTCATGAGACCATCCCGAACCATAGGCTGATTTTCCTTCCTAAGGTTAAGGTTTGAGTTACGCCTAGGGTAAGAGTTCTATTAACCAGAAAGCCCTGAGTTCCAAGAACACAGCAGCTGCGAAGGACTAGCCAAGAAGAGCGCAAAAGTACCACAACGTGCCTGCCTCCACAGCTTTTTCCTTGGGGACATGCCTAATTCCTGGCTGATTTGCCTTTCTCGTCTTAGGGTTGGGGTTCGGCCTAGGGCTAGGATATTTTTAACTAGGAAGCCCTGAGTTCCAGGCTTACTTCATCTGCCAAAGGCATCCCAAAGGGAGTGCAAAAGTGCCACAACATGGCTGCTTTCACGGCTTTTCCCTTAGGAAGAACCCTAATACGCGGCTGATTTACCTTCCTAGGGTTACTGTTAGGCTTAGTCCTAGGACTTTTAAAAACAGGAAGCCCTGGGCTCCAGGCACTCTGCAGCTGCGAAAGGCATCCCAAGGGGAGCGCAAAAGTGACACAACTTGGCTGCCACCACTGATATTTCCATGAGACCATCCCGAACCATAGGCTGATTTTCCTTCCTAGGGTTAAGGTTTGAGTTACGCCTGGGGTAAGGGTTCTATTAACCAGAAAGCCCTGAGTTCCAAGAACACAGCAGCTGCGAAGGACTACCCAAGGAGAGCGCAAAAGTACCACAACATGCCTGCCTCCACAGCTTTTTCCTTGGGGACATGCCTAATTCCTGGCTGATTTGCCTTTCTCGTCTTAGGGTTGGGGTTCGGCCTAGGGCTAGGACTTTTAAAATCAGGAAGCCCTGAGTTCCAGGCACACTGGAGCTGTGAAAGGCATCCAAAGTGAGTGCAAAAGTGCCACAACATGGCTGCTTTCACGGCTTTTTCCTTGGCAAGAAGCCTAACACCAGGCTGATTTCCCTTCCTAGGGTTACTGTTAGGCTTAGGCCTAGGGCTAGGATTTTTAAAACTAGGAAGCCCTTAGTTCCAGGCACACTGCAGCTGTTCAAGGCATCCCAAGGGGAGTACAAAAGTGCAACAACATGGCAGCTTTCACAGCTTTTTCCTTGGCACCATCCCTATACCTAGGCTGTTTTATCTGCCTAGGGTTAGGGTTCAGCCTAGGGCTTGGAGTTTTTTAACTAGGAAGCCCTGAGTTCCAGGCTTACTGCATCTGCCAAAGGCATCCCAAAGGGAGTGCAGAAGTGCCACAACATGGCTGCTTTCACGGCTTTTCCCTTAGGAAGAACCCTAATACGCGGATGATTTACCTTCCTAGGGTTACTGTTAGGCTTAGGCCTAGGACTTTTAAAACCAGGAAGCCCTGGGCTCCAGGCACACTGCAGCTGCGAAAGGCATCCCAAGGGGAGCGCAAAAGTGACACAACTTGGCTGCCACCACTGATATTTCCATGAGACCATCCCAAATCATAGGCTGATTTTCCTTCCTAGGGTTAAGGTTTGAGTTACGCCTAGGGTAAGGGTTCTATTAACCAGAAAGCCCTGAATTCCAAGAACACAGCAGCTGCGAAGGACTAGCCAAGGAGAGCGCAAAAGTAGCACAACATGCCTGCGTCGACAGCTTTTTCCTTGGGGACATGCCTAATTCCTGGCTGATTTGCCTTTCTCGTCTTAGGGTTGGGGTTCGGCCTAGGGCTAGATTATTTTTAACTAGGAAGCCCTGAGTTCCAGGCTTACTGCATCTGCCAAAGGCATCCCAAAGGGAGTGCAGAAGTGCCACAACATGGCTGCTTTCACGGCTTTTCCCTTAGGAAGAACCCTAATACGCGGCTGATTTACCTTCCTAGGGTTACTGTTAGGCTTAGGCCTAGGACTTTTAAAACCAGGAAGCCCTGGGCTCCAGGCACACTGCAGCTGTTAAAGGCATCCCAAAAGGGCCGCAGAAGTGACACAACTTGGCTGCCTCTGCTTCTATTCTCATGAGACCATCCCGAACCATAGGCTGATTTTCCTTCCTAGGGTTAATGTTTGAGTTTCGCCTAGGGTAAGAGGTCTATTAACCAGAAAGACCTGAGTTCCAAGAACACAGCAGCTGCGAAGGACTACCCAAGAAGAGCGCAAAAGTACCACAACATGCCTGCCTCCACAGCTTTTTCCTTGGGGACATGCCTAATTCCTGGCTGATTTGCCTTTCTCGTCTTAGGGTTGGGGTTCGGCCTAGGGCTAGGATTTTTAAAATCAGGAAGCCCTGAGTTCCAGGCACACTGGAGCTGTGAAAGGCATCCAAAAGGGAGTGCAAAAGTGCCACAACATGGCTGCTTTCACGGCTTTTCTTTGGCAAGAAGCCTAACACCAGGCTGAGTTCCCTTCCCAGGGTTACTGTTAGGCTTAGGCCTAGGGCTAGGATTTTTAAAACTAGGAAGCCCTGGGCTCCAGGCACACTGCAGCTGTTCAAGGCATCCCAAGGGGAGTACAAAAGTGCAACAACATGGCAGCTTTCACAGCTTTTTCCTTGGCACCATCCCTATACCTAGGCTGTTTTATCTGCCTAGGGTTAGGGTTGGGGTTCAGCCTAGGTCTTGGAGTTTTTTAACCAGGAAGACCTGAGTTCCAGGCTTACTGCATCTGCCAAAGGCATCCCAAAGGGAGTGCAAAAGTGCACCACATGGCTGCTTTCACAGCTTTTCCCTTAGGAAGAACCCTAATACGCGGCTGATTTACCTTCCTAGGGTTACTGTTAGGGTTAGGCCTAGGACTTTTAAAACTAGGACGCCCTGGGCTCCAGGCACACTGCAGCTGTTCAAGGCATCCCAAGGGGAGTACTAAAGTACCACAACATGGCAGCTTTCACAGCATTTTCCTTGGCACCATCCCTATACATAGGCTGATTTATCTGCCTAGGGTTAGGGTTAGGGTTCAGCCTAGGGCTTGGAGTTTTTTAACCAGGAAGCCCTGAGTTCCAGGCTTACTGCATCTGCCAAATGCATCCCAAAGGGAGTGCAAAAGTGCCACAACATGGCTGCTTTCACGGCTTTTCCCTTAGGAAGAACCCTAATACGCGGCTGATTTACCTTCCTAGGGTTACTGTTAGGCTTAGGCCTAGGACTTTTAAAAACAGGAAGCCCTGGGCTCCAGGCACTCTGCAGCTGCGATAGGCATCCCAAGGGGAGCGCAAAAGTGACGCAACTTGGCTGCCACCACTGATATTTCCATGAGACCATCCCGAAACATAGGCTGATTTTCCTTCCTAGGGTTAAGGTTTGAGTTACGCCTAGGGTAAGGGTTCTATTAACCAGAAAGCCCTGAGTTCCAAGAACACAGCAGCTGCGAAGGACTACCCAAGAAGAGCGAAAAAGTACCACAACATGCCTGCGTCGACAGCTTTTTCCTTGGGGACATGCCTAATTCCTGGCTGATTTGCCTTTCTCGTCTTAGGGTTGGGGTTCGGCCTAGGGCTAGGATTTTTAAAATCAGGAAGCCCTGAGTTCCAGGCACACTGGGGCTGTGAAAGGTATCCAAAAGGGAGTGCAAAAGTGCCACAACATGGCTGCTTTCACGGCTTTTTCCTTGGCAAGAAGCCTAACACCAGGCTGATTTCCCTTCCCAGGGTTACTGTTAGGCTTAGGCCTAGGGCTAGGATTTTTAAAACTAGGAAGCCCTTAGTTCCAGGCACACTGCAGCTGTTCAAGGCATCCCAAGGGGAGTACAAAAGTGCAACAACATGGCAGCTTTCACAGCTTTTTCCTTGGCACCATCCCTATACCTAGGCTGTTTTATCTGCCTAGGGTTAGGGTTCAGCCTAGGGCTTGGAGTTTTTTAACCAGGAAGCCCTGAGTTCCAGGCTTACTGCATCTGCCAAAGGCATCCCAAAGGGAGTGCAGAAGTGCCACAACATGGCTGCTTTCACGGCTTTTCCCTTAGGAAGAACCCTAATACGCGGCTGATTTACCTTCCTAGGGTTACTGTTAGGCTTAGGCCTAGGACTTTTAAAACCAGGAAGCCCTGGGCTCCAGGCACACTGCAGCTGCGAAAGGCATCCCAAGGGGAGCGCAAAAGTGACACAACTTGGCTGCCACCACTGATATTTCCATGAGACCATCCCGAACCATAGGCTGATTTTCCTTCCTAGGGTTAAGGTTTGAGTTACGCCTAGGGTAAGGGTTCTATTAACCAGAAAGCCCTGAATTCCAAGAACACAGCAGCTGCGAAGGACTAGCCAAGGAGAGCGCAAAAGTACCACAACATGCCTGCGTCGACAGCTTTTTCCTTGGGGACATGCCTAATTCCTGGCTGATTTGCCTTTCTCGTCTTAGGGTTGGGGTTCGGCCTAGGGCTAGGATTTTTAAAATCAGGAAGCCCTGAGTTCCAGGCACACTGGAGCTGTGAAAGGCATCCAAAAGGGAGTGCAAAAGTGCCACAACATGGCTGCTTTCACGGCTTTTTCTTTGGCAAGAAGCCTAACACCAGGCTGAGTTCCCTTCCCAGGGTTACTGTTAGGCTTAGGCCTAGGGCTAGGATTTTTAAAACTAGGAAGCCGTGGGCTCCAGGCACACTGCAGCTGTTCAAGGCATCCCAAGGGGAGTACAAAAGTGCAACAACATGGCAGCTTTCACAGCTTTTTCCTTGGCACCATCCCTATACCTAGGCTGTTTTATCTGCCTAGGGTTAGGGTTGTGGTTCAGCCTAGGTCTTGGAGTTTTTTAACCAGGAAGACCTGAGTTCCAGGCTTACTGCATCTGCCAAAGGCATCCCAAAGGGAGTGCAAAAGTGCACCACATGGCTGCTTTCACAGCTTTTCCCTTAGGAAGAACCCTAATACGCGGCTGATTTACCTTCCTAGGGTTACTGTTAGGCTTAGGCCTAGGACTTTTAAAACCAGGAAGCCCTGGGCTCCAGGCACACTGCAGCTGTTAAAGGCATCCCAAGAGGGCCGCAGAAGTGACACAACTTGGCTGCCACCACTGATATTTCCATGAGACCATCCCAAATCATAGGCTGATTTTCCTTCCTAGGGTTAAGGTTTGAGTTACGCCTAGGGTAAGGGTTCTATTAACCAGAAAGCCCTCAATTCCAAGAACACAGCAGCTGCGAAGGACTACCCAAGAAGAGCGAAAAAGTACCACAACATGCCTGCGTCGACAGCTTTTTCCTTGGGGACATGCCTAATTCCTGGCTGATTTGCCTTTCTCGTCTTAGGGTTGGGGTTCGGCCTAGGGCTAGGATTTTTAAAATCAGGAAGCCCTGAGTTCCAGGCACACTGGGGCTGTGAAAGGCATCCAAAAGGGAGTGCAAAAGTGCCACAACATGGCTGCTTTCACGGCTTTTTCCTTGGCAAGAAGCCTAACACCAGGCTGATTTCCCTTCCCAGGGTTACTGTTAGGCTTAGGCCTAGGGCTAGGATTTTTAAAACTAGGAAGCCCTTAGTTCCAGGCACACTGCAGCTGTTCAAGGCATCCCAAGGGGAGTACAAAAGTGCAACAACATGGCAGCTTTCACAGCTTTTTCCTTGGCACCATCCCTATACCTAGGCTGTTTTATCTGCCTAGGATTAGGGTTCAGCCTAGGGCTTGGAGTTTTTTAACCAGGAAGCCCTGAGTTCCAGGCTTACTGCATCTGCCAAAGGCATCCCAAAGGGAGTGCAGAAGTGCCACAACATGGCTGCTTTCACGGCTTTTCCCTTAGGAAGAACCCTAATACGCGGCTGATTTACCTTCCTAGGGTTACTGTTAGGCTTAGGCCTAGGACTTTTAAAACCAGGAAGCCCTGGGCTCCAGGCACACTGCAGCTGCGAAAGGCATCCCAAGGGGAGCGCAAAAGTGACACAACTTGGCTGCCACCACTGATATTTCCATGAGACCATCCCAAATCATAGGCTGATTTTCCTTCCTAGGGTTAAGGTTTGAGTTACGCCTAGGGTAAGGGTTCTATTAACCAGAAAGCCCTGAATTCCAAGAACACAGCAGCTGCGAAGGACTAGCCAAGGAGAGCGCAAAAGTACCACAACATGCCTGCGTCGACAGCTTTTTCCTTGGGGACATGCCTAATTCCTGGCTGATTTGCCTTTCTCGTCTTAGGGTTGGGGTTCGGCCTAGGGCTAGATTATTTTTAACTAGGAAGCCCTGAGTTCCAGGCTTACTGCATCTGCCAAAGGCATCCCAAAGGGAGTGCAGAAGTGCCACAACATGGCTGCTTTCACGGCTTTTCCCTTAGGAAGAACCCTAATACGCGGCTGATTTACCTTCCTAGGGTTACTGTTAGGCTTAGGCCTAGGACTTTTAAAACCAGGAAGCCCTGGGCTCCAGGCACACTGCAGCTGTTAAAGGCATCCCAAAAGGGCCGCAGAAGTGACACAACTTGGCTGCCTCTGCTTCTATTCTCATGAGACCATCCCGAACCATAGGCTGATTTTCCTTCCTAGGGTTAATGTTTGAGTTTCGCCTAGGGTAAGAGGTCTATTAACCAGAAAGACCTGAGTTCCAAGAACACAGCAGCTGCGAAGGACTAGCCAAGAAGAGCGCAAAAGTACCACAACATGCCTGCCTCCACAGCTTTTTCCTTGGGGACATGCCTAATTCCTGGCTGATTTGCCTTTCTCGTCTTAGGGTTGGGGTTCGGCCTAGGGCTAGGATTTTTTTAACTAGGAAGCCCTGAGTTCCAGGCTTACTGCAACTGCCAAAGGCATCCCAAAGGGAGTGCAGAAGTGCCACAACATGGCTGCTTTCACGGCTTTTCCCTTAGGAAGAACCCTAATACCCGGCTGATTTACCTTCCTAGGGTTACTGTTAGGCTTAGGCCTAGGACTTTTAAAACTAGGACGCCCTGGGCTCCAGGCACACTGCAGCTGCGAAAGGCATCCCAAGGGGAGTACTAAAGTACCACAACATGGCAGCTTTCACAGCTTTTTCCTTGGCACCATCCCTATACATAGGCTGATTTATCTGCCTAGGGTTAGGGTTAGGGTTCAGCCTAGGGCTTGGAGTTTTTTAACCAGGAAGCCCTGAGTTCCAGGCTTACTGCATCTGCCAAATGCATCCCAAAGGGAGTGCAAAAGTGCCACAACATGGCTGCTTTCACGGCTTTTCCCTTAGGAAGAACCCTAATACGCGGCTGATTTACCTTCCTAGGGTTACTGTTAGGCTTAGGCCTAGGACTTTTAAAAACAGGAAGCCCTGGGCTCCAGGCACTCTGCAGCTGCGATAGGCATCCCAAGGGGAGCGCAAAAGTGACGCAACTTGGCTGCCACCACTGATATTTCCATGAGACCATCCCGAAACATAGGCTGATTTTCCTTCCTAGGGTTGAGGTTTGAGTTACGCCTAGGGTAAGGGTTCTATTAACCAGAAAGCCCTGAGTTCCAAGAACACAGCAGCTGCGAAGGACTAGCCAAGAAGAGCGAAAAAGTACCACAACATGCCTGCGTCGACAGCTTTTTCCTTGGGGACATGCCTAATTCCTGGCTGATTTGCCTTTCTCGTCTTAGGGTTGGGGTTCGGCCTAGGGCTAGGATTTTTAAAATCAGGAAGCCCTGAGTTCCAGGCACACTGGGGCTGTGAAAGGCATCCAAAAGGGAGTGCAAAAGTGCCACAACATGGCTGCTTTCACGGCTTTTTCCTTGGCAAGAAGCCTAACACCAGGCTGATTTCCCTTCCCAGGGTTACTGTTAGGCTTAGGCCTAGGGCTAGGATTTTTAAAACTAGGAAGCCCTTAGTTCCAGGCACACTGCAGCTGTTCAAGGCATCCCAAGGGGAGTACAAAAGTGCAACAACATGGCAGCTTTCACAGCTTTTTCCTTGGCACCATCCCTATACCTAGGCTGTTTTATCTGCCTAGGGTTAGGGTTCAGCCTAGGGCTTGGAGTTTTTTAACCAGGAAGCCCTGAGTTCCAGGCTTACTGCATCTGCCAAAGGCATCCCAAAGGGAGTGCAGAAGTGCCACAACATGGCTGCTTTCACGGCTTTTCCCTTAGGAAGAACCCTAATACGCGGCTGATTTACCTTCCTAGGGTTACTGTTAGGCTTAGGCCTAGGACTTTTAAAACCAGGAAGCCCTGGGCTCCAGGCACACTGCAGCTGCGAAAGGCATCCCAAGGGGAGCGCAAAAGTGACACAACTTGGCTGCCACCACTGATATTTCCATGAGACCATCCCAAATCATAGGCTGATTTTCCTTCCTAGGGTTAAGGTTTGAGTTACGCCTAGGGTAAGGGTTCTATTAACCAGAAAGCCCTGAATTCCAAGAACACAGCAGCTGCGAAGGACTAGCCAAGGAGAGCGCAAAAGTACCACAACATGCCTGCGTCGACAGCTTTTTCCTTGGGGACATTCCTAATTCCTGGCTGATTTGCCTTTCTCGTCTTAGGGTTGGGGTTCGGCCTAGGGCTAGGATATTTTTAACTAGGAAGCCCTGAGTTCCAGGCTTACTGCATCTGCCAAAGGCATCCCAAAGGGAGTGCAGAAGTGCCACAACATGGCTGCTTTCACGGCTTTTCCCTTAGGAAGAACCCTAATACGCGGCTGATTTACCTTCCTAGGGTTACTGTTAGGCTTAGGCCTAGGACTTTTAAAACCAGGAAGCCCTGGGCTCCAGGCACACTGCAGCTGTTAAAGGCATCCCAAAAGGGCTGCAGAAGTGACACAACTTGGCTGCCTCTGCTTCTATTCTCATGAGACCATCCCGAACCATAGGCTGATTTTCCTTCCTAGGGTTAATGTTTGAGTTTCGCCTAGGGTAAGAGGTCTATTAACCAGAAAGCCCTGAGTTCCAAGAACACAGCAGCTGCGAAGGACTAGCCAAGAAGAGCGAAAAAGTACCACAACATGCCTGCCTCCACAGCTTTTTCCTTGGGGACATGCCTAATTCCTGGCTGATTTGCCTTTCTCGTCTTAGGGTTGGGGTTCGGCCTAGGGCTAGGATTTTTTTAACTAGGAAGCCCTGAGTTCCAGGCTTACTGCAACTGCCAAAGGCATCCCAAAGGGAGTGCAGAAGTGCCACAACATGGCTGCTTTCACGGCTTTTCCCTTAGGAAGAACCCTAATACGCGGCTGATTTACCTTCCTAGGGTTACTGTTAGGCTTAGGCGTAGGACTTTTAAAACTAGGACGCCCTGGGCTCCAGGCACACTGCAGCTGTTCAAGGCATCCCAAGGGGAGTACTAAAGTACCACAACATGGCAGCTTTCACAGCTTTTTCCTTGGCACCATCCCTATACATAGGCTGATTTATCTGCCTAGGGTTAGGGTTAGGGTTCAGCCTAGGGCTTGGAGTTTTTTAACCAGGAAGCCCTGAGTTCCAGGCTTACTGCATCTGCCAAATGCATCCCAAAGGGAGTGCAAAAGTGCCACAACATGGCTGCTTTCACGGCTTTTCCCTTAGGAAGAACCCTAATACGCGGCTGATTTACCTTCCTAGGGTTACTGTTAGGCTTAGGCCTAGGACTTTTAAAAACAGGAAGCCCTGGGCTCCAGGCACTCTGCAGCTGCGATAGGCATCCCAAGGGGAGCGCAAAAGTGACGCAACTTGGCTGCCACCACTGATATTTCCATGAGACCATCCCGAAACATAGGCTGATTTTCCTTCCTAGGGTTAAGGTTTGAGTTACGCCTAGGGTAAGGGTTCTATTAACCAGAAAGCCCTGAGTTCCAAGAACACAGCAGCTGCGAAGGACTAGCCAAGAAGAGCGCAAAAGTACCACAACATGCCTGCCTCCACAGCTTTTTCCTTGGGGACATGCCTAATTCCTGGCTGATTTGCCTTTCTCGTCTTAGGGTTGGGGTTCGGCCTAGGGCTAGGATTTTTAAAATCAGGAAGCCCTGAGTTCCAGGCACACTGGGGCTGTGAAAGGCATCCAAAAGGGAGTGCAAAAGTGCCACAACATGGCTGCTTTCACGGCTTTTTCCTTGGCAAGAAGCCTAACACCAGGCTGATTTCCCTTCCCAGGGTTACTGTTAGGCTTAGGCCTAGGGCTAGGATTTTTAAAACTAGGAAGCCCTTAGTTCCAGGCACACTGCAGCTGCGAAAGGCATCCCAAGGGGAGTACAAAAGTGCAACAACATGGCAGCTTTCACAGCTTTTTCCTTGGCACCATCCCTATACCTAGGCTGTTTTATCTGCCTAGGGTTAGGGTTCAGCCTAGGGCTTGGAGTTTTTTAACCAGGAAGCCCTGAGTTCCAGGCTTACTGCATCTGCCAAAGGCATCCCAAAGGGAGTGCAGAAGTGCCACAACATGGCTGCTTTCACGGCTTTTCCCTTAGGAAGAACCCTAATACGCGGCTGATTTACCTTCCTAGGGTTACTGTTAGGCTTAGGCCTAGGACTTTTAAAACCAGGAAGCCCTGGGCTCCAGGCACACTGCAGCTGCGAAAGGCATCCCAAGGGGAGCGCAAAAGTGACACAACTTGGCTGCCTCTGCTTCTATTCTCATGAGACCATCCCGAACCATAGGCTGATTTTCCTTCCTAGGGTTAAGGTTTGAGTTACGCCTAGGGTAAGGGTTCTATTAACCAGAAAGCCCTGAATTCCAAGAACACAGCAGCTGCGAAGGACTAGCCAAGGAGAGCGCAAAAGTACCACAACATGCCTGCCTCCACAGCTTTTTCCTTGGGGACATTCCTAATTCCTGGCTGATTTGCCTTTCTCGTCTTAGGGTTGGGGTTCGGCCTAGGGCTAGATTATTTTTAACTAGGAAGCCCTGAGTTCCAGGCTTACTGCATCTGCCAAAGGCATCCCAAAGGGAGTGCAGAAGTGCCACAACATGGCTGCTTTCACGGCTTTTCCCTTAGGAAGAACCCTAATACGCGGCTGATTTACCTTCCTAGGGTTACTGTTAGGCTTAGGCCTAGGACTTTTAAAACCAGGAAGCCCTGGGCTCCAGGCACACTGCAGCTGTTAAAGGCATCCCAAAAGGGCCGCAGAAGTGACACAACTTGGCTGCCTCTGCTTCTATTCTCATGAGACCATCCCGAACCATAGGCTGATTTTCCTTCCTAGGGTTAATGTTTGAGTTTCGCCTAGGGTAAGAGGTCTATTAACCAGAAAGACCTGAGTTCCAAGAACACAGCAGCTGCGAAGGACTAGCCAAGAAGAGCGCAAAAGTACCACAACATGCCTGCCTCCACAGCTTTTTCCTTGGGGACATGCCTAATTCCTGGCTGATTTGCCTTTCTCATCTTAGGGTTGGGGTTCGGACTAGGGCTAGGATTTTTTTAACTAGGAAGCCCTGAGTTCCAGGCTTACTGCAACTGCCAAAGGCATCCCAAAGGGAGTGCAGAAGTGCCACAACATGGCTGCTTTCACGGCTTTTCCCTTAGGAAGAACCCTAATACGCGGCTGATTTACCTTCCTAGGGTTACTGTTAGGCTTAGGCCTAGGGCTAGGATTTTTAAAACTAGGAAGACCTTAGTTCCAGGCACACTGCAGCTGTTCAAGGCATCCCAAGGGGAGTACAAAAGTGCAACAACATGGCAGCTTTCACAGCTTTTTCCTTGGCACCATCCCTATACCTAGGCTGTTTTATCTGCCTAGGGTTAGGGTTCAGCCTAGGGCTTGGAGTTTTTTAACCAGGAAGCCCTGAGTTCCAGGCTTACTGCATCTGCCAAAGGCATCCCAAAGGGAGTGCAGAAGTGCCACAACATGGCTGCTTTCACGGCTTTTCCCTTAGGAAGAACCCTAATACGCGGCTGATTTACCTTCCTAGGGTTACTGTTAGGCTTAGGCCTAGGACTTTTAAAACCAGGAAGCCCTGGGCTCCAGGCACACTGCAGCTGCGAAAGGCATCCCAAGGGGAGCGCAAAAGTGACACAACTTCGCTGCCACCACTGATATTTCCATGAGACCATCCCAAATCATAGGCTGATTTTCCTTCCTAGGGTTAAGGTTTGAGTTACGCCTAGGGTAAGGGTTCTATTAACCAGAAAGCCCTGAATTCGAAGAACACAGCAGCTGCGAAGGACTAGCCAAGGAGAGCGCAAAAGTACCACAACATGCCTGCGTCGACAGCTTTTTCCTTGGGGACATGCCTAATTCCTGGCTGATTTGCCTTTCTCGTCTTAGGGTTGGGGTTCGGCCTAGGGCTAGATTATTTTTAACTAGGAAGCCCTGAGTTCCAGGCTTACTGCATCTGCCAAAGGCATCCCAAAGGGAGTGCAGAAGTGCCACAACATGGCTGCTTTCACGGCTTTTCCCTTAGGAAGAACCCTAATACTCGGCTGATTTACCTTCCTAGGGTTACTGTTAGGCTTAGGCCTAGGACTTTTAAAACCAGGAAGCCCTGGGCTCCAGGCACACTGCAGCTGTTAAAGGCATCCCAAAAGGGCCGCAGAAGTGACACAACTTGGCTGCCTCTGCTTCTACTCTCATGAGACCATCCCGAACCATAGGCTGATTTTCCTTCCTAGGGTTAATGTTTGAGTTTCGCCTAGGGTAAGAGGTCTATTAACCAGAAAGACCTGAGTTCCAAGAACACAGCAGCTGCGAAGGACTAGCCAAGAAGAGCGAAAAAGTACCACAACATGCCTGCCTCCACAGCTTTTTCCTTGGGGACATGCCTAATTCCTGGCTGATTTGCCTTTCTCGTCTTAGGGTTGGGGTTCGGCCTAGGGCTAGGATTTTTTTAACTAGGAAGCCCTGAGTTCCAGGCTTACTGCAACTGCCAAAGGCATCCCAAAGGGAGTGCAGAAGTGCCACAACATGGCTGCTTTCACGGCTTTTCCCTTAGGAAGAACCCTAATACGCGGCTGATTTACCTTCCTAGGGTTACTGTTAGGCTTAGGCCTAGGACTTTTAAAACTAGGACGCCCTGGGCTCCAGGCACACTGCAGCTGTTCAAGGCATCCAAGGGGAGTAATAAAGTACCACAACATGGCAGCTTTCACAGCTTTTTCCTTGGCAACATCCCTATACATAGGCTGATTTATCTGCCTAGGGTTAGGGTTAGGGTTCAGCCTAGGGCTTGGAGTTTTTAACCAGGAAGCCCTGAGTTCCAGGCTTACTGCATCTGCCAAATGCATCCCAAAGGGAGTGCAAAAGTGCCACAACATGGCTGCTTTCACGGCCTTCCCCTTAGGAAGAACCCTAATACGCGGCTGATTTACCTTCCTAGGGTTACTGTTAGGCTTAGGCCTAGGACTTTTAAAAACAGGAAGCCCTGGGCTCCAGGCACTCTGCAGCTGCGATAGGCATCCCAAGGGGAGCGCAAAAGTGACGCAACTTGGCTGCCACCACTGATATTTCCATGAGACCATCCCGAAACATAGGCTGATTTTCCTTCCTAGGGTTAAGGTTTGAGTTACGCCTAGGGTAAGGGTTCTATTAACCAGAAAGCCCTGAGTTCCAAGAACACAGCAGCTGTGAAGGACTACCCAAGAAGAGCGAAAAAGTACCACAACATGCCTGCGTCGACAGCTTTTTCCTTGGGGACATGCCTAATTCCTGGCTGATTTGCCTTTCTCGTCTTAGGGTTGGGGTTCGGCCTAGGGCTAGGATTTTTAAAATCAGGAAGCCCTGAGTTCCAGGCACACTGGAGCTGTGAAAGGCATCCAAAAGGGAGTGCAAAAGTGCCACAACATGGCTGCTTTCACGGCTTTTTCCTTGGCAAGAAGCCTAACACCAGGCTGATTTCCCTTCCCAGGGTTACTGTGAGGCTTAGGCCTAGGGCTAGGATTTTTAAAACTAGGAAGCCCTTAGTTCCAGGCACACTGCAGCTGTTCAAGGCATCCCAAGGGGAGTACAAAAGTGCAACAACATGGCAGCTTTCACAGCTTTTTCCTTGGCACCATCCCTATACCTAGGCAGATTTATCTGCCTAGGGTTAGGGTTCAGCCTAGGGCTTGGAGTTTTTTAACCAGGAAGCCCTGAGTTCCAGGCTTACTGCATCTGCCAAAGGCATCCCAAAGGGAGTGCAGAAGTGCCACAACATGGCTGCTTTCACGGCTTTTCCCTTAGGAAGAACCCTAATACGCGGCTCATTTACCTTCCTAGGGTTACTGTTAGGCTTAGGCCTAGGACTTTTAAAACCAGGAAGCCCTGGGCTCCAGGCACACTGCAGCTGCGAAAGGCATCCCAAGGGGAGCGCAAAAGTGACACAACTTGGCTGCCACCACTGATATTTCCATGAGACCATCCCAAATCATAGGCTGATTTTCCTTCCTAGGGTTAAGGTTTGAGTTACGCCTAGAGTAAGGGTTCTATTAACCAGAAAGCCCTGAATTCCAAGAACACAGCAGCTGCGAAGGACTAGCCAAGGAGAGCGCAAAAGTACCACAACATGCCTGCGTCGACAGCTTTTTCCTTGGGGACATGCCTAATTCCTGGCTGATTTGCCTTTCTCGTCTAGGGTTGGGGTTCGGCCTAGGGCTAGATTATTTTTAACTAGGAAGCCCTGAGTTCCAGGCTTACTGCATCTGCCAAAGGCATCCCAAAGGGAGTGCAGAAGTGCCACAACATGGCTGCTTTCACGGCTTTTCCCTTAGGAAGAACCCTAATACGCGGCTGATTTACCTTCCTAGGGTTACTGTTAGGCTTAGGCCTAGGACTTTTAAAACCAGAAAGCCCTGGGCTCCAGGCACACTGCAGCTGTTAAAGGCATCCCAAAAGGGCCGCAGAAGTGACACAACTTGGCTGCCTCTGCTTCTACTCTCATGAGACCATCCCAAACCATAGGCTGATTTTCCTTCCTAGGGTTAATGTTTGAGTTTCGCCTAGGGTAAGAGGTCTATTAACCAGAAAGACCTGAGTTCCAAGAACACAGCAGCTGCGAAGGACTACCCAAGAAGAGCGCAAAAGTACCACAACATGCCTGCCTCCACAGCTTTTTCCTTGGGGACATGCCTAATTCCTGGCTGATTTGCCTTTCTCGTCTTAGGGTTGGGGTTCGGCCTAGGGCTAGGATTTTTTTAACTAGGAAGCCCTGAGTTCCAGGCTTACTGCAACTGCCAAAGGCATCCCAAAGGGAGTGCAGAAGTGCCACAACATGGCTGCTTTCACGGCTTTCCCCTTAGGAAGAACCCTAATACGCGGCTGATTTACCTTCCTAGGGTTACTGTTAGGCTTAGGCCTAGGACTTTTAAAACTAGGACGCCCTGGGCTCCAGGCACACTGCAGCTGTTCAAGGCATCCCAAGGGGAGTAATAAAGTACCACAACATGGCAGCTTTCACAGCTTTTTCCTTGGCAACATCCCTATACATAGGCTGATTTATCTGCCTAGGGTTAGGGTTAGGGTTCAGCCTAGGGCTTGGAGTTTTTTAACCAGGAAGCCCTGAGTTCCAGGCTTACTGCATCTGCCAAAGGCATCCCAAAGGGAGTGCAAAAGTGCCACAACATGGCTGCTTTCACGGCCTTCCCCTTAGGAAGAACCCTAATACGCGGCTGATTTACCTTCCTAGGGTTACTGTTAGGCTTAGGCCTAGGACTTTTAAAAACAGGAAGCCCTGGGCTCCAGGCACTCTGCAGCTGCGATAGGCATCCCAAGGGGAGCGCAAAAGTGACGCAACTTGGCTGCCACCACTGATATTTCCATGAGACCATCCCGAAACATAGGCTGATTTTCCTTCCTAGGGTTAAGGTTTGAGTTACGCCTAGGGTAAGGGTTCTATTAACCAGAAACCCTGAGTTCCAAGAACATAGCAGCTGCGAAGGACTACCCAAGAAGAGCGAAAAAGTACCACAACATGCCTGCGTCGACAGCTTTTTCCTTGGGGACATGCCTAATTCCTGGCTGATTTGCCTTTCTCGTCTTAGGGTTGGGGTTCGGCCTAGGGCTAGGATTTTTAAAATCAGGAAGCCCTGAGTTCCAGGCACACTGGAGCTGTGAAAGGCATTCAAAAGGGAGTGCAAAAGTGCCACAACATGGCTGCTTTCACGGCTTTTTCCTTGGCAAGAAGCCTAACACCAGGCTGATTTCCCTTCCCAGGGTTACTGTTAGGCTTAGGCCTAGGGCTAGGATTTTTAAAACTAGGAAGCCCTTAGTTCCAGGCACACTGCAGCTGTTCAAGGCATCCCAAGGGGAGTACAAAAGTGCAACAACATGGCAGCTTTCACAGCTTTTTCCTTGGCACCATCCCTATACCTAGGCTGATTTATCTGCCTAGGGTTAGGGTTCAGCCTAGGTCTTGGAGTTTTTTAACCAGGAAGCCCTGAGTTCCAGGCTTACTGCATCTGCCAAAGGCATCCCAAAGGGAGTGCAGAAGTGCCACAACATGGCTGCTTTCACGGCTTTTCCCTTAGGAAGAACCCTAATACGCGGCTGATTTACCTTCCTAGGGTTACTGTTAGGCTTAGGCGTAGGACTTTTAAAACTAGGACGCCCTGGGCTCCAGGCACACTGCAGCTGTTCAAGGCATCCCAAGGGGAGTAATAAAGTACCACAACATGGCAGCTTTCACAGCTTTTTCCTTGGCAACATCCCTATACATAGGCTGATTTATCTGCCTAGGGTTAGGGTTAGGGTTCAGCCTAGGGCTTGGAGTTTTTTAACCAGGAAGCCCTGAGTTCCAGGCTTACTGCATCTGCCAAAGGCATCCCAAAGGGAGTGCAAAAGTGCCACAACATGGCTGCTTTCACGGCCTTCCCCTTAGGAAGAACCCTAATACGCGGCTGATTTACCTTCCTAGGGTTACTGTTAGGCTTAGGCCTAGGACTTTTAAAAACAGGAAGCCCTGGGCTCCAGGCACTCTGCAGCTGCGATAGGCATCCCAAGGGGAGCGCAAAAGTGACGCAACTTGGCTGCCACCACTGATATTTCCATGAGACCATCCCGAAACATAGGCTGATTTTCCTTCCTAGGGTTAAGGTTTGAGTTACGCCTAGGGTAAGGGTTCTATTAACCAGAAAGCCCTGAGTTCCAAGAACATAGCAGCTGCGAAGGACTACCCAAGAAGAGCGAAAAAGTACCACAACATGCCTGCGTCGACAGCTTTTTCCTTGGGGACATGCCTAATTCCTGGCTGATTTGCCTTTCTCGTCTTAGGGTTGGGGTTCGGCCTAGGGCTAGGATTTTTAAAATCAGGAAGCCCTGAGTTCCAGGCACACTGGAGCTGTGAAAGGCATCCAAAAGGGAGTGCAAAAGTGCACCACATGGCTGCTTTCACAGCTTTTCCCTTAGGAAGAACCCTAATACGCGGCTGATTTACCTTCCTAGGGTTACTGTTAGGCTTAGGCCTAGGGCTAGGATTTTTAAAACTAGGAAGCCCTTAGTTCCAGGCACACTGCAGCTGTTCAAGGCATCCCAAGGGGAGTACAAAAGTGCAACAACATGGCAGCTTTCACAGCTTTTTCCTTGGCACCATCCCTATACCTAGGCTGATTTATCTGCCTAGGGTTAGGGTTCAGCCTAGGTCTTGGAGTTTTTTAACCAGGAAGCCCTGAGTTCCAGGCTTACTGCATCTGCCAAAGGCATCCCAAAGGGAGTGCAGAAGTGCCACAACATGGCTGCTTTCACGGCTTTTCCCTTAGGAAGAACCCTAATACGCGGCTGATTTACCTTCCTAGGGTTACTGTTAGGCTTAGGCCTAGGACTTTTAAAACCAGGAAGCCCTGGGCTCCAGGCACACTGCAGCTGCGAAAGGCATCCCAAGGGGAGCGCAAAAGTGACACAACTTGGCTGCCACCACTGAAATTTCCATGAGACCATCCCAAATCATAGGCTGATTTTCCTTCCTAGGGTTAAGGTTTGAGTTACGCCTAGGGTAAGGGTTCTATTAACCAGAAAGCCCTGAATTCGAAGAACACAGCAGCTGCGAAGGACTAGCCAAGGAGAGCGCAAAAGTACCACAACATGCCTGCGTCGACAGCTTTTTCCTTGGGGACATGCCTAATTCCTGGCTGATTTGCCTTTCTCGTCTTAGGGTTGGGGTTCGGCCTAGGGCTAGATTATTTTTAACTAGGAAGCCCTGAGTTCCAGGCTTACTGCATCTGCCAAAGGCATCCCAAAGGGAGTGCAGAAGTGCCACAACATGGCTGCTTTCACGGCTTTTCCCTTAGGAAGAACCCTAATACGCGGCTGATTTACCTTCCTAGGGTTACTGTTAGGCTTAGGCCTAGGACTTTTAAAACCAGGAAGCCCTGGGCTCCAGGCACACTGCAGCTGTTAAAGGCATCCCAAAAGGGCCGCAGAAGTGACACAACTTGGCTGCCTCTGCTTCTACTCTCATGAGACCATCCCGAACCATAGGCTGATTTTCCTTCCTAGGGTTAATGTTTGAGTTTCGCCTAGGGTAAGAGGTCTATTAACCAGAAAGACCTGAGTTCCAAGAACACAGCAGCTGCGAAGGACTACCCAAGAAGAGCGCAAAAGTACCACAACATGCCTGCCTCCACAGCTTTTTCCTTGGGGACATGCCTAATTCCTGGCTGATTTGCCTTTCTCGTCTTAGGGTTGGGGTTCGGCCTAGGGCTAGGATTTTTTTAACTAGGAAGCCCTGAGTTCCAGGCTTACTGCAACTGCCAAAGGCATCCCAAAGGGAGTGCAGAAGTGCCACAACATGGCTGCTTTCACGGCTTTTCCCTTAGGAAGAACCCTAATACGCGGCTGATTTACCTTCCTAGGGTTACTGTTAGGCTTAGGCCTAGGACTTTTAAAACTAGGACGCCCTGGGCTCCAGGCACACTGCAGCTGTTCAAGGCATCCCAAGGGGAGTAATAAAGTACCACAACATGGCAGCTTTCACAGCTTTTTCCTTGGCAACATCCCTATACATAGGCTGATTTATCTGCCTAGGGTTAGGGTTAGGGTTCAGCCTAGGGCTTGGAGTTTTTTAACCAGGAAGCCCTGAGTTCCAGGCTTACTGCATCTGCCAAAGGCATCCCAAAGGGAGTGCAAAAGTGCCACAACATGGCTGCTTTCACGGCCTTCCCCTTAGGAAGAACCCTAATACGCGGCTGATTTACCTTCCTAGGGTTACTGTTAGGCTTAGGCCTAGGACTTTTAAAAACAGGAAGCCCTGGGCTCCAGGCACTCTGCAGCTGCGATAGGCATCCCAAGGGGAGCGCAAAAGTGACGCAACTTGGCTGCCACCACTGATATTTCCATGAGACCATCCCGAAACATAGGCTGATTTTCCTTCCTAGGGTTAAGGTTTGAGTTACGCCTAGGGTAAGGGTTCTATTAACCAGAAAGCCCTGAGTTCCAAGAACACAGCAGCTGCGAAGGACTACCCAAGAAGAGCGAAAAAGTACCACAACATGCCTGCGTCGACAGCTTTTTCCTTGGGGACATGCCTAATTCCTGGCTGATTTGCCTTTCTCGTCTTAGGGTTGGGGTTCGGCCTAGGGCTAGGATTTTTAAAATCAGGAAGCCCTGAGTTCCAGGCACACTGGAGCTGTGAAAGGCATCCAAAAGGGAGTGCAAAAGTGCCACAACATGGCTGCTTTCACGGCTTTTTCCTTGGCAAGAAGCCTAACACCAGGCTGATTTCCCTTCCCAGGGTTACTGTTAGGCTTAGGCCTAGGGCTAGGATTTTTAAAACTAGGAAGCCCTTAGTTCCAGGCACACTGCAGCTGTTCAAGGCATCCAAAGGGGAGTACAAAAGTGCAACAACATGGCAGCTTTCACAGCTTTTTCCTTGGCACCATCCCTATACCTAGGCTGTTTTATCTGCCTAGGGTTAGGGTTCAGCCTAGGGCTTGGAGTTTTTTAACCAGGAAGCCCTGAGTTCCAGGCTTACTGCATCTGCCAAAGGCATCCCAAAGGGAGTGCAGAAGTGCCACAACATGGCTGCTTTCACGGCTTTTCCCTTAGGAAGAACCCTAATACTCGGCTCATTTACCTTCCTAGGGTTACTGTTAGGCTTAGGCCTAGGACTTTTAAAACCAGGAAGCCCTGGGCTCCAGGCACACTGCAGCTGCGAAAGGCATCCCAAGGGGAGCGCAAAAGTGACACAACTTGGCTGCCACCACTGATATTTCCATGAGACCATCCCAAATCATAGGCTGATTTTCCTTCCTAGGGTTAAGGTTTGAGTTACGCCTAGGGTAAGGGATCTATTAACCAGAAAGCCCTGAATTCCAAGAACACAGCAGCTGCGAAGGACTAGCCAAGGAGAGCGCAAAAGTACCACAACATGCCTGCGTCGACAGCTTTTTCCTTGGGGACATGCCTAATTCCTGGCTGATTTGCCTTTCTCGTCTTAGGGTTGGGGTTCGGCCTAGGGCTAGATTATTTTTAACTAGGAAGCCCTGAGTTCCAGGCTTACTGCATCTGCCAAAGGCATCCCAAAGGGAGTGCAGAAGTGCCACAACATGGCTGCTTTCACGGCTTTTCCCTTAGGAAGAACCCTAATACGCGGCTGATTTACCTTCCTAGGGTTACTGTTAGGCTTAGGCCTAGGACTTTTAAAACCAGGAAGCCCTGGGCTCCAGGCACACTGCAGCTGTTAAAGGCATCCCAAAAGGGCCGCAGAAGTGACACAACTTGGCTGCCTCTGCTTCTATTCTCATGAGACCATCCCGAACCATAGGCTGATTTTCCTTCCTAGGGTTAATGTTTGAGTTTCGCCTAGGGTAAGAGGTCTATTAACCAGAAAGACCTGAGTTCCAAGAACACAGCAGCTGCGAAGGACTACCCAAGAAGAGCGCAAAAGTACCACAACATGCCTGCCTCCACAGCTTTTTCCTTGGGGACATGCCTAATTCCTGGCTGATTTGCCTTTCTCGTCTTAGGGTTGGGGTTCGGCCTAGGGCTAGGATTTTTAAAATCAGGAAGCCCTGAGTTCCAGGCACACTGGAGCTGTGAAAGGCATCCAAAAGGGAGTGCAAAAGTGCCACAACATGGCTGCTTTCACGGCTTTTTCTTTGGCAAGAAGCCTAACACCAGGCTGAGTTCCCTTCCCAGGGTTACTGTTAGGCTTAGGCCTAGGGCTAGGATTTTTAAAACTAGGAAGCCCTGGGCTCCAGGCACACTGCAGCTGTTCAAGGCATCCCAAGGGGAGTACTAAAGTGCAACAACATGGCAGCTTTCACAGCTTTTTCCTTGGCACCATCCCTATACCTAGGCTGTTTTATCTGCCTAGGGTTAGGGTTGGGGTTCAGCCTAGGTCTTGGAGTTTTTTAACCAGGAAGACCTGAGTTCCAGGCTTACTGCATCTGCCAAAGGCATCCCAAAGGGAGTGCAAAAGTGCACCACATGGCTGCTTTCACAGCTTTTCCCTTAGGAAGAACCCTAATACGCGGCTGATTTACCTTCCTAGGGTTACTGTTAGGCTTAGGCCTAGGACTTTTAAAACCAGGAAGCCCTGGGCTCCAGGCACACTGCAGCTGTTAAAGGCATCCCAAGAGGGCCGCAGAAGTGACACAACTTGGCTGCCACCACTGATATTTCCATGAGACCATCCCAAATTATAGGCTGATTTTCCTTCCTAGGGTTAAGGTTTGAGTTACGCCTAGGGTAAGGGTTCTATTAACCAGAAAGCCCTGAATTCCAAGAACACAGCAGCTGCGAAGGACTAGCCAAGGAGAGCGCAAAAGTACCACAACATGCCTGCGTCGACAGCTTTTTCCTTGGGGACATGCCTAATTCCTGGCTGATTTGCCTTTCTCGTCTTAGGGTTGGGGTTCGGCCTAGGGCTAGATTATTTTTAACTAGGAAGCCCTGAGTTCCAGGCTTACTGCATCTGCCAAAGGCATCCCAAAGGGAGTGCAGAAGTGCCACAACATGGCTGCTTTCACGGCTTTTCCCTTAGGAAGAACCCTAATACGCGGCTGATTTACCTTCCCAGGGTTACTGTTAGGCTTAGGCCTAGGACTTTTAAAACCAGGAAGCCCTGGGCTCCAGGCACACTGCAGCTGTTAAAGGCATCCCAAGAGGGCCGCAGAAGTGACACAACTTGGCTGCCTCTGCTTCTATTCTCATGAGACCATCCCGAACCATAGGCTGATTTTCCTTCCTAGGGTTAATGTTTGAGTTTCGCCTAGGGTAAGAGGTCTATTAACCAGAAAGACCTGAGTTCCAAGAACACAGCAGCTGCGAAGGACTAGCCAAGAAGAGCGCAAAAGTACCACAACATGCCTGCCTCCACAGCTTTTTCCCTGGGGACATGCCTAATTCCTGGCTGATTTGCCTTTCTCGTCTTAGGGTTGGGGTTCGGCCTAGGGCTAGGACTTTTAAAATCAGGAAGCCCTGAGTTCCAGGCACACTGGGGCTGTGAAAGGCATCCAAAAGGGAGTGCAAAAGTGCCACAACATGGCTGCTTTCCCGGCTTTTTCCTTGGCAAGAAACCTAACACCAGGCTGATTTCCCTTCCCAGGGTTACTGTTAGGCTTAGGCCTAGGGCTAGGATTTTTAAAACTAGGAAGCCCTTAGTTCCAGGCACACTGCAGCTGTTCAAGGCATCCCAAGGGGAGTACAAAAGTGCAACAACATGGCAGCTTTCACAGCTTTTTCCTTGGCACCATCCCTATACCTAGGCTGTTTTATCTGCCTAGGGTTAGGGTTCAGCCTAGGGCTTGGAGTTTTTTAACCAGGAAGCCCTGAGTTCCAGGCTTACTGCATCTGCCAAAGGCATCCCAAAGGGAGTGCAGAAGTGCCACAACATGGCTGCTTTCACGGCTTTTCCCTTAGGAAGAACCCTAATACGCGGCTGATTTACCTTCCTAGGGTTACTGTTAGGCTTAGGCCTAGGACTTTTAAAACCAGGAAGCCCTGGGCTCCAGGCACACTGCAGCTGCGAAAGGCATCCCAAGGGGAGCGCAAAAGTGACACAACTTGGCTGCCACCACTGATATTTCCATGAGACCATCCCAAATCATAGGCTGATTTTCCTTCCTAGGGTTAAGGTTTGAGTTACGCCTAGGGTAAGGGTTCTATTAACCAGAAAGCCCTGAATTCCAAGAACACAGCAGCTGCGAAGGACTAGCCAAGGAGAGCGCAAAAGTACCACAACATGCCTGCGTCGACAGCTTTTTCCTTGGGGACATGCCTAATTCCTGGCTGATTTGCCTTTCTCGTCTTAGGGTTGGGGTTCGGCCTAGGGCTAGATTATTTTTAACTAGGAAGCCCTGAGTTCCAGGCTTACTGCATCTGCCAAAGGCATCCCAAAGGGAGTGCAGAAGTGCCACAACATGGCTGCTTTCACGGCTTTTCCCTTAGGAAGAACCCTAATACGCGGCTGATTTACCTTCCTAGGGTTACTGTTAGGCTTAGGCCTAGGACTTTTAAAACCAGGAAGCCCTGGGCTCCAGGCACACTGCAGCTGTTAAAGGCATCCCAAGAGGGCCGCAGAAGTGACACAACTTGGCTGCCTCTGCTTCTATTCTCATGAGACCATCCCGAACCATAGGCTGATTTTCCTTCCTAGGGTTAATGTTTGAGTTTCGCGTAGGGTAAGAGGTCTATTAACCAGAAAGACCTGAGTTCCAAGAACACAGCAGCTGCGAAGGACTACCCAAGAAGAGCGCAAAAGTACCACAACATGCCTGCCTCCACAGCTTTTTCCTTGGGGACATGCCTAATTCCTGGCTGATTTGCCTTTCTCGTCTTAGGGTTGGGGTTCGGCCTAGGGCTAGGATTTTTTTAACTAGGAAGCCCTGAGTTCCAGGCTTACTGCAACTGCCAAAGGCATCCCAAAGGGAGTGCAGAAGTGCCACAACATGGCTGCTTTCACGGCTTTTCCCTTAGGAAGAACCCTAATACGCGGCTGATTTACCTTCCTAGGGTTACTGTTAGGCTTAGGCCTAGGACTTTTAAAACTAGGACGCCCTGGGCTCCAGGCACACTGCAGCTGTTCAAGGCATCCCAAGGGGAGTAATAAAGTACCACAACATGGCAGCTTTCACAGCATTTTCCTTGGCACCATCCCTATACATAGGCTGATTTATCTGCCTAGGGTTAGGGTTAGGGTTCAGCCTAGGGCTTGGAGTTTTTTAACCAGGAAGCCCTGAGTTCCAGGCTTACTGCATCTGCCAAATGCATCCCAAAGGGAGTGCAAAAGTGCCACAACATGGCTGCTTTCACGGCTTTTCCCTTAGGAAGAACCCTAATACGCGGCTGATTTACCTTCCTAGGGTTACTGTTAGGCTTAGGCCTAGGACTTTTAAAAACAGGAAGCCCTGGGCTCCAGGCACTCTGCAGCTGCGATAGGCATCCCAAGGGGAGCGCAAAAGTGACGCAACTTGGCTGCCACCACTGATATTTCCATGAGACCATCCCGAAACATAGGCTGATTTTCCTTCCTAGGGTTAAGGTTTGAGTTACGCCTAGGGTAAGGGTTCTATTAACCAGAAAGCCCTGAGTTCCAAGAACACAGCAGCTGCGAAGGACTACCCAAGAAGAGCGAAAAAGTACCACAACATGCCTGCGTCGACAGCTTTTTCCTTGGGGACATGCCTAATTCCTGGCTGATTTGCCTTTCTCGTCTTAGGGTTGGGGTTCGGCCTAGGGCTAGGATTTTTAAAATCAGGAAGCCCTGAGTTCCAGGCACACTGGGGCTGTGAAAGGCATCCAAAAGGGAGTGCAAAAGTGCCACAACATGGCTGCTTTCACGGCTTTTTCCTTGGCAAGAAGCCTAACACCAGGCTGATTTCCCTTCCCAGGGTTACTGTTAGGCTTAGGCCTAGGGCTAGGATTTTTAAAACTAGGAAGCCCTTAGTTCCAGGCACACTGCAGCTGTTCAAGGCATCCCAAGGGGAGTACAAAAGTGCAACAACATGGCAGCTTTCACAGCTTTTTCCTTGGCACCATCCCTATACCTAGGCTGTTTTATCTGCCTAGGGTTAGGGTTCAGCCTAGGGCTTGGAGTTTTTTAACCAGGAAGCCCTGAGTTCCAGGCTTACTGCATCTGCCAAAGGCATCCCAAAGGGAGTGCAGAAGTGCCACAACATGGCTGCTTTCACGGCTTTTCCCTTAGGAAGAACCCTAATACGCGGCTGATTTACCTTCCTAGGGTTACTGTTAGGCTTAGGCCTAGGACTTTTAAAACCAGGAAGCCCTGGGCTCCAGGCACACTGCAGCTGCGAAAGGCATCCCAAGGGGAGCGCAAAAGTGACACAACTTGGCTGCCACCACTGATATTTCCATGAGACCATCCCAAATCATAGGCTGATTTTCCTTCCTAGGGTTAAGGTTTGAGTTACGCCTAGGGTAAGGGTTCTATTAACCAGAAAGCCCTGAATTCCAAGAACACAGCAGCTGCGAAGGACTAGCCAAGGAGAGCGCAAAAGTACCACAACATGCCTGCGTCGACAGCTTTTTCCTTGGGGACATTCCTAATTCCTGGCTGATTTGCCTTTCTCGTCTTAGGGTTGGGGTTCGGCCTAGGGCTAGATTATTTTTAACTAGGAAGCCCTGAGTTCCAGGCTTACTGCATCTGCCAAAGGCATCCCAAAGGGAGTGCAGAAGTGCCACAACATGGCTGCTTTCACGGCTTTCCCCTTAGGAAGAACCCTAATACGCGGCTGATTTACCTTCCTAGGGTTACTGTTAGGCTTAGGCCTAGGACTTTTAAAACCAGGAAGCCCTGGGCTCCAGGCACACTGCAGCTGTTAAAGGCATCCCAAAAGGGCCGCAGAAGTGACACAACTTGGCTGCCTCTGCTTCTATTCTCATGAGACCATCCCGAACCATAGGCTGATTTTCCTTCCTAGGGTTAATGTTTGAGTTTCGCCTAGGGTAAGAGGTCTATTAACCAGAAAGACCTGAGTTCCAAGAACACAGCAGCTGCGAAGGACTAGCCAAGAAGAGCGCAAAAGTACCACAACATGCCTGCCTCCACAGCTTTTTCCTTGGGGACATGCCTAATTCCTGGCTGATTTGCCTTTCTCGTCTTAGGGTTGGGGTTCGGCCTAGGGCTAGGATTTTTTTAACTAGGAAGCCCTGAGTTCCAGGCTTACTGCAACTGCCAAAGGCATCCCAAAGGGAGTGCAGAAGTGCCACAACATGGCTGCTTTCACGGCTTTTCCCTTAGGAAGAACCCTAATACGCGGCTGATTTACCTTCCTAGGGTTACTGTTAGGCTTAGGCCTAGGACTTTTAAAACTAGGACGCCCTGGGCTCCAGGCACACTGCAGCTGTTCAAGGCATCCCAAGGGGAGTACTAAAGTACCACAACATGGCAGCTTTCACAGCTTTTTCCTTGGCACCATCCCTATACATAGGCTGATTTATCTGCCTAGGGTTAGGGTTAGGGTTCAGCCTAGGGCTTGGAGTTTTTTAACCAGGAAGCCCTGAGTTCCAGGCTTACTGCATCTGCCAAATGCATCCCAAAGGGAGTGCAAAAGTGCCACAACATGGCTGCTTTCACGGCTTTTCCCTTAGGAAGAACCCTAATACGCGGCTGATTTACCTTCCTAGGGTTACTGTTAGGCTTAGGCCTAGGACTTTTAAAAACAGGAAGCCCTGGGCTCCAGGCACTCTGCAGCTGCGATAGGCATCCCAAGGGGAGCGCAAAAGTGACGCAACTTGGCTGCCACCACTGATATTTCCATGAGACCATCCCGAAACATAGGCTGATTTTCCTTCCTAGGGTTAAGGTTTGAGTTACGCCTAGGGTAAGGGTTCTATTAACCAGAAAGCCCTGAGTTCCAAGAACACAGCAGCTGCGAAGGACTACCCAAGAAGAGCGAAAAAGTACCACAACATGCCTGCGTCGACAGCTTTTTCCTTGGGGACATGCCTAATTCCTGGCTGATTTGCCTTTCTCGTCTTAGGGTTGGGGTTCGGCCTAGGGCTAGGATTTTTAAAATCAGGAAGCCCTGAGTTCCAGGCACACTGGGGCTGTGAAAGGCATCCAAAAGGGAGTGCAAAAGTGCCACAACATGGCTGCTTTCACGGCTTTTTCCTTGGCAAGAAGCCTAACACCAGGCTGATTTCCCTTCCCAGGGTTACTGTTAGGCTTAGGCCTAGGGCTAGGATTTTTAAAACTAGGAAAGGGGAGTACAAAAGTGCAACAACATGGCAGCTTTCACAGCTTTTTCCTTGGCACCATCCCTATACCTAGGCTGTTTTATCTGCCTAGGGTTAGGGTTCAGCCTAGGGCTTGGAGTTTTTTAACCAGGAAGCCCTGAGTTCCAGGCTTACTGCATCTGCCAAAGGCATCCCAAAGGGAGTGCAGAAGTGCCACAACATGGCTGCTTTCACGGCTTTTCCCTTAGGAAGAACCCTAATACGCGGCTGATTTACCTTCCTAGGGTTACTGTTAGGCTTAGGCCTAGGACTTTTAAAACCAGGAAGCCCTGGGCTCCAGGCACACTGCAGCTGCGAAAGGCATCCCAAGGGGAGCGCAAAAGTGACACAACTTGGCTGCCACCACTGATATTTCCATGAGACCATCCCAAATCATAGGCTGATTTTCCTTCCTAGGGTTAAGGTTTGAGTTACGCCTAGGGTAAGGGTTCTATTAACCAGAAAGCCCTGAATTCCAAGAACACAGCAGCTGCGAAGGACTAGCCAAGGAGAGCGCAAAAGTACCACAACATGCCTGCGTCGACAGCTTTTTCCTTGGGGACATTCCTAATTCCTGGCTGATTTGCCTTTCTCGTCTTAGGGTTGGGGTTCGGCCTAGGGCTAGGATATTTTTAACTAGGAAGCCCTGAGTTCCAGGCTTACTGCATCTGCCAAAGGCATCCCAAAGGGAGTGCAGAAGTGCCACAACATGGCTGCTTTCACGGCTTTTCCCTTAGGAAGAACCCTAATACGCGGCTGATTTACCTTCCTAGGGTTACTGTTAGGCTTAGGCCTAGGACTTTTAAAACCAGGAAGCCCTGGGCTCCAGGCACACTGCAGCTGTTAAAGGCATCCCAAAAGGGCCGCAGAAGTGACACAACTTGGCTGCCTCTGCTTCTATTCTCATGAGACCATCCCGAACCATAGGCTGATTTTCCTTCCTAGGGTTAATGTTTGAGTTTCGCCTAGGGTAAGAGGTCTATTAACCAGAAAGACCTGAGTTCCAAGAACACAGCAGCTGCGAAGGACTACCCAAGAAGAGCGCAAAAGTACCACAACATGCCTGCCTCCACAGCTTTTTCCTTGGGGACATGCCTAATTCCTGGCTGATTTGCCTTTCTCGTCTTAGGGTTGGGGTTCGGCCTAGGGCTAGGATTTTTTTAACTAGGAAGCCCTGAGTTCCAGGCTTACTGCAACTGCCAAAGGCATCCCAAAGGGAGTGCAGAAGTGCTACAACATGGCTGCTTTCACGGCTTTTCCCTTAGGAAGAACCCTAATACGCGGCTGATTTACCTTCCTAGGGTTACTGTTAGGCTTAGGCCTAGGACTTTTAAAACTAGGACGCCCTGGGCTCCAGGCACACTGCAGCTGTTCAAGGCATCCCAAGGGGAGTACTAAAGTACCACAACATGGCAGCTTTCACAGCTTTTTCCTTGGCACCATCCCTATACATAGGCTGATTTATCTGCCTAGGGTTAGGGTTAGGGTTCAGCCTAGGGCTTGGAGTTTTTTAACCAGGAAGCCCTGAGTTCCAGGCTTACTGCATCTGCCAAATGCATCCCAAAGGGAGTGCAAAAGTGCCACAACATGGCTGCTTTCACGGCTTTTCCCTTAGGAAGAACCCTAATACGCGGCTGATTTACCTTCCTAGGGTTACTGTTAGGCTTAGGCCTAGGACTTTTAAAAACAGGAAGCCCTGGGCTCCAGGCACTCTGCAGCTGCGATAGGCATCCCAAGGGGAGCGCAAAAGTGACGCAACTTGGCTGCCACCACTGATATTTCCATGAGACCATCCCGAAACATAGGCTGATTTTCCTTCCTAGGGTTAAGGTTTGAGTTACGCCTAGGGTAAGGGTTCTATTAACCAGAAAGCCCTGAGTTCCAAGAACACAGCAGCTGCGAAGGACTACCCAAGAAGAGCGAAAAAGTACCACAACATGCCTGCGTCGACAGCTTTTTCCTTGGGGACATGCCTAATTCCTGGCTGATTTGCCTTTCTCGTCTTAGGGTTGGGGTTCGGCCTAGGGCTAGGATTTTTAAAATCAGGAAGCCCTGAGTTCCAGGCACACTGGGGCTGTGAAAGGCATCCAAAAGGGAGTGCAAAAGTGCCACAACATGGCTGCTTTCACGGCTTTTTCCTTGGCAAGAAGCCTAACACCAGGCTGATTTCCCTTCCCAGGGTTACTGTTAGGCTTAGGCCTAGGGCTAGGATTTTTAAAACTAGGAAGCCCTTAGTTCCAGGCACACTGCAGCTGCGAAAGGCATCCCAAGGGGAGTACAAAAGTGCAACAACATGGCAGCTTTCACAGCTTTTTCCTTGGCACCATCCCTATACCTAGGCTGTTTTATCTGCCTAGGGTTAGGGTTCAGCCTAGGGCTTGGAGTTTTTTAACCAGGAAGCCCTGAGTTCCAGGCTTACTGCATCTGCCAAAGGCATCCCAAAGGGAGTGCAGAAGTGCCACAACATGGCTGCTTTCACGGCTTTTCCCTTAGGAAGAACCCTAATACGCGGCTGATTTACCTTCCTAGGGTTACTGTTAGGCTTAGGCCTAGGACTTTTAAAACCAGGAAGCCCTGGGCTCCAGGCACACTGCAGCTGCGAAAGGCATCCCAAGGGGAGCGCAAAAGTGACACAACTTGGCTGCCACCACTGATATTTCCATGAGACCATCCCAAATCATAGGCTGATTTTCCTTCCTAGGGTTAAGGTTTGAGTTACGCCTAGGGTAAGGGTTCTATTAACCAGAAAGCCCTGAATTCCAAGAACACAGCAGCTGCGAAGGACTAGCCAAGGAGAGCGCAAAAGTACCACAACATGCCTGCGTCGACAGCTTTTTCCTTGGGGACATTCCTAATTCCTGGCTGATTTGCCTTTCTCGTCTTAGGGTTGGGGTTCGGCCTAGGGCTAGGATATTTTTAACTAGGAAGCCCTGAGTTCCAGGCTTACTGCATCTGCCAAAGGCATCCCAAAGGGAGTGCAGAAGTGCCACAACATGGCTGCTTTCACGGCTTTTCCCTTAGGAAGAACCCTAATACGCGGCTGATTTACCTTCCTAGGGTTACTGTTAGGCTTAGGCCTAGGACTTTTAAAACCAGGAAGCCCTGGGCTCCAGGCACACTGCAGCTGTTAAAGGCATCCCAAAAGGGCCGCAGAAGTGACACAACTTGGCTGCCTCTGCTTCTATTCTCATGAGACCATCCCGAACCATAGGCTGATTTTCCTTCCTAGGGTTAATGTTTGAGTTTCGCCTAGGGTAAGAGGTCTATTAACCAGAAAGACCTGAGTTCCAAGAACACAGCAGCTGCGAAGGACTACCCAAGAAGAGCGCAAAAGTACCACAACATGCCTGCCTCCACAGCTTTTTCCTTGGGGACATGCCTAATTCCTGGCTGATTTGCCTTTCTCGTCTTAGGGTTGGGGTTCGGCCTAGGGCTAGGATTTTTTTAACTAGGAAGCCCTGAGTTCCAGGCTTACTGCAACTGCCAAAGGCATCCCAAAGGGAGTGCAGAAGTGCTACAACATGGCTGCTTTCACGGCTTTTCCCTTAGGAAGAACCCTAATACGCGGCTGATTTACCTTCCTAGGGTTACTGTTAGGCTTAGGCCTAGGACTTTTAAAACTAGGACGCCCTGGGCTCCAGGCACACTGCAGCTGTTCAAGGCATCCCAAGGGGAGTACTAAAGTACCACAACATGGCAGCTTTCACAGCTTTTTCCTTGGCACCATCCCTATACATAGGCTGATTTATCTGCCTAGGGTTAGGGTTAGGGTTCAGCCTAGGGCTTGGAGTTTTTTAACCAGGAAGCCCTGAGTTCCAGGCTTACTGCATCTGCCAAATGCATCCCAAAGGGAGTGCAAAAGTGCCACAACATGGCTGCTTTCACGGCTTTTCCCTTAGGAAGAACCCTAATACGCGGCTGATTTACCTTCCTAGGGTTACTGTTAGGCTTAGGCCTAGGACTTTTAAAAACAGGAAGCCCTGGGCTCCAGGCACTCTGCAGCTGCGATAGGCATCCCAAGGGGAGCGCAAAAGTGACGCAACTTGGCTGCCACCACTGATATTTCCATGAGACCATCCCGAAACATAGGCTGATTTTCCTTCCTAGGGTTAAGGTTTGAGTTACGCCTAGGGTAAGGGTTCTATTAACCAGAAAGCCCTGAGTTCCAAGAACACAGCAGCTGCGAAGGACTACCCAAGAAGAGCGAAAAAGTACCACAACATGCCTGCGTCGACAGCTTTTTCCTTGGGGACATGCCTAATTCCTGGCTGATTTGCCTTTCTCGTCTTAGGGTTGGGGTTCGGCCTAGGGCTAGGATTTTTAAAATCAGGAAGCCCTGAGTTCCAGGCACACTGGGGCTGTGAAAGGCATCCAAAAGGGAGTGCAAAAGTGCCACAACATGGCTGCTTTCACGGCTTTTTCCTTGGCAAGAAGCCTAACACCAGGCTGATTTCCCTTCCCAGGGTTACTGTTAGGCTTAGGCCTAGGGCTAGGATTTTTAAAACTAGGAAGCCCTTAGTTCCAGGCACACTGCAGCTGCGAAAGGCATCCCAAGGGGAGTACAAAAGTGCAACAACATGGCAGCTTTCACAGCTTTTTCCTTGGCACCATCCCTATACCTAGGCTGTTTTATCTGCCTAGGGTTAGGGTTCAGCCTAGGGCTTGGAGTTTTTTAACCAGGAAGCCCTGAGTTCCAGGCTTACTGCATCTGCCAAAGGCATCCCAAAGGGAGTGCAGAAGTGCCACAACATGGCTGCTTTCACGGCTTTTCCCTTAGGAAGAACCCTAATACGCGGCTGATTTACCTTCCTAGGGTTACTGTTAGGCTTAGGCCTAGGACTTTTAAAACCAGGAAGCCCTGGGCTCCAGGCACACTGCAGCTGCGAAAGGCATCCCAAGGGGAGCGCAAAAGTGACACAACTTGGCTGCCACCACTGATATTTCCATGAGACCATCCCAAATCATAGGCTGATTTTCCTTCCTAGGGTTAAGGTTTGAGTTACGCCTAGGGTAAGGGTTCTATTAACCAGAAAGCCCTGAATTCCAAGAACACAGCAGCTGCGAAGGACTAGCCAAGGAGAGCGCAAAAGTACCACAACATGCCTGCGTCGACAGCTTTTTCCTTGGGGACATTCCTAATTCCTGGGTTTTTTTATTTTTTTTTTGTATCTATTTTATAATACTTTAGAATTAAATTTGCTTTCGTCATAGGGTTGGGGTTCGGCCTAGGGCTAGATTATTTTTAACTAGGAAGCCCTGAGTTCCAGGCTTACTGCATCTGCCAAAGGCATCCCAAAGGGAGTGCAGAAGTGCCACAACATGGCTGCTTTCACGGCTTTTCCCTTAGGAAGAACCCTAATACGCGGCTGATTTACCTTCCTAGGGTTACTGTTAGGCTTAGGCCTAGGACTTTTAAAACCAGGAAGCCCTGGGCTCCAGGCACACTGCAGCTGTTAAAGGCATCCCAAAAGGGCCGCAGAAGTGACACAACTTGGCTGCCTCTGCTTCTATTCTCATGAGACCATCCCGAACCATAGGCTGATTTTCCTTCCTAGGGTTAATGTTTGAGTTTCGCCTAGGGTAAGAGGTCTATTAACCAGAAAGACCTGAGTTCCAAGAACACAGCAGCTGCGAAGGACTAGCCAAGAAGAGCGCAAAAGTACCACAACATGCCTGCCTCCACAGCTTTTTCCTTGGGGACATGCCTAATTCCTGGCTGATTTGCCTTTCTCGTCTTAGGGTTGGGGTTCGGCCTAGGGCTAGGATTTTTTTAACTAGGAAGCCCTGAGTTCCAGGCTTACTGCAACTGCCAAAGGCATCCCAAAGGGAGTGCAGAAGTGCCACAACATGGCTGCTTTCACGGCTTTTCCCTTAGGAAGAACCCTAATACGCGGCTGATTTACCTTCCTAGGGTTACTGTTAGGCTTAGGCCTAGGACTTTTAAAACTAGGACGCCCTGGGCTCCAGGCACACTGCAGCTGTTCAAGGCATCCCAAGGGGAGTAATAAAGTACCACAACATGGCAGCTTTCACAGCTTTTTCCTTGGCACCATCCCTATACATAGGCTGATTTATCTGCCTAGGGTTAGGGTTAGGGTTCAGCCTAGGGCTTGGAGTTTTTTAACCAGGAAGCCCTGAGTTCCAGGCTTACTGCATCTGCCAAAGGCATCCCAAAGGGAGTGCAAAAGTGCCACAACATGGCTGCTTTCACGGCCTTCCCCTTAGGAAGAACCCTAATACGCGGCTGATTTACCTTCCTAGGGTTACTGTTAGGCTTAGGCCTAGGACTTTTAAAAACAGGAAGCCCTGGGCTCCAGGCACTCTGCAGCTGCGATAGGCATCCCAAGGGGAGCGCAAAAGTGACGCAACTTGGCTGCCACCACTGATATTTCCATGAGACCATCCCGAAACATAGGCTGATTTTCCTTCCTAGGGTTAAGGTTTGAGTTACGCCTAGGGTAAGGGTTCTATTAACCAGAAAGCCCTGAGTTCCAAGAACACAGCAGCTGCGAAGGACTACCCAAGAAGAGCGAAAAAGTACCACAACATGCCTGCGTCGACAGCTTTTTCCTTGGGGACATGCCTAATTCCTGGCTGATTTGCCTTTCTCGTCTTAGGGTTGGGGTTCGGCCTAGGGCTAGGATTTTTAAAATCAGGAAGCCCTGAGTTCCAGGCACACTGGGGCTGTGAAAGGCATCCAAAAGGGAGTGCAAAAGATCCACAACATGGCTGCTTTCACGGCTTTTTCCTTGGCAAGAAGCCTAACACCAGGCTGATTTCCCTTCCCAGGGTTACTGTTAGGCTTAGGCCTAGGGCTAGGATTTTTAAAACTAGGAAGCCCTTAGTTCCAGGCACACTGCAGCTGCGAAAGGCATCCCAAGGGGAGTACAAAAGTGCAACAACATGGCAGCTTTCACAGCTTTTTCCTTGGCACCATCCCTATACCTAGGCTGTTTTATCTGCCTAGGGTTAGGGTTCAGCCTAGGGCTTGGAGTTTTTTAACCAGGAAGCCCTGAGTTCCAGGCTTACTGCATCTGCCAAAGGCATCCCAAAGGGAGTGCAGAAGTGCCACAACATGGCTGCTTTCACGGCTTTTCCCTTAGGAAGAACCCTAATACGCGGCTGATTTACCTTCCTAGGGTTACTGTTAGGCTTAGGCCTAGGACTTTTAAAACCAGGAAGCCCTGGGCTCCAGGCACACTGCAGCTGTTAAAGGCATCCCAAAAGGGCCGCAGAAGTGACACAACTTGGCTGCCTCTGCTTCTATTCTCATGAGACCATCCCGAACCATAGGCTGATTTTCCTTCCTAGGGTTAATGTTTGAGTTTCGCCTAGGGTAAGAGGTCTATTAACCAGAAAGACCTGAGTTCCAAGAACACAGCAGCTGCGAAGGACTAGCCAAGAAGAGCGCAAAAGTACCACAACATGCCTGCCTCCACAGCTTTTTCCTTGGGGACATGCCTAATTCCTGGCTGATTTGCCTTTCTCGTCTTAGGGTTGGGGTTCGGCCTAGGGCTAGGATTTTTTTAACTAGGAAGCCCTGAGTTCCAGGCTTACTGCAACTGCCAAAGGCATCCCAAAGGGAGTGCAGAAGTGCCACAACATGGCTGCTTTCACGGCTTTTCCCTTAGGAAGAACCCTAATACGCGGCTGATTTACCTTCCTAGGGTTACTGTTAGGCTTAGGCCTAGGACTTTTAAAACTAGGACGCCCTGGGCTCCAGGCACACTGCAGCTGTTCAAGGCATCCCAAGGGGAGTACTAAAGTACCACAACATGGCAGCTTTCACAGCTTTTTCCTTGGCACCATCCCTATACATAGGCTGATTTATCTGCCTAGGGTTAGGGTTAGGGTTCAGCCTAGGGCTTGGAGTTTTTTAACCAGGAAGCCCTGAGTTCCAGGCTTACTGCATCTGCCAAATGCATCCCAAAGGGAGTGCAAAAGTGCCACAACATGGCTGCTTTCACGGCTTTTCCCTTAGGAAGAACCCTAATACGCGGCTGATTTACCTTCCTAGGGTTACTGTTAGGCTTAGGCCTAGGACTTTTAAAAACAGGAAGCCCTGGGCTCCAGGCACTCTGCAGCTGCGAAAGGCATCCCAAGGGGAGCGCAAAAGTGACGCAACTTGGCTGCCACCACTGATATTTCCATGAGACCATCCCGAAACATAGGCTGATTTTCCTTCCTAGGGTTAAGGTTTGAGTTACGCCTAGGGTAAGGGTTCTATTAACCAGAAAGCCCTGAGTTCCAAGAACACAGCAGCTGCGAAGGACTACCCAAGAAGAGCGAAAAAGTACCACAACATGCCTGCGTCGACAGCTTTTTCCTTGGGGACATGCCTAATTCCTGGCTGATTTGCCTTTCTCGTCTTAGGGTTGGGGTTCGGCCTAGGGCTAGGATATTTTTAACTAGGAAGCCCTGAGTTCCAGGCTTACTGCATCTGCCAAAGGCATCCCAAAGGGAGTGCAGAAGTGCCACAACATGGCTGCTTTCACGGCTTTTCCCTTAGGAAGAACCCTAATACGCGGCTGATTTACCTTCCTAGGGTTACTGTTAGGCTTAGGCCTAGGACTTTTAAAACCAGGAAGCCCTGGGCTCCAGGCACACTGCAGCTGTTAAAGGCATCCCAAAAGGGCCGCAGAAGTGACACAACTTGGCTGCCTCTGCTTCTATTCTCATGAGACCATCCCGAACCATAGGCTGATTTTCCTTCCTAGGGTTAATGTTTGAGTTTCGCCTAGGGTAAGAGGTCTATTAACCAGAAAGACCTGAGTTCCAAGAACACAGCAGCTGCGAAGGACTACCCAAGAAGAGCGCAAAAGTACCACAACATGCCTGCCTCCACAGCTTTTTCCTTGGGGACATGCCTAATTCCTGGCTGATTTGCCTTTCTCGTCTTAGGGTTGGGGTTCGGCCTAGGGCTAGGATTTTTTTAACTAGGAAGCCCTGAGTTCCAGGCTTACTGCAACTGCCAAAGGCATCCCAAAGGGAGTGCAGAAGTGCCACAACATGGCTGCTTTCACGGCTTTTCCCTTAGGAAGAACCCTAATACGCGGCTGATTTACCTTCCTAGGGTTACTGTTAGGCTTAGGCCTAGGACTTTTAAAACTAGGACGCCCTGGGCTCCAGGCACACTGCAGCTGTTCAAGGCATCCCAAGGGGAGTAATAAAGTACCACAACATGGCAGCTTTCACAGCTTTTTCCTTGGCACCATCCCTATACATAGGCTGATTTATCTGCCTAGGGTTAGGGTTAGGGTTCAGCCTAGGGCTTGGAGTTTTTTAACCAGGAAGCCCTGAGTTCCAGGCTTACTGCATCTGCCAAATGCATCCCAAAGGGAGTGCAAAAGTGCCACAACATGGCTGCTTTCACGGCTTTTCCCTTAGGAAGAACCCTAATACGCGGCTGATTTACCTTCCTAGGGTTACTGTTAGGCTTAGGCCTAGGACTTTTAAAAACAGGAAGCCCTGGGCTCCAGGCACTCTGCAGCTGCGAAAGGCATCCCAAGGGGAGCGCAAAAGTGACGCAACTTGGCTGCCACCACTGATATTTCCATGAGACCATCCCGAAACATAGGCTGATTTTCCTTCCTAGGGTTAAGGTTTGAGTTACGCCTAGGGTAAGGGTTCTATTAACCAGAAAGCCCTGAGTTCCAAGAACACAGCAGCTGCGAAGGACTACCCAAGAAGAGCGAAAAAGTACCACAACATGCCTGCGTCGACAGCTTTTTCCTTGGGGACATGCCTAATTCCTGGCTGATTTGCCTTTCTCGTCTTAGGGTTGGGGTTCGGCCTAGGGCTAGGATTTTTAAAATCAGGAAGCCCTGAGTTCCAGGCACACTGGGGCTGTGAAAGGCATCCAAAAGGGAGTACAAAAGTGCAACAACATGGCAGCTTTCACAGCTTTTTCCTTGGCACCATCCCTATACCTAGGCTGTTTTATCTGCCTAGGGTTAGGGTTCAGCCTAGGGCTTGGAGTTTTTTAACCAGGAAGCCCTGAGTTCCAGGCTTACTGCATCTGCCAAAGGCATCCCAAAGGGAGTGCAGAAGTGCCACAACATGGCTGCTTTCACGGCTTTTCCCTTAGGAAGAACCCTAATACGCGGCTGATTTACCTTCCTAGGGTTACTGTTAGGCTTAGGCCTAGGACTTTTAAAACCAGGAAGCCCTGGGCTCCAGGCACACTGCAGCTGCGAAAGGCATCCCAAGGGGAGCGCAAAAGTGACACAACTTGGCTGCCACCACTGATATTTCCATGAGACCATCCCAAATCATAGGCTGATTTTCCTTCCTAGGGTTAAGGTTTGAGTTACGCCTAGGTTAAGGGTTCTATTAACCAGAAAGCCCTGAATTCCAAGAACACAGCAGCTGCGAAGGACTAGCCAAGGAGAGCGCAAAAGTACCACAACATGCCTGCGTCGACAGCTTTTTCCTTGGGGACATTCCTAATTCCTGGCTGATTTGCCTTTCTCGTCATAGGGTTGGGGTTCGGCCTAGGGCTAGATTATTTTTAACTAGGAAGCCCTGAGTTCCAGGCTTACTGCATCTGCCAAAGGCATCCCAAAGGGAGTGCAGAAGTGCCACAACATGGCTGCTTTCACGGCTTTTCCCTTAGGAAGAACCCTAATACGCGGCTGATTTACCTTCCTAGGGTTACTGTTAGGCTTAGGCCTAGGACTTTTAAAACCAGGAAGCCCTGGGCTCCAGGCACACTGCAGCTGTTAAAGGCATCCCAAAAGGGCCGCAGAAGTGACACAACTTGGCTGCCTCTGCTTCTATTCTCATGAGACCATCCCGAACCATAGGCTGATTTTCCTTCCTAGGGTTAATGTTAGAGTTTCGCCTAGGGTAAGAGGTCTATTAACCAGAAAGACCTGAGTTCCAAGAACACAGCAGCTGCGAAGGACTAGCCAAGAAGAGCGCAAAAGTACCACAACATGCCTGCCTCCACAGCTTTTTCCTTGGGGACATGCCTAATTCCTGGCTGATTTGCCTTTCTCGTCTTAGGGTTGGGGTTCGGCCTAGGGCTAGGATTTTTTTAACTAGGAAGCCCTGAGTTCCAGGCTTACTGCAACTGCCAAAGGCATCCCAAAGGGAGTGCAGAAGTGCCACAACATGGCTGCTTTCACGGCTTTTCCCTTAGGAAGAACCCTAATACGCGGCTGATTTACCTTCCTAGGGTTACTGTTAGGCTTAGGCCTAGGACTTTTAAAACTAGGACGCCCTGGGCTCCAGGCACACTGCAGCTGTTCAAGGCATCCCAAGGGGAGTACTAAAGTACCACAACATGGCAGCTTTCACAGCTTTTTCCTTGGCACCATCCCTATACATAGGCTGATTTATCTGCCTAGGGTTAGGGTTAGGGTTCAGCCTAGGGCTTGGAGTTTTTTAACCAGGAAGCCCTGAGTTCCAGGCTTACTGCATCTGCCAAATGCATCCCAAAGGGAGTGCAAAAGTGCCACAACATGGCTGCTTTCACGGCTTTTCCCTTAGGAAGAACCCTAATACGCGGCTGATTTACCTTCCTAGGGTTACTGTTAGGCTTAGGCCTAGGACTTTTAAAAACAGGAAGCCCTGGGCTCCAGGCACTCTGCAGCTGCGATAGGCATCCCAAGGGGAGCGCAAAAGTGACGCAACTTGGCTGCCACCACTGATATTTCCATGAGACCATCCCGAAACATAGGCTGATTTTCCTTCCTAGGGTTAAGGTTTGAGTTACGCCTAGGGTAAGGGTTCTATTAACCAGAAAGCCCTGAGTTCCAAGAACACAGCAGCTGCGAAGGACTACCAAGAAGAGCGAAAAAGTACCACAACATGCCTGCGTCGACAGCTTTTTCCTTGGGGACATGCCTAATTCCTGGCTGATTTGCCTTTCTCGTCTTAGGGTTGGGGTTCGGCCTAGGGCTAGGATTTTTAAAATCAGGAAGCCCTGAGTTCCAGGCACACTGGGGCTGTGAAAGGCATCCAAAAGGGAGTACAAAAGTGCAACAACATGGCAGCTTTCACAGCTTTTTCCTTGGCACCATCCCTATACCTAGGCTGTTTTATCTGCCTAGGGTTAGGGTTCAGCCTAGGGCTTGGAGTTTTTTAACCAGGAAGCCCTGAGTTCCAGGCTTACTGCATCTGCCAAAGGCATCCCAAAGGGAGTGCAGAAGTGCCACAACATGGCTGCTTTCACGGCTTTTCCCTTAGGAAGAACCCTAATACGCGGCTGATTTACCTTCCTAGGGTTACTGTTAGGCTTAGGCCTAGGACTTTTAAAAACAGGAAGCCCTGGGCTCCAGGCACACTGCAGCTGCGAAAGGCATCCCAAGGGGAGCGCAAAAGTGACACAACTTGGCTGCCACCACTGATATTTCCATGAGACCATCCCAAATCATAGGCTGATTTTCCTTCCTAGGGTTAAGGTTTGAGTTACGCCTAGGTTAAGGGTTCTATTAACCAGAAAGCCCTGAATTCCAAGAACACAGCAGCTGCGAAGGACTAGCCAAGGAGAGCGCAAAAGTACCACAACATGCCTGCGTCGACAGCTTTTTCCTTGGGGACATTCCTAATTCCTGGCTGATTTGCCTTTCTCGTCTTAGGGTTGGGGTTCGGCCTAGGGCTAGATTATTTTTAACTAGGAAGCCCTGAGTTCCAGGCTTACTGCATCTGCCAAAGGCATCCCAAAGGGAGTGCAGAAGTGCCACAACATGGCTGCTTTCACGGCTTTTCCCTTAGGAAGAACCCTAATAAGCGGCTGATTTACCTTCCTAGGGTTACTGTTAGGCTTAGGCCTAGGACTTTTAAAACCAGGAAGCCCTGGGCTCCAGGCACACTGCAGCTGTTAAAGGCATCCCAAAAGGGCCGCAGAAGTGACACAACTTGGCTGCCTCTGCTTCTATTCTCATGAGACCATCCCGAACCATAGGCTGATTTTCCTTCCTAGGGTTAATGTTTGAGTTTCGCCTAGGGTAAGAGGTCTATTAACCAGAAAGACCTGAGTTCCAAGAACACAGCAGCTGCGAAGGACTAGCCAAGAAGAGCGCAAAAGTACCACAACATGCCTGCCTCCACAGCTTTTTCCTTGGGGACATGCCTAATTCCTGGCTGATTTGCCTTTCTCGTCTTAGGGTTGGGGTTCGGCCTAGGGCTAGGATTTTTTTAACTAGGAAGCCCTGAGTTCCAGGCTTACTGCAACTGCCAAAGGCATCCCAAAGGGAGTGCAGAAGTGCCACAACATGGCTGCTTTCACGGCTTTTCCCTTAGGAAGAACCCTAATACGCGGCTGATTTACCTTCCTAGGGTTACTGTTAGGCTTAGGCCTAGGACTTTTAAAACTAGGACGCCCTGGGCTCCAGGCACACTGCAGCTGTTCAAGGCATCCCAAGGGGAGTAATAAAGTACCACAACATGGCAGCTTTCACAGCTTTTTCCTTGGCACCATCCCTATACATAGGCTGATTTATCTGGCTAGGGTTAGGGTTAGGGTTCAGCCTAGGGCTTGGAGTTTTTTAACCAGGAAGCCCTGAGTTCCAGGCTTACTGCATCTGCCAAATGCATCCCAAAGGGAGTGCAAAAGTGCCACAACATGGCTGCTTTCACGGCCTTCCCCTTAGGAAGAACCCTAATACGCGGCTGATTTACCTTCCTAGGGTTACTGTTAGGCTTAGGCCTAGGACTTTTAAAACCAGGAAGCCCTGGGCTCCAGGCACTCTGCAGCTGCGATAGGCATCCCAAGGGGAGCGCAAAAGTGACGCAACTTGGCTGCCACCACTGATATTTCCATGAGACCATCCCGAAACATAGGCTGATTTTCCTTCCTAGGGTTAAGGTTTGAGTTACGCCTAGGGTAAGGGTTCTATTAACCAGAAAGCCCTGAGTTCCAAGAACACAGCAGCTGCGAAGGACTACCCAAGAAGAGCGAAAAAGTACCACAACATGCCTGCGTCGACAGCTTTTTCCTTGGGGACATGCCTAATTCCTGGCTGATTTGCCTTTCTCGTCTTAGGGTTGGGGTTCGGCCTAGGGCTAGGATTTTTAAAATCAGGAAGCCCTGAGTTCCAGGCACACTGGAGCTGTGAAAGGCATCCAAAAGGGAGTGCAAAAGTGCCACAACATGGCTGCTTTCACGGCTTTTTCCTTGGCAAGAAGCCTAACACCAGGCTGATTTCCCTTCCCAGGGTTACTGTTAGGCTTAGGCCTAGGGCTAGGATTTTTAAAACTAGGAAGCCCTTAGTTCCAGGCACACTGCAGCTGTTCAAGGCATCCCAAGGGGAGTACAAAAGTGCAACAACATGGCAGCTTTCACAGCTTTTTCCTTGGCACCATCCCTATACCTAGGCTGTTTTATCTGCCTAGGGTTAGGGTTCAGCCTAGGGCTTGGAGTTTTTTAACCAGGAAGCCCTGAGTTCCAGGCTTACTGCATCTGCCAAAGGCATCCCAAAGGGAGTGCAGAAGTGCCACAACATGGCTGCTTTCACGGCTTTTCCCTTAGGAAGAACCCTAATACTCGGCTCATTTACCTTCCTAGGGTTACTGTTAGGCTTAGGCCTAGGACTTTTAAAACCAGGAAGCCCTGGGCTCCACGCACACTGCAGCTGCGAAAGGCATCCCAAGGGGAGCGCAAAAGTGACACAACTTGGCTGCCACCACTGATATTTCCATGAGACCATCCCAAATCATAGGCTGATTTTCCTTCCTAGGGTTAAGGTTTGAGTTACGCCTAGGGTAAGGGTTCTATTAACCAGAAAGCCCTGAATTCCAAGAACACAGCAGCTGCGAAGGACTAGCCAAGGAGAGCGCAAAAGTACCACAACATGCCTGCGTCGACAGCTTTTTCCTTGGGGACATGCCTAATTCCTGGCTGATTTGCCTTTCTCGTCTTAGGGTTGGGGTTCGGCCTAGGGCTAGATTATTTTTAACTAGGAAGCCCTGAGTTCCAGGCTTACTGCATCTGCCAAAGGCATCCCAAAGGGAGTGCAGAAGTGCCACAACATGGCTGCTTTCACGGCTTTTCCCTTAGGAAGAACCCTAATACGCGGCTGATTTACCTTCCTAGGGTTACTGTTAGGCTTAGGCCTAGGACTTTTAAAACCAGGAAGCCCTGGGCTCCAGGCACACTGCAGCTGTTAAAGGCATCCCAAAAGGGCCGCAGAAGTGACACAACTTGGCTGCCTCTGCTTCTATTCTCATGAGACCATCCCGAACCATAGGCTGATTTTCCTTCCTAGGGTTAATGTTTGAGTTTCGCCTGGGGTAAGAGGTCTATTAACCAGAAAGCCCTGAGTTCCAAGAACACAGCAGCTGCGAAGGACTAGCCAAGAAGAGCGAAAAAGTACCACAACATGCCTGCCTCCACAGCTTTTTCCTTGGGGACATGCCTAATTCCTGGCTGATTTGCCTTTCTCGTCTTAGGGTTGGGGTTCGGCCTAGGGCTAGGATTTTTTTAACTAGGAAGCCCTGAGTTCCAGGCTTACTGCAACTGCCAAAGGCATCCCAAAGGGAGTGCAGAAGTGCCACAACATGGCTGCTTTCACGGCTTTTCCCTTAGGAAGAACCCTAATACGCGGCTGATTTACCTTCCTAGGGTTACTGTTAGGCTTAGGCCTAGGACTTTTAAAACTAGGACGCCCTGGGCTCCAGGCACACTGCAGCTGTTCAAGGCATCCCAAGGGGAGTACTAAAGTACCACAACATGGCAGCTTTCACAGCTTTTTCCTTGGCACCATCCCTATACATAGGCTGATTTATCTGCCTAGGGTTAGGGTTAGGGTTCAGCCTAGGGCTTGGAGTTTTTTAACCAGGAAGCCCTGAGTTCCAGGCTTACTGCATCTGCCAAATGCATCCCAAAGGGAGTGCAAAAGTGCCACAACATGGCTGCTTTCACGGCTTTTCCCTTAGGAAGAACCCTAATACGCGGCTGATTTACCTTCCTAGGGTTACTGTTAGGCTTAGGCCTAGGACTTTTAAAAACAGGAAGCCCTGGGCTCCAGGCACTCTGCAGCTGCGAAAGGCATCCCAAGGGGAGCGCAAAAGTGACGCAACTTGGCTGCCACCACTGATATTTCCATGAGACCATCCCGAAACATAGGCTGATTTTCCTTCCTAGGGTTAAGGTTTGAGTTACGCCTAGGGTAAGGGTTCTATTAACCAGAAAGCCCTGAGTTCCAAGAACACAGCAGCTGCGAAGGACTACCCAAGAAGAGCGAAAAAGTACCACAACATGCCTGCGTCGACAGCTTTTTCCTTGGGGACATGCCTAATTCCTGGCTGATTTGCCTTTCTCGTCTTAGGGTTGGGGTTCGGCCTAGGGCTAGGATTTTTAAAATCAGGAAGCCCTGAGTTCCAGGCACACTGGGGCTGTGAAAGGCATCCAAAAGGGAGTGCAAAAGTGCCACAACATGGCTGCTTTCACGGCTTTTTCCTTGGCAAGAAGCCTAAAACCAGGCTGATTTACCTTCCCAGGGTTACTGTAAGGCTTAGGCTTAGGGCTAGGATTTTTAAAACTAGGAAGCCCTTAGCTCCAGGTGCACTGCATCTGTTCAAGGCATCCCAAGAGGAGTAAAAAAGTGCAACAACATGGCAGCTTTCACAGCTTTTTCCTTGGCACCATCCCTATACCTAGGCTGTTTTATCTGCCTAGGGTTAGGGTTCAGCCTAGGGCTTGGAGTTTTTTAACCAGGAAGCCCTGAGTTCCAGGCTTACTGCATCTGCCAAAGGCATCCCAAAGGGAGTGCAGAAGTGCCACAACATGGCTGCTTTTACAGCTTTTCCCTTAGGAAGAACCCTAATACTCGGCTGATTTACCTTCCTAGGGTTACTGTTAGTCTTAGGCCTAGGACTTTTAAAACCAGGAAGCCCTGGGCTCCAGGCACATGCAGCTGCGAAAGGCATCCCAAGAGGGCCGCAGAAGTGACACAACTTGGCTGCCTCTGCTTCTATTCTCATGAGACCATCCTGAATCATAGGCTGATTTTCCTTCCTAGGGTTAAGGTTTGAGTTACGCCTGGGGTAAGGGTTCTATTAACCAGAAAGCCCTGAGTTCCAAGAACACAGCAGCTGCGAAGGACTAGCCAAGAAGAGCGCAAAAGTACCACAACATGCCTGCCTCCACAGCTTTTTCCTTGGGGACATGCCTAATTCCTGGCTGATTTGCCTTTCTCGTCTTAGGGTTGGGGTTCGGCCTAGGGCTAGGATTTTTTTAACTAGGAAGCCCTGAGTTCAAGGCTTGCTGCATCTGCCAAAGGCATCCCAAAGGGAGTGCAGAAGTGCCACAACATGGCTGCTTTCACGGCTTTTCCCTTAGTAAGAACCTTAATACGCGGCTGATTTACCTTCCCAGGGTTACTGTTAGGCTTAGGCCTAGGACTTTTAAAACCAGGAAGCCCTGGGCTCCAGGCACACTGCAGCTGCGAAAGGCATCCCAAGGGGAGCGCAAAAGTGACACAACTTGGCTGCCACCACTGATATTTCCATGAGACCATCCCGAACCATAGGCTGATTTTCCTTCCTAGGGTTAAGGTTTGAGTTACGCCTGGGGTAAGGGTTCTATTAACCAGAAAGCCCTGAGTTCCAAGAACACAGCAGCTGCGAAGGACTAGCCAAGAAGAGCGCAAAAGTACCACAACATGCCTGCCTCCACAGCTTTTTCCTTGGGGACATGCCTAATTCCTGGCTGATTTGCCTTTCTCGTCTTAGGGTTGGGGTTCGGCCTAGGGCTAGGATATTTTTAACTAGGAAGCCCTGAGTTCCAGGCTTACTTCATCTGCCAAAGGCATCCCAAAGGGAGTGCAGAAGTGCCACAACATGGCTGCTTTCACGGCTTTTCCCTTAGGAAGAACCCTAATACGCGGCTGATTTACCTTCCTAGGGTTACTGTTAGGCTTAGGCCTAGGACTTTTAAAACCAGGAAGCCCTGGGCTCCAGGCACACTGCAGCTGCGAAAGGCATCCCAAGAGGTCCGCAGAAGTGACACAACTTGGCTGCCTCTGCTGCTATTCTCATGAGACCATCCTGAACCATAGGCTGATTTTCCTTCCTAGGGTTAAGGTTTGAGTTACGCCTAGGGTAAGGGTTCTATTAACCAGAAAGCCCTGAGTTCCAAGAACATAGTAGCTGCGAAGGACTTCCCAAGAAGAGCGCAAAAGTACCACAACATGCCTGCCTCCCCCCACACGCATCTACACTTTTCCTTGGGGACATGCCTAATTCCTGGCTGATTTGCCTTTCTCGTCTTAGGGTTGGGGTTCGGCCTAGGGCTAGGATTTTTTTAACTAGGAAGCCCTGAGTTCCAGGCTTACTGCAACTGCCAAGGCATCCCAAAGGGAGTGCAGAAGTGCCACAACATGGCTGCTTTCACGGCTTTTCCCTTAGGAAGAACCCTAATACGCGGCTGATTTACCTTCCTAGGGTTACTGTTAGGCTTAGGCCTAGGACTTTTAAAACTAGGACGCCCTGGGCTCCAGGCACACTGCAGCTGTTCAAGGCATCCCAAGGGGAGTACTAAAGTACCACAACATGGCAGCTTTCACAGCTTTTTCCTTGGCACCATCCCTATACATAGGCTGATTTATCTGCCTAGGGTTAGGGTTAGGGTTCAGCCTAGGGCTTGGAGTTTTTTAACCAGGAAGCCCTGAGTTCCAGGCTTACTGCATCTGCCAAATGCATCCCAAAGGGAGTGCAAAAGTGCCACAACATGGCTGCTTTCACGGCTTTTCCCTTAGGAAGAACCCTAATACGCGGCTGATTTACCTTCCTAGGGTTACTGTTAGGCTTAGGCCTAGGACTTTTAAAAACAGGAAGCCCTGGCTCCAGGCACTCTGCAGCTGCGATAGGCATCCCAAGGGGAGCGCAAAAGTGACGCAACTTGGCTGCCACCACTGATATTTCCATGAGACCATCCCGAAACATAGGCTGATTTTCCTTCCTAGGGTTAAGGTTTGAGTTACGCCTAGGGTAAGGTTTCTATTAACCAGAAAGCCCTGAGTTCCAAGAACACAGCAGCTGCGAAGGACTACCCAAGAAGAGCGAAAAAGTACCACAACATGCCTGCGTCGACAGCTTTTTCCTTGGGGACATGCCTAATTCCTGGCTGATTTGCCTTTCTCGTCTTAGGGTTGGGGTTCGGCCTAGGGCTAGGATTTTTAAAATCAGGAAGCCCTGAGTTCCAGGCACACTGCAGCTGTTGAAAGGCATCCAAAAGGGAGTGCAAAAGTGCCACAACATGGCTGCTTTCACGGCTTTTTCCTTGGCAAGAAGCCTAACACCAGGCTGATTTCCCCTTCCCAGGGTTACTGTTAGGCTTAGGCCTAGGGCTAGGAGTTTTAAAACTAGGAAGCCCTTAGTTCCAGGCACACTGCAGCTGTTCAAGGCATCCCAAGGGGAGTACAAAAGTGCAACAACATGGCAGCTTTCACAGCTTTTTCCTTGGCACCATCCCTATACCTAGGCTGTTTTATCTGCCTAGGGTTAGGGTTCAGCCTAGGGCTTGGAGTTTTTTAACCAGGAAGCCCTGAGTTCCAGGCTTACTGCATCTGCCAAAGGCATCCCAAAGGGAGTGCAGAAGTGCCACAACATGGCTGCTTTCACGGCTTTTCCCTTAGGAAGAACCCTAATACGCGGCTGATTTACCTTCCTAGGGTTACTGTTAGGCTTAGGCCTAGGACTTTTAAAACCAGGAAGCCCTGGGCTCCAGGCACACTGCAGCTGCGAAAGGCATCCAAGGGGAGCGCAAAAGTGACACAACTTGGCTGCCACCACTGATATTTCCATGAGACCATCCCAAATCATAGGCTGATTTTCCTTCCTAGGGTTAAGGTTTGAGTTACGCCTAGGGTAAGGGTTCTATTAACCAGAAAGCCCTGAATTCCAAGAACACAGCAGCTGCGAAGGACTAGCCAAGGAGAGCGCAAAAGTACCACAACATGCCTGCGTCGACAGCTTTTTCCTTGGGACATTCCTAATTCCTGGCTGATTTGCCTTTCTCGTCTTAGGGTTGGGGTTCGGCCCTAGGCTAGGATATTTTTAACTAGGAAGCCCTGAGTTCCAGGCTTACTGCATCTGCCAAAGGCATCCCAAAGGGAGTGCAGAAGTGCCACAACATGGCTGCTTTCACGGCTTTTCCCTTAGGAAGAACCCTAATACGCGCTGATTTACCTTCCTAGGGTTACTGTTAGGCTTAGGCCTAGGACTTTTAAAACCAGGAAGCCCTGGGCTCCAGGCACACTGCAGCTGTTAAAGGCATCCCAAAAGGGCCGCAGAAGTGACACAACTTGGCTGCCTCTGCTTCTATTCTCATGAGACCATCCCGAACCATAGGCTGATTTTCCTTCCTAGGGTTAATGTTTGAGTTTCGCCTAGGGTAAGAGGTCTATTAACCAGAAAGACCTGAGTTCCAAGAACACAGCAGCTGCGAAGGACTAGCCAAGAAGAGCGCAAAAGTACCACAACATGCCTGCCTCCACAGCTTTTTCCTTGGGGACATGCCTAATTCCTGCTGATTTGCCTTTCTCGTCTTAGGGTTGGGGTTCGGCCTAGGGCTAGGATTTTTTTAACTAGGAAGCCCTGAGTTCCAGGCTTACTGCAACTGCCAAAGGCATCCCAAAGGGAGTGCAGAAGTGCCACAACATGGCTGCTTTCACGGCTTTTCCCTTAGGAAGAACCCTAATACGCGGCTGATTTACCTTCCTAGGGTTACTGTTAGGCTTAGGCCTAGGACTTTTAAAACTAGGACGCCCTGGGCTA